>JAJJWW010018480.1:0-746143 GCA_023531295.1 Papaver armeniacum | reverse complement strand
CTTTAAGATTATTAGAACTTGGCTCAAATGCATGAAGGCTTTAAAGATGTAATTAAGGATAACCCGGAATTATAATATTAATGGTTCCTATTCTTATAAAATTCATAAAAATCTTAAAAATATTAAAAATCTGTCGTATGCTCTCATTTAAATGGAATAAAACGTGTTTGGAAATATATTCTGATATTGAAGAGCTTAATAATAAAATGGAGTTTCTTCGCTCTATTAACCCTTTGCCTATCCTCGAAATCAAAAGGATGTTCAATAACTGATATTTTTGGTATAATAGAGTATGATTATTAATCATCTCTCGAAGGATAAAATTCATTAATGATTATGATAGAAATACTTCTTTTTCACTAACCATTAACAATAGGAGACGTGTTAATCACATTCACTCTTAGGGATGACACTTGACTTGTGGATTGATGCTAGTTCCCAAATTCATAATATTTTGATTTCAAGATTTTAAAAACATAAGCACTTCCTGTAAAGCTAAGAACCTTGATCTTCTTAGTACTTTTTAATTGATCCATGTATTAGTCAAGATGATAATATTGCGCCACTACAATGGATGAAACCTAAATTAAAAACACTCTTTTAACATGAACTGTGGGCTCTCCCGGACCAAATGGGTTTCTCAGGGTTCCTCAAAGAGCACTGAGATATTGTCAAACTGATATGATCAATCTTGTTCAAGATTTCTTTAGGAAGAAATACTTACTTAAAGAGCTGAACTATACCTATATTACTTTAACCCCAAAAGTTCAAAACCCTTCCACACACAGTGATTTGACAGCCTATCGACTTTAGTAATCTCACGTATAAAAAAATAATCCCTAAAATCTTAACTAACAAACTTAAACATTTAGTTTCCTAAAATCATTTCTCAAACCAGTCTTCCTTTATCTCGAAAAGTCAAACAATCGATAATATTATAGCGCGTGAAATTCTCGTATTCTATGAAAATTTCAAAAGCAAAAATGGAAATATGGCTTTAAAAATACATGTCCAAAGCGTTTGATAGAATAGAATGGGATTTTCTAAAACAAACTGCTTCTTTCCTTTGGTTTTACGCAGTGCGGTGTCAAACTATTATGCAAATGTATTTCTTCTAGTTGTTTTTCTGTGCTCCTAAAATGGTGTGCCTGGTGAAAAATTTGTCACTAGTAAGGTCCTCGGAGCAAGGAAATCCGTTATCTCCTTACTTGTTTATCATCCGCATGGAAGTGCTCTCAAAAATGCTTTGAAAAGCCGAAAAAGATAACTTAATTTCTCGAATAAGAGTCACAAAATCTGCCCCTTCTGTCTCTCATATATTCTTTGCAGAAGATTGTTTCCTGTTTGCTGTCGCCAATTTGAATGAGGCTAAAAACCTTCTCTTTAATATTCTTAATCTCTTTGGTGGAATGACGGGTCAAGTTATCAACTTTCAAAAACTGGATCTACTTTTCTCCTAAAGTTCATAATAAACATTGTAAGATTATATCTAAAATACTTAAAGTTAGAAAAATCTCCAAAAACGATAAATATATGGGGAACTCCCCTGTTTTTTGATAAAAATAAAATTAATAATTTTGAGCCTTTACTTAACAAGTACTATTCTTTCTTCAAGGTTGGATTAGGAAAATGTTTAACCATCTTTGGTAGAACCATTCTTATTAAAAATGTGCTTAGTGCCTACCCTAATCACCAAATGCAATGCCTCTACTTTCCAAAAAAAACTCTTGAAAGCTAGATAAAGTCCAAAGGGACTTCGTGGCAAAAAAAAAGAATAGAAAGAAGTGTTATTATCATAAGGCGTGGCCTAGTATTACTAAGGATATTCGCACAAGTGGCCCGGGAATTAGAATTCCCCATAAGCACAATCTTGCTTTGATTACTAGACTCATTTTGGAGATTAATTCATAATCAAGAGCAGTAAAAGGATTAGAAGTTATTAAATCTAATATTGTTTGGCAAGTTAACAATGGAAATGACACGAATTTATGGTCTCGATATTCTGGTTTGCCTAATCAAACTGCTCTCTTACCCCATTACCACCGATGATATTATGCCTAAAACTGTAAGTGATTTGTTTAGCAATGATGAAACCTGGAATACTAACATGGTCACTAAGTATATTCATCCTTCTTTTCATAATGCAGTTATTGCTATTTTTTTTTAACACTAGGTTGCATGATAGAGTCAGATGTAATTCAACCAAGTCAGGGGAATTAACCACTAAGTCTTCTTATAACTTTATTACTAATCTGAACATTGATAAGGATGAAGCTAAATTTTGGAAACAAATCGAATTTAAACATGAGACCTAAAGTTAATATGTTCAAGTTGGAAAGTAGTTTTGGTGCCTTCTTTCTAGGTTGTAAAATGTTTAGATATGTTAAAGATGCTAACCCTCATTGCTTACTTTGTGATTCTAATGCTGTTGAAGATGCATTACATCTATTTGTGAATTGCTCTTTCTCGAAAAAGTCTGGGATACTTTTGAATTGGAAGATATTTATAATCATCATGAAAATATTAATATTATGAGTCGTTCAATTTTTGGATGAACAATAACTCGTTCAAAGTTTAGAAAGATAAAATTTCTTATATCATTTGGTCCATTTGGAAATTTAGAATAGTATAAATTTTGATAAAGTTGTGCATGTGCATCGAAGTTGATTGATTCTATTAGAACATCTTACCGTAACTATGAGCCTTCTAGGGGACAATAACACTAAGTTGAAATATGTTTATATTAGCAAGGATATTCATATTGAAAAAGAAATGATTATGAATGGTTTGTTCACTTTGATGCATCTTTCTTAAAAGTCGACTTCTCAATGGGATATGCAATATCAATTTTGGACAAAGCAGAAACAGAGACAAAGTGCGGAGTCGGAAGAGGATGGGCTACATGCCCATTAGATGTCAAGCAAAAGTCGAATCGGAGGCTCTTAGGTGGGATTAAGGATTTAAATCTCAACAAATGTTGTTTGATAAATTACTGTCAAACCTTAATGAAGATAATGAATGAAGAGGTTAAAACCGAAGATCAACCATGGAGAGCTCAAACCAAAGATCGCATGATGCAAATTTTTCTCTTTGTATATGTAACTCGGTTTTCTTTTCGTATAAATCTAGGAAGTTTTTAGATTTCAAGACAGACTAGCTAAGGAAGTAAGAACTTCGAGAATTTCTTTCTTTACTGCCGAAAATATGAATCCTTCAAAGATCTATGTTCCTAGAAAGGACTAAATTAGATCCCATCTTATGTAATGAACACTTCCTCTATAAATAAATAATAGTCTTTCTTATCAAAAAAAAGATGGGCAAATTAATAAATCGAAAATCAATAAGAGAAGTGAGGCAATTAAGCTTCGGGATGATCATTTGGAACGAAGGATCGGTTGCTTCTAACAAAAACTATTGTTTTCATGACCACGAAGGTTGTATTTTTGAAGTGTAAAATTCTTGATGCTATTGTGAAGGCTAATAATATTTTATTGTACAATGTTAAATCGTGAAAGAGATATCTTATTCACACTAAAAAAAAGAAAAATTGGTATATGCTCATGTTTTTTTTTTTGGTGGAAATCACATTTCAATTCATTCAAACCAAAAATAATGATTACATGATGGCTTACAAGATTATCAAAATACCAAAATACAAGATAATCAAAACTCAAATACAAATGACAACACCAATTGCAATTACACTGCCAAGAAAAGAGCCATGAACCGCAATGACATCCAATTTTTGTAGATGTTGTAGTGATGAATGATTGTGTGAACCTAATCAATTCCACCATTTAAAATGATTCAATAAGATATGTTCCAAATAAAACGTAGTATTTCGCTCAAAATCTTGTAGATCCAAACGAATCCTGTGCCCTAAATCCCTCTTGTTGAAGATGAATCCAAAGCGCGCCGAAAGCGAGTAATCGTTAATGTTCTTGATGAATCGAATAACAAGCCAAGGAACATCAGGAGATTTGAAATAATCGCTAATAAAGCGAAGAGAAAATCGTCCAAAAGACGAAAAAGATCGCCAAACAACGAAGAAATATGTTCATGACACCAAAAACAACAAAAATAAAAACTAAAAACACAAACTAAATTATTCTTATTCATAAAAAAAACTAATTTTTCCATTAGAAAAGGCTCAATAATTTTTCAATTCACAATTTATAGGCCGTTTAGATTTTGAATAGAAATAAAATTAAATTTAAATTTAAAATTAAAATATTAAACTAAATAGGAAATCTCTCAAAGGGTTCTCCTATAACTATTAAGTGTTTCATTCTACGAGCAAGCTTCCAGTAGGATGACACGACGGTTGCCTTCGTTTAACAGGTCAATTGCGGCAAGTCACGAAATCACTTATATCAAGTAATGCCGGTCGAACCCGCATTGTATTTCTTTTATCCTTTTGCAAATAAAAACAATATAAATACAAACACTTCCCTTTTTTTTTAATTCATTTATGCTCGAAGAAAGATAAGAATTTTTCCAACATGAGTGGAGTGGTTCATAGAATCATAGTTAAATAGGCCAAAATATATGGTAGTTTTAGATATGGGGAACATGTGGTATGTAATAAGTCAATCCCCATTTTCTACTAATATCTTATACTCTATTAGTATTACTTACATGTGAAGGTATACCTCATAGTTCAAATTCGTATTACATCATACCGATGACGTTATGCTTTCTGTTGAGTGCTGACCCTATCTGTCGTTAGTGCCGTGTCCATTCGTAAGGTGATAAGGTACCTACTTGTTTACTACAACTTGGCGGTGGCGACATGTATAGCAAGGGCCGCATTATGTACGCATCAGGATGTCATGTCGCTTTCTTGTGTAACACTTGGGGTGGATGAGCGGCTGTTTTTTTAACGCGTTTCTTTGACTACGTTGGCTTCTATTATGTGGACGATCGTGCATGATCTAGGCCTCATCATTTTCACTAGCCATTATTACCTTAGCTGTTTGATAGTACTTTTCTTTTGTTCTTATCGGTCTTTTCTTAATTATTAAAGTCAATTTATTACGCGTCACGTGGATCCACATCATCACTAGTTTAATTTAATGCGGACTAGTGAATAACTACCTGTCGGCACCGCTACAATTCAACACCACACTTTCAGATACGTAATCAATGTTGCGTCACCACATGCAAATTTTATTTTATCGGACGTCACCACAAACGCAATCCCAAGTTAGGTGCCCTTGTCATGACTCCGGTTTAATTATCAGGGCCGAGCCAAGAAACTCTACCGGGGAAGAAGATAGTGAAAATGGACTTGGGATCCCAAAATCTCATAGAATTTAGGTTTGAGATCTGGTTTAGTAGGGTGTAAATGCACACCCATGCATTTAACTGCCTACGCCTCTGTCAGTTATGTTTCAAAAAAGGAAGAAAAAAAATCCCGCTAAATCCACCGTGATCGAGCAACTGATCGACTATGATCTTAAGTGTCAGTGTTAAACGACAATAAACGTGTGTATATATGAACCGGCTAGCTACATATAGCAGTGATTTGCACACCTGTTGTGTGGACAGAAAATCATCTTGCCATGTGTTCGCATGGCAAGCTATGAATATAGGAAAGCTAAGTTTGTGGTAAACACGTAATATACTTTTTCTCCATAGATGCTTCGCAAAGTTGCACAATTCCAGCTGCCCTGCTAAAGTATCATAGCATTTACTAGTGCTAAAGTTTTCCATAATAGACATATCATCTTCATTTTCCACAAGGACAGGAACACGAAAATCATGTCTAAGAAGATCCCATTCAAGTTGCTCATTAGCATTCAAAGCTCTCTGGAAGACACCCTTCCAACCATTATTATAAATCATATCTTCTATAGAAACGTCCTTATCCCTCACTACTTTAAACACCTCAGGAAATAAGTCTTGCAAACATCCTACATCAAGCCATTTATCCTTCCAAAATCTGATTCCATTACCGTCATTAAAAGTAAACCGTGCCATGCTTTGAACCGTAGAAACCATGTTCACCATATTTTTCCACAAACTTCTGCATTGAGGATTATTTGGGCCTCTTTCTACATCTATGGAAAAACAATATTCCTCATAAGGTCAGTTTTATTATTTGGGCCTCTTTTCATAATTCTTTACCAACTAGAGACATGTTGAGGCTTAAAAAAGTGGAGATAGACAGTGATTTGATTTGTGCATTTTTTGCAACATCGAAAGAGAAACGACGGATCATATGTGCTTGCATTGTTCTTATTCGTTTGAGGTTTGGAATATTGCATAAAAGCTTTCAGAATCTCATGGCCTATGTCGAATACCTTATTCGATGTGTTTGAAGCATGGACTACTAATGTCTTACAAGGAAGAGGAAAAGCAGTATGGTGGATTATTCATTACGCTATTTGTTGGAGACTTTGGAAAGAAAGGAATAAGAGAGTTTTTGGGGAAAGAAAAAAGGAAGCGGCTGAGATTATTGACCTTGTCAAACAGCTTGTAGTTGTATGGTCGTGTGATTCTGATACCTTTAAGTTTGTTAATCCTAGCCTCATTTGGAGCAGTCGGGAAACCCTAATGAACATGTAATAACCTTTGTATTGTGTAAGGTTTTTTCTCCTTTTTAATATAACCTTTTCTTCGGAAAAAAAACATGTGATATACTCTCTGATCACATATCTATGGAAAGATATATTATAGTTGAAATAGTAGAGGATCTTTCCATAGATATGTATTGATTGTTGGTAAAAATAAATATATTTATTTCGAAAATTTAAAAAAGATTCTCTACTATTTTGGTTTGGGATCTCACCTTAGAGTATCAAGGAATATCTTTGAACAATTAGGAAAGGTTCCACTGATTGCTGTCGTAGAATTCATATTCGCATCTTTTAATGTGTTTGTTGATGACAAGAGGAGATTAGAGGGGTATTCTTGCGATCAAGATATCCTAAGGCCTTTATAAAAGTTGAGATTAAAATATCAATTCTAGTTATTGTGTTGAAAACATGTTTGTGATTGAAGACGAAATCCATGATCAATACTTTCTCATCCATGATTTGATTTGTTTACCTTTATTGTTTGCTTTTATTTAGTTTAGTATATAAAAATCAGAAAACCCCCCGGTGTTATTTATAAGGAACCGAAACATATTGACAACCCAATACCTCTCTGTGGGAACGATCCTTTCTTGCCCTTGCTTCATAATATATTTTGAGTAATAAGAAAGTGTAATTATTTTTGACCCTAAAAGAACAACCTAACGTTTAAAGCACTAATAAAGTTTAATTCCCTAGATGCTTTAAGTTCTATGAAATTAGGCCAATCAAAGCAATCGAACGTGTAAAAGCACTAATCCGATTTAACAAAGGTCATGACTCAATTGTGACTAGTAGCATATATCACTACAAGCACCACCCATAATTATGCTACTTGCACTCAGAAATTTATCACTTTTGCGTATAATAAACTCTAATCTAGCAATAGAGATGAAAGTAAACTCAATCGATTCGCGACTCGACTAAACAAGCATTCAACTCATATGCCAATATTAATGGTGAATCATAAACGATAAAGCATGGAGACAAAACTAATTTATCATATCAAAAGGTATATTTTGTAAAATCCAATTATTCCATAACCAATAATAAAAACTAGGTACTCATATTCATGGAGTTCATAACAAGAAGGAAGAGAAAACCCATCATGTTTCTAAACCCTAAAACAAAAGTAGAGGCAAAAATAATAGATCGCATATCCTAAAGGAGAGGTTCCTTTTATATCCTTTGTCTTTATCCACCGATCTCCAAATTAAGTAGCGCCCATCTGCCAAAATTAGTTCCTGATAAAAATAACTGATAGGTGTAGAATACACCGTATTTTCTATGAAGAGTTTATGCTTTCTTTGCTATTTTTCATGTGAATTATGTATCTTATGTGTGTTTTTGAGTTAATTAGGTGCAATGGAGTCATTCGAGGCCAAAGAAGGAGAAATTAGCCATTTGGAGCGAAAAGCTCAATTCACATGCGATGTTTGGAGCAGGCTAGGTGGTGCAAGAGGAGTTACGCAGGAATTAAACTGTCGACCTCAGAATCGATGAGTGAACAGAGAACTAGGTCAGTCGTGAGAAACCGACAAGCCAAACAATTTCATGGTAGCCCTTATCCAATTTCTGGGCGCCTTCAGGGATCCTGTTCATTACAACCCACAAATTTCTTATCTTCATTATTTGCAAATCGTGAAAGAAAAGAGAACTGAGAGAGGCGGCCATGGAGTTCGAACCGAGAGAAGCTCTTGCACTGGAGTGTATAACAACAGGGCTCGATATTGTGGGAGATTGTGGCCGAAGGTAAGGCAAGAGATTTGGGTTTATTTCAGCTGGACAAAGCAAGGATGAAGACGAGCTTACTGCCATTGACAATTGAAGATGTGAAGAGAATGCAGAGCTGTTTTAGCATTAGAATGGTTGTGGGTCTGTGTTGAATGTTTAAATGAATGGGTTTTGTGTGTATGTTGCAGGGAAGGAGATGGAAATGGTTAGGATCAAAGACGCTTCATATTTTGGTACCCCAGCAAATGGCACACCTTGTTTGACAGAATGCCTGAACGACCAATTCTGCACTACAAGTTCAGCTGTGATTCGATAGTGGTCTGTGGTTGGCGTTTAATGGTTCTGGCGACATGATATCGAAAAGCTCAGGGAAAAATAATGGCAGCTACTTCCATTGATCATAGAAGTGAAGAAATAGAGGTGATGGGTGTTGAGTGAAGTCTGAGCTGGAGGTTATGGCTTCATGGCAGGCAGTGGTGCTGCTCCAGAGGAGAGAATGGTGCTGTTGGAGCTGTGGCCTGAATGGTGGCAACGCAGGGGTGCAATGCGCTGGAATAGATGCCACAACTGTTGTGTTTGGATTGTTGTGAGTTTGAGCAAAGTCCTGTTGTGGTTAGAAAGATATATCCGCAACCGTGATGGTTGAAGTTCTTCCAAGCAAGTGATTTGAGTGGAGAGTTACAATGAATTGGTGGAGTTGCGGTCCGTGACAGGAGATGATGCTGCTTGTGGTGGAACTAATGGCTGTGAAGTATGGAGCTGCGAGTTGAAGCTGCAGGTACAAATGCTGGTTTGAGAGTATGCAGGCAGGATATGGAACTGGAGCTTAGGCTGATGGCAGGTGGTATAGGCAATGAAAGTGGAGTGCGAGATGTAGCCGCGAGTTGCCGCTAAGGGTGCATAAGGCAGAAAAAGGGAACTATTGGCTGTGAAATAGATGCTGAGATGCAGAGAATGGCGCGATGTGAGGCAGTGAAGTTGGTGGACTTGAAAGCGGGCTGGTACTGAACTGCAGAAAAGGAAGTGGCGCTTGACTTGGAGGTTATGGCAGTGGCAGTAGTGGCAGTTGTGCTGTAAAGAGAACAGGGAGGCCTGAGCTGAGATGTTGAACTGTGGTGGCTTGGATCAGAGTTTGGTGGACTATTTACAGGGAGTCGGTTTAGCAGCTGCATTGGGAGTTTTGAGCTAAAATGCAAGGCTGGTAGAGGCAGTGGTGTTGTTGCTCAACAGGTGAAACTGAGGCAGTGTTACAATGGCAGCTGTGACGTTGGTTGTGAAGCTAATGGGATTGATTGTGGCAGTGAGCCGAGGAAGAGAAGCGACTTAAATCGGTAACGGCGGTGAAATGATAGCAACAAAAGCGAGATGAAGAATTACACGAGGGGAGAACTAATGGTTTTGAAGTCATAGTGCAGATGCGAACTTTGCGAAATTGGTAAGTTCTATGAGCATAGTTCCGGTTATCGGATTTTGGAACCGTAAGTGGGAATCACAATGATTCAGTGAATCACGAAGGGGTATGAGTCGGATGCAAGAATCGACGGCCGGACATATGAGCTACGCATCACGCTTTTGGGCGCGTTTTCGCAAGAGATAAAGAATTGATTTGGATGTTTTTGTGAATGTTTGGAATGCAGAGAAGGGGAGATGAGTTGCTGGAAGTACATACTTGTTGGTGACAGTTTCCGATGATTCAGGTAGCCTGAGACAAATTTTCCGGCGACGGATTCCGGCGGCATTGATCAATTCCGGCGATGACGTCAGCAATCCGCGACGCTTTGGACCCAAAATTCCAGAGACATATTTTCCACTCTGGGCTTGGTGGACCAACTTGGAGACGGGTTTTGAGAAGAATCAACCTAATTTTGGGAAAGTATCCTTATGGGGAGAAAAGCATATAAATAGAAAATTCTTTTCTAAACCTAGAGATATATCTCCATTAGGGAGACTTCTACTTTGTTCTAGGGTTTTCATGATAGTCTCTTCTTTGATGAATATGATGATGATTTCCAAAAACACAAGTAACTAAGTTTTTATTATTGGTTGAAGATGTAGTTGGATTTTGCAACCAAGTTATGATTTTTATGAATTAGTTTTCTCTCAATATTATCGTTCACTTTCTACGGGTTACAATAATTGCATGATTGATGGATTGCAATATGATTGAATGTTTGTTTAGTCGAGTCTAGAATTGATTGAACTCACATCCATATCTATAGCTATTTTAGGGTTTTCATCGAGCGATAACCTTGAATACGAGTAGCATGATATGATTAGGGTTTGTAGTGATACATCCTCGTAATCATATGTAGAAATTGACCTTTGTTCGAATTGTTTTTGCAATGTATTTCAATTGCATTGATTAGCCTATTTCTGAAACTTAATGCTCCTAGAATTGAACTTGATTAGCGCAAGGCGTTGGGTTATTCTTTAGGTAGAATTCACATACGCAGCCCTAATGTGTGTGTTGATAACTTTGGAAATTTACTTTATATTCTTGCAATAAGGTATTCTATGGCTTTTGATGATAGCTTGAGATTAAATACGAATTCTATTCATATATTCATAAACTTGTTTTACAATTGAAGATGAAACCTTTACCCAATATTTTCACATCCTTGATTTTGCGTGCTTTGTTTATTTGCTTTTTGTTTATTTTTATTTACACAATCGAAATTCTTCCGGTGTTTTTATATAGGAAACCATGACAATTTGACAACCTAGACCTCTCTAGGATCGATCCTTTCTTGCCCTTGCTATATTTATATTTTGAGTAGTAAGAAAGTGTAATTATATTTGTGTCGCTTACGACAGCGGTCAATAACCCATAAGTCAAGCCCAGGTCCAAGTCCATCTGAGTCAAGTCGGCTAACTCACTGAGTCAACTCAGCTATAACCGATTCCGATAGAGTTTTGGCTAATTTCTGATCAATTCCGGTTGATTCCAGGCCCTTCAAATCCTTGCCTGCATTCATTCCTACACATTCATATATGGAAAGCATTCAGCTCATTGTCTTGCTCAGCTTCTGCTTTGTTTCTCCATCTGCTCATCGATCTACTCACAACGCAGCTGCAATACAATTCCTTGGAAGCAACCATTAGCACCAGCTCTTCCATCTCAACTGAACATCAACAGCTCCATCGATTCGAACCCTTGTTATGCACCACCTTGTATCACTGTGTCATCTCCAGTCTAGAATTCAATAGCCCCAACATCCATTCCTCGCAACGGCGCAACTTCATCTCGTCTCAACTCCAGCACTTCAACTTCGACTACATCCCTGCAATGCATAGCTTGACCACTGCCAACTCCGCTATTTCCTGCGAAAACAACCATCTTGACCTAGCCACGACAACTGCATCACTTCCTTGCCTTCAACAGCTCCAGGTTCCTGCCAGTCACAACTCATTCAGCATACAGCTTCTTACATATTTCATTCACAACTAACGCGCCATTTCGTATTGTAGCTGCAACTCCCATGTATAGCTCAACTACAATATCAGCTCAAACCCAGTAGAAGCAACATAAACAAAGCCTCTTTGCTTGCAGTCACCACTGCAGCCAACCAACACAGCCTTCATCTCAGTTGCACATCACCAGAACCAACATTGATTCTCTTGCAAAATATCAGGCAACAACCACCATCTGCAGTTCAAACCATCATTCCTGCTATACCCATATCAACACTTCTGAATTCAAGAGAAGACCCAATTTTATCTTAGAGTTGTTCTTCACTGGAACCCTAACTTCAAGCTCATCTTGAACAACAACAACCTCAACCCATTACTTCCCTGAGTTCATCCCTGGCAGCTTAGCAACATCATCAATTCTTTGTAGCTCCATCTCTTCATTCTGGAGTCTCAATTTAACCTTGCAGCAGCACAATAACTCTGCCAACATAAAGTCTCCTCAAAACCTCATTAACTCTTCCATCTAGATCCATCTCCAACTCTTGGCTCAAACCTCAAAGTGGATGGCAAAGAATAATTCTATTCATGTCCAATTTCTTGAACATACCCTTCTTGTTCCTTCTCTCTGTCTCATATCACCTCAATCTCTAAACCTTGTTCTTGTTCTCAATCGATGGCAACAGCTAACACCACCAATTCAATCTCGGCTTCATGGATGGAGCGACACAACTTCTCCTTAGCATCAAATGCAGACTCAGAACTCTATCCCTTCTGTGTTTCTTTCTTCTTCAGACATCATCAACGTCTCAATCTTCTCCATGAAATCTAGTACTCAATTACCACAGACCCATATCTCATCTTCTCGAATTGATTTTCATCTTCAAATTCTAAAACCCATCTTTTATATTCTTCCTCTTAGCTCTCGAATTCACTTCAATCGATCACCAGTTCTTCATTCCAGATTTGAACCAAAACCCTAACTGAATCTCCACCATTTTCTGAAGCTTTGTGAATCGATTCCTATAGATCCATCATCTCCTGCTTCAATTTCTTCTTGTTTTCATTCGCACCAACAGACCCAATTCCATCAATTAATTTCTTCATTTTCTCAATTCCACTCTCTTAATGGAGTCGCCAGCCATATTTCTCTCTTTTCTAAATTTCAGTTGGAGTAAAAGAAAACTAAATCTTCTCTGCAATTTGGGTTTTGTGTCGGAGTAAATATTGATAAAGACACCCCATTGCTTTGGATAAGGGCTACCCAGATCTCATTTGGCCTGTCAGTTTTGGAAGACTGACAGTATAGTTCCTGCATAACTTTTCTTGTCCAGTCAGTTCTAGGGAACTGACAAGCTTCATCAATGCTTTCGCTCATAACTTCCTCGTATGACGTCGTGGTGACATCATTCTTACGCCAGTGGCTTCGTCTTTTCGTTCTCTTCACATGATGAGAAGAAATCCATGACTTTAACGAGTTTCGCTTCTTTTAGCTCCAATAATTCCAAAACACCTAATAAACTCAAAAACAAACATAAGATACATAATTTACAAGAAAACTCGCAAAGAAAGCATAAACAATAGATAAATATCAAGGTGTTTAAGACATCTATCATCCACCTATTTGCCACCCACAATTTTTCCTATTTGCCACCTTCATAATTTTTTTAAAAATAATTCCACTTTTCACTTTACTTGTTCCTATTTACCACCAACAAAAGTCAAATTAAATTTGACTATAATTATCTTGTCTTCTTTTCTCGGTTGATCTCCATTTTGACTAAAAACCCATCAAAAAAATCATTAACCCTAGAATACCGTTAGGTTAAATTAGTACATTATTATGTTGAAGCAATAAAATGATTAATATAGTCGATTAATCCTCGGAAAAAGAAGTTAGCCAGTGGCCACCACCACTTTCTTAATTTTGTTTTACTCCCTCCGTACTTATTATATATGCGGAATATTGCATTTTCCTTGTACCATTAGAGCATCTCCAACAGATGGTGAATATATTTTTTTGAATGACACATAGGATTTCAGACCCTATTTAGTATAAAAGCATCTCCAATGGTTAGGTCATACAAACTAGGAGGGATCAAATACTAAATACGAAGGTGTTAAAGAAAGTCTTAACTACACCTTCGGGACGACCCTTAACTAATTCCATGTCATCAATTTTATTTTAGAAAAATAATTTTTAATATGGAATCAAGCTAAATATTTTTTTTTTAATATTTATCTAAATCTAAAATACATTGTATAACCTTGACTACTGGAGATGATTTTTTTATAAAGGGTCTTATTAAGATCCAGGGATAAAATCTAAATAAATGGAGGTCTAACAATGACATCCACGTAGGATTTTTTTGACCTACTGTTGGAGATGCTCTTAGATAGGCGGAGTGGCAATTTCAAGATGACTTTTAACCATTTTACCCCTATTTATGTTGCTTGGTTATCCTCACAATTGAGTTTATGTCTCTAACATAGGGAATGCTCCCTCCGTCCCACTATTAGATGACCTAGTTGAAGTTTGCACAATTCTTAAGGCAAGTATTATACCTTTATGGATAGTAATTTGTAAAATTTAGAAATGATTATATCTCAAACTATACCATGGATGTTAGTAAACTTTGTAATAAAACACCTTCGTAACGGGTATAAACATGGATATCAAATTATATACATTTCTTATACTAACGATAATTAATCAAAAGGATAATTTTAGAAATATTTCCTTGTTTAATGAAATAGGTCAATTAATGGTGGAACAAAATTTTAAACTAAGTAGATCATCTAATAGTGGGACGGAGGCGGTATAATAAAAGGTAAAACAAGAAAAATCATGAATATTTATGAAATCAAAAAAGAATTCTTAATCTAAGAGATTTTAACTATATGCTTATATATGTGGTACGGAGGGAATAAATCATTAATAAATCAATCAATCAAAAAGTAATACGAACAAAATAAATTTTAAAACCGATGGTTTTACTATCATCATGGAAGTAAACCATCTTTATTTCCTTCACACTTCTCAAATTGTGAAGGAATGGGTCATACCGTAGATATATATTCGATCTTTTCTTTTCGTAGTGGATATATTATTCTTTGAGAGCTAATTACTTTTTCACATATACAAACACCATTCATGCAAACAAGCAGGATAACTCAGTCGGCCGAAATTACTGGACGACCAAAAAATCAATATTCTTTTTTCTTCAACTCCTTTCTAGATTGATATGACGGTACTGCAAGTGAAGCACAATGATTGTGCGTTACGAGTTGCGGAGTCGATCGAGACTCACGCCGTAATGGTGCAATGCGAAGCCATAATAGCGCAACGTAAGCTATAATAGTGCAACGCAATCCATAATAGCGGTATTACTGTATAGATTGTCAAGTGTCAAGAATGGCATAAACCCACTGGGCCAATGTAGTGCAAGTGCAGCATTTCATTGTAAACACATTTGGCTAAGTGATGAAGCTTATTGGCCGACACAATGAAGCTTCATCGAGGAAAGGCGTGACATGGCCAAAGTGATAGATGCAACATGCGATGTTGGCTTCGATGCATATCCACGGAATTGAGTTGGCCCAAGCTCAAGGAGGATGCAAGAGTGAAGAATAGACTAAGAGTTGGTCTATGGCATATATTCAAGGTTGGCCAAAGCTCTAATAATGCAAACAAGTTGGTAATGCAAGAGTTGCATTGCCGTTGTCAAGCTAATTGGCGAAGTGAAACATATATGACGCATGAGCAACTAGAGGAGTCTAAGGAGCTGGCATCGATGTTTGAAGCTTAAGGAATGTCCTTGCATGAGTTTAGAATGATAAGCATGCACGGACAAGAGGGCTGAACTTTGCAAAAAGCGAAATCCAAGATGCCAAAACAAGTGGCGAATACGGCTCAAGTGACGGTTGCAAGTGAGTTACGAGCTTCACAAGCATGCCAATGATGCGTGATGAATAGGAGCGGTTATAAATGGGTTTATAAGCGTGGGAGAAGAGTTATAACCGCTAAAGAACGGGTGTTGGATGATTGGCACGAGTTGGAGAAGAACTAGCCTTAGCACAATTATTAAGCAAGCTGATGTAATCGCTTTATGGGATGGATGGCTGTCCCATGCGTGTGTAACGGTTATGCATGGTTTGGCCAAGTAAAGTCAGTCGTATAAATAGTCCTAAGGCTGGGAAAATTCTAGCGATCTTGCAATGAGAACATATGTGAGAGTGAGGTTTGCATATGTGAGTGAATATGAGAGTTTTTGTAAGACTAAGGCTTGGTTCAAAGGTAAACAAGTCTCTGTGTAAGTCCCCAAGTGGGAAAGTTTTGTATTTCTTCCTTTGATGCAATAAAACGAGTTGATTGTGTCATGTTCTAAGTGTTCTTGGTTGGTCGATTGTTGTTGGTAAAGTATGACAAATATTGAATGCATTATAGGGTGTATTTGATGAGTTTTGAGAAGAGAAACAAGGTTAAAGACTTCCGATGATAAACTCGAAGATTTAGTTGTTTGTATTGGTACAAACTTATAAGGTCAAGTGCAATTGGGTGAATTTTTATTCACATAACCATTGTGTCACGAGTTACACTTTCTGAAATTTGTAGAGGCATTTGGAGGTGTGACAATGGGTATTAGAGCTATGTTTGGTACACATTTCAAGTGTATTTGTTGGATAAAACACTAGTACTTCTTTCTCTATAAAGCTATTTTCCTGTGAGCAAGTAAGTGGCGCATTATTTTCAGAGTTTTGCATTAGAAATGAGTTCTAATGGCATGATGATCGACGAAGAACTACCGGGTACGTTTGATCAACTTGAGGAGTATGGTGATCTTGGCGATCTAACCATTGACTTCGGTGCAAGATGGCATTGAAAATCCTCTTGTTTCTGAAGAAAATGGCAGGCTAGACCTACTTGAAAGAAGAACGTCAGATTGGTTTAAAGAATTCGATGGCAGGGTAAGTGCTATAGAAGACAAGGTGTCCGATGCAACTCTTCCGAATTGCGAAACCAATGCTTTGAAGTGACCGAGTTGAAGGTGCAATTCAGTGACATAAAGGCCATACTAATAAGCCATGCGAAGCAAATGTCTAGGGAAGTGGCAAGCATTCGCAGGTTAATCAAGAATAAAGACATGTTTGTAGGGCAAACGTGCATGGAGAAAGCTCTAATCGTGTCTCCTAACCAAGAATTTATGCGGGTTCCGTAAATGCTAGAGAAATTGAGAATTTCTTTTATGACGTTGAGGCATACTTTGAGGCTTAATGGAACCGGGGAAGGACAAAAAGTAACACTCGCAGCAATTACCTTGGTGGTGATGCAAAGGTTTGGTGGAGAACTATGCTACAAGAAGATGAAGTCTGTCAAGTTATTCCAATCCTATGTCATGGAATGACATGAAAGATGGACCGAGATGTCGGTTGCCAAGCAATGGTGCTTGGTATGCTAGAGAAAGTTTACGTAGGCTAAAAATGACAAGTACACCACAGGCCTATGCTGAAAACTTCTTTGCATTGGTGCAAGAGACGTGTGGTATGAGTGAAGAAGATCAGATGTTCCACTTTAAGTTGGCGCAAGTTCAAGTGTGATTACTCGAACTTAAGAAGCGCAAAGTGCAGAGTATCCAGATGGCTATGCAGACGGTAAGAGAGCTTACCAAAAGCATAACGAATGAAGACGTGCAAAGCTGCGAAGGAAAAGCCAAAGGGAAGGAAATATCTGTTGGCAGTAAGCGCAAGTGGTAGGCCTGGAAAAGGGTTTATATTTTATGGCCTACTTGTGATAACTTCAAGTGCACGGCGTCTATCGGAGACGTGGCAAGTACGGGTCGAACCACGGAGACTTGTGGTGATGATATGTTGATCAAGGCTTCCTAAACTGAGTTTCTAGTGAAGTGGTAACACAATTGTAGTTGGCGAAGCGACTGAGATGAAATGTGACTCTAAACTAAGGCTGTAAATAACAGTGACAATTTGGAGAATGCTAGGGCAGTTGCTTCCACCACTTGACCCTATGCTAAGGTAATTCAATTCATGTTATGTTCTTATACCTTCCTAAGGAAGATTCTAAAGAATAATGTGTCACTAATCTTACTAATTCCCCTAGTATAGAGTGTATTATTACAAAGACACTCTATCACAGTTCCTTAGTCAATTACTAAGCATCACTCATACCTTGTTAAGCACATAACACCTTCCTTGGCAGTTAATGGAGAGTTGATTAACCTTTCACTCTAATTCTCTCCTAGTATTGGCTGTCTTCTTACAGTACAGCCAATCACAAGAGAATTGGATTAATTAGCTAACTACACTCCTACTTCTATTAAGCACAATAAGAACAACAACATCAATCTGATTTACTCAACATAAAATCTAGGGTTTCAACAACACCCTAGCAATTGAACTTAGAACATGATTCAAAGCAATTAAAACATAAATTACACTAAAGTTGTGCTCTGCTAGCCTGCATAAGGTTTTTCACACACAACTTCAACCTATTTATACATGCAAGAACACAAACCCTAATTCTCTTCCAAAAACAGAAATTAAATTAAAAATTACTCTCACCCACGTCTCTGAATCATTGTCTGCTCTGATTAATCCGGCTCTGAGCTTTCCTTGCTTTGATTCTCCCCCCGCTGTGAAATACTAACCCTAATTCTCTCTTTCTCGATCTTAGCTCCTAGGGTAAGAAGCTATGACAGAGAGGGAAAGATATTTAGGAGTTGGTAAAGAAGGTTGTAGTGGTGGTGCGGCTAGTGTCAGGAGGTGATGGAGGTGGTGATGGAGGCAGCGACTGGTCGGGGAAGAAGGGGGATGGGTTCTGCAGGTTTTTGGGTATGGGTGAAGAAAGAGAAGAGGAAAGAAGAAATGGTAGAGTTGGTCGAGAGGTATAGGGTAGGTGATTTTTTGTTGTGAAGCGGTGCATCGGGGAAGATGAGGAGGTCGGAGCGGCGTAGGATCTAGGAGGTAATATCCGAACGGCTCGGGAGACTCGGGTGATCCGGTGTTGAGCGGGAGCATCAAAGTGTGATGTGCATGAAGGAGCGACCGTAGGATGTAGCTAGGCGAGATATCAACGGTTCAGAGTGGACGGGCTCGGATCCGGGTCACGGGTCTTGGAAAGCTTGGGCCCATTTCTTGTGGATGGGTTGCTCCTTGTTAGGTTGCAACTGATGCGCGCGCGGGCTTTGGCTTTCTGCTCCATAGACGCTTGACTCCACCCTTCGCTCTTTTGGCTCCTCGCCTCCGAACTTTATTTATTACCTAAAAACACAAAATTAATTAATACAAATATTTATTCTTGAAAACAAAGAAAACACAGAATCAGGGATAATATCTGATTTCTAAGCGCAAAAGATGAGTAAAATGCCAATAAAAAGGTGTATAAATATGCACTATTTGGCACTCATCAAATACCCCCAAACCCGAATTTTACTTGTCCTCAAGTGAAACAAAAATGAAGAAATCATAACTATACCCTCTGCCGCAGTCTCTCAAATGCATTTAGCGTATGTACTAAGCCTTTAAACCCCTAGGTGTCCCTAGTGGACGAGTTGTAGTCTCGTGAGGGTTTACCGTGAGGTGTACCCACAAAACCTTCTCCAACTTCGTAGTGTAAAAGAGTCTCAAGCCTCCAAGAAGCTATGAGGACATAGAGTTTCGCATGCTAGTAACAAGAAGTTAGAACTACCAAAGAACGCATTCTCATCCTTAAGTGCCGAGCGAGAAGTAACCATACCATATGAAAGAATTCGGATTCGATTGTGATCATAAGCCTCGACTTCGCCTCACCATTAGGGTATTATGATAATTGCACTCAAAAAGATCGCTTTTTAGTCTCTCATGTGTGCAAAGCGGGAATAAAGAGAGAAATCCCGCACACGTTGTAGGTAAGAAGGATAACCTTCCGAAATAAAATCTGAGACTCCACGAGAGGTGTGGACAAAAAGAATCTTTT
Source organism: Papaver armeniacum (assembly GCA_023531295.1). Lineage (NCBI taxonomy): Eukaryota > Viridiplantae > Streptophyta > Magnoliopsida > Ranunculales > Papaveraceae > Papaver > Papaver armeniacum. Next base: position 726,454 of record JAJJWW010018480.1, on the reverse strand, counting down.
CTCGATGATCTCTAAGAAAGGAAATCAACCATTAGCAAGGGTGGGAGTACTCACTCACTTCTCACCCGATCGGCAATTAACATCAATCTCTCATAGGAATCATAGAAACGTCTTCAATCTTCGGTCTTCAACTATTGATGACGAACTTCTGAACTTTACAAAAACTTGACAAATTTTTTTTTTTTTGGTTACAATAAAACGATAAAACTTAATTTTTCACAAACTTCATTAATTCTCATCTTCTTTTCTTTTCTTTTTCTTTGTTGCTTGTAAACCTTGGACTATCTCAACTTTTTTTTCAATATTCTGATGATGCTCCGTTTGCTGACGATGATGTGTTTCTATGGGTCTCGATTGATTGAGAGAGAGTGATGCTAATCGCAAATCGATATTTAGAAGGAGTTTTCATCTTTAAACGTCACCCTCATGATTGACAAAAACTAGCACTCAAGAGATCAAAAGTAGTGCTGAAAGTGGTGCGGTTGGGTAGCTCACCATTCCTACCTTGGAATTGACGTACGGTGACACACACTCTAACAAATTTTTCTAGAAAGTTGCAAAAAATTGAAGGTTGGTGCCTCACTTGATGTAAAATGGGTAGTCTCCACTATGGGTGATCACAATTCTACTACCGAATATCTAAACAAAGACCTAATTTGCTCTCCGGTATGGTTAAGTCCAATTTTAACGCTCTAATCAACTAAGAAACCCGATTGTGTTCTCCTAAGACTTCTAACTTCGTTATTTCGGTCGGATTCTCTATGTAAACATAGCTAGAAGCATGCTAGTGACTCTAAAATCTCTAAAAGTTGGAGGTTTTACAAAAGAGTTTTTTTTTTTTTTTTTTTTTTTTGAAAATAAAAAATAAAAAAGACTAAAAACTCTAAATGCAAATGCAAATGTACCCCCAAACCTAAATCAAACATTGACCTCAATGTGTCAACAGATGGTAAAATTTTGAACAATCACGTACCATGAGAACTATGCTTGATAAGAGAAAAGGGAAGAGATTACCTAGATGTCGAAGGAGCACGGTTACATCTTCACTAGTCAAGGCTAGAATCCAACAGATCATATCGGATTAGCACAAAAAATGCACAAGAAGACTCAACCGATTCAAGAAAGAAAAATTTAACAAGTCCTACTGGATTATATACAATGAAAATTTACCATACACTAACAATCTAAAGAGTTGAGGATCAACCCAATAGAAAATATGTACAAACATCAACAGTCTTACACAAATATAATATGCGAGTGCAAGTAAGACTGTGTATGTGAATGAGTTTCCCCCAAACCTAAACTTGTGAACATGTGTGTTTGTGAGAACAAAATCTTGCAATTTTAAAGGTACATCATGCAAAAGGTCTAACTCAAAATGAGTTTTGCTAATAACAGGCAGACATACACATTCCAACTGTGGCTCCTTAAGAGTGTTATACTTTGATGCGAAATAGTCTTGGGAAGCACAAAGCTCTAAGCCTAAGTTAGGCATTCTCAGAAAAGTTGGTTTTGCAATTTTGTTACAAACTACACCTAGGTTTGGTGGAGGAGTTTCAATCTGTGACTCAGAGAGAGGTTAGGTACATCTAAGTTGTTTTCATGTATAAGATCATTTGTACCATCACACACTTTCCTAAAGTCGAAGAGGGTAAATCATGCTCACCAAAGATAGAACAATTCATCAATCACCATGTCATAATCATCGGAGCAGAAACATATTGTGATATGGGCAGGGAATCGACACAACAATAATATCATGATCCAAAAGAACATTAGTGTCAACGAAGATTCATCTTTTCCTAAATCACAAACAAGTTGTGTAGCATGCTCACATTCACTGAAGAATTTCACAAACCCAAACTCAGAGTCAACATCATATGTATGAATGTTAGAAGAAGTATCATTCATAGGGTTCACAGAAGAGACGCCTAACGTCTCTGAACCAAAAAGATTCCATCATATTTTCAAAGATATACATGTTCTTCTAACATATCATGTTCATCATCATCATCATCATAACAAAAATTTATCTCCCCATTCAAAATTTGAGCATTTCCAGTGCACTCATCTACCTCTAGATTAGGTTCATATTTAGTGTATGATTGTGCAAAAGGTTCACTAGAGAAGGGATGCTCGTGCAATGCTTTCCATCCAAGTATATCATTGTTTTGCTCTATGAGATCTTCCATTAGTGATTGCATACAAGGAGTTGGGGGAGTATAACATTGTTCAACTTCCCACCGTGATGAATGATGCATGTGTGTATGGTTGTCATGACTTTCCCTAGACTCGCCTAAACTCATGCAAAATGTAGCAGTTCAAAAGCAGGTGGTCTAAGCTACCACATAAGGTACAAGTGTATATTTCATAGTGCCTAGGGGGATTAGTTTCGACAGATTGCTCATGTAATTGCCTTTCCAAAGCAGATACTTGAGCTTCTAATTGATCGAGAAGTGATGATTGGGTATGAGAAAAGTGTTCATTTTCAACCTGTGGTGGATGATACATGTGCTCATAATGATTAGGGTATGTGAAGTCATGGCCCTGAGAAGGCTCATAAAATTCCCTAAAATCACTATGGTATGTGGGGAGTTCATACCCAGAAGCATGCCCGTAAGCAAGCTCTCTAATGGATTTGTTTCCATCCCGGATGCGAGACCAAAATCCTGACATGGTCTAGCAACTCAAATAGCCTAGCATGTATCAAGCATGTTAACCAATGAAGTCTCCAAACAGGGAAGCTAAGCCCAAGTGATGCAAATGCACAGCCCAAAGGTTATGTAAAGCCCAGTTGTTGTGGGCGCAGTTTTGGTTTTAATGGGTTTTGGTTTAATTGGGCTGGTTTGGTTTAAGTGGGATTTAGTTTATTTGGGCTGATTGGTTTAAGTGGGATTTGGTTTATTTGGGCTGATTGGTTTTGTGGGATTCTTTGGTTTATTGGGATTAGTTGGGTTATGTGCAACCCAGCTATGTGAGCAAAACTCAGATAGATACAACCCACAAAAGAAAATGACACTTTATTCTAAGTGTAAGCCCAAAAGGTTGCTTTTTGAATTTGCTAAGCCCAATTTGAATAAGTGTATTTCAGCCCGTATAATGTGGGCTCAAGTGTGTGATACAGCCCAACAACTCAGCTGATATGGGCTTGGCTGTTAAGGGTTCAGCCCACGTATGATGGGTCTAGGTTAGGTTCAGCCCAGTGGTTGAGGGCTTCAGCTGTTTGCAGAGAACAAGTTTGTGTGTGGGGAGCCTATGCTGTGGGCTCAGTGGTTGGCAATTGCACAACCCAGGAAAAAACAACAAATTACACAATTTAAAGTACACAAGATCTTGCTTAGCAAGTGTGCACACACAGCTCGAGAGCAAATTCGGCCATGCACGAGTTATGAAGATTGGCAATCAAGCAAAGTAAGATGCACAGCGTTTATAGGCACAAACACAGTGATGCACAACCTCTCAAAATCGACACAGCACAGATTATCAACTTGTTCACAGATGCAATAAAGCAACAGATTTTTCAGAGATTATGCAAGTGGGTGACAGTGGTCTCACAGATATGGTTGAATCAAAGACATGAACAACACGGTTTTGCAACTCACTCGGGTGTATTCACGAAATTGCAGGCTTAGCACAAGGTTAGACATACACAAAGGTAAGGTCGTGGTTTGCTCAAACAAATGCCACACGGTGTCAACAAGCCAACAGATTTCAATGCTCAGAGGTTATACACCAGCAAAGTAGCATGGTAGCTAATTCAACAGGGTCACTTGATGTCAACCAACCCAAGTTGACATCAAGTTAGTATGGTCAGGCATGCAACACACTTGAAAACCTCACCGTAGCTTGAACTCTCACTTCGGGGGCGGAGTTAAGCTCAGGGCATATGCACAGAGCACAAGAGAGCTAAGCTCACCAATTTACACAGGGGAATGAGCTTGTAAGGGGGTTTGGCAAATAATTGGCTCAACAGCTCATACCAGGGTTTGTGGTAAGCTCTTTGGTTTGCAACATTTGACTAACCTAGGCTAACCAGTTGCACTCAAGCTCAACAAACTACGTGGGCCGGAGTCGGTGCTTAAGATTTAGCAATTGGTGCAGTTCATCAACTATTTTGGTCAACCAATGTTGCAAAGACAAGGCAACTAGTTTATCCGAATTCCCATGCACAACACATACAACAAAGGCACACAAGTACAAGATACAACCAAGGCAAGCAAGCAACAGGCTGAATTATGGGTTGCGCTACAGCTCACAAAATTCTCGTGGTTACACAAGCACACAGTGCACAACAAAGATGCTCGGCTTACTTTCAATCATGCACAAGTTATAGCATTCTCGAGTTAGCATTATCGGTCAAGCTATCATGCCGTCGGGTTGCGCTTAGGTATCTAGCTTACCAGATACATTCATAGTTCAAAGACAGATACAATCAATTTGAGCATACAAGGATGACAAAGACAGGGGTATCAAATAGGGTAATGGCACAAGGTTATGCTCGGGTCAATAGTCCGAGTTGATGTCAACTATTGCGCTGACTTCAATCGGGATTTTCAACTAACTTGGCTATCCAAGTAGTAGCTTGAGCTCACAAACTACGAAATGGAGTTAAACTCAAGTGCTGTTAAAAAACCAGATTTCACAGTGAAGAGATGGCTAGTTCATCCAATTTTCAATGCATAGAACACACACAATTAGAGGTGGTTGCCTAGGAGGATGGCTATGCTGTCATGTGAACAAGGTCTGGCATTCAACACAGAAGGAGCTTACTCAGTTATCATGCAGCTAAGGAGCTTACTCAGCTAAGGAGCTTACTCATCTATCAAGGGTTCACGCACCTGAATCCTCAAGTTATGCGCCTTTCTCTTCTCCTCCTTGGGCTTGCTCAACAGCTCACAGGTACCTGTTCACTCAGCAAGCAAATTTCAGTCCCTAGGAAGTGCAAGCTATAGCAGATGGAATGAATTTTAACACTGGCATAAGCACTGAGAGTGTTTTGGACTGTCACAGGGGGAAAACAATAGTTGTTATGTTTATTGGACTGACAGGGAATAAGAGTTACAAGACAATGATGCTCATAAAGTTGTAGCTCAGATCAAAAAGCTCAGGTGCAAAGTGAGTGCAAGCTACAAATGAGTTATGCTGGTACAAAGCATGAGATAAATGGAGCTACAAGAGTAAAAGAAAATCTAAGTTATACAAAGTTATACTAATAATGCAAGACTACAATGCAAGGAAATATGCACTAGATGCAAAGATGCAAATGACAGATGAAATTAGACTACAATGCAGATCATGTATTGACAATAAAAATCAAAGGTGAAGCTTAACTAAACTATACTAATACAGGGGTTACAAAGAACAATTTAAAGTAAATATGTACAAGGGATAAGCTAGCATTCAGTGAAGCAAGAACAAAAATCAACAGGGCACACGCCAAGTCCCCGGCAACGGCGCCAAAAACTTGGTAGGCCTGGAAAAGGGTTTATATTTTATGGCCTACTTGTGATAACCGCAAGTGCACGGCGTCTATCGGAGACGTGGCAAGTACGGGTCGAACCACAGAGACTTGTGGTGCTGATATGTTGATCAAGGCTTCCTAAACTGAGTTTCTAGTGAAGTGGTAACACAATTGTAGTTGTCGAAGCGGCGAGATGAAATGTGACTCTAAACTAAGGTCAGAAAATAAAGTGACAATTTGGAGAATGCTAGGGCATTTGCTTCCACCACTTGACCCTATGCTAAGGTAATTCAATTCATGTTATGTTCTTATACCTTCCTAAGGAAGATTCTAAAGAATAATGTGTCACTAATCTTACTAATTCCCCTAGTATAGAGTGTCTTATTACAAGACACTCTATCACGGTTTCCTTAGTCAATTACTAAGCATCACTCATACCTTGTTAAGCACATAACACTTTCCTTGGCAGTTAATGGAGAGTTGATTAACCTTTCACTCTAATTCTCTCCTAGTATTGGCTGTCTTCTTACAGTACAGCCAATCACAAGAGAATTGGATTAATTAGCTAACTACACTCCTACTTTTATTAAGCACAATAAGAATAGCAACATCAATATGATTTACTCAACATAAAATCTAGGGTTTCAACAACACCCTAGCAATTGAACTTAGAACATGATTCAAAGCAATTAAAACATAAATTACACTAAAGTTGTGCTCTGGCTAGCCCAGGCATAAGGTTTTTCACACACAACTTCAACCTATTTATACATGCAAGAACACAAACCCTAATTCTCTTCCAAAACTGAAATTAAATTAAAAATTACTCTCACCCACGTCTCTGAATCATTGTCTGCTCTAATTAATCCGGCTCTGAGCTTTCCTTGCTTTGATTCTCCCCCCGCTGTGAAATACTAACCCTAATTCTCTCTTTCTCGATCTTAGCTCATAGGGTAAGAAGCTATGACAGAGAGGGAAAGATATTTAGGAGTTGGTAAAGAAGGTTGTAGTGGTGGTGCGGCTAGTGTCGGGGAGGTGATGGAGGCAAAGGATCGGGTCGGGGAAGAAGGGGATGGGTTACTGGGTTTTTGGATATGGGTGAAGAAAGAGAAGAGGAAAGAAGAAATGGTAGAGTTGGTCGAGAGGTATAGGGTAGGTGATTTTTGTTGTGAAGCAGGTGCATCAGGGGAAGATGAGGAGGTCGGAGCGAGCGTAGGATCTAGGAGGTAATATCTGAACGGCTCAGGGAGACTCGGGGTGATCCGGTGTTGAGCGGGAGCATCAAAGTGTGATGTGCATGAAGGAGCGACCGTAGGATGTAGCTAGGCGAGATCTCAACGGTTCGGAGTGGACGGGCTCGGATCCGGGTCACGGGTCTTGGAAATCTTGGGCCCATTTCTTGTGGATGGGTTGCTCCTTGTTGGGTTGCAACTGATGCGTGCGCGGGCTTTGGCTTTCTGCTCCATAGACGCTTGACTCCAATTCTTCGCTCTTTTGGCTCCTCAGTTTCTCCGAACTTTATTTATTACCTAAAAACACAAAATTAATTAATACAAATATTTATTCTTGAAAACAAAGAAAACACGAGAACTGGGATAATATCTCGATTTCTAAGCGCAAAGATGAGTAAAATGCCAATAAAAAGGTGTATAAATATGCACTATTTGGCACTCATCAGCAAGCATGAACCTAAGGAAGAGGAACTGCTCCCTTCATCCTGGATGTTTAGGGGATGTTTCATTTGCAAAGGTTTACACTTCGCTAGAAGCTGTCCACTCAAGGCAAAACTCAATGTAGTAGTTGGGGATGATTATGGGAATAATTCTGGCAAGACTCGTGAAGGTCGAAGTGAAGGTTCAAGGAAGAGACCTCGTAGCGAAGTGGTCGCTAACTTCGACAAAGAAACTAAGCTAAAAACAAGTAAGTGTTGTTGTCTCCATTGGCAACACTTTGAATGCCAAAACATGAGTGTTTTTGGCCTTGTTTTATGTATAGCTTGAGTTGTTAGTTGTTTCAAACTCTGGGTGTAGAGTTTAGTTGTACAAACTTTTATTTGAGTCTTCAAGTTTGTATATACTTTTCTTTGGTGTAAGCAAGTTGCTTTGTTAATGAAGTTTTAGCTTTCCAAAAGTGATCAAGTGGATCAATCATGTAGGTACATGGTATTGTCATGTAAGAGCAGTAATGAATGAAGGTGTTTTCGTTTATAAAGTCTTGCCTCTTTATTTACGATGTAAAGCTAGTTCATGGGGAGATGCTGAAAGTAGCATACTTAGCCTAACGTATGCAATGACAAGAAAAGTTGAAAGATAATAAGCAAAGCATAGGACAAGGGTCCTAGTTGATGTAGAAGTGATGTTGCTGTTTGGAAGATTGCAAAATGGCACGATGGCAGATGGGCAGCGTGGTAGGCCTGGAAAGATGTTTATATTAATGCCTACGAGTGATAACCGCAAGTGCACGGCGTCTATCGGAGACGTGGCAAGTACGGTTCGAACCACAGAGACTTGTGGTGCTATGTATTGATCTATGGCTATGCTAGACTGAATTCAAGGAAGTAAGTGACACAATTTAGGGTTGTCGAAACGACTGAGTTTTGTTGTTGTGGTAGTGAACTAAGGAAATAACAGTGAGGAAAGCACCAGGATGATCAATCCACCCCTAATCTCATGCCCAGGCTATATATCTTAAGCTATGTTCTTGTGCCTTCTTATGAAGGTCTACATTGGATGTTCATTAACCAATTTTAGCCAACTAATCCCTAGTATGAGCTATCTTCTTACAGTATAGCTCATCACAGACTAATAAGCTTCATCAACTAATTAGTAATCCTAATCATCTTATACTCAGCAAAAACACAACTAAAAATAGATATGCTATGACATGAAGAACAGGGGTTTCATCAACACCCTGGAAAATTTAATTAGAACATTACAAAGCAATAAAAACACAAATTAACACTAAGTGGTGCTCTGGCTAGCCCAGGCATGCCTCTAACATCCAAAGTTCCATTCTATTTATACATGCCCAAATACCCAAAACTTCAAACCCTAATTTATTTTTAAAATAGAAATTAATTGAAAAATAAATCAAACCCATACTCTGATTGCCTCTGAATTGAGCTATTCTCTTGTCAAATCATCCATGCATCGCTTGTTGTGAACCCTAGCTCTAGTTATCTCTGATTTAGTTTCTAGGGTTGGTAGAAATTAAGAAATAGATATCTAGGGTTAGAGATGAGGCGTAGGTGGCTGCTGTAGTTGTTGTTTGATGTCAGGAAGGTGATGATGGAGGTGGTGTTGACAGGGGATAGGGTGGTGGCGAAGGTGGCTCTGTCAGGGTATGGAGGTGGTAGAGAAGAAAGAGCAGCTCTCTCTGGTGGAGAAGAAAGAGAAGGTGAAGAAGAGAATAGGGTTTGGTCGTGGGGGGTATAGGGTGTTGGTGGTTTTGGTGTGAGGCGGGCATAGCAAAGGATGATGTGAGGTGTGCAGCGAGCGTCCGATGCGTGGGAGAGATCTGAACGGCTCAGGATGTAAGCGGGTGATTCTGCTGTTGAGCGAGAGCATCAAACGTTGATGTGCAAGGCTGAGCGAGCGTAGGATGTGGCGAGTGAAGATCTTAACGGCTCGGGAAGAGCGGGTTCGGATCCAGCTCAAGCCCATGTCTTGTAGATGAGTTGCTACTTGTTGGGTTGCAATTGCAACGCGCTTGAGGCTTTGGCTATCTCGCTCTATAGATGCTCGACTCCAATTCTTCGATCTTTTGGCTCCTCAATTTCTCCGAGCTTTATTTATTACCTAAAAACACAAAATTAATTAATACAAATATTTATTCTTGAAAACAAGGAAAACACGAGAATGGGATAATATCTCGATTTCTAAGCGCAAAAGATGAGTAAAATGCCAATAAAAAGGTGTATAAATATGCACTATTTGGCACTCATCAAATACCCCCAAACCTGAATTTTACTTGTCCTCAAGTAAAACAGAAATAAAGAAATCCTAACTATACCCCTGCTGCAGGTCTCTCGAATGCATTTAGCGTATGCACTATGCCTTTAAACCCCTAGGTGTCCCTAATGGACGAGTTGTAGTCTCGTGAGGGTTTACCAGAGGTGTACCCACAAAACCTTCTCCAACTTCGAGTGTAAAAGTGTCTCAAGCATCCAAGGAGCTATGAGGACATAGAGTTTCGCATGCTAGTAACAGAAGTTAGAACTACCAAAGAACGCAATCTCATCCTTAAGTGCTTGAGCGAGAAGTAACCATACCATATGAAAGAATTCGGATTCGATTGTGATCATAAGCCTCGACTTCGCCTCACCATTAGGATTTTATGATAATTGCACTCAAAAAGATCGCTTTTTTAGTCTCTCATGTGTGCGAGCGGGAATAAAGAGAGAAATCCCGCACACGTTGTAGGTAAGAAGGATAACCTTAGAAGTAAAATCTGGAGACTCCACAGAGGTGTGGACAAAAAGAATCTTTTTCGATGATCTCTAAGAAAGGAAATCAACCATTAGCAAGGGTGGGAGTACTCACTTACCTTCTCACCCGATCGGCAATTAATATCACTCTCTCATAAGAAACCATAGAAACGTCTTCAATCTTCGGTCTTCAACCGTAGATGACGAACTTCCGAACTTTACAAAGACTTGACAATTTTTTTTTTTTTTTTTTTTCTTTTCTTTTTGAATGGGAACTTACAATAAAATAATAAAACTTAATTTTTTCACAAACTTCATTAATTCTCATCCTATTTTGTTTTCTTTTTCTTTGTTGCTTGTAAACCTTGGACTATCTCAACTTTTCTTCCAATATTCGATGATGCTCCGTTTGGCTTTGTGATGATGTGTTTCTATGGGTCTGTTGATTGAGAGAGAGAGTGATGCTAACTCGCAAATCGATATTTAGAAGGAGTTTTCATCTTTAGACGTCACCCTCATGATTGACAAAAACTAGCACTCAAGAGATCAAAAGTAGTGCTGAAAATGGTGCGAAGTGGGGTAGCTCACCATTCCTACCCTGGAATTGACGTACGGTGACACACACTCTAACAAACTTTTTCTAGAAAGTTGCAAAAAATTGAAGGTTGGTGCCTCACTTGATGTAAAATGGGTAGTCTCCACTATGGGTGATCACAATTCTACTACCGAACAACACCTAATTTGCCCTCCGGTATGGTTAAATCCAACTTTAACGCTCTAATCAACTAAGAAACCCGATTGCGTTCTCCAAGATACTTCCAATTTCTGTTATTTCGGTCGAATTTCTATGTAAACATATCTAGAAGCATGCTAGTGACTCTAAAATCTCTAAAAGTTGGTGGTTTTTACAAAAAGAGTTTTTTTTTTTTTTTTTTTTTTTTTTTTTTTTTTTTTGAAAATAAAAGATTAAAAAGACTAAAAACTCTATATGCAAATGCAAATGCACCCCCAAACCTAAATCAAACATTTTCCTCAATGTGTCAACAGATAGGAAAAATTTAAACAGATCACATACCATGAGAACTATGTTGAGTAGAGAAAAGGGAAGAGATTACCTGATGTCAGTGAGAGCACGGTTAGAGCTTCATTTGTCAAGGCTAGAATCCAACATTGTCAATGGAGGTCATATCGGATTAGCATAATATATGCACAAGAAGACTCAACCGATTCAAGAAAGAAAAATTTAACAAGTCCTACTGGATTATATACAATGAGAATTCACCATACACTAACAATCTAAAGAGTTGAGGATCAACCCAATAGAAAATATATACAAACATCAACAGCCTTACACAGATATAAAATGAGAGTGCAAGTAAGACTGCATATGTGAATGAGTTTCCCCCAAACCTAAACTTGTGAACGGGTGTGTTTTTGAGCACAAAATCTTGCAATTTTAAAGGTACATCATGCAAAAGGTCTAACTCAAAATGAGTTTTGCTAAGAACAGACAGACATACACATTCCAACTGTGGTTCCTTAAAAGTATTATACTTTGATGCAAAGTAGTCCAAGAGGACTTGGGAAGCACAAAGTTCTAGGCCTAAATTAGGCATTTTCAGAAAAGTTGGTTTTGCAATTTTGTTACAAACTACACCTAGGTTTGGTGGAGGAGTTTCAATTTGTGACTTAGGAGAGAAAGTTGGTACATCTAAGTTGTTTTCATGTATAAAATCATTTGCACCATCACACACTTTCCTAAAGTCAGAAGAGGGTAAATCATGTTCACCTGCATAGAACAATTCATCAATCTCCATGTCATAATCTTCATGATTCTCATGTATAACATGACTAGGAGAGATATCATGCTGTAACCTAGATATCATGCTGTAACCTAGGCATGGAATTAGGCTCATGCATTGAATCATCTGTGTCAACAGACAAATCAGCTATTCCTAGGTCACAAACAGGTGGTATAGCATGCTCATTTCCACAAAACAATTCCACCGGTTCCACATCAAAGAAGACAAGTATGAATATTAGAAGAAGCATCATTCATAGGGTTCACGGAAGAGACACTTAATGTCTCGAACCAAAAGATTCTACTACATTTTCAAAATACACATGCTCTTCATATTCATCATCATCTTCATAGCAAAAATTCATCTCTCCATTCAAAATGGTAGTATTTTTAGTGTACTCATCTACCTCTAGATTAGGTTCATATTCGGTGTTAGTTGCATGAGTAAGACTAGAAACACTAATTTCAATCCTATCATTTTGTAACTCAATCAGGTTCCTTTGAAGAATCACAGTGAGTTATTCTATTGAAGGAGAGTCTTCACTAGTGGGTATGCATTCCTCATATGGATATTCACTGTATGGTTGTGCATGAGGTTCACTAGAGAAGGGAAATTCAGACATGTTGCTATGTGGATGGTCATGCATTGCATTCAGTTCAAGCCTAGCATTTTTCTCCATGAGCGTTTCCATTACTGATTGCAAACACGGAGTTGGGTGAGTATAACATTGTTCAACTTCCCATGATGATGGATGATGCATGTGTGCATGGTCATAGTCACTTCTAGAAAATTCGTACATTTGATTATCATGGCTTTCCCTAGACTGCCTAAACTCATGTAAAATGTAGCACTTCTCAGCAGGGTGGTCTAAGCTACCACATAAGGTACAAGTATACATTGCATAGTGCCTAGGGGGATTAGATTTGACATATTCATGTAACTGCCTTTCTAAAGCAGAAACTTGAGCTTCTAATTGATCTAGAAGTGATGACTGAGTGTGAGAAAATTATTCATTTTCAACCTGTGGTGGATGATGCATGTGCTCATAATGATTAGGGTATGTGAAGTCGGGGCCCTGAGAAGGCTCATAAAATTCCCTAAAATCACTATGGTACGTGGGGAGTTCATACTGTGAAGCATGCCCGTAAGCAAGCTCTCTAATGGATTTGTTTGTATCCCCAGTTGCAGACCAAAATCCTGACATGATTTAACAACTCAAATTGAACTCAAAGCCCAGTTGTAGTGGGCTCAATTTGGTTTTTATTGGGTTTCATTTGGTTCATGGGGATTAGTTGTTTGGTTTATGTGGGCTTGTTTTTTTGGTTTTTGGTGGGATGTTTGGTTTTGTGGGAATGCAGGTTGTGTTTACAGCCTAGGTCTTGCGGATCAAAATGGTATGGCTCGGTGGTTGCTTGAAAGCCGGGTGGTTGCACAGCTTAGTTTGTGGGCTTCGGTTTTTGCACAGCCCAACTATGAAGGCTAGGTTAGGTGGGCTTGAGTTTGGTGCAGAAGCAGAGCCCAGGTATGTAACAGCCTAGATGCACAGGCCAGTATTTGGGCTTCAGCTTATGCAGCCCAAAGGTACGCTTTAGGTTTTTGTGGGCTCTAGCTGTGAGAAGAGCCCAAGTTGGGTAGTTGCACAGCCTAGGTTGTTTGCAAAGCCCAGTTCAAATGATTTTCAGTTTGAGGAAAGCCTAGTGGAACTGGGCTCTGGTGTTGGCACTGGTTATGTGCAAATGCACAGTTTACACAGAGATGGCACTCAACTTTTAGCACAGAAGTGCTTGGTTTGTTGAGAGAGACACAGGGAGACACAACTCACGAAATTGTCACACCATTTCACAGAGCTGAGCACGAGGTGTGCTTTCACTGCTATATAGCACAGGTTATATGAGTGCACAAGAGAATCAGGCAATGTGTAGATCACAGACAATCAGGGATGGTGACCTAGCATGGCGGCTAGTGCATGATGCAAACACAGATTAAAGATGCAGCACAAATTTACAACTCTGGTTATGTGCGTAAACCTAGTTATTGCTCATCAAAATCATACACAGATTCTAGCACACAGGGGTGTTTTGCAGAGCATAGGAAAAACAGCAATTGTGTAAAGATGCACAGGGTAATAAGTATGGTTTACACAGCACAGCTTGGGTTGATTTATGTTCAGCACTGGTTGTGTGCAGGTTAGTTTGATTGCAGGTGTACAGGGTAGCACAAGCTTATGCACTGAACAACACAGTTTGCGCAAGGAACAAATTTATGTGCAGCCCACTAGTTATGTGCACAGATGAACATACCTTTTTGCAGCTCAGCACAGCCTATGATAAAAATTCAGAGAACAACAAGCTCACAAGAATGACACTCAGTTTGTAGCATACAAAGTCTTGGATGATGTTGCTCAAGAAAGACACGGCTCGGGGAGTGCACAAAGGTCGTTGGTGCACAAATGCAGCTAATCTGGGCCTTCACAAAGACAAACTTGCACATTGCAGGTCAAGTTACACTGACGAGCTCACTTATACCTCAAATCCTAAGCTTTTCCTTGTCTTATATCCTTTGGCCTTTGTAACATGCACCTGTGAGCTCAACAAATCAAACTTAGTTCTCCATGTTATACAATATGCACAGTGCTAATGACAGAGCTAAGCACTCGAGCTCGGGGCTAAGCAACGAGCTCAATGTCAAACTCGGTTCTCGGTGCTACGGGATATGCACCGAGAGTATCTTGACCGATTGGGACTAAGATGCGAGAATGCAAAAATGCGAAGAAATGACAATGCAATACAAACTAAGTTACAATGCAAAACTAATACAGCTAATAAGATCTACAATGCAAAACTACAAAGCACTGACAAGATGCAACTATGTGATGAACTGAAAGGTTGAAAATGCGGCTAAGTTACAAGTGCAGATCACAGAAAATAAACTAAGTTATACTAATCAAAGACCAAAAACAATAATGCAAGGTGGATATGTACAGGGGAGAACTGGAATTCAGCAAAGCAAGCAATGGATCACAGGGCACACGCCAAGTCCCCGGCAACGGCGCCAAAAACTTGGTAGGCCTGGAAAGATGTTTATATTAATGCCTACGAGTGATAACCGCAAGTGCACGGCGTCTATCGGAGACGTGGCAAGTATGGGTCGAACCACAGAGACTTGTGGTGATATGTATTGATCTATGGCTATGCTAGACTGAATTCAAGAAAGTAAGTGACACAATTTAGGGTTGTCGAAACGACTGAGTTTTGTTGTTGTGGTAGTGAACTAAGGAAATGACAGTGGGGAAAGCACCAGGATGATCAATCCACCCCTAATCTCATGCCCAGGCTATATATCTTAAGCTATGTTCTTGTGCCTTCTTATGAAGGTCTACACTGGATGTTCATTAACCAATTTTAGCCAACTAATCCCTAGTATGAGCTATCTTCTTACAGTATAGCTCATCACAGACTAATAAGCTTCATCAACTAATTAGTAATCCTAATCATCTTATACTCAGCAAAAACACAACTAAAAATAGATATGCTATGACATGAAGAACAGGGGTTTCATCAACACCCGGAAAATTTAATTAGAACATTACAAAGCAATAAAAACACAAATTAACACTAAGTGGTGCTCAGCTAGCCTGGAGCATGCCTCTAACATCCAAAGTTCCATTCTATTTATACATGCCCAAATACCCAAAACTTCAAACCCTAATTTATTTTTAAAATAGAAATTAATTGAAAAATAAATCAAACCCATACTCTGATTGCCTCTGAATTGAGCTATTCTCTTGTCAAATCATCCATGCATCGCTTGTTGTGAACCCTAGCTCTAGTTATCTCTGATTTAGTTTCTAGGGTTGGTAGAAACTAAGAAAGAGATATCTAGGGTTAGAGATGAGGCGTAGGTGGCTGCTGGAGTTGTTGTTTGATGTCAGGAAGGTGATGATGGAGGTGGTGTTGACAGGGGATAGGGTGGTGGCGAAGGTGGCTCTGTCAGGGTATGGAGGTGGTAGAGAAGAAGAGCAGAGCTCTGCTCTGTCGGGAGAAGAAAGAGAAGGTGAAGAAGAGAATAGGGTTTGGTCGTGGGGGTATAGGGTGTTGGTGGTTTTGGTGTGAGGCGGGCATAGCAAAGGATGATGTGAGGTGTGCAGCGAGCGTCGGATGCGTGGGAGAGATCCGCGAACGGCTCGGGATGTAAGCGGGTGATTCTCGCTTATTGAGCGAGAGCATCAAACGTTGATGTGCAAGGCTGAGCGAGCGTAGGATGTGGCGAGTGAAGATCTTAACGGCTCGGGATGAGCGGGTTCGGATCCAGCTCAAGCCCATGTCTTGTAGATGAGTTGCTACTTGTTGGGTTGCAACTGTTGCGCGCGCGGGCTTTGGCTATCTGCTCCATAGATGCTCGACTCCAATTCTTCGATCTTTTGGCTCCTCAATTTCTCCGAGCTTTATTTATTACCTAAAAACACAAAATTAATTAATACAAATATTTATTCTTGAAAACAAGGAAAACACAGAATCTGGGATAATATCTGATTTCTAAGCGCAAAAGATGAGTAAAATGCCAATAAAAAGGTGTATAAATATGCACTATTTGGCACTCATCACAATGACAGTGCAAGAAATACAACAAGTTAGAAACCATTTTATCAACAAGCATGAGTTGGGTAGAACTCATGGCCTTAGAGAAAGACACACACTTTCCAGGCAATTAGCAATGCAGTTCAAAGAAGTATTTGGAGACATATTGGCCTAGAAAGCATGGCATATGGACGGCTAAAGGGTTAGCTATGTTATGTCCAAGAGATAGTTAGTCACAGTTTTGCAAATGGGTTGTGCGACTCAATAGTTTTGCTGTATGGAAGTTGAGCAAAGAAAACTTGTCATGAGTACGAAAATGCAAATATGGCATAAGTATAAAGCTTATACTTGATGGCTACATTCATAGAAATGAGTTCTTGAATGATATTTACATAATCAGAATTTGGCGAGGCATGAAGTATTGAATGCGGGTGTCTTATGCAAGAGAACCCCTATTTACTTTATGACGTGCTTGATGAGGATCACGGAGAACAACAGTTCAAAGGCTGGTTTCCAGCAAAATTGATTGAAAACGAGGCCAAGTAGTTTATAAGTCCTTATCATGTTGAGTATGATAATAAGGCAAAGTCGGAAAGCGTGAGACTATGGCAATAATCGTGGTGATTAGTAGAAGAAGAATCATTCAGTGCCTACACTTAGGCGTAAATGATTCAAGGAGAAATTCAAGCTAAAAGAAATTGGCTAAGAAGAATTTCAGATTTGCATTTAGGGTATTGATGCATAATTTGAGTAGCAGCATAAGTGTAGTGCACAATGCCGAGATGTGGAACAAAGATATGAGATCAATGGCAAAGCAACAAAGCTAAGTGATGCGGATGCAATGATGAGTGCCAAATAGTGCATATTTATACACCTTTTTATTGGCATTTTACTCATCTTTTGCGCTTAGAAATCAGATATTATCCCAGTTCTCGTGTTTTCTTTGTTTTCAAGAATAAATATTTGTATTAATTAATTTTGTGTTTTTAGGTAATAAATAAAGTCCGGAGAAACTAAGGAGCTAAAGAGCGAAGAATTGGAGTCAAACATCTATGGAGCAGATAGCCAAAGCTTGCGCGCAAATAAGTTGCAACCCAACAAGGAAGACATGGGCTAGAGCTACCCACGACCCGGATCCGAACCCGTTCATCCCGAGCCGTTCAGATCGCGTCTAGCTACATCCTACGGTCGCTCCATCGTTCACATCATGTTTTGATACTCCCGCTCCACAAAGCAAATCGCCTCGGTTCCCCTCGACCGTTCGTATCTTCTCCAGCTAGATCCTACGCTCGCTGATGCCTTCCCATCGACATCTCGCTGCACCTGCTTCACAACAAAATTATCTAACTCTATACCCTAGTCGACCTTACCCATTTCCCTTCCATCTTCTCTTTCTTCCTCTCCCGTCACTCTCACAGAGCAGAGCTCTGCTCTCCACCTTCTTCACCCATACCACCACCAGAGCCACCTATACCACCAACTCCATCATCTCCGACACCACCACCTTCGCCATCCCTCCCAACTACTTTCTAGCTCTGTCTTAGCTTCTTCCTTAGGAGCTAAGTAAGAGATAGAAAGGGTTAGGTTAGGGTTAGGGTTCACAGTTGGAAGAGAAGAAGCAAACATCAATCAACAAAATTACAAGCAAGGGAGAACAAAGAATTCGTGAGGCTATCGGAGTATGGGTTGCATTCAATTTCTATTTTAAATATAAATTAGGGTTTGTAGTTTTGGGTAATTTCGCATGTATAAATAGGGATGAATTGTGTTGATAGAAAGGATGCAGGCTAACCGGAGCGTCAATTAGCTTTACTTGTGTTTAATTTGTATTTCTTGTTATTAAATCATGTTCTAAGTAATTAACTAGGGTGTTGTTGAAACCCCCTAATCTTATGTCAAGTAGTTAGCCTTTGGATTTATTTGTGCAGCTCTATAACATGATTAGGATTAGTAGTTAATTGTAAGCTTTTGACCTGTGATGGAGTGTACTTGTAAGAAGACACTCCATACTAGGGGGAGATAGTGAATCGGTTGATGGATATCCACCGAGACCTTCATGTGAAGGCTCAAGAGCATAACCATAGGAAAATTGCTTTAGCATAAGGTTGGAGGGTGAATGCAATCACCCTAGTGCCCTTCAATTAGCTATAATCTCCTTTGCTCCTTAGTTTAGAGTCACATCTAAATATCAGTCGCTTCGACAACCTTATAATTGTGTTACACCTCTAAGAATTCAGATTAAGCATAGCCATTAGGTCACTTAAGCACCACAAGTCTCTGTGGGAATGACCCGTATTTGCCACTGTCTATAAACTAGACACCGTGCACTTGCGGTTTAGACATAGTCGTAGGATAAAGCATCTTTAAAATCCTACCAAGTTTTTGGCGCCGCTGCCGGGGACTTGGTGTGTACCCTGTTTTTCTTTGGCCTGTTTTTAACTCTTTTAGACCTGTTTTAGTGTAACTTGTGGTAGTCTGCTTTCTCTGTAATTTGTAACTTGTATTAACCTTTGCATCATCTTGTGGTTGCATCATATGTTTTAGCTATTTCTGCTCCCCTGTATATATTTGTATTTAACTTGTTTTAGTCTTTGTATGTGTAACTTAGTCGTTAAACATCTGTGCATAGTGCATTGTAGTTTCGCATTGTAGTTCGTATTTTCTCATTGCATCTCAGTTAGTCTACTTGCATTGTATAAATACTTGCATTGCATTAACTCCATCTGCATTTTCACTTAGTGTCAGCTGTAACTTTCACTTTCCCCTTCTTAGTTTATATCTTGTTCTCTGCTGCTGTCATTGTAAGTCGTTCATGGCATTTCAGTTATCGGTCATTGTAACCTCGGGAAGAGCTAACCCTTTCAACCGAGCCAGCGGGTGCATGCTACCCGTCTTTGCGGAAGGCCGAGCAAAACCAAGAAAGGAGAAGGCGCAGAACTTGAGCTCACAAAGCTCTAAGCAGATGCAATTCGGTAAGTGGCTCCATGAGTGAATAAACTTTAGTTATATGAGCATGACTTGTAACCCATGTTAGACTAGCATCTATACATGTTTTTATGAGTTGTATGTCTTGTTTGCTTTGCACTGTGTACAGTGGGAAACCTTGTAAGGCTGCCATCACCTGAGCATAACTCTTTATCAGCCCACTAGCTTGTATTTTCAAACTTTCAATCCGCCACGAGCTCCAGCCCTCAGAAGCCGTTGAGCCTCGATTGCAAACCCCGTTGAACTAATTGTTTGCTTGAGGTAGCCAGGCTAGCCCCCGTATTTTGTTGTGCATCTAAGTTGAGAATATAATCTGCTTGATCTCAATACTATAATTGTTAAACTCAACCATTGTGTATCCGCCTTGCCACCATTGAATGTATGCCCCGTAACTTGCTTGCCGAACGAAATTTGCATGCTCGAGTTGATGTTGCTTGCAACAATTTACTTAAACTATAGCTAGGTTAGACTTTGCTTAAACTCTAAGTTGCAACTGTGATTAGACTTAGCTTGAACCGTGCTTAGAACCTATTTTCCTGCCTAAAGATTTCACCCCGCAACTAGGATAGATCACCAACATCCGGAATTTGCAAATTTTAAGTTTTTTGAGTCTTTGGGCGTAGCTTGCTTTTGCTCGAGACTTGCATACTCGTGCACCATCCCAGATTTTTGCAAAGCCCTATCATTGCTCTGCAACTTTACTTGTGATATCTCAATCTTGCAATATTGTGTTATATCTCCCTGCTATATTCTTGCATGCTCTTAGTTGGAATTTTGCAACCGTGTCTTTGTCCTTGTTTAATTTACCACTGGGTAAATGTCATTTCGTGAAATCAGCCAATTCTTTGAAACTTTGAGTGAGATCAGTTTGAGGGTTTCTTGAGTGAAAAATTTGAGAATCAAAATTGAGAGTTTTGAGGGTGTTTTGTAATTGAATTATGAGAATTTGGCTGAGATTTGGCTGGACTTAGCCCTGCTAGATTTGAGCAACTGAAGCTCTCGGTTGTGAGTGAAAATCTAAAAATTTTGCTTGATATCAACTACACTTGTTGACTCCGAGTGAGCCGAGTGAGGGTTTGAATAGAAAACTTTGACTCACTGAGTAAAAGTCCGAGCGGAGAGCCGAGTGAGTGAACCGGTTCTGTTCACCTAGTTGAACCTAGCCGAGTCCTAACTCGAGCGATTTACCGAGTTGAATCGGTTTTCATTTTTCAACATAATTTGGGCCGTGCAGACTACTAGACCAAACCCATCATTACATACGGGTCATTCAATTGCTGGGCTGCACTTGTTCATCTAACTTGGGCTCTGCAACAACTAGGTTCTACACAACCTCTAAGCTTTGCAAAACCAAACATAAACCCACAACCCCTGGGCTGATCATAAGCTGAAGCCCACACCACCTGGGCTGAACCCTTAACAGCCAAGCCCATATCAGCTGAACTGTTGGGCTGTCTACACAAACTGAGCCCACCCACTGGGCTTTGCCTTCTGCCAATTTTCAGCCCACATCAGCTGAGCAGTTGGGATGTGCACATAACTAAGCCCACTTCCCATAACCTTTGGGCTGTGTTTCTACACAAACCTGGGCTTCCCACATAAACCAAAGCTCCCAACAAAACCAAATGAAACCCATTTAAACCAAACAAAACCCACATAAACCAAACTAGACTTTGAGTTCAATTTGAGTTGATAAATCATGTCGATTTTGGTCTCGCATCCGGGGATGGAAACAAATCCATTAGAGAGCTTGTTTACGGGCACGCTTCACCATATGAACCCCCATAGACCATAATGATTTTAGGGCATATTATGAGCCTTCTCGGGGCCCGACCTTGAGTACTCATACCCTAACCATCATGAGCACATGTATCAGTCACCACAAAGGGGGAGTTGAACAATTTTATACTCCCCCGACTCCTTGTTTACAATCACTAATGGAAACGCTCATGGAACAAAATGCTAGGCTTGAACCCGAATGCAATACATGACCATCTATATAGCAACATGCATGATCATCCCTTCTCTAGTGAACAATGTGCACAACCATTTAATGATTATTCATATGAAACATGCATACCCACTATTGAAGACTCTCCTCCATTGAACAATGTCACATGTTCTTAAAGATGAACCTTATTCATTTAGAAAAGGAAGAATGGAAGGCAGTTCATGATAGGATGATTATTGTCCCTAATAAAGTAAATCTTGAAAATAGTGTTTCTATTCCTACTCATGCAACTAACATTGAATATGAACCTAATCTAGAGGTAAATGAGTATACTAGAAATGCTAATAGGGAAATGCATTTTTGTTATGATGATGATGATGGTTATGATATGTTAGAAGAGCATATGCATGCGTAAAAATATGATGGAATCTTTTGGTTCGGAGACGTTAGGCGTCTCTTCGTGAACCCTATGAATGATACCTCTTCTAACATTCATATATGTGATATGGATTCTCGAGCTTGGCTTTGTGAAATTCTTCGGTGAATGTGAGCATGCTTCACAACTTGTTTGTGACTTAGGACAGATGAATCTTCTCGTTGACACTAATGTTCTTTTGGATCATGATATTATTGTTGTGTCTGATTCCCTGCCCATATCACAATATGTTGCCTGCTCTGATGATTATGACATGGTGATTGATGAATTGTTCTATGCTGGTGAACATGATTTACCCTCTTCTGACTTTAGGAAAGTGTGTGATGGTACAAATGATCTGATACATGAAAACAACTTAGATGTACCTAACCTCTCTCCTGAGTCACAAATTGAAACTCCTCCACCAAACCTAGGTGTAGTTTGTCACAAAATTGCAAAACCAACTTCTCTGAAAATGCCTAACTTAGGCCTAGAACTTTGTGCTTCCCAAGTCCTCTTGGACTATTTTGCATCAAAGTATAACACTCTTAAGGAGCCACAGTTGGAATATGTATGTCTCTGCCTGTTCTTAGCAAAACTCATTTTGAGTTAGACCTTTTGCATGATGTACCGTTAAAATTGCAAGATTTTGTGCTCCCAAACACACCCGTTCACAAGTTTAGGTTTGGGGGAAACTCCTTCACATTTGCAGTCTTACTTGCACTCTCATTTTATATCTGTGTAAGGTCACTGATGTTTGTATATATTTTCTATTGGGTTGATCCTCAACTCTTTAGACTGTTGGTTTATGGTAAATTTTCATTGTATATATCCAAAGAGGACTTGTTA
The DNA here is from genome assembly GCA_023531295.1 of Papaver armeniacum. NCBI lineage: Eukaryota > Viridiplantae > Streptophyta > Magnoliopsida > Ranunculales > Papaveraceae > Papaver > Papaver armeniacum. The sequence goes on along the minus strand of JAJJWW010018480.1, from coordinate 703,988 downwards.
AATTTTTCTTTTCTTACATCGGTTGAGTCTTCTTGCGCATATATTATGCTAATCCAATATGATCTCCACCGAGAATGTTGGATTTTAGCCTTGACTAATGAAGCTCAACCTTGCTCCCGCCGACATACCTGGTAATCTCTTCCCTTTTATCTTTTCAAAGATAGTTCTCATGGTATGTGACCTGTTTAATTTTTCCTATCTGTTTGACACATTGAGGACAATGTTTGATTTAGGTTTGGGGGTGCATTTGCATATAGAGTTTTTAGTCTTTTTAATTTTTAGTCTTTAATTTTATCTTTTAATTTTACAAAAAAAAAAAAAAAAAAAAATTTCAAAACTCTTTTGTAAAAACCTCCAACTTTTAGAGATTTTAGAGTCACTAGCATGCTTCTAGCTATGTTTACATAGAGAATCTGACCGAAATAACAAAACTTAGAAGTACCGGAGAACACAATCGGGTTTCTTAGTTGATTAGAGCGTTAAAGTTGGATTTAACCATACCTGAGGGCTAATTAGGTGTTTGTTTAGATATTCGGTAGTAGAATTGTGATCACCCATAGTGGAGACTACCCATTTTACATCAAGTGAGGCACCAACCTTCAATTTTTTGCAACTTTCTAGAAAAGCTGTTAGAGTGTGTGTCACCGTACGTAAATTCCGGGTAGGAATGGTGAGCTACCCAACTTCGCACCAATTTCAAAGACTACTTTTGATCTCTTGAGTGCTAGTTTTTGTCAATCATGAGGGTGACGTCTAAAGATGAAAACTCCTTCTAAATACCGATTTGCCGTTAGCATCACTCTCTCTCTCAATCAGCAAGACCCATAGAAACACATCATCGTCAACAAACGGAGCATCATCAGAATATGGAAAGAAAATTGATATAGTCCAAGGTTTATGTGCAACAAAGAAAATAAAATAGGATGAGAATTAATAAAATTTATAAAATCGAGACAATACAAGTGTGGAAAAATTGAGTGATAAAGTCCTTTGTCCATGGAGTTAGTTGTTTCATTATTTGTATTTTTATTTTTATTTTCACTTATTGTAATATCAAAAAAAAAAAAAAAAAAAAAAAAAAAAAAAAAAAAAAAAAAAAAAAAAATATATTAGTTTATTTTTGCTACCACCATGGTAAAGAAGAATTTAAAAAGAAAAATCCAAACAACAAGGAATTTGAGTAGAAAAGTTAAAAATTGTCAAGTTTTGTGAAGTTTAGAAGTTCGTCATCAACATTTGAAGACCGAAGACCGAAGAGTGAAGACGTTTCTATGGTTTCTTATGAGAGAGTGATATTAATTGTCGATCGGGTGAGAAGTGAGTGAGTACTCCCACCCCTTGCTAATGGTTGATTTCCTTTCTTAGATATCATCAGAAAAAGATTCTTTTTGTCCACACTTTTGTGGAGTCTCCAGATTTTACTTCTAAGGTTATCCTTCTTACCCACAACGTGCGCGGGATTTCTCTCTTTACTCCCGCCCGCACACATGAGAGACTAAAAAGCGATCTTTTTGAGTGCAATTATCATAAAACCCTAATGGTGAGGCGAAGTTGAGACTTATGATCACAATCGAATCCGAATTCTTTCATATGGTATGGTTACTTCTCGTCAAAGACTTAAGGATGAGAATGCGTTCTTTGGTAGTTCTAACTTCCGTTACTAGCATGCAGAAACTCTATGTCCTCATAGCTTCTAGGATGCTTGAGACTCTTTACACTCAAGTTGGAGAAGGTTTTGTGGGTACACCTCTGGTAAACCCTCACGAGACTACAACTCGTCCACTAGGGACACCTAGGGGTTTAAAGGCTTAGTGCATACGCTAAATGCATTCGAGAGACCTAGCGACAGGTGGTATAGTTAGGATTTCTTATTTTCTCGTTTCACTTGAGGACAAGTAAAATTCAGGTTTGGGGGTATTTGATGAGTGCCAAATAGTGCATATTTATACACCTTTTTATTGGCATTTTACTCATCTTTTGCGCTTAGAAATCAGATATTATCCCAGATTCTGTGTTTTCTTTGTTTTCAAGAATAAATATTTGTATTAATTAATTTTGTGTTTTTAGGTAATAAATAAAGTCCAGAAACTAAGGAGCTAAAAGAGCGAAGAATTGGAGTCAAACATCTATGGAGCATAGCCAAAGCTGCAGCATGAAATAAGTTACAACCCAACAAGGAAGACATGGGCTAGAGCTACCCGACCGGGATCGAACCCGTTCATCCCGAGCCGTTCGGATCGCGTCTGGCTACATCCATCTACATCGCTCCATCGTTCACATCATGTTTTGATACTCCAGCTCCCTGACAAATCGCCTCGGTTCCCCTCGGCCGTTCGGATCTTCTCCCGGCTAGATCCTACGCTCGACGATGCCTTCCATCGACATCTCGCTGCACACACTTCACAACAAAATTATCTAACCCTATACCCTAGTCGACCTTACCCATTTCCCTTCCATCTTCTCTTTCTTCCTCTCCGAGTCACTCTCACGGAGCGAGCTCTACTCCTCCACCTTCTTCACCCATACCACCAGAGCCACCTATACCACCAAATCCATCATCTCCTCGACACACCAGCCACCTTCGCCATCCCCTCCCAACTACTTTCTAGCTCTGTCTTAGCTTCTTCCTTAGGAGCTAAGTAAGAGATAGAAAGGGTTAGGTTAGGGTTCACAGTTGGAAGAGAAGAAGCAAACATCAATCAACAGCCGCACAAGCAGGGAAACAGCAATTGAGGCTATCGTGTATGGGTTGCATTCAATTTCTATTTTAAATATAAATTAGGGTTTGTAGTTTTGGGTAATTTCTGGCATGTATAAATAGGGATGAATTGTGTTGATAGAAAGGATGCCTGGGCTAGCCAGAGCGTCAATTAGCTTTACTTGTGTTTAATTTGTATTTCTTGTTATTAAATCATGTTCTAAGTAATTAACTAGGGTGTTGTTGAAACCCTAATCTTATGTCAAGTAGTTAGCCTTTGGATTTATTTGTGCTCTATAACATGATTAGGATTAGTAGTTAATTGTAAGCTTTTGACCTTGTGATGGAGTGTCTTGTAAGAAGACACTCCATACTAGGGAGATAGTGAATCGGTTGATGGATATCCACACGAGACCTTCATGTGAAGGCTCAAGAGCATAACCATAGGAAAATTGCTTTAGCATAAGGTTGGAGGCGAATGCAGTCACACTAGTGCCCTTCAATTAGCTATAATCTCCTTTTCTCCTTAGTTTAGAGTCACATCTAAATATCGATCGCTGACAACCTTATAATTGTGTTACACCTCTAAGAATTCAGTTAAGCATAGCCATTAGGTCACTTAAGCACCACAAGTCTCTGTGGGAATGACCCGTATTTGCCACTTTCTATAAACTAGACACCGTGCACTTGCGGTTTAGACATAGTCGTAGGATAAAGCATCTTTAAAATCCTACCAAGTTTTTGGTTAACTGAATTCTTAGAGGTGTAACACAATTATAAGGTTGTCGAAGCGACTGATATTTAGATGTGACTCTAAACTAAGGAGCAAAGGAGATTATAGCTAATTGAAGGCACTAGGGTGATTGCATTCACCCTCCAACCTTATGCTAAAGCAATTTTCCTATGGTTATGCTCTCTGAGCCTTCACATGAAGGTCTCAGGTGGATATCCATCAATCGATTCACTATCTCCCCTAGTATGGAGTGTCTTCTTACAAGACACTCCATCACAGTCAAAAGCTTACAATTAACTACTAATCCTAATCATGTTATAGAGTCGCACAAATAAATCCAAAGGCTAACTACTTGACATAAGATTAGGGGTTTCAACAACACCCTAGTTAATTACTTAGAACATGATTTAATAACAAGAAATACAAATTAAACACAAGTAAAGCTAATTGACGCTCTGGTTAGCCCAGGCATCCTTTCTATCAACACAATTCATCCCTATTTATACATGCCAGAAATTACCCAAAGCTACAGACCCTAATTTATATTTAAAATAGAAATTGAATGCAACCCATACTCTGATAGCCTCTGAATTGTTGTTCTCCCTTGCTTGTGCGGCTGTTGATTAATGTTTGCTTCTTCTCTTCCAACTGTGAACCCTAACCCTAACCTAACCCTTTCTATCTCTTACTTAGCTCCTAAGGAAGAAGCTAAGACAGAGCTAGAAAGTAGTTGGGAGGGGATGGCGAAGGTGGCTGGTGTCAGGAGATGATGGAGTTGGTGGTATAGGTGGCTCTGGTGGTGGTATGGGTGATGAAGGTGGAGGAGTAGAGCTCGCTCCGGGGAGAGTGACGGGAGAGGAAGAAAGAGAAGATGGAAGGGAAATGGGTAAGGTCGACTAGGGTATAGGGTTAGATAATTTTGTTGTGAAGCAGGTGCAGCGAGATGTCGATGGGAAGGCATCAGCGAGCGTAGGATCTAGCTGGAGAAGATCTGAACGGTCGAGGGGGACCGAGGCGATTTGTCAGGAGCGGAGTATCAAAACATGATGTGAACGATGGAGCGACTATAGGATGTAGCTAGACGCGATCCGAACGGCTCGGGATGAACGGGGTTCGATCCGGTCGGGTAGCTCTAGCCCATGTCTTCCTTGTTGGGTTGCAACTTATTTGCGCGCTGGTGCTTTGGCTATCTCGCTCCATAGATGTTTGACTCCAATTCTTCGCTCTTTAGCTCCTCAATTTCTCCGACTTTATTTATTACCTAAAAACACAAAATTAATTAATACAAATATTTATTCTTGAAAACAAAGAAAACACAGAATCTGGGATAATATCTGATTTCTAAGCGCAAAAGATGAGTAAAATGCCAATAAAAAGGTGTATAAATATGCACTATTTGGCACTCATCATGCAATCATAGGGGACCATTGACAAGGGTTAGCCAAAAGTAGTTGCCGATTTTCAGAAAAAAGGTTAAAAAGCAAGTGAAGCAAAGTTAAGACAAGTATGGTGTTCATATCGGGTCGCGTCCAACGAGGACATTGAACGGATTAGGTGGGGGAGGTCTATGACTACAGTAGTGCAAGTGAAGCACAATGATTGTACATTCTACAGAGTTGCAGGCCGATCGGACTCACGCCGTAATGGTGCAATGCGAAGCCATAATAGCGCAACGTAAGCTATAATAGTGCAACGCAAGCCATAATAGCGGTATTCCTGTATAGATTGTCAAGTGTCAAGAATGGCATAAACCCACTGGGACAATGTAGTGCAAGTGAAACATTACATTGTAAACACATTTGGCTAAGTGATGAAGCTTATTGGCCGACACAATGAAGCTTCATTGAGGAAAGGCGGGACATGGACAAAGTGATAGATGCAACATGCGATGTTGGCATCGATGCACATCCACGGAATTGAGTTCTCCCAAGCTCAAGGAGGATGCAAGAGTGAAGAATAGACTAAGAGTTGGTCTATGGCATATATTCAAGGCTGGCCAAAGCTCGAATAATGCAAACAAGTTGGTAATGCAAGAGTTGCATTGTTGTTGTCAAGCTAATTGGAGAAGTGAAACATATATGACGCATGAGCAACTAGAGTGAGTCTAAGGAGCTGGCATCGATGTTTGAAGCTTAAGGAATGTCCTTGCATGAGTTTAGAATGATAAGCATGCAGGGCCAAGAGGGCTGAACTTTGGCGCAAAGCAGAATCCAGTATGCCAAAACAAGTGGCGCAATACGGCTCAAGTAACGGTTGCAAGTGAGTTACGAGCTTCACAAGCATGCCAATGATGCGTGATGAAGAGGAGCGGTTATAAATGAGTTTATAAGCATGGGATAAGAGTTATATCTGATAAAGAACAAGTGTTGGATGATTGGCGCGAGTTGGAGAAGAACTGGCCAGTTAGCACAATTATTGGCGGTTGACAGAACTGCTTTATGGGACAGATGGCTGTCCTATGCGTGTGTAACGGTTATGCACGGTTTGGCCAAGTAAAGTTTTTGTATAAATAGTCCTAAGGATGGGAAAATTTGGCAGGCTTGCAATGAGAACATATGTGAGAGTGAGGTTTGCATATGTGAGTGAATATGAGAGTTTTTGTAAGACTAAGGCTTGGTTCAAAGGTCAACAAGTCTGTGTAAGTCCCCAAGTGGGCAAGTTTTGTATTTCTTCCCTTTGATGAAATAAAATGAGTTGATTATGTCATGTTCTAAGTGTTCTTGGTTGGTTGATTGTTGTTGGTAAAGTATGGCAAAGATTGAATACATTATGGGGTGTATTTGATGAGTTTTGAGAAGAGAAAGAAGGAAAAAGACTTCCGCTGATAAACCTGAAGAGTTAGCTGTTTGTATTGGTATAAACTTATAAGGCTGAAGTGCAATTGGGTGAAGTTTTATTCACAGAACCATTGTGCTGCCGAGTTACACTTTCACCGAAATTTGCAGAGGCATTTGGAGGTGTGACAATTGACCACTACATATGCCAATAATCATTAAGTAATCTCTGACTGAACCATTCATTCATAGACTGTGCCAGCACGAGCACAACCCAACACAGCACGCTAAAATCAGAGCCCAGCCCAACCCAGCACGTGATTTAGCCTAGTACGGCCCAGCACGTTAGTTTCGTGGGCTGTGCTGGGTTAGCTTAATCGGCACAGTAGCACAGCACAACACGCGGCACGGATAAGCACGTGACCCAGCCCAGCCCAGCACGTTAAGAAAGCACGTCATAACATGCACAAATACACCATATAACAAGGCATATTACATCACATTTTTTGTATAGTTCACAAAAGAGTCACATTCTAGCTAGTTTTTGACATTTTATACTTGCTTATTTATAACAACACATATAATACCTTAATATTTGGAAACTATATTTCAATATCATTGTTATAATGTCGTCGCCTATATTTGACTAGAACATTAATTTACATGACAATAATCCAATTTTATATTTGATGGGCTACTTCTTTTTATTGAATAAATTTGTTAATTTTACTTGAAATAATTTCAAATGATATGTTGTCTATTTGAATTCTCGTGATAATGTCCGACTTAATGTATACATTAAGTGATTTCAAATTGTTTATAGCACGTGTGCCAGCACGACACATCACGACACATCACGTTATTCGTGTGCTTTGTCGTGCCTAGCTTTTGACTAGTAAAGCACATCACGCACAACACGTTTAAATCATTGGCACAACACATCACAACACATGGCACATGAAGCACGCGACTTCGTGTGCCGGGACGGCACGTTTTACACCTCGACATAGAAAAACTATGAAATCTTTTTTTTTTTTAATGCAATTGTTTAAAATCGAGTCAATCATTCTAACACAAATCGACCCAAATGGAGGTCTAATTCTTTATCACTAGTACAAACAAATTCAATTTTAAACATGACTTTTATATGAAATCGCATAATAAAAAATTGTAATTAGGTTAATTTAACTCTTTTTGGATATTGGATTTGTTTAAACATGAGTCATCTTTTAGGTATAAAATCAAAATTAGAAGAGAGTGAAGGTGGTGATTGGTGGGAGAGATGGAGTAGAAGAAGGTGCTCATGAGAGATTAATCTGTAGTTTAGGTTTTTTTAAAATTTAGTTATTGGGACTGTTTTACTATTGGGTGCAAATCAAAAGCCAAGAAGTAGTATCTAAGATCTACGGGAAAATATATCAGTGCCAAATAGGATAAGTGGGGGTGGCAATTAATGAGCTTGGCAAACAAGAAAAGTGTGTGTGGCAAATAGGTGGAACCTTAAGAAATAATATTTCACCACATGTTCAAATTACTCATTATTCAACATCCTGAACTTTACGATTTCGCAAACCCAATTTCCAAATAACACAACCCCTAAAATGTATGTGAATTAGAGAAATCGGTTTTTCCTATTGGAACGGTTCCACCATGACTCTTAAAACAAGTTAGGATTAGTTATACCTTGACTCCCAATATAGGTAGGGATCATTTATACCTTGAATCCCAACATAATCTAGGATCGGTTCTACCTTGATTCCCTATATAGGTTAGGATTGGTCCAACCTTAAGATCTTCGATGAAAACCAAGTCTTCAATCCTATTGATTTCCTTTCAACTACGAAACAATTTCATACATCTATTTCCTTAAACTCATATAATTAAACATAGTTTTCCAGGCATGAAATTAAACCTATGTACACTACACAATCTAGTAATGAGTTACAAAGATTATGTTGATGTCGCAATTACGAAATTCAAAATATAAGCATTATACTTTGTAATTCAATACACCAATATAAAGTACTTATCACTATTGATATATTGTTCCTTGATACTTTGATTGCAATATGATTATCAAGTTTCTGATACTAGAGTTTCATATATGTAACTTCGCATGTTATGTTTTGAATCAGAAACGACTTGAAAGGTTACGATATAGAAATGGAAACAAGTCAAGTCATGTATTACTAACCTCAAGCGGAAGGAAGATGTTATCATTGATGTCGATACGTCTTCGAAATCTTTAGGTCTTCACAGTAATACTTGTATTCTAAACATATCTAGACTTCCTAGTTTAACCTAACAGAGTTGATTCTAGTAATCTAATCAAGAGATTTATGAGTTGTGATAATAAAATATGACATACCAACGCTTGGTGGGTTCAACCGAGCAACGCTCTAACAAGAAAAACGTAGAATTACCAAGAGTATTAATCAAAGACAACACTTCTTGTGTTACACAAAAGAAGACTTCATCAACTAGCAATTTTCTTCATGAAAGCACAAAAGTGTTTTGCATTCAATAAATTCCTTCATCGAAATTGCGAAGACTCGACTCAAAGATTTGCAAGCCAAGAATTTACTGAAGTACTCATCAGGGGGAGCACCATCATACAAGGTGTATTCAACTAGACTTATCGCATTGTACTCTTTTTTTTTTCCGTGAAGGTTTTGTTCCACTGTGTTTTCCTTATCAAGGTTTTAATGAGGCAACGTATTCGTGTCCAATATTGTCTGAGTCTTTACAAACTTAATAATACAATTTTAGGTTTTTCCCTTTTGAGTTTTCGTGGTATGTTTGTAATGACTTAGCCACAGTGGTCATCAGGGAGAGTCTTGTAAACAATATTTATTACTAAAATGCCCTTGTGTGTAATATTAGGGTTTCATCTATCCCTATATAAATAGAGACATATTCCTTGTAATTACGCACGCATATTAATAAGATTACTCTCATCCTTCTCTATATTTTTATGTTCTCTGGTTTTGTCTACTTCTCTATTTTGCTATTTCACAACAGTATGCATGGACTTTAGTGTCATCCTTTATCATTTGGTCACCTCGTCATCATAAACTCCTTGGCCATTCTCTAAATGTCAACAAAAAACCATCTTTGCTCTTTGTTATTTTTCTTTGTTCTTTGGTGGCCCATTCCAAACTCGGTTGTCTTTATTTTTATTTCGATTCTAATTATCAGGTTGAGGTACTTTCCTTAAGTATTTATTCAGTGAATTGATTCCTATGGACTAATAAAAAGAAACAAACAAAACAACAATAAGCCATTTTAATCTTGGGAAGATTAGGCTGACTAACACCCTTAACCATAAACAAAGCCACATAAATACTAGTGGACGCTATATGAAACCACAAATTTATTAATCTTTGAAATTTTGAAATTTTCTAAATTGTTCCCCTTTCGTTTTGATAATTATTAGAAGGCGGCTTCAAAAATATCTAGAGTACTTTCGGTTCCCATATTTGGTTCCAAAATTTTCGTTGTAAGTGAAATCCTTATAAAGAGAATGATGCTCGTCATCAACCAACTTCGAAGCCGGTCCAATCACAACTTCTTTTGACGGATAACAAAATGTCGGAATAGAAATTATCTCTTTCCCGCATTTTGCAACTGCCTGGTAAAGAATACTTTTGTACTTGTTGTTATTAAGAACGGGAGTAAGGGCCATATGCAGTTGACCAATTTTTTTGAGATGATTTTATAGGTGACATTACATAGCCCTAAAGGTACGAATTGTGATGGTTTAGATAGATTATTTATTTTGGGGATTAAATTTAGTTTGGGTGTATTTATGGTGGATTTTTGACAAAGGGTAAAACAATCATTTTGGTGAGTTTTCAGATCTGGGTAAAATGATAATATTACACTACATGGGCAAAACAATCATTTTATAAGTTAACGTGAAATGGTCATTTACGTGCATATTCATCAAGTTTTGGACTAGGGGCAAAATGGTCATTTACGAAAAGTCGGGCGCAAAAGGACAAAATGGTAATTATGGGATTTCTCCCTCAATATTTGGTTGTCAAAATTTTCTAGTGCTACGTTCCCCAGTTGAGCTCCTATAAAGCTTACTTAACATCCATGTTCGTTTTCAGCTGAACAACATGGAGTCACTGAAGTGTCCGATCATGCATGAGGGTACCTGATCAAGAGCATCACAACTATGTTAACAAGACCAGGTGGTTACTAGTTACCATATTAGACACGAGGATAATAAAATTTAACGATTTGTGTCAACACACAAAATTTGCTTAGATTATTCAATTTGTGTCAACACAAAAAATTTGCTTATTTCACACAATTTTGTGTAGATTGATCTCTCGAATCTAAAATACTCCAGTGTAGTACATTTGTTTAGGGTGTAGAATAGCTTCTCATAAACCTACCCCATTTTACCATTTTCAGCAAAATCATTTTTTACCCACAAACATGATGCTTCATGTAGAGGAGAAATACTGAGGGAGTTAAAAAAAAAAAAAAAAACTATGTACCATTTCTATGAGTTGTGTTTGATTTTTCCCAAAAAGATTTGAAAAACTTACTAGTGTATCCATCCAGACCTGGAGCATGCTTAAAGCCGTTGGAGAATATGGCTTGTTTGATCTCAGTAATAGTTATATTCGATCCCTATTAGTGAGGCACATTAGCATGGTGTTAACCCTGGGGTTATTTCCACAAACATGCTTTCGTCTATAACAATATATTATGTATCGATCTAGTAAAGTGGTTGACATTAGTACGATAATGGCAATGGATTCTTGATCTTTGTAGGTCTTGAAGTTGTTATATGTTATTGCAACTTCGATGGATTGTGGATTTGGTGTAAAAGAAAGTTGTGTTACGGTCGCCCAACTGTAGCCAATGGATTCTTGATCTTTGTTCCCAATAAGTTGCATGGCAGTCAACTAATGTTGTATGTTATGCTCTGAGATATTTTTCTTGCAACAACCAATATTCGGAATCATCGCCAGTACGTGCAACACCCTGGTGTTGTGCCATTTTGATCTAAGTTGTTGATTTCTTGATCATAGTGGGAAGGTAGATGAAAGTTTCACTGTTCCAATAAGTGAGGATTTCGCTGGTTGATATGAAATTGAGTTGTAGATTCATTGTGCGCTATATGTAATGAAGCATATGGTCCATGCCGAATCTACCACTTATTGCATTTGTGGTGAGAAAACCACAAGTACTCGAATTTATTATTCTTGTTCTCCTGTCAGGAAATTGCCTTAGTTTGGAGAAGGATTGGGAGCGTGGTCCGAGGCTATTCATGGTAGGTGAGTAAGTCCTTCATGCGGGTTGGAAGTTCGCCAACGATGCCATAGCTTTGTCTAGTTGCTCCAAGATGTTATCCAATCAATGTTGGATGTTTGTCCTTGTGAATGGGTCGCCTGGAAATCCCAGGTCCGTAAGTCCCTTTTGATCAAAATTAAGAAAAGGTTGAGTTCGTGCATATGTTACTTCTTTTCCCCTTTTGATCCATATCTTCATTGAAGTTTCTAATCAGGAACAATTTTGCACCGATGTTTGAAAAAATTGATTGAAGGTTGTTACAAAGATCTCTTCTAGTATTGGGGTGTGGACGGCCATAGAAGTTCGTGCAAGACCATGGTTTCCTAGGTTCTAGAGGAGTAATAAGGGAGTGTACATAACTCTGGGATTGTAGGATGATTTGTACATTGTGGTTACCCTTCCACATTAAGCAGAGTCCTTCTCTCTTACCAACTTTAGGGACATTGAGATAGTTTCATAATTGAAGTGATTGTGCAATAAAAATCATGATTTTTGGTAGCTAAGATTTCAGATAAAACTACCAAGGTTGGTTTGTGCAATGATATCAAGCCGCGAAGATATTGTATAGTGGATTATCGATTGAGATTTTGACAGTTCCATGCAAAAATACTCATTTTGAAGAAGGAAAAAAAGAACTATTTGAGTGAAAGTCCTAAAATTACAGTTGAAACTGGATATAATAACGCATAATTTTAATGAAAGCACACAGTTATTGTCTAAGTGAAGGAAGTAGCCAAGTAGAAATATTCAAGGACTGATGGGCTCGGAAGAGAAATATGGTGGGCTTTTATATTGGGCTTAGTTTTGGGAGAAATTTGAGCTTCAAAGAATGATTTAGAGTTAAATGGAGATAGGGGCTTGTCCACGGTTTTGAGGTAATGAGTTTCAAGATGAATTGAGAAGAGTGTTGGATGCTGATATTGTAATTTTTTGAATTGCAAGTCAGGGAGAGTCGCACTGAAATGGGCAACTCAGGTAACCAAGATGCACAATTTAATAGAGAAGGAAGCAGTTATAATGCAACTAGAACAGTAGAGAGCATGGGACAAATCCGTATTCTATGGAAATATGAGAAGGACTTAGGATTTTATCTAGAATGATCACATAACCAAAAAGACGATAACAGCAACACTAAGATTATAGTCTCTGTTTTAGGAAAAGAGATACTTTCATTTTTTCATTTAGCCTAAAAATAAGTTTAATTGAAAAAGTGAAAGTATTTCTTTTCCAGAAACGGAGGGAGTAATATTTATACTACCTCTGTCCCACTATTAGTTGACCTATTTACTTTTAGATTTTGTCTTATTAATAGTTGATTTTATATCATTTGATATTCATGTTTATATTCGTTACGTATGTGTTTTAAAATGTTTTTTAATGATATAAAACTAACGAACATCCGTGTATAGTTTGAGAGACAGATCATTTCTAAATTGTACTACTAGGTCAACTAATAGTGGGACGAAGGGAGTAGTAAACTCATAAAATGCAGGTACAGTTGAATACAAGAAAATTATAGCCTAATAAACTTACTAGAATTTTAAGGTATCAAAGTAGAGGGACTTACTAATTATAAAATTTTAACATTATTATTGAACTTATAGCTATATGATGTGCTTATGCAGCGTATACAGAATAGATACCACTTAGTATATATAGCTGAAATAAAAAAATGTGGTAAGCCCACCAGCTCAAACACTAGTCACTAGTAGATATAACATGCTAATGCAGACAAAAAAAAACGTTTTTTTTGGTACTACTCAAAAATGGGGGACTACTCTTCATTTTTTTTTGGGTGGATATTTGCAGTAATTTGAGTCACCCCTTATCTAATTCTTTTTAATACCAAATTTGCCCTTGGTAATAAAATTAGTTAGTGTATTGATTAGTGAGTTAATTAATGATTAATGAGATTAAATTAATAATTTGATTTTTTTCAAAAGAAGAATTATTGAGAGGGAGAAGAAGAAGATGATAATGAAGAAGGATTTTGGAAGAAAAAAAGTTAGATCTTTTTCTTTAAGAGCCATAACAAGAGTATGATGTTTTGGGTACTCACGGATACTTCAAATTCAGTTAATGGTGCTTGAATTCCAAAACATACCTAAAAATGAACAATTTACAAATTGATTTCGGTTTGGTTAACAAAGTTCGGCTACGACATTTGAAGAACAGGTAGCCGAACTCAGTTTTAATGGAGTTTTTTCTTTCAAAGAAAATTTCGGATAGGAGAAAAAAATTGCGACGTAACCGAACTAAAAGTTCGGCTGGGAAAATAAAATGAAAAAAATAGCGACGTAACCGAACTCAATATATAGGTTTTCAGAGAAAAGTTCGGTTAGGTGAAAAAAATTGTGACGTAACCGAACTTTTCTCTGAAAGAAAAACCTCCATTAAAGTTGAGTTCGGCTAGTTCGACAAAGTTTTTCAGATAATTCCTAGCCGAACTTCTATCTGCAACTTCCATTTTCAACTCATTTTGATGATTACTTCTCATTTCTTCAACCAAAAATAAATGACAATTAATGGGTTTGTTATAATTTTGATTTTGATTTTGTTTTGTTAATGATTTAAATTAAGTAATATATAGAGGTGACTGTGGTGGTGGTTCGAGGTGGTCGGTGGTGGTGGTGAGCGGAGGTGGTGACGAGAGGAGGTGGTTATATATATAAGTGGTGGTGACGGGAGGAGGTGGTTAAATATATATAGGTTAAGGGTTGGTTAGTCATTTCCACACTTTAGGACACCCTTTATAATCATAGGGTAAATATTTTATCACTTAGTAGTCCCCACCATTTTTGAGTAGTGCCCAAAAAATCATTCTAAAAAAAAACAAGACAAAAACTAGAAAATAAGTAGTACAGAAGCTGAAACCAAAAAGAGGTGGCCGTGACAATAATATTTTAATCTTGTCAAACTCAAATTTGTCTCGACGAAAATGTTGTGCTGCCCTGATTCGATGATCTGATTCAAAATCACTATGCCAAGTGCTTAAAATAACAATAATATCAAGACGAAATTTCCATTATTTCTATGAATTTACACGGATTGTAAAATGGTCTGGCCAACCATGCGGCAGATGGAAGTCAAATAGGAAACTTATCAACCAATATTGGGATCAGGCAATCCCGATTTTTATTAATCACATTGTCTACCATGATTCCATGGGTACCACGTACCCACGTCAAAGTGTAACCTAATTTTCCGTTAATAAAATTCATGCTTCAAAAAAAAAAAAAAAAGGAGTGTAAAATGAACCTACATATTAAGGTCGTCTAAATGATTTTCGATTTTATCATTGCTCGTATCGATTTGTTAATGATCATTCCACCCAAAATGAGCCGACCAAGAACAAAAAAAAAATATTGGAACACCGCTGCCATGGTAGGAGGCTAACCGATGAAAAGCGAAACACCGTTGGCGGTGTAGTATTTTTGGGTGAAAATATTATTTTTTCCGATTTATTGCAATCAACGGTGTTTCGTTTTTATTTTTATTGGAATGATATTGTTGGGCATATACTACCTCCGTATTAGAAGAAAAGATACTCTCATAGTTTCATTTATGCCCACAAAAAGGTCAAATTGAAAAAGTGAAAGTATCATTTTTTCTGAAACGGAAAATTAGTTGACGCATAAACCAATAATGGCCGCATAATGTGTTATGCATCGTTTGTGGTGGTTTGAAAAATGTATGCATTTAATTTTCGAAAATTGTGCCTAAAGTGAAAGTATCATTTTTCCTGAAACGAATGGAGTACATCGTTTTATTAGTTGCAACGGAAAATTAGTTGATGCATAAACCAAAATATGGCTGCATAATGTGTTATGTATCCTTTGTGGTGGTTTGCATAATGGCCATGCATTCAACTTTCGAAAATTGTGCCTAAAAGGATAAACAACTCCAAATTTTTCATAAAAATTCTAAATTTGATATTACTGTTTGTACTCATTGTGTAGATCTCTTTAAAATCTTTCCAACGAGATAAAATTTATAAAGTTCCTACGCATGGATTTTTGGATATATTATATTCTAGTTTGCTTGCTAATTATACCCCTAAAAAAATAGGATATATAAGGAGTTATAATAATTGAACTAAATGGGAGGGGCACTTTTTGTTTTTTAATAGTAACAATTTCCAATTTTTATCTCTCTTTCTCAATACAATCAGCAAATCGAACAGATAGAAATCCGTGAGCCTGATTGATATGAGAAATAACTTGGACGGTACCAAAGACCAATGCCAAGTCAATCAAGTTCTATCCAACAATCAAGGTCGGATTTATCAACTGATTGAACTACCTTGTCTTAATTTGTTGGTAAGATATCCTTTTAGAGTGATCCCCAACACTATTTGTGGTAACTCAGTTTTTTCTGCCTTTTTTCGATTCAGAAAGACTTTTGTTAAAGGGGAGCAAAATGTGATCCGGGGAGTGCAAAAATCGTAGTCAACTCACTAACCGGAGTCAACTCAATAAATTTTTCTATTTTGGTCTAAAATATTCTATTAATCACACACATCATTGGCACATGTTAAAGAAAACTTTTAGTGAATCAGATTCAGAAATTCACAGTTCCACTCAAATCTTGATGTGAATCAGATTCAGAAATTCTGACAATCTAAATTCACTTATAGTGGCCATTGATTCTACTTATTTCTGGTTTCTTTGAAGACTGAGTCAATTCGGTTGCTGGTGAGCATTGGCCAGGAATTAGGGCTCTTGCTGCAACCATCCTTCTTATGCAAAATAACTAGGTTGACCACACACTTTCAATTGATGATGTACCATATATTGAACAAAATTTCTGAGCATTGTCAATAACACATCAAAGATGTGTTAGCTTAGACTGTGCGTTTTAGTTTTTCCTAGTACTGAGGTTGAGAACTTATCAAAATAAATTACTGATATTGCCTGGTTCTGGATTTTTTAAACGAGTTTTTGGCCTAGGAAATGCAGCCAAAAGGAGCTTCTGAGCAGAAAGAGCTTGGAATTGAGATGCACCTTAGAGAGATATTGGAAGTCAATTGGGTACTTAAACTAATTTTTCCTCATCAGCTGAAGACTTGTATTATCTTCCCGGGTTTGAAGTTAGTCTTTGTCAAACTGATGAGCATTTATGTCCCGCTGTAACAATATGTAGCTTGTCTTTAGTGATCTGTTCTTGTGGACAGACGAACCTGGAGCCTTCTTTGAACGAAAACAGTAAAAGGAAGCACCTCCAGAAAACAGAATCGAGAGACAGAAATCTCGTGAGAGAAGTCTTGCAGGTGCTTGTTCGAGCACTGGTTTCAACATGAATATCTCCAGCTTATCTTTTATGTACCATTTTTATAAATGTAGTTGCTAAACATATAACAACCACACCCAATAAAACTTAACACCTAATATCAAGATCTACCAACAAGTGAGAAGCAAAGTGCATCAAAGTAAACATGAACACAAGGGTTTTTTACGTGGTTCAGCCATTAATGAAGCCTACATCCACGGGTTTCACTATGATCGGAAGTGTTACATACAAACTCCATTAAAGGGGATAGAGTTCTTGTTAGCTCTAGGTTGTGGGAAGAAGGAGAGGGATCCCCACAAACATCTCTCTCTTTCCCTTATAAAGGGGTAGGAATATACACGAGTTACAATAATGCCCTTAGGGCTGACTAGTTAGGATAAGAGCTAGCAAAGTGGAACTATTTCCTATACAATGTTGTATCTAACCAATGAAACTTCTTATCTAATCTTTGGACACGTGTTCCTTGTATATTTTGCTCCTACATTTATGCCCCTTTTCTTGAGGTTTGATCGTAGAGCAATCCTTAAGAAAATCCTTCGGATCGTGCGTCTGCGTTGTTATTGCTTTTGCTTCAGGCCTTGGCTTACTGGTTCTCTGTGTTATCCAAATTGGTTGTCAGTGGACTGTCGACTTGTAGTGACTTGGGTTTTTCGTCAGCCTGCTAGTTGTTGAATATGGGCTTCCTAGTAGCACACCTCATGGCTAGGCGCTTCACTGTTTTCGGTCCCGATCTTGTTGTACTTCTCGATTGGTTCATAGGCTTTAACTGTACTCGATGTCGTGTTCTTATCTCCTCTACACTCGGCTCTGGCTTTTCTCGACATTACAGGCGAGTTCGAACCGTGCTGTTATAGATGATCGGCTCGGAGTCAAGTGTCTCGTCTTGTAAGAATTATTCACTTTCGATTATTTGAAATTCTTGGGTATACGTCTGGCTCGATTTAGGCTTGTATCTCGTCTTGTAACAGTTCTCTTTGGGACAAATGGCCTTAATACTTGTTCAAGATGGTATGCGGAACGTCTCTTCGGGTTGAATTCGATACGCCTATTCAACCGTGTCTAATTTTGGTCATAAGCTCATTGGTGCCGCTTGAATATGGCTTCAATGTTGCGTTCTTGTTGGGAAATTCTGACGTTGGGTCGTTCTTCTCGGTTTTAATTGGCTTCCTTTTCTAATGCAAATCTGGTGGTGTCTGCCTCTGTTGTGGGTCCTTTGTTTGGGCAAGTTGATAAATTCGGCTGAATGGTGCGTCGGGGGTACTTTGCAGTGAGCTTTATGGCTTTTCATTGTTGCTTTGAAGGACCGAGCGAAGAACACAAAGCTATACGTCAATGAGATGCATACTTGCCCCTATTCTTGTGCGAAGTTTCAAAGCAATTCTTGGTTCAAAGGTTGCTGGTTGTTGTCGTCGTGTCGTGGCATTCCTTGTAACTCTGCTGCCATCGGGGTTATATTGTCTAACAATTGTGAATTGGATCGTGACCTCTGCCTCGAACTATCAATTTCCCTTGGTAATCGCCGCTTGCTTTGGATTGCTAGTCTTTTACCTGAAGCATATGTGAACCGTTCCCGAACTAGGTAGGCTCTTAATAATCTGGTCATGCGCTCATTGTCTTCAAAGTTGTTGTGTTTCTTCTTGATGGTCAATGCTCAAGCTTTGTCTTGGTTCGGTTGGCATCAGTGCTTGACGAATCGCGGTTGAAGCTCTCTAGACGAGTACGAGTACCTGCTGCTCATGAAGAGGAGTAGTAACTGCACTAACTCACGACTATTGAAGATTCAGATTCAAAATTCTATCAGGTTTCGCAAGCGTAAACATTTCAGAGATTAGATGAGGGCTATAAAAGGGCGTCAAAGCGGTTCTGGGTCTGTCATAATCAGAGGTGTTACCCGAATAATCAGAGATGTTGTTCACTAAGCATGCTCATGGTATAAATTAACAAAACAATTTTCATCTACAGTGAAAAGACACCTATAAAGGATACTCAAGTTAACTACATGGCATGTCGAGAACTACATGGCATGTCGAGTTTCCGAATATCCGAGTTCGCCTTAGTCATTGCGATTACGCAAATGAATAACCACTGAAATGCACATAATAGACAGTTTCTCGAGATAGATGATACTTAGCTGTCTTGTGAACCAGCTGATGATCTTGGTGTCCTCGATTTGCTTCAACTGAATGAAGGTTTTCTCGCGTCGCTCCTCCAAAACACTTTTCTTGTAGTGTTGCGACTGTCCAATTGTTGTTGAAGGGACTGCGCAAAGGAATACCATATGCACCTTCCTAGTACGCGTACTTGCCCCTATTCGTTTGCGGAGTCTCGAGACAACGATTGTGCCCAGTTAGCTTTTGCCCTTAGCTTCCGCATATTTATTCTCACCCGAAGATATGCGTCCAGATCTGTACACAAATACTTAAGTTCCGACATAGCCGGAGGGATTGTTACGACCATATTCAATAGAAAATGTCATGTTGGCGATAATGCATGTGATAGGGATCTGCCATATGAGCTACCAAGCATACATGTTTGTTTCCACACCGTTTGAACGAATAGTCAGTTGGGATTGTGTAGTGGCCGGTAATGAACAGATATGTATGGATGACATGTCCCCTTTGCCTAAAACATCCTACATCCTTGGAGATGCATCCTTGGAGATAAGAGATACTTAGCTTGTTTTTCGGTGATGGATTTTGGTTTTGTTGCTGACGATGAAGTCCATAAGTTCCTTTTCGTCCTAGCAAGTCTCGATAATCGGGTGCATTGTTCCATTGTACTTTGCGATGGTGTGAAAGGCTGTACTCGTACATTACTCGCCTCATAACTGGACTGTATAGTTGCTTGTGACCTTGTTTGCTGCCAGTGATGTCGACACGGTATGGTTCGTTGTTGTAACTCCTTATTGGATTCATAAACTCAGGGGAATCTGTGATGTCGTTGGCTCCTTAATTCGGTTTCTGATCTTGATCCGTAGCTTTTGTTGTTTCCAATTCCCGACCGTAATCGCAACCAAGATAGTTATCCTTTCTCGTCTAGCTTCTGTGCCCCTATATGTAGCCTTTATGTGATATTTAGCTCAGTGTGTTATCCTGGCATAGTTTTGATTTCCATCGGCTACTCCTGCTAGTGCTTATAATTTTTCAAATAAAAACACATTATCAGGCACACTTCCGATTTTCTAACATTGATTGCATCTGTTGTGTTTTCCGATGAGTCTCAATGATAAACACGAATAGAAAATGTCTAAAGTTGAAGACATAAGGGTAAGAAAGCTTCCCTTTTGCAGCTGTTGTGTTTACCCGCCGCGACTTGCGAACTTTGATGTATGCACGCTATTCAAGTTTCGCACGCCGATAACCTAGTAGGTCCGTCGTCGTCATTACGTTGCCCCTGATACCGGCATACGTCTCGTGCCCCTGTGGGTGACCTCATTGGTGTTGTTTCCCAATGAACCATTCAAGTACCACCTGCCCTTGACAAGTGAAGTTCACCGCCAAAGTTATGCATGACCGTTCATAGTCTTAGCGCATACGTTTTCCTGTCATACTAATCATTTCAACATAGGCATTAGTTAATATTCCATATCTGTCGAACACACTCAACAGGGAGGGTCATCGGGCCCAATGCCATGTCCCGATTGAGGTATCTCATCACCGTCATTTTGATCTAGTGGTAGGGTACTTGGTCATTCCTAAATTCTATTGGCCCGATACCCCAAGGAGTTATCGATTAACTACCTTGGGCAAGTGATTTCGGCCACTTGCGCGGGGAGCAATGTTGTATGCTCGACTATCGAGTACTCATGCCTCGACAGTCGGCCACTGGTTTCCAACCACCAGGGCCCTAAGGCTACCTCGGCACTTGCACACTGCCGTCGCCCCGAGTTCGAATAGCCCGTCTTAGTGTAAGTCGCCCCGGCACTTGCACAATGCCATCGCCCCGGGTTCGAAACGACCATTAGACGCATAGCTCCTGGCTCCGTCCAGGGCTCTTAGATCACCTCGGATCGTTCCGTTTGACGACCCGAGTACGAAATGACCCGTGTTAATTTACATCACATTAACAACCCAAGGCGTCCCCAGTTATTTAGTCACCAAAGTCTCGTGTAGTGGTGACCTCGATTCGACCGCTCAACCAAAACATTTAGACCATCTTAGGCCATTCCATCGGATGACCCGAGAGCGGAAGATCCCAAGGATAAATCGGTTCAAAACATTTCATAGAAGCATTTTCTACAACGGGCATAGCATGTTATACGATGAAAAGAATTTGACTTGTGTATGACGACACAACATGCTAAGTCGTGGCGTGTGCAACTCTATAAGGCTAAGCATTCAAAATACGAATTCGAGACTTGAAAAACCATATTTGCATCATCATTCAATTAATTCGACGCGCCAGATAAAATTTCTGAGATGAGAAACGCTTAGCTCTTTGTTTTCATGGTAAGAGAACTGATTGCAATGCTCAGAACTGAAATTCACTACGCCCGAGGTTCCTTGTCGGATTCGCCACATGGTTTCAACCAGTACCTGGGATTTTCAGCCACGCTAGAAATTGCAAAGAATACTAGACGATAGTCGCATCCCGCTTCAATTTTAACGAAGATTAGTATTGTTATCTTTGCGAGTGATAAACAAAATGCAACACCGGTATGGCATAGGAAGCCATCTTGTCTAAGTGCCAATATCATGTTAGACATGTCAATGAATGCATAGCGGAACAGAAAAATGTATGTGAGAATGGTGTCGGGTTCTAGCAATTTTACTAGACATAGCATGCCACTAAGTATGTCAGCTTGTAACCATTTAAAAACTCGTGGCACATGATCATTTTGTTAGTTCATCTATCACGCTTAATATGCTAAGGGAACTAAACGTATCATGTTAAATGTGGTTGTTATTTCAAAAACAGCAGTATGTCTGCATTCATCTGTATTCGCCTCCATTTCCCCGAGGGTTTTTTTTTTTTTTTTTTTTTTTTTTTTGAATTTTCTCAAAAGTTTTTGCGTATGTTACTTGAGCTATCGGTAGTAATTAAAGATCCGAAACAAGAGGGAAAGGATTCTCCCTTCTTAGATGTCGTCAAATTGATGAGCCTTGCAAGCTGGAATCAGTGATGTGATCAGTCTGATATCTCGTTGGTCCTTCGTTACGAGGAAGTGTTCACTTCTAAGACCCGAAATAGATTGGATATGCCCGATCTGAACCGACACGAGTAGGCGCAGGTACATCGCTTTGTCCCGAGATGACCGATTGTCGCTCATAGTCCGACTGGCACATCCTAATGGATTTTGCAGACTTAAACGAACTGGATCGTTCTGTCGTGCATCCATTGCATACACCCTCCAAGCGATTAAAATCTCCTTGTCGACCTTTCCGACCTCCTGTGGATTCAAAAAGGTGAGTAACTGTAGGATGAATCCAAAAAATCATGCACACCAACAATTTACTTTTATATGGATGATTACATATGTAGAGCCGATTTTCAAGTCTCAATTAAAACGTTTAAGTTTATTCCCATCAAGTAGCTACCTAAGGCCGCTTTGGCACATACTAAGGTCAAGCTAAAAAGAGACTCGATTGTTTAATGTATTAAGAAAATATTGATGGCATCTTGATGTTCAATTCCAACATGAGTAAGAGTATCTCAATCGTAACTAGTCTTAGCAGAACTATATCGTTACAATGCCACGTCAACATTGATAAGGATAATTATGATGAACCCATGAACTATGGGTACTAGTCCAATTAATGTATGCCGCGTGTTCCCTATCTCGTTTAATCAAGCAAAGATGCGAACAAATTTCTTGTATGCTAAAATAAGTACAAAGGTGTGCGTGACAATGATAGACTAAGTTTCTTGCAAATTCTTAAGTTCATTTTAATGACTTCCTATGGCCCGGTGAAGTTCATTAGAGTATGCTATGCAAGTGGTAAGCAACGGAACCAAAAGATAAGAGAAGGAAAGTGTGATGTCCGATTTGTTGTCCCGAGCCAAGCTTGTCTCAGTGCCGAAGTTCGAGATGGTCCGGGCAATCCTTGACTTGTCATATCTCGAGCTGCCCGACTTGATCGGTGCCGGTCATGCGAGAACTTCCGCATCACCGCGCGTTTTGTGTGACGGGATGTGCTGGTCATTGATGTTTCGTCGGAATCCAAGAGGATCGTATGTACCCCGATGTGATCTGGCGCGAGTAGGTGCAGCCTGAGATACTACCCTTTGATTGATCTGAACTATCTGAACTATTTGCTCAAAGATTGTCTGAGTTGCTTTCTGATTTGAGCTATTTGTTCCAAGATAGCTTCCTTAGACGAAATGATGTTCCATGAGCAGACTAGTGTGGTTAACTCCAAGATGGTTGATCCAAAGTGATCGTCCGTGACAAGGTTCCTCCAAAATGATCTCACTTTCGTTTCCACTGGCTGGCGCCATGGCCTGTGTCTCGGTAAGTGACAACTCTTAATGCTATATATCAGCTTCGATCCCCTTTGACCTTGGCAAACAAGTGATTGGTGTTGCAGCAACTCGTGACTATCCCTGAGGTTGACATCCTCCATTGGGTAGTTGTTCCCTTCCAATTACATGATTCTAGCAGGTTCTCTCGGTGTTGAGTTGTCATGCCTGGTGTTGACCGGAGATGAAATCTTGAGCTTTCCCGAGAAAATCACACCCGAGATGGTGATTCATGGTGATCCGAAGAAGCATATGTGAGTCGAATTTGATCGTGTGTGCAGTTATTCATCCAATGAAGGGTAGTGACCAGAAGTTGGTGAGACCTGAGCTAAAGGTTGTACGCAGGAGTGCAGAAATGATTTTGGTGCGAGACAGATGATCCAAAGTGATGATTCATAACAGTATCTTCCCAAACTGACTTTGCCGGAGGTTCAATATTCAAATAAAGAAATTTTAATTCCTTCATCATTTTTTAGCTTTCTTTCCTGATAGTTGAGAATGAATATCAGCTACACATTACGACGCGATCCGTACTTCCAAGGCAGCTTGGTCAGAGGGGGTTGTATCGTCTCCATGAGCAGAGTTGCCCCTCCCTGGGAGCCTATGTCATCGCCCGAGGCTCGTGCTCACAATGTCAATATCAGTCTCGCTTCTTGATTGATGTACCCGCAACTTACAATTCGGTGAGCAAGGTTAGTAAACGTCGATGACCTCTATAAATGGTATTATTATGGATGCCTTGGTTAGGATATAAAATTAACACTATAAGAATTTCATGACCAGCGATGCGTTCAAGTATATTGACGATATATATAAGAATCAAGCATTTCAATGATTTAAACGGCTATTATGACAGGTTAAATATAAACGATAATAAAGACAATCCCAAAGATTTGTACTTGGTCTCTTTAAGGATTCAAATGCAATTCCTAATCCGATCACGCCATAGGGAGAATACATAAATGAAATGTCAGGGTTTATAGTAGATAATCCAGGAACAATACTGGATGGTCTCTTCCTAAACTACATTGTGAGACATCACCTTCTCCTAAAATATCTTTCATATTTCTCATTCAGTACCATTTTACGACGACGAGATATTAAGTCAAGATTGACAATCTGCAATTCATAGCTACAGGCAGCAGAAGCAATTCACATTTGTATGCCAAACATCAAGGGTTTAGGTTCTAAAACAAGAACTATTCATGTTTTCCTAGGTGAGTTGTATTTGACTAGGCCAATCGCCCTTGTACCAGAATTATATGAAGAATATTTTAAATAGCATCCATCAAAACAACTTTCAAAATGGGGATTAAAGAGGTAAGAATGTTCCCTGTTATAGATGAATGTCCCGATGAAGGTGTGCTATCCTGCAACGAACCGTCTCAATTTTCCCGAGCCGAGTTCCCGGCGAGTCAATTGTAATCTTCCCGAGTTGCTGAATTCGAGATGATCTGAAGCGATCGCCTCGTCCAATATAGTTCATCTGTCCCGATATGGGATGAACTGATCCGAGATAAGCTTTGCATCTGTCCGATATAAAATGAACTAACCCGAGATAAGAACTGACCCGAGATAAGCTTGCATATGTATGGAATTGGCCGATGTAGCTAGGTCCGATCATTGCCCGGTATTCTTCCGTTTGACTCGACACGAGATGATTTTGATCCGAGTAGGTTAACTAATTCGCCCGATGTGGGATTTCACGAAGCCGAGTTGCCGCAATTCCCATTGATGCTATGAACAGATTTGGTTGAATTGGTCATTGATTGGAGATGTGCCGATGAACCCGGGGATGACCAGGACCCTAGATTGATGTTATACATCGACGTAGTTAAAAAGTTTGATTGAGCTGTAACGTTTGGTCCCGATGATGATCTCTTCTGAGGCTAAATGCTGAGACCCGATTAACTTGATTGTGACTCTACATATTTTTAATCACATAAAGAACAGAATTCGATGCCCTGAATTTGACTCTCACGAGCAAGCCCGAGAAATATATTCCCCAAGTAGCCGAATTCGATGCCGATTGCATCTTATAATATGGAATTCATCCGAGGTGGAAATTGACGGGATAATGATGATCTGAACGAGCTAACCAGAGCTTTGTTCAACTGCGGCAGCTTGTCTCGTGACAAATCTCCTACGAATTCAGTTGCTGAGACCCGAATAAGTTGATGGTGATTTCACGGATTTCATCCTCCTGTGACTCTTGACGGTTATGGCTAGAGACGGAATCCACATCGTGGCTAATAGAATCGCTGCACCAACAAATAAATTGAGTGAATAGCCGAGAAGAGCAACTCGTATCATTCAAAGAAGACATAAGACATGAAAGTCTCTACTAAATGATTCGTAAAATTCCCCAAATCATCTAAAGATTTTGTTACTCAATATTTTCAAAATAGCTTAATTGGGTTCGTAAAACAAGATCTGCTGATAGCAAATCTCCCATCAAAACGTAAATCGAAAGAAAATCCAATTGTTGCTCAAGAACAAACCCTAGGTTTTATAAAACGCCTTTTGAGAATCTTTTAACTTGAAACTTTCAAATCTCAACGTTCAAGAACAAGATAAAAGAGAAGATAAGGAAGAAGATTTGTCCTGTTTCAATCAGATTTGTCCTGTTTCGATCTGTTCTTCGTTGATGGTATCTCCGTTTCCAATCTGGTTTAAGTTCTCTCGATACTCGTCTGTGCTTTCACATACAGAACTTCCAAGTTTTCTCCCCTCAATTTTTTCGCCTGTTTGTTGTCTGGAAACCGATTTACTTTGATAAAGCCCATATTTACCCTTCACACTTCAACACTCAGCAGTCAGTAGATCAGCACTAACTTCGCTGGAACTACTTCTAAGCTAAAAACTACAGATTTGAGACTCTCGTCCCCTTAGTCGGCGCCAGAATGTAGTTGCTAAAAATATAACAACCACACCCAATAAAACTTAACACCTAATATCAAGATCTACCAACAAGTGAGAAGCAAAGTGCATCAAAGTAAACATGAACACAAGGGTTTTTTACGTGGTTCAGCCATTAATGAAGCCTACATCCACGGGTTTCACTATGATCGGAAGTGTTACATACAAACTCCATTAAAGGGGATAGAGTTCTTGTTAGCTCTAGGTTGTGGGAAGAAGGAGAGGGATCCCCACAAACATCTCTCTCTTTCCCTTATAAATGGGTAGGAATATACACGAGTTACAATAATGCCTTTAGGGCTGACTAGTTAGGATAAGAGCTAGCAAAGTGGAACTATTTCCTTTACAATGTTGTATCTAACCAATGATACTTCTTATCTAATCTTTGGACACGTGTTCCTTGTATATTTTGCTCCTACAATAAACAACATATTTCCACCTTCTTTGGGGGTGTAGTTTTGCCGAATTTACAAGAATGCTTATGTATTTTCAGGAGACGGGACTAGGTGGCGTCTGATGTGAGACGAAGCACCAGTGTGATGTGTTTTTCTTTCACATTGCCAAACATTGCTTTGGATCACTTGCAAACGGTGCCAATGTACATATCAAAACCCGAAATGGGCTTAGGTGTAATCCTGTAGGCTTTAAATGTTTGTGAGCCCAACAATAGACTAATTTGTATTTGTGAACTTACAAAGCATTTTTTGTGGGATAAAGGAATATATGCCTATTTTAAAATGCAAAAAAATACATGATATTCACATTAAAATAGATAGCAAATTCGTAAATGTATTTCTAGGATTGGGAGGTGAATGGGGGAGAATTTGGGACTCACTTGATCTTCCTTGATGTTTCTTGTGTTTTGGCATACAGAGCAACCAAAACACAACAGCAAAAGATTGCATGCACCATTTGGGATAATAGTGCCTGTAACTGCTTGGCCACTAGATCTAAAATAATTTGGTTTTGCCGTTCGCACATTATAAGCCTAATTAATCCTCGGCATAAAAGGTGAAACATTTTTATCCTTGTAATTAAGGAGACATTTATTGCATCAAAAAAAAAAAAAAAGGAGACATTTATCCAGGGGCGGAACCATATAATGAAAAAAACTTGTTATAATGGTTTTAAGTTTAATTAGAAAAATTCGTGCCTAAAAAATGAAAAAAATAGGCTTTAGCTAGGTAAAAAATCAGATTATCAAGCCAATTAGTTTTCAAGCCATCCCAACATTCATTTTCTAACTCCGCCACTGTATTTATCTGCATTTTCTTTTGTATTTGGAGCACCTTTTGGAGGTGGCGAGCCACCATCCAGTAAGCAGCCAATGTTCTTTATCTTCTTTTCGATGGTTTTTGTTAGACGGATAGTAAAAAGCGATCTAAGGAGAGCGAAAATATAGTTTATATATAAACAAAGTAGTATACTAAAAAAAAAAATTGGACTAGAATACCCCTACATTCTTCTTATTCTCACAACCTAAACTAAATTTTAAAACTTTACAGGAAATTTTTTAATTTCTAAATCGAAGACTGTGGAATTGGAATGGTAATTGTAGATGAATACTAAACTCGACTAGAAAGAGTAGATTTGTCCTAAAAGTTTAACTCACTCTGCCGGTTCAAATGATTCTTAACACACACATGGTTGATAGGTTTATAACGATTCAAACTACTTTTGATGTTTTACATCAAATGAGTAATATTCCCGAGGTTTGCTCAAACTTTTTTGATAACGAAGGAAATATTATGTTAGGATCTATCAAATACCCAGAAAAAGAGATGCCGGAACAAAATCCAGTGAAAGATCAAATTGTGGAAAGTAGAAAGTAGCTGCCTGAATTACATGACCGACACCGAAGGTGTATCATTTGGAATCATAAAATGAGAGTATCGTCATCGTGATGTCCAAGGCGACACATGAAGAACTCTTCTCTCTTTGAATATTCAGACGCCAACTTGTTTGTTTAGTTTTATGGAACAACGTAGTACACTGACATTTTTATTTAATTATTATTTTTATGGTAAGTATTTGATATCTTTAATGCTGAAAATAACTCTATTCATCCTAGTCTGCATACACTGCATACATCATAAGCATCTCCCAAAACTCAACCTAAGTCTGCATTCAAATTGCCAGTCCCCGGATTTTCCATCTTCTTCATCGTCTGAAGGGCTCCGAATCTTGGTATCGGATTCGGACAATTTGCTTAACATTGATCAATATGGCTCAAATCTCAAAGAACAGATTCATGCAACAGATGTTTATTCACCAATTCCTTTCATTCTAGATTCCCCATCTGTGCAAATGATCAAAATTCAGGTAACCCTTTACTTCAACATTTATCTATTCTTCAATTTGATATAAACTCTGCTCATCTCATATTGCATAGTTAACTTACTTCCCATATAGTCTTACATCTAAGTTTCAACCTCTTGATTTTAATTTAAGTAGATTTGGTGACCCATAATCAACATGAAAATTATAGCATGGAATGTTCACGGGTGCGGAAACCCTTTCACCCAAAATCATCTAAACCAATTGATTAGTGGTAATAAACCTGAAATCATATTTCTTTCAGAGACTAAATCTAAGAGACGTTTAGTTAAGAAGCTTTTAAAGATTATCCTAATACTCATATAGTTGATCCTATAGGACTAGCTGGAGGTTTAGCATTAGCATGTGTAGATGGTTTTTCATTTGAAATAGTACAATGGAACTTAAATATGATTAATATTCTAGTTCAAACCAATACTGAATCTAAGAAATGGTTGTTAACATGCTTTTATGGTAGCCCTTATCCTTCTAATAGAAGTGTAGCATGGGATTTCCTTACTGAAATCTCTGAACAAGTAGATAAATTCTCCATGCCATGGGTTCTAATAAGGGGCCTTAACATGATTTTCAGTCAGGAAGACAAAATGGGAGGATTAACCTTTAAGAAAACTAATAGTGAATATTACCAAAATATTTTGTCTAAAGCTGGCCTTTTGGATTTAGGATTTTAAGGATATGACTATACCTGGAATAATCATAGAGAGGATGTGGCTAATATCCAAGAGAGGCTTGACAGAGATGTAGCTAACATAGAATGGAGTACCAATTTCCCAAATGCCGAGCTCTCTCATCTGGTGGCAGCTGGATCTGATAACTGCCCTTTAGCCCTAAACTTAGATACTACTTGTACCAAAATTTCTCATACCTTCAAATTCTATGACACTTAGCAAAAGGAAAGCTCTTGTGTACTTCTTGGAACCATGTCATTAGGGAGAATCCTACTAATTCTTTGATTTTAAACCTTCAATCCTTGCAAACCAATTTAGATTTTTGGAAGAAAAACATTTTTGGTCTTCCTTCCAAGAAAATCAAAAGAATTTTGTCGCAAATTGATAACCTTAATAATTCCAGTTTTGTGTATAAAAAAGAAGAAAAACTTCAGGATAAACTCTCTCAATTAGAAGACCTATATGCTACTCAAGAAGCCATAGCAAAACAGCAATCTAGAGATAACATGGTCCAACTAAGAGAAAAAAATACCAAATTCTTTCATACTAAGACTATGAAGAGAAGAAAATGGAATAATATAGAATGTCTTAAGAGGAGTGATAATGTAATAACTTTCAAAAGAGATGAAATGCAAGTAACTCTATCAGACTTCTTCTTAAATCTCTTTTCAGCCCCTTTTCCTCCTCCCCTCCTAACCCTTTGCTTTTTCAGAACATTCAACCTTGCATTTCTAAAGAAGAGAATACTAACTTAAACTTTGTGCCTTCTACTGAGGAGATTTGGTTAGTTATAAAAAAACTCAAGCCAAATAAATCACCAGGACCATATGGTTTCCCAGCTTTTGATGGTGGATTTTCGTTTAAGGTTAAATTTGTAAAAAAAACCAGAAAAAAATCATGCGCTGACATCTTGTAAAAGATAAAGCCATTTATAAGTGTTGGATACTCCCTCACTTAATTCACCAAGAATGGAGCATGTAGCAACAATCTGATTCTGTGAATACATGAAGTTCCTCCAGGTTGGAGCATCTAGCAACAATCCCATCCTGTGAATTTCATATCAGCCTTGTATTTCCAAAGACTCATTATCGGTGTGGCATGACGATAGTGTTACTCTTACTGAGTAACACGAACCTCAAGCACTATAATGAAACCATGTACGAAATACCCGTACATGTGACTCTCGATGTGTTATACTAGCCCGATTGAGCCCCTCTGGTGTGTTATACTAGCCCGATTGAGCATCCGATCGACCAGTATCGGTCGGATATGATTCGATCGCAAATCATCCAACTCCATAAGCATGATTGGATGACCCCAGATCAATTCCATCACCCCCAAACAGGTATGGAATACCCACGGCCGACCCCGCATGGTCGGTCATTGGCCTAGCTTGCCAAGAAACCGTTCATACCAAGCATTATGGACTAAAACCCTAAATTAGGGTTTGCGGCATATTACATGTGTTGCAAAGCAGTCTCAACCATCCATCTTCGCAGGTATAGATGGAGGGTGTAGATGTAGATTCAAAGGGCCCAGAGCATGTCAACACGATCGCCGTGGGCCCGACTACACACTTGACCAATCGGTCAAAACCAACCATGGTTGGTCGTGACAAAATTGTCACCCAAACAAGAGATGGCGCACGGCTTTGAAAGCCAAAATTAGGGTTTCAAGCCATCACGCGCGTCCATCTTCTCCGGCATGAATGGAAGGTCACATTAGATTAAGCGTGTCCGATCATACCAAAGATGACCACCGTGGGCCCATCTACCTCTTCATGTGTTCGGCCAAGGCATACCATGCCTGGTTAATCCAAAACGTGCGTCCAAACTAGCATGGCCACGCCTCCCAAACCACAAACTGATCTCGACCACTCAACTTCACCGGATGATTTGAGTGGCTTAGATCACGTTTTCATGGGATAGTCAGGTTTAGGTGTGAACATCAGCCTATCACCTACACGCTGGGTATGATCGACCAAGACCGACCAAGATGGGTCGTCTTGAAACGCGTGCACCCAAACTAGGGATGTCACGCGGTTTCCAACTCCTTTGCGGCAATGGATTTCTCCGCAAACCGATCTCAACCACTCAACTTTACTGGTCAAATTGAGTGGCCTAGATCGCGCCTTCATGGGACAAAGTGAGGTATGGACGTGCACACCGGCATGCTTTGTCTACACACATGCCCTTGTCGGTCCTCTCCAAATCCCTTTCCATGCTTGGTTTCGACTAAAGTTGAAGAGAGATGCTTGCGCACCTCTTCAAAAAAACCCTAATATTCATTAACGGTCGTAGATGATTGTCTCAAAGATCATCTCATCCGTCCAACTTCACCAGACTTGGTTATACAACCCCGGTCGGAGTTATTTGGTTAGTGAGGCGTCATTACCCATCACTTTACCACACCATAATGCAAAGACTGATAAAATACACACAATACTTCACAAGTATCGACTTCTGAATAACGCAGTTATTCAATTCAAGATTACATGCTATCTTTCGTGGATCCACGATCCACACATTCCGACATCAATCATGTCACAAACCGGGGGATACATATCGGGGTATTGGTCTCGCGGTTTACAAAGCGGCAGCAGGCAACGCGCCATCACAAGAACGTGTTAGGATGTCATGGACGGTTAGAGATGAACTGGAGAAGTGGGCAAGGCTGGTCGTGTATCACCAACGCACAACTCCACTACTCCATCACTCCACTTCCTCCACTTCCCACGAGAGACGTGAATAAGGCTCAATGACTTGTATAAATAGGTTCTCCGCCCTATTTCAAACAACAACACAAGTCCAGACGAGACAGAAAACCAAGTGTTAATACAAAACGTATTCCAACACCCAGAGCTTGCTTGCATCAATCACAAGCCTGCTCACCTTTCTGTTGCAAGTCATAATCAAGCCAACACCTTCACAATCTCAACACCTTCTTCGCTTCCTCCCTAAGATCAACCCCATCTCCTTCACTTTGTGACCGAAACAAGTCTGGAACGGCCATTTCTTGGTTTAGGCCGGACTTGCACAGATTGATCTCTCGAATCTACAAGCACTCACCGCGTAAAGGCATTTGTTTAAGGTTTAGATTCATTCCTCATCCACACCCCAAATTACCAAATTCTCAGAATAGTTTTCACCCATAATCAATTGGCGACCACAGTGGGAGGTTGATCTATCGGTTGCGAAAAATTGAATTCTTAATTCTTCGGTTTTCGGCTCACGATGCATCCTCATCAGGAAACCACAGGCGGTTCAGATACCATGGGAAGTGTAGCTAGAATGCTGGGGGATGTCTTGGCAAATCAAGATGGTGTCACCAAAGACAGAGTGAGACATTTCGCCTTTAAATGATATAGCAACACAATTACAAGAAGGATCGGCAGGCATCTACTCAAGTAGTGCAAGAAATGCTGAATCCTTAGTCAGGAGTCACACCTTTACCGGTGGAGAGGCAAAAAGAGCACGTAACCGCAAGAGATTCAGGAAAGACGAACAACATGGTCCAGTCAACAATGAAGAACCGAGGCAGCTCCACAGAGGAAAGGACTTGTCCGAGTACTACAACGTCTACCAGATAAAGAAAGGGAGCCTGCAGCCTATGGAGCCCTATTAGAAGATTTATATCTCAAAGCTCTTGTTGAAGCCCGGAAGACTGTCCAATCCGCATCGACCTTCCAACCGACTGAAGAAATGCTTGAGGAAGGAGAAATCAATCAGGAAATACCTGAATACAGAGGATGGGAACGTTCAATCCGGTCACTCAGCAGTGACATTACGACACCTTCCACATCCCTTTACCTAGGCAAGCGATCCGCAGATATGATGACACTTACAAATCTTCCAACTTCATCTCCTGTTCCACATCAAAGCCACGGAGAGACGTTACAACGCCCACTAACACAGGAAAAGCCAGACTCAAAGTACTTATATTTCCCCTTCCCAATGAAGAAGATTATGGAGCTACTGGAGGCGTGGGTACGAAATGGAGAGGTGGAGCTACCCCCGGTATGGCGTCCGCCCACTGATCAAGAAGTAACGGACCCGAGGTACTGTCCTTACCACCGGTTCCTTCATCACCCCACCAGTGAATGCAACGCTTTGAAGCGCATTGTTCAGGAGAAGCTTGGTTCAGAGGGATAGCTCTGAGAAGTTAGTGCGGAGGATTTTCTTAGAGAGGCTACTCCGGTTTGATACAAGTGAGGCTTAAAAAGCAAGTAAGTTTTACTCAACAATTTTACAAGAAAGATAGTTTAGAATTCACTGGGGACTTGGCATCCCGCACGTGGAGAAAGAGGCTCAGTGATCAAACGCCATGTTTGTTTCCATCCGTACCTCCCCTTTGCATAACATTTGCAATTTCATGTGATATGTGCAATCATTCATGACAAAGATGCAAATTTCATTTAACATAATCTCTTTCGAAAAGGTTGTTCACAAAACTATCTCAAAATAAGCCAATTCAATTACCTATTAATTCAAAACCGGAGGTCAAAGAAAATCCTCACTATCACTCAAAAAAGAAAAGCATCTAAAAGAAAAGGCAAGTATATAGCACGAATACTTCAAGGAAAGTCCTTCAGCAACAACTCGTCCTTCTGGGCGAGAGAGACTTTCATCCTTTGAAGCGCAGCCTGTTTCAGCTCCAGTTCCTTAGACAACTTCTCAACCTCTTCTTCCCCGCGAGCAACACGGTCCGCAGGGACTTCATCCCGTAATTTCGAAGCTCCTGAATCTTGGAGAACCCTTTGAAGAACCAAGGAGCATTGAAGCCGTATCTGCAAACACGTCCCGATGGCACCTCCAATCTTCAATCATCTCCTCAGAAACTGTTCGACCAGTCGTGACGCTCATCCCCTGGATAGAAACTAAAGATTCTTGGACGCGATTGACCAACGCAAGACGACTTTTGAGCTTCGTGGTGGTAGCAATATGGCCATGCTTCTCCCATATCGCTGTGTACAACTCTTCGAACTGAACCGGCACGCTGAATCCACCAACCAACACATGACCTGGATAAGGGATAGTAAAAGGAGGATCGAAAAAGGCCCCAGGCTGCATCACCGGTAATTCACCAACCCCAGGAGCCTTGTCAGTTGCAGGAGGCCTTTTGGAAGGAGCCACCACAATATCCATATTCACTGGAACCTGCTCAGGACGGATTTCAAGGGGAGCCGCCTCAATTATTGCGACGCTACCTTTCTTATACTCCTTCCTAAGCATCTACTTCGCTCCGGGTACTAATTCCCATCACGACCCCGTCAACAAGATCACTCGGGAGGCGGCTTGTCCGACCGAGCTTGCATCATCTCTGTCATGGTTTGGAAAAGGAGCGGTTTCTCCAGACTTCTCAGCATGAAGGTCAATACTTGCATCATCTCTGTCACGGTCGGAAAAAGGAGCGGTTTCTCCAGACTTCTCAGCATGAAGATCAGTTTCTCCAGACTTCTCAGCATGAAGATCAGTACCGCCAACCTTCTCATTCTGAATACGCGCCAGCCTTGTGAAGACATTCTCTTTCGGAATCCCCTGATTTCAAGCAAGAATTACTCTTAGAAAGATTCACCCTGGAGAAATAAAGGAACCAACATGAAGAAATTTAAATACCTGCATATTGGAGGAGTTAAGGATCACCGGACCACGTGCCTGCCTCTTAGATATCCCTCCTGCTTGGGGACTGCAATCCTCAGCTCTGGTCCGTTTGGTGAAGCGGCTTCAACCGAAATGCTCCTTCAAGACGTCAGAAGATGGCTCACCACGAGAACTCTGTCACAATACTCTCCGAGAATTCCCGAAAATCAACAATTGCCTCCTCCAAAATTCCTTGTACTTATCGGTTACCACTGGGTTTCTCCCGATAGGCCAGAAGGGAAGGCTCACCCTTTCTGAAAACGCGTCAGCGTTAAGAATATCCGGGAGGAATTCTTTTGGAACCCCTGGTGGACGGATAAATGGGACACCCTGATCAAATCCCATTTGACGAGCCGCCCTGTCAATATTGTACGGAGTCACAATAAATTCTTCGTTGAATAAAGAGGGGACATATCCTGGGATGCAGCTGTGCAGGTAAACAATTTCCCCAAGTCTCATAGTCTTAACATCAGTACACAACACAACATCAGGACCATCAGAAGCAATGGAAAAAGTCTTTGGCTGAACAATGGAATGGTGGATCGGCCCTCACGGACGGAAATCTACAGAAGACACATTGTCAAATATGTCCACAAGTCTCGCGCCGGCTCTGGGGCGCCTCTTATTCCAGCGGAGTATTCTCGAGCCACCATACAAGTTGGTGAGCAAATTTGCATGGGAAGGAGCATAGATTTTGAAGTGTTCCCATAAGAATGCCTGAAGAAAAGCGAAGTGAACGTGCGATTCCACCTTCTTGTACTCGTTAGAAACATGCATGTCCATTGCTAAGGCGTCCAGATGAGAATACAACGATCCAAGGAACAAGGCACCCGGGGGAAGAACTTTACCTTTTGCCGACTTTATAGCGATCTTAACGAGGTCACCTCTAATGGTCTTCTTTCCGTAACTGTAAATCGAATATATCTCCGGGATAGCCATAAAGACAGAACGCAATCATGATGAGCTCATTTTCCAACTCTTGATTCGGCTCTGGGTCTGCAGAGACCACTCCGACACCCACCAGTGTAAAAGCATCTCGTATCCTTTTTCTCCTCCTTGTCCAGACTGTCGAATCCCACCACCTTTTGAAGTATAGCATCATAGTCGCGTTGCTCCGTATCAGAGAGATCGTAAGAAACACTTCCAGAATGTGAGGCAGGTTCATTAATGCAGCTACGCTCTCCGGAGTAATAGTCATCTCTCCCCATCTAGATATGGTCTGTATGAGTAGAAATGCGCCACCGAGAGATGAAGGTAATCAAACCCGCAACGTCTTTCTTAATTTCAAGAGCAGCGAGATGCCATGACCGCATTGAGGATTTGCGCTTTGGTCAAATTATCTTTAATGTCCTTATTACTCAACATGCGTCTCATCCATCCTTCATAAGAACCCAAAGGAGTATGGCAAATCTTGAAGTCAATAGGGGAAGGCGGATATTCGTTTCTCTGGAGACAAAATCTCATCACAAGTGCTGAAGAAGAAAATGGATCAGCATCCATATTTTCTAAATCGGAAACCAGGACTATCTTATGAGAAGGATGTCTTCTAATGTTTGGAAAAGGCGAGGTGAACAACTCATCATCGATGTTCGGCGTATCTTTGAAGCCATCAACACTTCCCCGACTTGGCACCAAAGATTATCTCCGGAAGACATCTCAACAGAGATTCTTTTCTTCCACAATGAAATAAAAGACAGGAGTTAGAACTTGTATGAAAGCACAGGAGAGTAGTCACACACGGCAATACGCAATTCACATCGGAGCACATAATGGCCGGTTCAAACACCATTCAAGTCCGGTACAAATTTTAGTTTGGTATTGATTTCAGTCTGGTATTGGTTTCAAGTCCGGTACAAGTTTCAGTCTGGTATTGGTTTCAAGTCTGGTACAAGTTTCCGTCTGATATTGGTTTCAAGTCCCGTACAACTTTCATCTGGTATTGTTTTCTAGTCCTAGTACAACTTTCGATCCGGTATTGGTTTCAAGTCCTGTACAACTTTCGATCTGGTATTGGTTTCAAGTCCTGGTACAAATTTCAGTCTGTATTGGTTTCAAGTCCGTACAAGTTTCAAGTTCGGTGTAAATTTCAGTCAAGCATATGTGAGTAAGACCCACGTTCCGGCATACACGGCGGGCCCGCATTCATTCATCCGCATGCATCATAACACGATTTTCTTTATTCATGGGAATCGTGTCTACGGGATTCAAGCCAAATGGTGGAAAAGCTAAGCATATACATGTCTTACAAAAGGTGTTTTCCTAACAAACTAGGGTTTTACCTTTAAAAAAAAAAAAAAAAAAAAAAAAAAAACTACCTCGGACGGCGGCGCACAGTAGCAGTTCCGGCAATGGCGCACAGTAGCAGTTCCGGCAACGGCAACAGCAGCAGCAACGGCGGTCGGCGGCGGCAGCAAGGTCACGGACGGGAGTTGCTTGATGATGAAAAAGAAAATTTCGTGAGGAAAAAAGAAAAGGGTTTTGTCTCTTTTATAGACAAAAATTAGAAGATTCCCAATAGAAGAAGGATTCCTCCCTTATTTGGTTTCCTCTTTCGATTCAAATACCCAAAGAAAGAAACCGGCCCCACCAAGGGATTCCATACAAGCGTGACGGCGTGGGAAACTAGCGGTCACCAACACTCTTCCTGTAAACTCCTTTTATCCTGTCCTTCTCACATATGTATGTCACCATCTCATGCCTACCACACAATAGTGTAACCATTATGTGCTAGGCAGGGGACTTAATGTTGATGGTGGATTTTCGTTTAAGGTTAAATTTGTAAAAACCGTAAAAAATCATGCGCTGACATCTTGTAAAAGATAAAGCCATTTATAAGTGTTGGATACTCCCTCACTTAATTCACCAAGAATGGAGCATGTAGCAACAATCCGATTCTCAGAATACATGAAATTCCTCCAGTTGGAGCATGTAGCAACAATCCCATCCTCGTGAATTTCATATCATCCTTGTATTTCCAAGTACTCATTATCGGTGTGGCATGACGACCGAGTGTTACTCTTACAGAGTAACACGAACCTCCAAGCACTATAATGAAACCATGTACGAAATACCCGTACGGGATGACTCTCTGTGTTATACTAGCCCGATTGAGCCCCTCTCGGTGTGTTATACTAGCCCGATTGAGCATCCGACTGACCGTATCGATCCGGATATGATCGATCGCAGATCATCCAACTCCATAAGCATGATTGGATGACCCCGGATCAATTCCATCACCCCCAAGCGTGTATGGAATACCCACGGCCGACCCCCGCATGGTCGGTCATTGGCCTAGCTTGCCAAGAAACCGTTCATACCAAGCATTATGGACGGAAAACCCTAAATTAGGGTTTGCGTCATATTACATGTGTTGCAAAGCAGTCTCAACCATCCATCTTCGCAGGTATAGATGGAGGGTGTAGATGTAGATTCAAAGGGCCCAGAGCATGTCAACACGATCACCGTGGGCCCGACTACACACTTGACCAATCGGTCAAAACCAAACATGGTTGGTCGTGACAAAATTGTCAGCCAAACAAGAGATGGCGCACGGCTTTGAAAGCCAAAATTAGGGTTTCAAGCCATCACGCGCGTCCATCTTCTCCGGCATGAATGGAGGGTCACAGATTAGATTAAGCAGGTCCGATCGTACCAAAGATGACCACCGTGGGCCCATCTACCTCCTCATGTGTTCGGCCAAGGCATACCATGCCTGGTTAATCCAAAACGTGCGCCCAAACTAGCATGGCCACGCCTCCCAAACCACAACCGATCTCGACCACTCAACTTCACCCTGACGATTTGAGTGGCTTAAATCACGTTTTCATGGGATAGTCAGGTATAGGTGTGAACATCACCTACCACCTACACGCTGGTATGATCGACCAAGACCGACCAAGATGGGTCGTCTTGAAACGCGTGCCCAAACTAGGGATGTCACGCGGTTTCCAACTCCTTTGCGACAATGGATTTCTGCAAAAATCCGATCTCAACCACTCAACTTTACCTGGTCAAATTGAGTGGCCTAGATCGCGCCTTCATGGGACAGTGAGGTATGGACGTGCACACCGGCATGCTGTCTACACACATGCCCGGTCGGTCCTCTCCTAATCCCTTTCCATGCTTGGTTTCGACCAAGTCAAGAGAGATGCTTGCGCACCTCTTCAAAAACCCTAATATTCATTAACGGCCGCAGATGAGTGTCTCAAAGATCATCTCATCCGTCCAACTTCACCAGCTTTGGTTATACAACCCTGGTCGGAGTTATTTGGTTAGTGAGGCGTCATTACCCATCACTTTACCACACCATAATGCGACACCGCATAAAATACACACAATACTTCACAAGTATCGACTTCCTGAATAACGCAGTTATTCAATTCAGCATTACATGCTATCTTTCGTGGATCCACGATCCACACATTTCAGACATCAATCATGTCACAAACTGGGGGATACATACTGGGGTATTGGTCTGGCGGTTTACAGCGTGCAGCGTGCAACGCGCCATCTCAAGAACGTGTTAGGAAGTCATGGATGGTTAGAGATGAACAGGAGAAGTGGGCAAGGCTGGTCGTGTATCACCAACGCACAACTCCACTACTCCATCACTCCACTTCCTCCACTTCCCACGAGAGACGTGAATAAGGCTCAATGACTTGTATAAATAGGTTCTCCGCCCTATTTCAAACAACAACACAAGTCCAGACGAGACAGAAACCAAGTGTTAATACAAAACGTATTCCAACACCCAGAGCCTGCTTGCATCAATCACAAGCCTGCTCACCTTTACATTGCAAGTCATAAGTAAGCCAACACCTTCACAATCTCAACACCTTCTTCGCTTCCCTCCCTAAGATCAACCCCATCTCCTTCACTTTGTGACCGAAACAAGTCCGGAACGGCCATTTCTTGGTTTAGGCCGGACTTGCATGTTTGATCTCTCGAATCTACAAGCACTCACCGCGCAGTGCATTTGTTTAAGGTTTAGATTCATTCCTCATCCACACCCCAAATTACCAAATTCTGCAGGAATAGTTTTCACCCATAAACACCAGCTAGTTTCTTTAAACT
Organism: Papaver armeniacum; assembly: GCA_023531295.1. Classification (NCBI taxonomy): domain Eukaryota; kingdom Viridiplantae; phylum Streptophyta; class Magnoliopsida; order Ranunculales; family Papaveraceae; genus Papaver; species Papaver armeniacum. The sequence goes on along the minus strand of JAJJWW010018480.1, from coordinate 664,086 downwards.
AAATTGGGAAACAGTAGGAGAACAAGTAGTCTCAGTCATTCATCATTTTTTTTTGAATCAGGTGTGCTACACCCTGAATTCAATAAAACTTTTCTTTTCCTTATTTCTAAGAGCAGACATCCTAAAGATCCTAGTGGTTTTATACCAATTGGTCTTTGTAATAAAATGTATAAAATTATAGAAAATAAAATGTATTATAGCAGACATTCTAACAAATATGATGAAACCCATACTCAACTCTATCATCTCCCATTTCCAAGCTGCCTTCCTCTCTAAAAGGAAAATCTCAGACAATATCATTATTGCTCAGGAGATAATTCATTCCTTTAAGAAAAAGAAAGTGAAACATGCTGGAATGGGAATCAAGATTGATATGTCAAAGGCCTTTGATAGAGTAGACTGAGAGTTCTTGATCACTGCACTGAAAGCCTTTGGGTTTGACAATAAATTTTGCAACCTCATACATCAATACATATCAACCTCTTCCATAGCAGTCTTACTTAATGGTAGTCCAGGGGAGTACTTCAAACCATCTAGGGGACTTAGGCAAGGGGATCCTCTCTCCCCTTATTTATTTATCATTTGCATGGAGATTTTCTCTAGATTGGTTTTAACTAGTGAATAAGAGAAGTTAATTAATTGTATCAAAATTACCCCTAAGAACAGTCCCATTTCTCACCTTTTCTTTGCTGATGACTGCCTCCTATTCATTAGAGCCGATCTTAGATAATGTCACAATATTCTAGCTTTAATTGAATCTTTTGGAAAAGCTTCAGGACAATTAATAAACTTTGATAAATCATGAGTTTTCTTTAGTAAAAAAGTCCAACCTAAACATCAGAGGATGATTAGAAAATTATTGAAATTAAAAAAAAATAAATCCTCAAGACTCTTATCTAGGAACTCCTCTCTTTATTAGTAAGGCTAAAATAAAACTCTTTGAAGGACTGGTAGAAAAAATGGAACAAAAAATACAAGGTTGGATGGGAAAAATCCTAGCCTAGACCAGAAAATTGGTGCTTAACAAGGCAACTTTGGCAAGTATGGCCAGCTATCAAATGAGTTGTTTCATTCTACCAAAAAAATCACAAATAAAATAGATGTTATACAAAGAGATTTTTGGTGGGGTAAGGAAACTGATTATAAGGGATATTACCCTAAATCCTATTCTTGTCTTTGTAAACCAAGAAATAAAAGAGGATTAGGCTTCAGAAATGCTCAAAAATTCAATTTAGCAATGATAACTAAACTAGCATGGAGACTAATCACTGAGCCAAAAGCCTTATGGGTGTCTCAATTAAAGCCTAGATATTTCAGAAACTCCTCTGTTTTCAAGGCTAAAACCCCAACAACTAGTTCATCGATTTGGAAATGCATTAGTAGGGGTATACAACTTGTGGAACAAAACAACATATGGGAAATAGGTGATGGCAATAGTACTAATACCTGGGATGATAAATGGATACCCAACATTGGAAAATAAACTATTAACTCTCACTTAACACTTGTGAAGGATCTGATTGATCCAATCACTAAGAAGTGGAATTCAGCCTTAATCTGTGAAATATTCCCTGCACATAGTTTTTTTTTTTTTTTTTGATCGGTAAAGAAGAAATGTATTGATCAAAAAGGAGAGGGTACAAAAGGATTGTACCACCATCAGAAAGTTACAATAAAAGGAAAGAAATAGCAAGGAAAGAAGCTAAAGAAGTAACAGGCTACCTCCAGAGCTAAACGAAATCAAAATACAGTTTGGGCCAACTTGCCATTACATCAGTAAAAGAATGAGATTCGAACTCTTTGAAAACCAAACACCAGGTTAAAAGAGCATATTTAATTCTCCGTTGAATAGTAGTCACAGTACTTGGCTTGTTGCTAAAGACTCTATCATTCCTTTCATTCCAAATACACCAAGTAATTGCAACTGAAATCATGTGCCAAATCTGCATTTGCTGAGTAGTAACAGAAAGTGTAGTATTCCAAGATAAGAGTAAAGTGAAGATGTCATCATACATAACATAACTCCAATTCATCTTACCTTTAAAATGAGACCATATCTTGTCAGCAAAATCACAATGAATGAAAAGATGAGAGACTGATTCATCCTGGCTGCAAAAAGGACAAGAAAGAGATACATCCATTCCCCTTTTGTTAAGCATATCTCTTGTAGGAAGGCTATTATGAGCTATTGTCCATAAGAAAAAAGAAACTTTTGGAGGAAGCTTTAAACCCCAGATGTACTTGAATATATGCAGCTGACTGGTATCAATGTAATTATTAGTAAGCACATCATAAGTAGATTTGATAGAAAAAGCTCCCTTACTTCCAATGGACCAAACAATAGTATCATCTTCATTACTATTTAGAACAACCTGACTTAAATCCCTTTGAATATTCACCAACTCCTGCCTTGCTACAGAATTGAGTCTTCTTGGAATTAGCGAGTTCCAATGATCATTACTTACACCAAACACTTCAGCTACTCTGAGATTTTTAGCTCTAGAAACAACAAAAAGATTTGGATATTTAGAATGAAGTGATTCTTCAAATAGCCATTTGTCCATCCAGAATTTTGTACCATTACCAGAATTGACTTTAAATCTTATAAAAAAAGAGCTACATTTCATGATACCTTTCCAAAGAGATCTGCCATAAGTTGTAGTTGGAGTTTTGGAAAACCAATTTAGAGCTTCAATGCCAAACTTTTCAGCAATAATACCTCTCCATATAACTATTTTTTCAGTAGAAAATCTCCACTACCACTTGGATAAAAGAGCCTTAATCATCTTTTTCAAAAATTTAATACCCAAACCACCAAATTTTCTCTTGCAGGCCAATTGACTAAATGCATTTTCTTCTTTTTCTTGTCATTCCAAAGAAAATCTCTCATGAGTTTTTCTAGTTTCTTTACAACAGAAGCAGACATGACAAACAAGGACATATAGTATACAGGAAGGCTTGCTAGTACACTATATATGAGAGTAATTTTACCTGATCTGTTAAGAATAGGTTTCTGCCATCCTCCAAGATATTTTGTGCACTTGTCAAAAACCTTATCCCATTTAGCTACTCCACCACTTTTATCACCAAGAGGAAGCCCCAAATAAGTAGTTGGCAATGAACCTGTATAGCAGCCCAGAATAGAAGAGAATTGCAGAAGATCACCATAAATACCAACAAAATATATCTCACTTTTTGCAAAATTTATCTTAAGACCAGTTAGTTGTTCAAAAGAGAGAAGAAGAAGTCTAAAATTTTTAATCTTCTCAATATCAGCATCAAGGAAAATCAAAGTGTCATCAGCAAATTGTAGATGACTGATAAGAGTACCACCTTCTGCAACTTTAAAACCTGAAATGAGACCTTGTTTTGGAGCTTTTTTGATCATAAAAAAGAGAGCCTCACCCACCAAAAGAAATAAGAAAGGAGAGATAGGATCTCCATGCCTAATTCCATTTTTGACTTGAAATAACCTGCAGAAGAACCATTAATTAAGATTGAGAATCTTACATACTCCACACAGCACTTCACCCAGCTCCTCTATTTCTCTCCTAAGCCCATAAGAGATAAAATTTCATCAAGGAACTCCCAATTAACATGGTCAAAATCCTTCTCAACATCCACCTTAACAAGCAAACCTGGTTTTCCATCTCTGATTCTAGAATCAATAAGCTCATTTGCAACAAGAACTCCATCTAAAATTTGCCTCTTCTTTATAAATGCAGTCTGATGAGAAGAGATAATATTTGGCAGCACATTTTTGAACCTGTCAGCTAAGAATTTAGAAATGATTTTATAGACTCCATGAACAAGACTTATTGGTCTCAAGTCTTTTATCTCCTCAATGGTATATTTTTTTAGGAACGGGATCTATAAAGGTATTTTTAAGCCTCCAATCCAAAAAATTCTTTTGTTGTAGCTCCTTGATAACCTGCATCAAATCATTCTTAATGATGTCCCAAACAAGAACATAAAAACTTATAGGAAAACCATCTGGCCCTGGAGCCTTTGATTGACCTAATCTTTTCATTGCAGCAAAACATTCTTCTTTAGAAATTTCACTCTCAATCCAAGACTTAGCTTCTTCAGTAATTTTGTTGAAGTGCATGAGTTCCATGGAGACATTTCTAGCAGATTTAGATTGGAAAATATTTTGGAAAAAAATCACAATACCATCTTTAATCTCTTCATTATCATAAGTCAAGACCCCATTTACATTAATTGCACCAATAAAGCCTTTTCTTCTTCTCTCTGTTGCAATCCTGTGAAAATACTTGGTATTGTCATCATGCTGCTGCATATGTGTTACTCTTGCTCTAGACCTCCATTTTTCAGCTCTAAGGATAGACAAATTGCAGAATTCTTGTCTAGCTTGCAACCTTGTATCCCATTGTTCATTAGTCAGTCCATTATTGATGTCTTCTTCAGCATCCAAAGAAACAAAAGTCTCCTCCAATTCCTCCAATCTTCTCTCCAAATCTCCATACTGTTGCTTTGCCCAAAGCTTGAGTTTAGGCTTTAGAAGTTGTAATGTCTTACAAAAAGAAAAACTAGATCCAACTGAAACAATAAGAGAGGACCAAGTAGAAGTGATAAAAGAAATAAACTCAGGATGTGAAAACCAAAAAGACTCACAGTGAAAAGGTCTAGGCCCTGTCTTCACACCCTCACAGAGAATAGCAATTGGAGAATGATCAGAGCAAGGTCTTGGGATTACTTGTTGCATAACTCTGGGATATTGATGTTCCCATTCCATAGAGATTAAAAGTCTGTCTATTCTGCTTCTAATGCTTTGAAACTGATTGTTTGTCCAAGTGAAAGAGGCGCCATTTAAAGGAAGATCAATTAGTTCATGCCTTGAAATGAATTTGTTAAACTTTCTCATACTAGCAGTAATTTCACCTCCAGAAGATATTGCATAAGTAAATCGGATTTTATTAAAATCTCCACCCAAAACCCAAGGAAAATCCCAATAACTCCTAACTTCTTCAATCTCCCTCCAAAAAAGTTTCCTTTCATCAGTGTTATTAGAATTGGGAGCATAAACACCAGTGAAAATCCACTCAAATTTAGTATCACACATCTGACAGAGAATGGTGATGGAATAATGCCCAACAAGAGAATCAATAACTTTAATCTTAGAATCATCCCAACAACAAAGTAATCCACCTGATCTACCTTCTGAAGGGGCATGAAGCCATTTAACATTCTTATTCCCCCAAGTTTGCCAAACCAATAAGTCATTGCACTGTTGAAGTTTAGCTTCCTGCAAAAGTAAGATACTAGGTTTCCAGGCTCTAGCTTTCTGCTTGATTATATCTCTTCTATTAAGGTCATTAAGACCCCTTACATTCCAGCAAATTATTTTAAAATCCATGAAAAAAAAACCTGAAAATCCGAAAGACTTTAAAGAAGAAAAATTCAGATAAGGCTAAGTGAATTTACCTTTTTCTGATTTGAAATATTGAAGATATGAATTCATAGTATCCATCACCACCTCAACATTTTCCTCTTCATTTCCTTTAAAGAATAACCCTAATTTTGGGCCTAACTGGATTATTTGAGTAACAATGTTCTCAAACTAGTGTGTCAAAATTGGATCAACATTATCTCTAACTTGTTGCCATTGACTTGTAGGATGAATTGTGTTATTGGAATTTGAAGAAAGACTTGAAGTATTCTCCACCATAGCCAAATCACTTACATTTGGATCTAATTTTTGAAGAAAATGTATTGAAACTGCTTCCTTGAGATATTCGTCCACATCTTCTTCAGATGAGAAATTAGTTAAAAGAGGCGTTAAAGTATTGCCATTCAAATTTGAAATGGGTGGGTGAACAAAAGTATGTGATTTTAAAATAAGTGGTGGTCCTAGAATAGACTTTGCGGTTCCCTGATCAATAATATGGATGCGCCTAGCTTTACGTTTTGGCTCACTATTTTCATTTAAATTCAAATTCAAATTTGAATTCAAACTTGAAGAGGAAGTTTCCAAAGTTAGTTTCCCTTTTTCTACGTTCAAAACTTTTTACGTACGCAAATTACTGCTGGACTTGCTCGGTATTGATTTTGACTGATGGATACTCGGCCACCCAATTTGGAAAGTTGATGAAGCTTGCACTGAAGATACAGAATTCAAAGATTTAGGGTTAGATGAAAAAACCCTGGATTTTTGAACGTTTGATCAGGAATACCATTGATGAAGCCTAAAGGCTTAACCAAAATTGGAAAAGATTTATCCCTGTGATTAAAAAGACTTGTATGTTCCTGATAATCAAATCATGAACCAAAAGACGAATTGAAGAAGCGTCTTCCCAAGTTAATGTAGATGTATGGACTTCCAAAACACCCCTGAAAAAGCGGGGGTACAACAACCACACCCAATATTTCTCTTAGCAATATGTATGGACAAACTCCAATATACTTTCTAGAGAATCAACTAGACAGTCAGACTCAATCTAGACAAAAAGTATATCAAAGAGTTTATATCTCAATCTCTCGATTTGATATATACTCAAGCAAATAGAAATCTGCGAGTCTTTATCAAATACTAGAGAGATAAATCAACAACCAAATGGTTGGATATTCTAATTGATTGAACAACGCACAACCTGTGATATTTCAATTATATAACAAAATATAATGCGGAAATAAAATAACGCAGATACCAGAATTTTGTTAACGAGGAAACCGCAAATGCAAAAAAACCCCAGGACCTAGTCCAGATTGAGCATACATTGTATTAAGCCGCTACAAACACTAGCCTACTCCAAATTAACTTCGGTGTGGACTGTAGTTGAACCCCATGAATCTCACACTGATTCAAGGTACAGTTATGCTCCTACGCCTCTGATCCCAGCAGGATGCTACGTACTTGATTCCCTTAGCTGATCTCACCATAACTAAGAGTTGCTACGACCCAAAGTCGAAGACTTTAATAAACAAATATGTATCACACATAAAAGTCTATGGTAATAGATAAATCCATCTCCCATGAATATACCTACAAGTTTTTGTTCCGTCTTTTGATAAATCAAGGTGAACAAGAACCAATTGATAACCCGTACTTACATTCCCGAAGAACAGCCTAGTATTATCAATCACCTCACAATAATCTTAATCGACGCAGCGAAAAAAGATATTACGGAATCACAAACGATGAGACGAAGTGTTTGTGATTTCTTTTCTATCTTGCCTATCGGAGATATAAATCTCAAGCCAATTATTCCAATTGTACTCGTATGATATAAACAAAGAAGATCAGATCACACAACTACAAGAAAACTAGTATCGGTCGGCTTCACAATCCCAATGAAGTCTTTAAGTCGTTAACCTGGTTTAGAGAAGAAAACCCAAGGTTAAAGGAGAAACGACTCTAACTTATGCAACTAGTATCACACGTAAGTGTGGGGATTAGGTTTCCCAGTTGCTAGAGTTCTTCTTTATATAGTCTTTCAAATCAGGGTTTGCAATCAATGTTAGCTTGGTAACAAAGCATTCAATATTCACCGTTAGATGAAAACTTAATTAGATTCAAGATAATATTTCTCAACCGTTGGATCGAAACCTTAGCCTATTACACACAAATGAAATGTCCAATTTTGGGTTTATGTAACCGTTCCTAAACATTAACATTTGTTGGTTCAATAATAGTTAACCAAATGGTTAGCCATATGATCACTCTCATATCAACCATATTCTTCTTCACCATAACTAGTTCAAATGACTCAAATGAACTAGTTAGAGAGTTGTTCAATTGCTTAGATCTTATGTAACTACACAAGACACAATCGAAGCAAAAATGGCTTGATTCACTCGAATCGGTTCATGAACTTTATAGCCACGGTTTGCAATAGCATTCCTTAGTTTATATAAACATGAGTTCAAGAACAACCGGTTTTAGATATAACCTACTCAAGTTCGCGGACTTAAGCTCACGGAAGGAGTTCACAAACTCCAGCAGAACTTCTTGGGTCGAAAACTTCCGCCAGTTCGCGGATTTGGCTCATGCCACATTCCGTTTCTCTTGATCAACAAAGTTCGCAAACTTTGGTTCAAGGAATAAGGACTTATATATATAAGTGTTTCCACAATAATGCTTATATCCTACCAATGGTTATGTAATCTAAACTCTCATTTCAATCATTGAAACATTCTCGAGAGAACGTTATATGGCCGTTATTCACATACCATTTTTCGTCGTAGCAATTTTCAAAGTGATTGAAACATAACATGACATTCTTCACTAGGTAAAGATGAATTTAGCTAAAGCGAAAGCTTACCAACACATATTTCGAGAAATACATAGGCGAGATAAACTCGGCTCGAAATAGCAAATGTATATAATGAAAGTCTATATATATCAAAACGAGTTTTGTCTCAAGAATATGAGATAGAGTAAATAGACTTTTGAGTGACAGATAAGTTCAAGTCTCCACATACCTTTTAGTCTATGAAGTTCCACCAGTTTTTTGAGTAGTCCTTCGTCTTGTATGATGATTGCCATGGAGTTATTGAGCTCAACTACACTTTCTATCCTAGTCCGAGACCTTTAACTATAGTAGGCTAGAAATCAAGACTTATAATTTTGATCACTAAATTGACAAACATGCTTGAGATAGAAATGCATGCGAGTTCGACCGAGAAATGCTCTAACAACCCCCATATTTGAAACCTATGTTTTCAAAGATTTCATTACACCAGAGATTAAAAGGAACACCTTTGACTTCAATCCAAGTGCCTTCAGCTGCTTTGGATGGAGCTGTAACTGTGTTTACAGAAGTCCACCATGGATACAATATGATTTTTGCACCCTCAAAAATCCACAATCCCTTATTAAGCATAAGACACCTTAAAACTGGGGAAGTAAAGAAAAATGCCTTTTTCTCCTCAAACGGAAAAATACCAAAATCCGAATTAAAAGAGAAACGATCTGCAATTTCTCTTCCCAGATTACTCCATGAATCCACTCTATGTGAAGATTCAATAATAATAGCATTCTCCCAATTTTTTTGTGAAGAGTCTTCTGTTTTATCTTTCAAAATCACAGAATTAGAATTCTTAGAAGGATGAGATACCATAGAAGGACCTACTTCCTTTGATTGATGTGCCTTATTTGATTCTAAAGATGAAGTTAAATATTTCCCAGATAAAAGTTTATCGAAACCAATAACAAACGTCTTTCATCTGTTTATCCCCTTCTCTGCAGGCATAACTGTATGGTTCTTTTTCTTATTATCATAGATGGTTAAGCGAAAAAATTCACCAAACTTATTCTTATCACGAACAAGAACCATATGCTCAGATCCCTTCTCAAAAATCCAATCCAAGCACCATAGAATTCCTTGTTTGATTCTTTACGCATGATGTTTTTCATCCAAGTAAGAGCAGATCTACTTAGAGAAAACTGAATTAAAATCCTTGTGTTCCTGGTTTCTTCTTTGAAAAGAATTTCACCAGCTTTTTTGCTTACAACAAAGGATTTATATTTACATTCAATCTTAACAGATGATGTATAATCTGTAGTCGGTTTTCGTTTTTGCGAGACAGAGATCCAACCTTCTTCATCCTTTTCCTTATTACCTTCATCAGCCTGAACTACTGCTTGCTTTCCCGAAACAACTGAAACCCAATCCTTTGCATGTTGAACACGAATAGTTGATTGCTGTTGTCGATTACAGTCTTCTTTTCTTCCTTGATTACCTTGCTGATCATTAACCCAATGCTCCTCCCTGCTGCTGCGTGAAGAAAAACCCAAAACTATTTTCGTCGCGAGAAAATCGGACATTCTCTCTCCTCCTCCTATCCAAAACTCACAGTTTTCCCCGCACATATTGCTAGGAAGATCAAAAATACTAGAATAGCTAGAAACAAACCTGATACTCTTAGATGCCTTCTTGAAAATCTGGTGCTTTTACTGTGAAGTACATGTATAACAAGCTTACTGAAAGAACTATGAATCATTGCAACTTAGGATAGCCAGATTCCTTTTGAAACAATCTATGGAATCTAAATATTTCATAAAGAATTAAAAATTTTGCTTGGAAATGCTTACATAATGCCCTCTCTACAAACCTGAAACTGTCTAAATTTATGGAAGATATTCATCCTAACTGCTCTTTTGGTTGTAATGTAGCAGAATCCACATAACACTTATTGATTTTCTGCCCTTATGCCAAGTCTATCTGGGATGCAGAGCCATCTCCTGTAGTCCTTAACTTTGATAATTCAAAAACTTTCTTGGATATATGTAAGGAATGGATAGGGAAACATGACCCAACTATACCCATAGGAATAATATTGACAAAAGCCTGGTTCATATGGAAGGAAAGATGTAACAGGGTTTTTGAACAAAAACAACAAACTAATGCTCAATTAGGTTTAGAAATACAAAGATTTTTAGATTTCTGGTATAAGGATAACACCCCAAATAGACAAACACCATTTGACAAACATGAGACTCATAAATGGTCTATACCTAGGAGAACTCAGTTGAAACTCAATATAGATGCTGCTTGGATTTCTATGGATTTGCATGCAGGTTTCTCTTTAATTCTTGGGAATGATGCAGGGAGACTTTGATCAAGACAGAGCAGACCATTCCATGAAGCTTCTACTTCCTCTGAAGCGGAAGCCCTAGGACTGTTGCGGGGAGCTAAATAGGCAGTTGAAAGAGGATTGTCCAACTTTACAAGTGGAAGTTGATTGCATGAACCTTTTTGATTATCTGAATGGGGAAGCGTCTCAAATTGCCTGGCAGAACCAAACTATTATGGTTGAAGTAAAAAGGCAGTTCAATCTTTTTCAAAAAAAAATTAGGTTTTTATTTTGTACCAAGAACATCAAACAATGTAGCTGATGTACTGGAAAAGGAAGCCAAATCTTTTAGAAACACCCTCAATTGGAGGAATGAACCTCCATCTTGTATCAACTTTTCTTTAGAAATAAATAAATCAAATGTTATGGTTGAAACTAATATCCCAACATTAAATGGATCTACTCATCTTGATGTAAGGGTTACTAACTCCCTGAGTTAGTCTTTTGAATGCACTTAACTTACAAAAAAAAAAAAAAATGCTGAAAATTAATGTCTTCTTTAAGAACGACGACCGATCATGGTTTAGGATGTTTGTTTGCTATCTGTCTAGCTAGAGATATCCAGTTTGCTTGCTGGATAGTTCTTACAGAGTTAATGATGCCTATTTAAGGCAACCATAATAAGTGTGTAAGATTAATACAGGAACACAAGTGTTCCACACAAACACAAGTCAAGTCAACCAATGTTGACTTAACACACACATTTACACTGTCTAACACACCCACTCAAACTGTTATTACCAAACTCAGGATAACAGTTTGAATCACAAAAAAAAACAGAAATGAAAAACACTACTAAGAAGCAAAACTGCTGAAGAAGAAAAAGTTGAAGAAGCTTGTGATTTCTCAGTACACCTCCCTCAAGTCGATCTCGATCGAACGCAGTAGCATATTGATAATAAAAATCAAAGAAAAGTAATACTAAGTAATATCTGTAATCTTAACTGAAGAAGAATCTGAAGTAGTTATGGAAGAAGTTCCAAGCAACTGACACAGCAGTTGGAAAAAGATTGATAACATAAGCCTTTGGTGAAAAGATCAGCCAACTGATCTGCTGAAGCTGCAAGAATCCTTCCTCAACCAGCTCTCTAACAGTGTGGTATTGAATCTCTATGTGCTTAGTCCTAGCATGAAAAACTGGATTAGATGCCAAGGCCAAAGCACTTGTATTATCACATAACAACAGTACAAGTGTAACTTTGATATGTAAATCATTCAATAAGTAAGTAAACCATTTCAATTCAGCAGAAGCAACAGAGAGGCACTTGTATTCAACTTCTGCAAATGACTTAGAGACTGTAGGCTGCTTTTTAGATGACCAATAAAAATTAGAGCCTAGAAAAATAGCAAAACTAAAAGTTGATCTTCTGGTATCTGGACAACCTGCCCAGTCTGAATCAGTATAGGCCTTCAATGAAGTAACATCACTTTGTCTTAAGGTAATTCCCACGTCAACTGTCCCTTTCAAGTACCTTAAGATTCTCTTAACCAGTTGTAAATGTAAATCAGATGGAGAGTGCATAAATTGTGACACATAATTAACTGCAAAACAAATATCTGGCCTAGTGATTGTCAAATACTGTAATGCTCCACCAAATTCCTATAATGACTAGGATTATCCAATTTAACTCCATCATTAATAGAAAGTCTACTGGACTTAACAACTGGAGTATCACAAGATTTACAATCCAACAAATTTGCTTTTTCTAGAAACTCTAATGTGTATTTCTTTTGAGTTAACACTATAGAGTCACTAATCCTAACAACTTCAATGCCAAGAAAATAAGCCAAATCTCCTAACTCTTTCATAGCAAATTCCTTCTTCAAAGAAGTAATAAGATCAGTAATAAGCATGGAAGAACTGCCAGTTAATAATATGTCATCAACATATAAAAGTAAAATAAGAATATCACTCCAAGTTGACTTGACAAACATTGAATTGTCTGAAACACATTTCTTGAAACCACGTTGAATGATAAAAGAACTGAATCTATGAAACCAGGCCCTTGGAGTCTGTTTAAGCCCATACAAACTCTTTTTAAGCAAACATACATAATGAGAAGGATAATCTGGATGAAGAAATCCCTGTGGCTGTGACATATATACATCTTCATCTAAATAGCCATGCAAGAATGCATTACTTACATCTAATTGCTTGACTGGCCAATTGTAAGTAAGTGCTATGCAAAGAAAAACTCTTATTGTGGGTGACTTAACAACTGGACTGAAAGTTTCATTAAAATCAATGACATCTTGCTGATCATATCCTTTAGCCACTGGTCTAGACTTGAGTCTATCAATAGTGCCATCTGATTTTCTCTTAACTCTATAGACCCATTTAGAACCTAGTATGTTCATATGAGACTCAGGAGCAACATAAACCCATGTACCATTATTCATTAAAGTAGTGTATTCATCCTTCATACATACCTGCCAATCAGGATTTTACATTGCCTCCTTAAAAGACTGGCTCAGTAAAAGTAGTCAATAAAGATGTATACTTTGAAGAAATAGGATGTTTAACAGAACAATAAGTAACATGATCTTTGAAAACTTTTGGTTTTGAGATCTAGTAACCATTGTGCTAGAAGAAACATTATCACTATAAGATAAGATATGGGAATCATTTTCAATACAAGGAATTGAATGTAAAGGATCAGTTGTAGGAGTAAAGTAAAATTCTGTTTCAGAAAAAGTAACATGTCTTGAAACATAAAATCTTTTAGTGATTGGATTACAACAGTTATAGCCTTTATGAAGAGGGATATATTCAATAAAAATGCATTTGACTGATTTGTGAGACAATTTATCTGCTCTTGAATGAGTAAGATTATGATAGCAAATTGTGCCAAAAGTTTTTAGAAAACTAAAATCTAGAGAAATACCAAATAAGACTTCAAAAGGAGTTTTAAAATTTAAAACTTTAGTTGGAGTTCTATTAATGAGGTAAGAAGCAGTGAGAAAAGCATCATACCAATACTCCTTTGGACAAGAAGAGTTAAATAGTACTCCCTCCGTTCCATTTTACTTGATGTTGTAGAGTTTTTCACGTAGATTAAGGAACATCAAAGAGAGTTAAATTTTGCCAATTCTACCCATATTAATATCTTTGTAAAAAAATTAAATGACCTAGTTTTTAGTTTTTAGATTCTGGGAAAATTGACCAATCCCATAGTAATTTACTTGGGATGTACCAAATTTTCATAGATTAGAGTTTAAAAATTGGAGTAATTGTTTATGTGTTGATTACGATGAGAATTTATGCTCGGGTGTGATTCCAAAGCAAGGGTAATTTAGAGATAATTTGAGGAAAATACTAAAACTCTCATCTATTTTGGAACACAAAATAAACCCTAAAACATCAAGTAAAATGGAACGGAGGGAGTAGAATATTACCCATTTCTGTTATATTCCTATGTTTACGCTCAGCCAAACCATTTTGTTCTGGTGTCCTTGGACAAGAAATTCTAATTTTAATACCACTAGATTGTAACACAGTTTGAAAATGTCCCTTAACAAGTTTAGCTGCACCATCAACTTGAAAGGCTAAAAATTTTGTACAAAACTGATTTTCTATATGAGTTTTGAAATGCAAAAAACATTGTGAAGCATCAGACTTCAGTTCCATTGGATATATCCGATGAAACCTACTAAAATCATCAACAAACAGAATATAGTATCTATAACCTTTAAGAGATGGAACTGTAGGCCCCCATACATCACAATGCACTAAAGCCAAAGGTTTTTGCTCATGAGAGTTGAACAACTGAAAAGGAAGATTTTTACTTTTTGCAAGTTGACATGGATGACACAAAGTAGAAGGAAGTGCAGAATTCAAAACAATTTGTTTAGCAGAATGAAGTTTTTGCAGAATCAGATTGGATGGATGACCTAATCTAGCATGCCACACAAGAGAAGGAGCAGATAAAGTGGCAGATAATGAAAAATGAGTATCAAGAATATGAGAAATGAGATACAAATTATTGACTACTTTTCCATAAGCAAGAAGAACATCAGAGTATATATAATATATCCCTAATTTCATACCCATCTGGATAAAACTTGAAATAGCAAGAATTATCTTTAGTAAATTTCCCAACATATAACAGATTATGTCTCATTATATAGTCTACCGGTTTGATTGCTGTATAGTTCAACAACTTCCGTAGTCCACCGATTCTACATACAAAATCAGAAATATCTTCCAAGTAATGGCAAGTACGGCGCCAGTGCAGGCAATCCTAACTTGGCCAATGCACACGTTGGCGATTTGAAAGGACACGTAAAACAAAAAGAAGTTGAGGCACTTCGGATATAGATAGATATTATTTGTTGTATACTTTACTTTAGGAGGTCAAAGGAAAGACTGATATGTGAAACCAAACGTGGCTTTTTATTAAGTCAAATCTAAAACCGAGTCTATGATGTGATGTCAGTGAACAACTTGCAAAAGCGACCTATTAAAAAATTCAAGAATATCTTCTTCATTGCTAAGACAAATGGCAAGCCAGCCAGATCAATGTGGTGAGCTCGTGAAGTACGTCATTTACTCATATTAGACACTTGCGATCGAAGATTTTAAATACATCTCGCATAGCCCCTTAAATCTTTGTCTTTTTTCAAACCCCCTTGGATCTTTTTTTTTTTTTTTTACGAAAAAGAGAGTAACGGCCATTAGCAAGAAAGCCTACCCTCGGTTACATCCGTTGTGATACCTGTGCTAACTCTAGCAACATGATCATTTCTCAAAATAGAATTAGTGTTTTTACATAAATTCAGATCAAACTGATTCGAGGAATTTGTAAAACATGCATGATAGTAGATAAATTTTCTCCTCTCCATATAGAGTCGGTGAAGAAAGGAGATGTCTCGCCGTTGGCTAAGTTAATAGCCGCATAGTTTTGTTGAGGAGTGATTCTAGTGAGCTTCCCAAGAACAAAAGTAATTGGTTGGCTTTTGGTATTCTTTGCTGGTTGATGAGTAGTTTGACCTGTGAATCTTTGCTAAACTTCCCAATTGTATTTTGCTTTGATGGTTTGTAGAGTGTCTTCGGACTCGGCGGACAAAAGTGATGTTGGCATGCTTTGCATTGTTTTTCCCATGAGAGTGCTAGTTCAGCTCCTCTGCTTGATCGTTACGCTCTGCTGATTCCAGTTGTGAAGTCCTTGTAGTTTACGGTTCCCATACATTTACCTCGAGAAGGTCATAGCAACAAGAGAATAGTTAGTAAAAGAATGTGTTTCACTATTAGCCTGGTATTGATCATCAGGATCAATATGCATGCTAATAGTGATTCCAAATTTATCAGATAACAGTTTGTGTTGATTATGATTCTCTTGAGAGTGATTGGTATTGGTGAACTGGTAATAGAGATTATTCATGATATGCTCAGGTTTATGGTGAATCCTGGAATGGTTGCATAGATGTTGTGTAATCTCCTGAGCAGTGGCATTGGCTGATGGGGTAATCTTTCTGAAGACCCAATCACATCTTGCTTTCCAGATGAACCAAAGATATCGTTGCATATGTGTCATTCCGGCTAGTGTTATTGTTGTATGCCCAGGAACCGTGTGTTTAGCTTGATCATGGAAGGAGTGGAAGGTGGTGAATAGATTATGGTGTTCTCCAAATAGCCTTTTCCAAACTTCGAGAGGCGACGGGCGGGATATTAGGACATGTGTTGTATCTTCTTCTCCATTCTTGCAAAAAGAGCATATTGGATCAATGTAATTCGGGATGCTAGTTTGTTTTGGCATTAGTGGGCGAGAATCTTTTTGTGAGCACATTTCCAGGATGAATAGATGGATTCTTTGGATTGGTATCAAGACTCCAGATCTTACTCCAGGGGGCTAATTGAATATCCATAGCATATTTCTCTTGTATCACGCTTGTCATATAAGGACTTGACAAGAAAAATTTTGTTGGTGGTGAGAGACCATTCGACTTGATCCTGCTCAATATGGTTATGTGGGGTTTGAAGGATGAGGGCTTGAGTTTCAGGTGTGAACCATTGGTTTAGGATAGAGGTGTCCCAAACTCCATTGGTGTTGAAAAGTTGGTTTACATTGTTGAGGTTGTTTGGGCAAAGGGCAGGTTTTATGAGTCTTCCAGAGAAATTGTGAATCCATCTGTCCTTCCAAATATGAATTTTCAAGCCATTGCCCACCTTCCAAATGTAGTATTGTTGAAGCATTGCTATTCCTTCCAGTATTCCTTTCCATATCCAAGAGTCAGTGCTTTTTGGTTTGGTTTCTAATCTTAAGACTTCAGTGTTGGGATAATGGGAGGCCTTCATGGTGCTGCTCCATAAAGAATCTGGTTCAGAGACTAGTCTCCAAGCAATCTTAGTAAGCATGGCCATATTGAAAATTTCCATATTCTTGAAACCCAACCCTCCCAGCTCTTTGGGTTTGTTAACAAACATCCCAAGCAAAATAATAAACTCCTTTCGATTTATCCCGATCTTTATTCCGAAAGAAGTCCCTTTGGATTGCATTGATCTCCTTGCAAGTAGCCTTTGGGATTTTGAAGCGATTCATCGATATATGCTAGTTGTGGAGGTTACTGACTGTATCATTGTCATCTTCCCAGCAGTTGAGAGATTTGTTTTCCATCCAGCCAATCTAAATTTAAGTTTGTCCACACAAGGTTTGAAAGCTTGGATTTTACTCCTGGTAGTGAAGAGCGGAGATCCAAGATATCTGTCAGTTGTGTTTATCCGTTGAACCTTCATAGTATTACTTATATTGTCAATTATCAAATGTATTTTCTTTCAAGAAGATGCGATTTTGAGAAGTTTATTAGTTGGCCTGAGGACTTTCCAAACTCTTGGAAGATATGTATGAGATTATTGCATTCCTGTAGATTTGCTTTGCAGAATATCATGCAGTCATCCGCAAAGAGAAGATGATTAATAGCTGGAGCATCCTTACAAAGTTTGACTCCATTGATTTGTTGTTGGGACTCAGCGTGAGTCAGATACCTGGAGAGAGCTTCCATGCAGAAGAGAAATAAATATGGGGATAGAGGGTCTCCTTGCCGTAGGCCTCTAGAGGGTTTGAAGAATTTTCCTGGTGATCCATTGACTAGAACAGCCATGCTAGTGGTGGAGATGCATTGATGGATTAGATTACACCAATGAGAACTGAATCCCATTTGGGATAGAACTCTTAGTAAAAATTCCCGACTAACTCTGTCAAAGGCTTTTGCCATATCTATCTTTATGCCCATTGTTCCATTGTTTCCTTTCTTCCCCCTTCCGGTATTCATATGGTGAATGATTTCATGGGCTATAGCTATATTATCGAGAGATTTGTCTTCCCGGGATAAAGGCTGATTGAAATGGGGATATTAGCTTGGGAAGAAGGGGTTTTAGTCTCTGGGCAATAAGTTTAGAAATGATTTTGTAGGTTGTATTGCGAGAGGAGATGGGTGCAATTGAGTGGTGTGGTAGGTTTTTCGGTCTTGGGAATGAGGGATATGAAGGTTGAGTTCATCTCCTTGAGTAGATGTCCAGTTGTGAAGAAGCTCTGGACCATGTGAATAATATCTTCCCCAACAATGTTCCAGTTGGCTTGGAAGAAGTTTGGGGGAATCCATTGGGGCACAGGGCTTTATCTCCATCCATACTTGAAGAGAACGTTCTTGATTTCCAACGGTTCGGGGTTACGATAAGAGTATGATTTTCTGGGCGATAATGGTGGTGGGAATGAGTTGAAGGATGGACGGATTAATGTGAATGGGTTCAGAAGAGCCATATCTAAAAAGTGATTGGTGAAAATGTTTGTAATTTACGCATTGTCTTGTATCCAAGAGCCATCCCCTTTTGTATGGAATCTATCTTATTTCTTACGTATCTTTTCTTAGCAAAGAATGTGGAAGTATCCCGTATTTCTATCTCCCGATCGATGTGTTGATCTCGCTTTTAGTCTTCCAAAGGCTTCTTGAACATGTTGCCAATGTTCAACCCTGCTCTTCTTTGCTTTGAGCTCGGTACCTCTATTTGGTTTAAACTGGTTTTTAGTTAACCAGTCCGGATAATTTATGCTTTTTTTCTAGATTAGTCTTTATGTTGCCATAAACATCTTTATTCCATTTCTTGACGACTTTTATGTCCCTTAACTTCCTTGCTATTTTTATGGCTAAGGAGCCTTTATGAGTTGTTTTCCGGCAGATCGGCTATAATGGTTTTACAATCTTCATGATTGAGCCATGGACCAAAAAATCAAGGGGATTTGGCCATGTCTCCAATTGGGATTGGTATTGAGGATGATTGGGTTGTGATCGAGCCCATGGTCAAAGGTTTGAGATGGTGGTATTGGGTTGATTGTCTAGCCAAGCTTCATTTGCTAGACCTCTCGTCCAATCTTTGTTACGTGAGTTGATGACCGAGTTCTTTTGTTTGTCCAGGTAAAGGGACATTCGGTGTAGCTCAGTCGAGAGAGGTTTACTTCTTCAATCTTGCTCAGGAAAATATCAGCTTCAGTTTGATTGATTGGATGTTGACTAAATTTCTCATGTTCATGCAGAACAAAGTTACAATCCCCCATGATCAACCAAGGTAAAGTGTTAGCAGCATGAGTATTTTCAATCATTTTCCAGGAATGCAGTTTATCATTAGTAGTAAAAGGACTGCCATAATAACCAGTAAAAAGCCAAGGATCTCCATGTTGAGGTTTAATGATTGCATTAATGTGATAATCAGAGAAGTCTTCAATAGTGACATCTAGGTTGGTCTTCCAAGCCAAAACAAGTCCCCCAACTAGTCTTGGCTTTGCCTTTTGGTTCAACAAACCAAAAGTTAGTGACTCCTATGTTTCCAAGGATTTTCTTTAGATTTCTAGATTTTTGTTTGGTCTCGAGAGAAAGAGGATCTCAGGATTATGTTTATTTAGCATGCTGTTTAGATACCTAGTAGTGTCATCTTGTCCTAATCCTTGACAGTTCCAGGCTATAATTGAGTAGAATTGCCAGAAATATGATATAATAGGGTAAGTGAAAATGATGATTGTGTATCCTAAATTTAAGGATGTTAATCTAGCTTTGTGGTTCTCTAAAGTTTTGTATTCAATCCTCATACTTATGGTGACATGAATGTGGAATTTAACATCAAGCTTTAAATGTATTACCTGGTTGATTTCGTTTGTGTTTGCTCCCTCCAGATTACTAGTAGTGTTGTCTGTCATTTGCTCTTCATCCAGTGGAGAGTGTTGGGTATTGCTCCTCTTAGCGATCAAATGCTCATTCCATTTCATCTCCTGGTATCCTGGCTGGCTAGATAGACTGAAAATTTTCCGTTTTGGATCAACCAGCTGGGGATGATGATCAGCATCGACGGCTTTTAGGTTCCTCTCGCTTCTTCTCCTTTCCCATAAGAGTTTTTTCTGTTTGTTATGAACTTCCTTCATCTGAGATTGAATGTCAGCTAGTGAGGTATGGTTTTGAAGTTCAGTATCAGCAAATTGGTATTGGATCTTGTTATCAATTTTTGGGAAAATGACTGCGGGATCTAATGTTTCCTCTAGTTCCTGAGTGGTTGTCATTGGTTTGTAGCTCTTTCTAGCAGCATCTTTAATATTTTTCTTTCTACCTTGAGAAGTTTTGTTTCTGTGGTTTTCTAGAAGTTTCTTGTGTTTTTTCCGCGGCGGGCTATGGCTTCGAGTTGGTATTTGGGATGTTTCCTTCGATAGGTTTGTCTAACCCACTTGGAAAGTCGGGTATTGGGGTGGACCATCCAATTCTTCACAATGGTTTCAAGAAGAGTCTTCTGCTGCGCTTCTCTCATCTTAAAAGCAAAAACTTCTTCTCCGATTTATCCGAGTAATGTAGTATGGTGTGTGGTTT
This sequence comes from Papaver armeniacum, assembly GCA_023531295.1. NCBI lineage: Eukaryota > Viridiplantae > Streptophyta > Magnoliopsida > Ranunculales > Papaveraceae > Papaver > Papaver armeniacum. Next base: position 643,647 of record JAJJWW010018480.1, on the reverse strand, counting down.
TTGGGGGTTGCGGAAGGAGTGAGACTTTTGTTGGACGGAGTGGAAGTGGTGGTATGAGAAGAGAGGAGTTCCCGGAAAATAGGATTATACTCATTAGTTGAAGTTGGTGCGATTTTCTTTTTTCTTCAAGTGCACATTGGACCAGGATGGTCAAGGATTACGCAAATTTTACGAATGCAATACCATTCAAAGCATAAGCTAATTCAAGCCGATGAGAGGTATTTTCATCTTCATGAGCATCAATACCATATTTGAGAGCTTTCGTAACATCTATAGTAATTTGAACTTCCATTTTTCTCATCATCATCTCTTCCATACGCTTTCTTAGATCCTTGATAGATTCCTGCTTGGTCCAATCGGGTTTCTTATGTCGGAACGATGTGGGTTGGGATTCTTTTGACTAGAACCCGGATGCGAGACTTTGTAGAAGTTTGCTTCATCAATGAACTCTGGTCCCCTTGCGGTACCTCGGTTAGGACAATGAGCTTATCGAAAATTCCTCTTGTACCCCCTTTCTGAAAACCTTATAATCTTCTCACCGCTAGTTAACCCGATTTGATAGTAGTTTCTTCTTTTTTTCCATAGAGAAATTTGACATTTCTCCGTAATTCCCGATTGTTGTTGATGAATCTTGATATTTCTCTTGTTTCATATGATACTTTGCTGCACAATCTCCCAATGTAGACCCATTGCCAATCTATCTTCTTCTTTGGTAGGATGTTGGCTTTATTGACAAACACTTTTGGGAATAAGTCTTCTGGTATGTTTAAAGATGAGTTCATTTGTTTTACAAGGTTTCCAATACTATCGAGGTTTTAGTTCCGAGGAAGAGGCCATGAGATTGTAAAGACTGGGTTTGTTATGGGGTTGTTTGTAGAAAAGGCTGATATAGAGTGTGGTTTTGGATTTTGGTTGTGGTTGAAAGCTATTTGGGTCAGCTTTAATTTGAATTTTGAAATGAAATTTGACATTTTGCAGATAGTACACTTTGTTTTTTTGTTTCAGTTGGTTGTAATGAAGAAAGGTGAGCCCAGTAAAGTCTGTGTTATAGGATAGCGACCATGCATCAATCCAGAGTTGACCGCTAAGAGGAACCCACCCATTGTTGTTGAGGTTGATGTTGCCTTGAACTACTAGCAATCTTAGGGAGCATAACCTGTAGGAAAGTACTACACCAAAACCAATTCCGTGATGCAAGTAGTAAATGACAATGTAAAAAGTAAATTGGACAACCTTGATATCTAGTTTCTGATAGGCTTGAGCTTTGGTCAAATTTTTAACTTTGCAGGTCATGGTTGTAGTAGAGGTGTACTCTAACACGGGATAGTGCCCTATGGAGGTGTACTCTAACACGGGATAGTGACCTATGCTTTGTGTCAGGCTAGTATTCCATTTTGTTTGTTTTATATTTGGGTGTTTGATTTTGTGTGTGAGATGTGTGGTGTTCATCTTATGATAAATCAACCTAGTGGATTTACTGAAGGAGATGGTATAAGAGATGAAATTTAAGATTCTTATATTTTTGAGTTGCAGAGTAATAATAACAAAAGAGGAGAGGGTTACGCATCCTACCTGGATTGGACCAATTGTTTTACCATACCTGATACATGGGCCTGAGTAATTGCAAGCTCCTTGCTTCAACCTGTTTGGGCACCATTCGGTGCGGTGTAGGGTCGGTATTTGCGGGTCGGTGGCGGTTCCACCTCCAAGAAATGGGTAAACCGGACCGAAAGACCAAAATCCAAGTTGTTGCCAAGTGTCTGATGCCGCCCCCTGCATTACCAGTAGATTGGGCTTGCGTTCTATAGGTCTCTGCCTGGGATGACTAGGTAAGGAGTTCTCCGAGATATCCACAAACTGATTTCTAGGAGAGAAGTTGGACGGTTGGGATGTGTTAACCTTTGATCTTCTCATTTCTAGAGCTTTAACGGAGAGGAGCAGTTCTGTCTTCCTATTAAGCAACTCTGTAGCTTCCCCTTCCCAAAATCTGTTTTTACTGAACAATTTCCTAAGACTACGGCTATGTCGAAGCGAGAACAAGCTTACATGGAATATGTGAGTCAGGATGAGCAGCCTGCGGTATCTACAAATCGAGGTGTCAGTGAAGAGCCCTGCTACAAGAAGCCCCGGTTTGAAGTGCATGCAAGCCAGGTAAAAATTATTGAGAATTTTGTGATAGATTTTGGTTTCTGGAAGTTGATAGAAGAGATTGCGACTTGTTTTAGTAGGATTGTTAGATACCAAGATGGCATTGATTTGAAATTCTCTAACAATATGAATTGCCAGGTGATGGAAATAAATCGTGGTGGAGAAGCTCTTTCTGGCATGCATGGAGAATCTGGTGAAGAGTATGTCAAGCCAGTAGTACCAACAGCACATGACAAGCCAGCTACCAACCCCGCATGACCTCTCCAAGGCTAAGGTATTTAGTTCTCAAGCCGCCTCAAGCTGCAGCAGTCGCTAAAGAGGGTTGGGTGGTGTATGCCGTTCACCCCGACAAGGGGCGCTTTATTGTTAGGGAGGGTGTTGTTCTTGTTGGAGAGGAGCGAGGTTGTGGGTGGGGGTGCTAATCAAGGATTCTATTCTCGCGCCGTTCTGCTGTTGTTAAGAGTAGAATTAGAGAGAATGATCGAATTGGCTATCCCAGTGGCGCTGTAGTCTTCCCCAATTGTCTTCTGTTGGCTCCAAAGATGCAGCAATTGGCCGAGGCTGCATATGATCTTTCCCTCTTTGGCCCTGGTGAGGTGACTGCTTCCAATGATGTGCCAGATGATGTTGTTTTGCCAGTTTCTACATCTAGAGGTAATTTTTCTGTGTCTAGGCTGAAAGCTGAACCATAATTGGGTGGGATTGGCAATGCTAGTGTGGGTAATCTTGCAGTTCCAGTTTAAGCAAGTGAATTTGTAGATAATGCTTTTTGGGTTTTTATATTTTGTATATTTTGGGGAACAAACGGAATTAGAATTTTTGTGGTTGCTTGGATATGGTATGAAATTGTCGGTAGTTTTGATCTTTGTTATGTGTCTAATGATGGTGTGAATGTAGATGATGTTTATCTTGGTTGTTATGTAGCTAAGGGTAGTTTGGCTTACTTTTTTATGTATGATTGAGTGGTCTGATTGTTTGATTTTGGGTCTACTATTGGAGACCTGAGAAAGACAGGTCTCAGAGGGAGTTCTGATGAGGTTGTATATATAATGAAGAGTTATCTTCTTGATGATTATGATTGTTCCTAGGTAGACAAAGGGGTTTTTCCACCTGGTAGTATGTTTTTGAATTGTGATAGTGCAATAGAATTGAATGTGACTAGAAAGGTGAAATAGGAAGCATAGATATTTCTCACCATAACCATATAGAGGTGGAAGTCTACCAGGGATAGCAGCATACATTTTCCAGGCAGCATAAGGCTTTACAGGTGCAACTGAAAAAATCCTCAAGTACTCTAAAGTTCTCCATCTCCACTGATTACCAAAGAAACCCTGAAATTTGAATCTCAGGGAAATCACAGAAATAGAATTTGTGAGTTCAGAACTGGAGAATTGAACTGTCAGGGCATGAGTAGCAAAAAGCATTGAAGCCAGTTCAGAATGAAACAGAAGGAAAGAGTTTGAATTTGAGAGGGGAGAATTTGTGTTTGTTTTGTGTCTTTGAGTTTTTGAGCTACTAGATCTTCTTGAACTTCCAGAGATTAGGCTGAAATGAGTGTGTGAGTTGAGAGATTTGTGAGGTTTAGGTGATTTTTGAGAGATATGTGATTTGTGTGAGTTGTGTGATTTCGATAAATCAAAATCATAAGTTTCCTTAGTGAAAGTGAGATTGCTGCTCGAGTTGTGATGATTGAGATGATTGCAGTTGCATTGACATGGTAGAGTGACTAATTTGTGCTTCATTGAAATTCCGGTTAGAACATCCGGTTACTTTCCGGCCAAAAGTGACCGTTATAGTACCGTTGGAGGGAAAAAAACAGGCGAGAAACGGGAGAAAGTTAAGTCGCCGACATGAAGTCAGGCCATGAGGAGAGAGAGAGAGAGAGAGAGAGAAATCATAATTCTGAACCCTGAACCCTGAACCCTGAACCCCTTGGATCTTGTTTGACGCTGGCTGGCTCACGTACATTCATCTCTCCTGGTTTGTTCAATTCTTTGTCTCTCCCATCTTTTTATGAAATGAATCTTCCTTGTCGTTCAAAACTTGACCCATCATAAGTTTTGCTTGCATATGTATTAGGGTGAAAGCATATTCACATCTTGTACAAATTAGATATGGCAATTAATTAACATCCAATTATTTCCACGGAATGTCATCACTGGATGTGAGACTATGAAAGATTCCCCAGTCGCGTACATATCTTAACCAAAGCTACTAAACATTACACAAAATTGGTTAAAAAGACCAAAATCAAAATTTCATTGGTAAAAAGGACAATCAAATTTAGATACTGTTTAAATGGATAAAAATTTAAAAATAGGCAGATGTAACCAGTTTCATCCCGTCCATTTTCAAATATTTTTTCTTATTTTTATTTTACACAGATGCATCCAGTTTCATCCTTGCTATTTTTTAATTTTAAGCCGGGATGAATCCGGTTTCATCCTTGCTATTTTTTTTTTCCATTTCACCCATAAAATTTTTTTACTCGTCCATTTGAACCGTGTTTTAAATTTTGTTGGACAAATGACCCATTTTCCGTAAACATTATTGCCGTGCTAAAAAACGAGGGGGAAAATAGCATTTTTTCCAAGAAAAAGAAACCCCAAATTCCAATATACTGTCAGCAAAATAAACTTGGGTATAGCCGGTAGGTAGCATTTTTTTTTTGTTTTGTGGATAAACAAAATAGTCAGTTCGACCGTGCAGTAGACACTTTTGTTAGTAGAAAGGAGAATCGTACCAAGTGTGGATGTGAGACTATGAAAGATCCAGCATCACATACACGTCTCGAACAAAGCTACTAGCCTTAGGCTTAGTTTGGTATTGCTGCAGCTTTTGTAAAAGCACTTTTCTGCTGTGCGTTGCTGTGCTGTGGTGTGAAAAAAAAGCAGTTAGACATTTGATAAAATATTAATTAAAGTTGAAGCTGTTTAAAAAAGCAATCAAAATGTGTTTGGTAAAATTTCAGATTCAACCATTGTTGTTGTAACAAATGACAAAAAATGTATATATCACTCATGGTAGTTTTATTCAATTTTATTGGGTTTAAAAATAATTAATTTTTTTACTATATATAATATTAATGTTCATACTAATTACCACTATCATTATGATTGCTAAGAAATTATTTTACTTAACAATTAAGTAATTATTTAATATTTGTTTTTATTTTTACTATTGACAAATTAAGTAATTATTCAAGCAAAAAATGAAACTAAAATTAAGTAATTATTTAATATTTGTTTTTATTTCTAATGTTGACAAATTAAATAAATGGTATATAAAATAGTTTGAAATAATAAAAAATAATAATATTTAAAGAATGCAATATAAGAAATAGTAAAAAATTGGTTGTATATAAATTTAAGGGTAACTTTTGTCATTTATAAAATAGTGTAGGGATAAAAAAGATAATTCAAGCATTAAATTTATGTGGAATTATGAACTTATCTTTTGTAGAACTTTTTAAAAGCTCCTCCTCCCCAGCTTTTAAAAATTGAGGAATTTGAGAAGTGTTTTGGATAAAAAGCACTTTGTTTTTTTTTTACCAAACACCAACTTCAAAATTTATTGACATATCTCCCCTCCTTTAAAACACTAAGTCATATGAGCTCCCACATCGCACGGTGAGTGTGACACTCCCCTCAAATTAAATTAGATAAACACAACTAGCCATAAAACACCAAGGTGACCATGTATTGTAGACAAAAACTCCAACCAAATGTTGAGAGTTATAAGAACTCCATTTTCACCAAAAGTGATACAAAAACCCCAAATATTTAAAAATATATAAATTAGATCCATTTTATTTTTAAAATATACCTAACCTACCCTCACATTTGCTGCTTCTTTGTATACGAGACTTATCTCCTCTTCTTTTTTATCGTCATGTCCTCCTCTTATTTCATTTCTTTTCTCCACCGCCTCGTCTTATCCGACCACTACCATTAGGAGAACCTCTTCTTCTTCGTTCCGCACCACCACCAAATCGACGACCATTTCCCGGTCCTCCATCAACATCATCTCCTCCCCCAACCAAGACCACCAACACCTCATCCTCATCTTCTTTTAAGTTGTAAATTTACAGTGAGAACTTAGGGTTTATTTGTTCCCCCATCAACACCATCTCACTGTAGAACTTAGGGTTTCAAATCACTTGAAATAGAAGAAGAAAAAGAGGAATTGGATGTCAGTAAAATAACAACAAATCAACAAATTTTTTAATTATTGTTTGGCGGATTGGGAATTTTGGTGCTCATCTCTCTGTCCATTGATTCACTTCTTCAATAGTGGTTGTACAACCACAAACCAAGATTTAGGTACTAATTTTCTACTTGATTTCATACGAGTTGTTGTTGAATTATAATTTTAAATGAGTTCATGTTGAATCTATTTGATTTTTTATTTTCAAAATGAGATAAAATTTTCACTTATGTTGAATCTGTTATTGGGTTTATATTTTTATGATGGTTTGGACCCTATTTTGGCCTTTTGGGTTGAATTGATTTTATATTCCAACGAATTTTAGATCTGAATTTGAAGTCATGATTGTTTCAGTTTGATTGATTTATTGTTTTTAATGATAATTTTGGATCAAGCACTTACATGAGATGATGTTTGAGATAAATGCTTGCGACAACTTTTGGAGGAAATAAACTATATCGCCCATGGATCATCCGGAGAGAATATCCAATGATTATTAAGGAGACACTTCTATTCAACTATAAACTGAAACATAAATCTCTTCAAAAATATATGTGAATCAACTCGATTATAGCTACAACAGGTAATCAAGTTACCATATTCCATTTCACTGCCTGTGTAGATGAGATCATTTGTTTACCTTAAAGTATTTATGTACGAGTCCTTTTCGTAGCTTGTGTGGCACCTGATGCATTTGTCTTTGTTATCTGTCTTTTATGAACAATCATAAGAATGTTTATCATCTCTAATCTCCAATTATCTGATCATTCATGATAAAACTAGGTACTTGTTCATGATAACACTAGGTACTTGATTAGTAGTGTCAACAACGGCACATGGCCAAACTCTTGGTTGTGACACTATTTAGTTTTGGTTGTTAAATACGAGTTGGAGTAATCTTATATGTCTTTATGTCCATTTACATGATTTTATCCTGTAAACTTTTTAGACAAGCAGACATTGCAAGGTTATCCCATTACTATTGTGAAAGAACAAATTTATATCTAATAAATAGGTGTTAAACAACTTAAAAAGTTTATGTATCTTTTTCTTTGTTGAGAATTTGGAATGGTGAAGGCGTGTTTGTAGTGCATCTTTATGGAAACAGGGTTGACAGTGTTGCTTGACGGAGTAACTTTGATTCATTGTTGTAATATACCTGGGAATTGACCTAGACATTCCTTACCACAGCTTTTCGTAGTCACTTGACTAGTAGCTTTTGTCATCTCTATCTAATAATCACTTTGGCTAGAACGTTAACCTTGTTTAAATTTCTAGTAAGTTACAGAATATAGGTTGCGAGAGTGCTAATGTTTGTTGAATTATTGCAGATAAAGAAGCCCGGAAATACTAGATTTAGCAACTGGGAAACTTATGTTCTGCCAAAACAACAACTCGAATATGCTTCCTTGGATGCTTTTGCTTCTTGGCACTTATATCAGGTAAACAAATCTTATCCGGGGTCAGAGGATTGCTAAATTCTTAGATAACCCAAGGGTCCACTTTTAGTGTTGCTTCAGAGATTTTCTTTTACTTTTACTTTTGCATTATTTCTTTTGGGGCTTCAAAGACCTAGATAGACCCCAGGCTCCATAGATTAACATTGTAGGCGCCACCCTTCAAAGTCCTTTCATCATAGTAAATTTATGATGAAACTAATTTTGGTTTCATCTAAATTTGGTGAAACCGATTTTGGTTTCATCTAATTTTGTTTTATTTATTTATTTTGAACTTTTATCGGTGAAACCAACGTTGTTGGTGATAAATAATTTTCTATTGAAACAAGTTTGGTTTCATCTGAATTTACTTTTAAGCGAGAATGTTATTGGCCTGGGATGGAAATATATACACCACCACAATAGTTCTTAGAAAAACTTTTGAGTCCGCAAAGTGAATTTGTGTGAAATATTTTTGAGTTTGTTGTTGTCTGTTAGTATCTATCACAATGTAGTATCTAGATGAGTTGATAACCTGTTGTAATGTATCGCCACTATCGGTTTCAGTTCCAGCTTCACCTCCAGCAACTCCAGAGTATTGAAATGAAAGGCATATAACTCCACCACCTGTTTCTGGTGCTGATCATCAAGTTCATTTGAGCACCAACACCAAATGGTTCAACTACCTGATCAAAGACATTAGTAAGAACTACTTCACAATGGGTCGATTCCACGCCCTAATTGAAAATTTTGCTCAATTCTTTCTTGCTCAACTTTGGTTTATTACTATTGGTGTGGTCAAACATAATGAATCATGGTTTATAATTTTTTCTTGCAGTTGAATTATGACGAAACCAATTATGGTTTAATCTTATTTATGATGAAACCAAAAATTGGTTTCATCGTATTTATGATTAAACCAAAATTGGTTCCATCTAATCTTATCCTTACTTAAATTGAATTTTTTTTATGAGTTTGAATTGTTGTTGTGTTTGATATCTGTGGATTAGGATTTACAATGCTAGCGTTGATGGAGATTATGTGCTTTGAATCAAAGAAGTGGTATTTGTGTTTAGGTTAAGTCTGAAACAGAAAAAATTGAGTTACAAAATGTTGTTGGTGGGTGCTTTACAGAATGTTATGAAACTGAATTACCTGTGATAATATTTAGGTAGTTGTGTGGTTTGAATTGTAGCTGTAACTAATGATGTTGCTGAGATTTGAATGGAATTTTTAACTAAGATCTGCACAATTTCATCCATCTTGTCTCATTCTTAGACTACGAGTGATATATATGCAAAACAACACACTATGCACTTACCTTATTGTACAGTCTTGGATGAGTCGTTCAAGCTTCATTGTTAACCGATGCTCTGCCTAGGTTCGATATATTTTTACCTTGTATACTTTGTTATGTTGCATCTGCATATTTGCAATTTTGTGTCGATTTTGAATGGAGTGCTTAGATTTTTGTGGTTACAATAGTTGCTTATATATGCGTTTCCGGAATCAGGATCGATCATCGACTAAAGTTCACTTTGTTTAGTTAGGTTTCATCCGTTAGTGTTTTCGAAGCTTTGCGAAATAGCATTTAGGCATGCCATATGTCAATCATGATATTTCAATGATGTCTTTCTATCAATAAACATGTATAATATCTCTTATAATTTTTCTTGCGGTTGAATTCTCACGAAACCAATTATGGTTTCATCTTATTTATGACGAAACCAAAATCGGTTTCATCGTATATATGATGGAACCAAAATTGGTTTCATCTAATTTTTGGTCGGTAGTGGTGGGCGGTCGTGGTGCTGGTGGCGGTACGGTAGGTGTTGGCGGTGGTGCTGGTTTTGGTCGGTGGTGGTCGGCGGCGTTGGTGATCAGCGGTGGTCGACAGTGGTGGTGCTGGCTGGTGGTCGGCAGCGTTGGTGATCGACGGTGGTGGTGTTGGCTGGTGGTGGCGGCGCGGTGGTGGTCGGCGGCGGTGGTAGCGATGGGGGCGCGGTGGCGGTGGTGTGGCGGCGGTGCGGTGGCGGTGGTGCAGTGGCGGTGGTGATGGTGCAGTGACGGTGGTGCAGTGGTGGTGGTGGTGGCGGTGGTGCATTGGCGGTGGTGGTGGTGCAGTGGCGGTGGTGGTGGTGCAGTGGCGGTGGTGCAGTGGCGGTGGTGCAGTGGCGGTGGTGCAGTGGCGGTGGTGGTGGTGCAGTGGCGGTGGTGCAGTGGCGGTGGTGGTGGTGGCGGTGGTGCAGTGGCGGTGGTGGTGGTGGTGGCGGTGGTGCAGTGGCGGTGCAGTAGCAGTGGTGGTGGTGCTGGTGAGAATATAATAAAAATTAAAGGTGGGGTTGATTTTTATTTTTGTTGGGGTGATTTAAAGGTGGGGTTGATTTTTATTTTTGTTGGGATGATTTAAACTAAAAGGGTAATATAGATAGTTTATGTTAAATGGGGTTTTTGTGAACAATTTGTTTTGTTGGAGTTTTTGTACATGGATAGTGACACCTTTGGGGTTATAACTCGCGGCCCGTTATTAGGGCTAAGAGTAAAATCAAGTTTTGGTTTACAGAAGAGATAGGCAAAACAATTGAATAACTTATTGGAAGGTGATGATTTTTATAAGGCAAATCACCTGCTCAAATGACATTCCCTAACCCATGAAGGTATCATAAGGCATACGTATTTTCTGACATGCATTTTGGTGGAATCAAACTGCCCTGTTGGTGTTCTTGGAAAATCCTTAGCTTTGGGTCTCTTATTCCTCTTCAAAGGGGAGATAATATGTACAGAAAAAATGTGGCCAGCATTATACTTGAGGACAAAATAGCTGTTAGTGATTCAGTACTCTATATTAGCACTGAGGTCTGTAGGTTTTTTTGGCTTTGATTATTACCTATATAATGTGGAAGTATGTTTTGGCTCCTCGCTTATGCTATTACTATTTACCTTTTTTAAGTAGGAATTCTACTTTCATATTGAAGAGGGTTTGTTTTCAAACCATTCCACCAATATTTTTGTGCCGCGGTTACTAGGTAAAGTTTATTGTCTAATCTGATTATCTATAATTTTCATATTTGTAGAGGATGTGCAACTACTGGCAACTGTATAGATTGTTTCGTACTATCATTCCATATGATTTGATTTTATATGGTTTGGATTTGTTTCGTACTGTATAGGCAATAATTTGTGTTTGCTATTTTGATATATAAGTTAGAGGAGGATGCGCACATTGTCTACAGGAATTGTCTAAGCACACATTGTCTACATGCATCGTGTGGTTAGAGATGGGTATAAAGCTGGGAAATCGTGAACAATTCCCATCTTTGACTTTTTTTCCTTCTTGCTGTTGGTTGCCTATAATAGATGTATCTAGCTCAACAGAACCATTATGATTCAATGAAAACCTTTGAATGTACACATTTTCTATGTCACTGTTTTGGGTGTTTATTAATTTAACTCACAACAGATATTTTTGGGTTGTTATTTAATCTAATCCACCACCCATTCTCTGCCATCATCACTTGGTGATGGAATTATGGAGTGGTTAGCAGAGACGATGGCAATGGTTGATTATGGAGCTCGAGAGGAGGTTGTTGTGTTGGATTGGTGGTAACCGACGAGAAGCAGGAAATGACCCATGCTGTCAATATCAGCTAAGATGAAGAAGATGTGTTTTAGCTGCTGCTCGAGTTAGAGAGAACAAAGAAGGGTGATGATGTTAATGCTCGGTGATGGAGTGGTGCTGAGGTGATTGGTTGTTGATATATATCGATGGTAAAAGAAGATGGTGGTTATCGAGTCTGTGATGATGATGATGACTTATGAAGTTATTGACTAAGAACGGGAAAATTTAGGGAAGGATTGTTGTCTGCACAGTTGATGGAGAAGAACTAGCCACTGTTTGAGCCGGGCAGTGGTTGGACTTGGTTATTTATTAACAAGGTTTACAAAAAACTAATATGCATATCTAATATTCTTTGAAATAATGCTATCATCTCATCTTTACATATTCGAATATAAGAATGAAAGTTAAAGAAGTACACCTATTTAAGATTTGAATCAAAAATATGTTTACACCCGCCATGTATAACTCTCAAATAAAAATCCTAAGCATGTATCGGGACGGGCGAGGAGAAGCCGAGTGGCACCAAATAAAAAATCCTAAGCATGCATGGGGACGGGGCGAGGAGAAGCCAAACCACATTAAAATAAAAATCCTAAACAACGGGGCGACGAAGTCGAGCCATACCAAATAAAAATGTATCACGACGGGGCAAGGCAAAGCCCCGCGACACCAAATCAAAAATGCACGACGAGGTGAGGCGAGGCCACATCTTACCAAATCAAAAATATGGTTAAAAGAAAAAAAAATCTTAAGAGACAGGACAAGGCAAAGCCAAGCAACACCAAATAAAAAATCATAACCATGCATCAAAACGGGCAAGGCAAAGCGGTTTTTGGATCTTCCCGGTGCATAGCACGGGCACAAAATCTAGTATAGGTTTTAAAAGTGCTTTTGAAAAAAAATAAGCATTACCAAACTCAGCCTTAGGCTAGACCAACTAAATGAAACTCCTAAAGATGTTACAAATAGGAGTATCAATGAAACTCCTAAAAATAAGCATTACCGAGTAGTATCCATTTCCTCGTGACTGCTAATAGGAGTATCAATTTGCTTGTGGGTGTGCCATTACAAAGCTAAAGAATGTTTTGTCTTATATAGGAATTGGTATTCTACCAAATAAATTGTTAGCCCCTTGCTAGCAATCTTGCATTTCTTCTCAGTCTCTTTCTTTCTCACTTGTTTGAGACATCCTCTCCAGACGATCGGTTCTGTCTCATTTGTTTGATACATCCTCTCTAGACGATTGGTGTACATTTCTACCGTTTGCTTCGTGCATTACAAACTTTTCCAATTCACCATTACATTCCGGAAAAAGATGTTCGAAAATTATTAAAAACTAGAGCCAAGAATAGAAGAACTTGCCTAGCTGATTTCGACACATCACCAACTACCCAAAGGCACTCGTCTTTCTTTCATTCCAGGTTGTCGAAAAAATTTGCAATTGGAATTCAGTTTTTTGGTTAAATAGGCCCTAGATTTAAATTCCTGGGTCTAAAAGACAAGCAAACTATGCCTATGGTTCAAATAGCGAAGATCTTAAAGATACTCTTTTAATATCCGGATTGGATATATCACCCAACTATTATAAAGACATCGACTAAAATACCCTCTCTTTTCTTAGATTCATTATATCCCGAGTCTTCTTCTCACCACCAAAGCCTACCGTAAATGAAACGATACCCACCTTCTCTCTAGAAAATCTCTAACCACTTTCTTATACCCCAGATCATCATCATCCGTTTCAAGTAGCCATAGTTTTTCCTCCACAACCTATAGCCTGCAGATTCAATTCCAAGTGATAATTGATTAATCAAGAAGAAGAACAACAACATTTGGTATCTCGGGACGGGAAGAGAGTATTCAAGGATTAAAATTAAACAAGAAGATCAAAGAGGTAGATTAAATAAGATCAAAGAGGTCAAATCCCTGACCAAGAGGAGAATCAGATCTACAAGGATTAAAATTAAACAAGAAGATCAAAGAGGTAGGTTAGGTAAAGGTTGTTTTGTTTTAGTGGTGAAGTATGTGATTTGGTTTTGTTTAATTGGAATAACAAATAGAACGAAACGGTTAGTGGAAAGAAATGGAGACATGAAGATTAGAGAGAAAAATATGGGAAAAGGCTAGTGCGCTTGGTACAATTGAATATCTCAATGACGTTGGCCTTTTCCATCTCAAAGATGTAATTTTTAAGTGTTTCTTGCATTCAAACAGTTTGTTCGTTGTATTAATTGATGCAATTCAGGTATTCCTTTTCATTTGATTTGATTAGTCATACCCCTTTAAGTGAAATGTACCACTAACTTATTGATTTTTTCCAATCCAAGTATGAATATTTCAGTTAATACGTGGTTGAGTGTTTGATCCCTTGTTTTGGGTCTTATTTGAAATCCAATGGCATTACAGATAAGCAAATATGTTTGATTTCTTAATTTTGATTAATCTACTTGTTTTGTGGATGTTTTGATGGAGAATGTGGTGGATTTATGGATTTATGGTGAATAGTGTGTACTACTTTTGCAGGTGATTTTTAGTATAAACCTAGAATTTTCCACAAAATACACAAGATGCACCTAAGTGCATAATGAATATTTTGATAGGAAATATGTTTTGGCTAGGTTGCACCTGAGTGCATAATGTATATTTTTTTGAAATTTTGTAGTTTCTCTTGTGTTTCATTTTTAATATCTATTTTGGTGGATGTTTTGATGGCGAGTATGATGGTAATGGTGGTGGAATTATTGCTCGAGATCAAGAACTAGTAATTTTTTGATACGCATGAACTAATAATTTTAGTTATGATAAATCTGGATTTATCCCTAAAGTACACAAGATTCACCTGAGTGCATAGTGTATTATTCTCGACGGAAATAGGTTTTAGTGGGTTGCACTCGAGTGCATAATATAATTTTTTTTTGATTCTTATAGGAAAAATGTTTTGGCGGAGTTACACTGGGTGCATAATGTACATTATAATAAAAAATAATTTTTGGCGAGTTGCACTGGGTGCATAATACATATTTTTACTAGAAATACATTTGGCCAGGTTGCACCTGGGTGCATAATATATACTCGGCCTGGTTTAATTTTTTTTTTTTTTTTTTGAATTTCATATCAACAATGGATCTTGTTTTGTAGAGATTTTCAAACCCTTTCCAAAACTATAAATTTTATCAAAATCCGACTTATATGTCGAAAGTTAAGTCAATTCTCGCGATTAAGTTTTTATGGGAAAATAAAAATAAATAAGAGAGAGAAAAGGATAAGAAAAAGAATAAAGTTTAAAACAAAGGGTATATATGGCTAATATTTCCTATGTCTTTTTCACCCAGACCTATATTTTACAAGTCCATTGCTCCCACACTTTATGAGTTGTGGTCATATGACCCGTTTTCCGATTGGAATTAGATTCCAAAGATGCTGAAATTGAATAAAATCCACTAATTACCAGACCTCCTTTCGGACAACCCTCGTATAAGTCTTACTTGCAACGAGATAACTAGCTAATAAACAAAGGTTTTACCTAAATACCACCCACACTTTTCCTAAGTACCACACACAGTCTAAAAATACAATAATTATAACCTAATCTAAAGTGGGTGATAAAAACATGCCCTCTTCTCTAACAATCAACGTAACACCTTCTTAATCAGCCGTGAGCCACCATTAAAGAATACAAAACTCATGGTCATGATCATATTCTTGATGCATGCAGACAAAAATCCACCATCACATAGTTGTTCAAACCATCGACAACAACCAAACCATTCTCTTTCTGACCTTAACTTCCTTCTCAGATTACGACTTTAACTGATGATAATTTGAACCACAAGTGAATCCCCATTTGGATCTAATTTCAATGTCGTCGTCCGCCATAAATTGACCTAAAACTCTGTTACTTATCCTCCTTCAGCAAATGGGTTGTACCCAATTTCATTCACCGCCAGCAAATTCGAATCTTTTTCCATTCATGGATAGCAACACCAATTTCGGTCAAGAAAAGAACTCACAAGTAGTCACCAACCACAAACACCACCATGTCTGCGTTTTGATCCTTGCCAAATCCGGCCACGTAAATCGAGTTTTCTTTTCGATCTTCAATATCAATCACCACCTATAACAACTAAAATTTATAACGACTACTGGCGATTATTGCCGACGCCACCACCAACACCTTCAATTAAGATCTTAATTACGGACTTTAATTTTAGAGATAAAGTGAGGTTTTATTTTTATGTTTAGATTGATTAGGTTTGAATTTTTAATAGAGAAAATAAGTTTCAATTTAACCTTATTCAACGATATCAATTTCGAAAAAAGTATTCCGTGAGTTTAATACATAATCTCAATATAACTAAGATCCATGGAATATGCAGAGAGGTGGTTGTTGTTAATGGTAATGGTAATAATGGATATTTCTGTATTAAGTTTGTAGCAGGGAAGAAGGGATGTCTTTATCACTCACTTTAAATTAGGTCTACAATTATTGTGTTTTTAGACAGTGGGTGGTACTTAGGAAAAGTGTGGGTGGTATTTAGGTAAAACCTAAAAAAAAATGATCACATTTCTTGCCCTTTTAAGAAACCGTAAATGCACACCAATTTGGTCCACAGAGGATGTATCAAACAGGTGTGAAAGGGAAAAAAAGGGATGGGTTTGGGTTATTTAGTTGTAGACCAAAGAATACTGACTGCTAGCTGTTAATTATTTATTTTTTTAAACATAATAATATCTACTAGGAACTCACCCTCAGCTGTTGAGGAAAAGAGGGGATCATTTTTGTTTGGGTTTTTTTTTTTTTTTTGTTCTTTTTGAAGCATCATTTTTGGTACTAGTATCTCCTTGCAAGTATCGGTTTGAAAGGGAGATGAAGTTTCTTTTAAAGGGAAGAAGATCAAATGGCTAGGGTAAATAATTTTGGACACATGGCAGATTACTAATGGTAACAGAAACCAAATAGGTAACAGACCGCTCCTCGTTTAGTACAGTAATATCTTATTATCTTACTAAGGTGGTTTTAGAGAGAAACCAAACCTAATTAAGTGATTTTAAAGAGAAACCTAATAGCATATGTAAGTGTGTGTGCTGTAGAGAGAATGTTAGTGTAGGCGTGCCATGTGCATGAGTGGTTTGTAGACAGTTAGAGAATGAGCTAAGTCGAGTATATAACCTGGAGAGATCTCTCAGAACAATTAATCTTTTCTCTTAATCAATTGATTATCAAAACCGTCCCAATACAATGTAGACATTCGATTTATCGAATGCTATCATGGTATCAGACTCAGAAATCATGAATTTCGAGGGTATCGATCCAATTTTTCCACCGATTCACCCGAATCTTCATCTCCTATTTGTTGTTTCATCAACACCATCTTAAAACTCTGATTGTTCTTCATAAAAAATCCACAGATTTTTCTTCATCCTAAAAAGAATTACATCTCAAATCTAGATTACTTACAACAACATCTTCTAATTTCATCTTCAACCAAAGATTTCCATCATAATTAGCTTGTTTTTTTGCAGCTAATTTCTTCATCAAGATCTGCTGCTCTTGATTCCTGATGCCGAGATAGTATGAGCGTGTTCTAGTCCGCTACACTCCTATCTAGTTAGGGCGAAAACTTAAAGCCGTTCCACCGATTGGATTCAGCAGAAGATTGAGAAGTTGTTGGTCTCATATCTTACTTCAAGGCAGTCCTCACATATGCGCTTTGCGGGGTAGAGGTAAATTTGTATAGCGGATTATTCACTATGCAATTTGTTGGAGATTGTGGAAGGAACGAAACGAGAGAGTTTTTGGAGCTAGAAAGAAGGAACCAACTGAGATTATTGATCTTGTGAAACAGCTAGTTGTTGTTTGGTCTTGTGATTTTGATACGTTTAAGTTTGTATCTTCAAGTTTTATTTGGAGCAACTGGGAGACTATTAACTCCCATTGCCTCGTGTAATGGGTTCTTTTCTTTTTTAATATAACCTTTTTTTTCGAAAAAAAAAAGAAGAAGGAAAGAGTCGAGAAAAACTGGAGGGATTGTGTTTGGTGACCACTGCTCTGTTGTTACTAGAATCATAAATCCTGCTGTTACTAAAATTATAGATCACACGTTCGTTCGAAAAAAAAGAAAATTCACTATCGATTTACACTCGGGATGTTCCTATTAATAATGAGTCACCATTAAAGTACTATTTCTTTGATTTTGCGCTCTCTCTTGAAAAATGCCAGCTGCCCGTAGCATCTAGCTAGGGCTAGTGGTTTTGTTTGAGACACATGTACGGGGTTTCTGGATCTTCCATAGTCTCACATCCATTACTGCATACATGGCTCCTGAGGGTACCAAAATTCATATGAGACAACTTAAAAACTTTTGTCTTATGTGAATTTTAGTACCCTCCCCACTAATCCGACACCTTTATTAGCAATGTTGTATCCGTAGGCGAAATTCTTAGAAAAATAGCTAGATGTCAATTCCCATACCCAATTTGTGCAATGTGTGAATACATTTTTCACCCATAAAACATATGCAACTGCAAGTGTTCTTTTGATATAATGAGGATGAAACCCATTTTATTTTTATTTTTCCTGGACCATGAGCAAGATTCATTGGTAAAAAGATGGGTACAATTACAAAGGAGAAACTTATTTTTTGTTTGTTTTTTTGAAAGAATGAGGGGTTTCAAAGATCCTCTAGAATTTATAAATTAGATTATTATTTCGTTTAAATTGAGGTTTGAAGGATTATATAGAAGAGGTGGTAGATAAACACATCCTATTAGTTCACCATTATACATTTGGTAGTGACACATTAATTGTATAATGTAATTTACACTTTCTGGAATCACATAAAACCAAATAACTTGGGCTTTGCAAGCTGTTCATGGACCGAGTTTTAGTTTCGGCTTGAACTTAAAAGGTCAAACTTTTGGCAATCGTCTAAGACCACTGAAATTTGCTTTCACAAATCTTCCCTTCCTTTAATGACCACTCGAAGTACATCGCATGTCTTCTTTTGTTTCACGGGTCCTTTCCAACCCCTAAAGCCCTAACATGTGACTTCGTGCACGTCTAATTGACCAATGCAAGGGGAACGGATCAGTTACAGTACTTATAAGCTGCTGCTCGGAACAGTATCGTTGGTTCTATCATTCATCATGTCTCTCCGTGTGTGAGAGTTAGCATGCTTTGTGTTTCAAAAATTTATGACAATAATGGTCCATAAACATTAGTCTTAGGTTAGATCCTTAGAGGTTCTCGTTATCCATCCGGACCATTTTCCAGGATACGCTCAGACAGAATCGTTAAATTTTTGCAATTTCGAGAAATTTTGATGTCTTTTTTTGATCAGATAGATTTTGATGTGACTTCAAACCAAATTGGAGTTTTTTCTTTGTGATAATAGGGATTTAAATAGAAAGAAAAAAGTTTTTGAATTGGACGCGTGAAAGTTGTTGAATTGTTTAGATACTTCGAGAAGCTGTTAAAAAAGTTGGTTGATTTGATTGGTCAATTGTTTAGATACTCCTGATAGAGATGCTTTAGGATTTTGAATTGATAGGTTGAAAAAGATGTTGAGCTTTGGCAGCAACTGACGCAAATTTCAATGCTCCAAGTGATAGACCATCTACTGACGCAGTTTTGGCAGCTATCTTCCACGATGTGATCTGTAACTATAAAGATTAGGTAGATTGAAATGACTCGTAAGAAGCAAGCAAAATGCATAACCAAATACTAATAGAAATACACCAAAAAAAAAGGGAACGACACAGGTCTTGCAAAAACAAACCAACAGAAACAAAAGTACCCCTCTGCTGAAGCAAGGTTAATTTACGAAAAATTGAGCCCAAAATTCCTAGATCCCGAGTACTCGTTGTGACTCACACTTAACTTGATCTTCCTTCATGGTTTTCGGATTAATTGAATTAACCGTTCACAGAGGAAAACTCAACTAGCATGGAAAGCAACCGAAACCCCACAGCCAAAAAACTGAATACGCCATAAATGGGATCCAAACTTTGAAAATCACAACGGCATAAAAGTCATCTGAAGGACCAAAATCTTGGAATATCCAGTGGACCCGCCGTAACTCGACAAAAAGCCGACAATGTAGAGGCAAAATTGTCAAAGGGTGGACAGAAGGGTTCTTCCAAACAAAATTGTACCTGGCCGTGACGCGAACAGAATTTGCGTCGCCCAATTTTTCAATCAGAGTCCATGTGTCAGCCACTGTCGGGTGCTAAAGAAAAATTAAGAAACTTTAATAATTTCAATTATCTTATCTCGGGAAAGTACAAAAATCATAAAATCAAACATGTTGAGCTTGAGCTCCTCATTTTATCATTTGTTTGTATCAATTTGTTAATGATCTATCGAATATGAATTACGAAATCTATCTCAGATTATCAATCCTTGGTGTAAACTACGTACCACAATGGTACAATCACATGACTAGCATCTATACCGGGCATTTTAAAACGACCAAAATACGTACAACGAAAAACAAAATGTATGAATAATTTTTCTGACAACTAAATATAAAAACGGGGTTGGCGAGAGAATAAATAATCAACCCAATGGCAGATATTGCCAAAGAAAATTGGATTGCTGTACCATATAAAAATGAAGTCCTGAATGACATATGAGTCCATGACCCTTTCATCACGTGGACATCCACAACATGTTATTTCTCTCCTGTCGTAGAGTTCAACGGAATTAATTATAGGACGGCTATCTCCCCTCTCTCCTCCCCTCTTTTCTCTCTGAAACACTAAGAAGGAAAAAAAAAAAAAAACTGCTTCTCATTGATCCGTCCGGTTTGGTTTGTTTTTTTCTTTCAAATCTATCGGACGGATCAAGTTTGTATCCTTGTATATATTTATATTCCAATAAAAGAATTTGTTTCTAAACAATTTCTATGGTTTTCTGATCGGTCTCTGATGGTTTCACAATACTATCAGGATTTGTTTTCTTATTCCTTTATTAGGTATTTTTGGTGGATTTGGAATTGCATTGTAATCAAGTACGTTCTGGATGAAAACGATCTACTTCACAAATATGGAGATCGTTTGTGAAGAAATTAATTTGGGCATATTACTTCCCTTCTATGGAAGCATCTGATATCTTTGATGATCAAGAAACAAAATGGTTTGAAACCATTATAAGGATATTTAATCCTTCAACGAGTCCGCTGAAGTTTCAAACGATTTTCATATCTCGTTTCTTTAAGTTTAGATTGTAAATCTTGTACTATCTGTATTGTCATGTTTCTTGATGTAACTGATCAATGTAATCCTTCAAACCTCAATTTGAATGAGGTAGTCTAATAAATATTTTAGGGGTTTTTGAAGCCCCTATTTCCATAAAAAAAAACGGAATTAATTATACATGTACGTTCGTCAAATACTGCCATATCTCTTCTTCTTCTTCTCTTTTTTTCCTCAGACAAAGATACGAATCATATTGCAATAACTTATAGGAAGGAAGTAATTAAGCAGGTTACAAACAGCCCTAAAATAGAGAAAAGTTGAGCTGAAAAGTGAAGACTAACTTGAAAACTCGTTACTTATTCTAACAAGTGAAGAAAACGATCGACATATCAAAAGCCTACAGAAATAGGCAGAGCTACAAATTCCAAATCCCAAATCCACCACTATAGAAGAAAACACAGATGGGGAACAGACCCTCACCCCTTCTACAATAACACAAGATACAACAACATAATTAGGAGATGAAAAAATTCTCCCAGTTTATGATGATCGAATCCTCCATCATTCCTATTATATATATATTAGCACTTCTTAGAAAATGTAAGCTACATGTGTCGTGAACTAACGACGATTTTTCTTGTCTTTTTTGTTGGTGTTGAGTTGTTTCTTCTGTTCATCATGCTGATCAAATCCTCTGTTCTGATTCATTACTCTCATTTGTTGCTCCTCCGCTGGCTCTGCGTTGTTACCAGAAGTGTTCCCTTTAGCTTTTTTCTCCTTCTTTCCTTCATTACTTTCTTTTGCATTCTTATCCAACCCCTTAATGCTACTATGCTGCTGAACGTCCGGGGATGAAATGATTTTCCCCTTATCCTTCTTCTGCTTCTTTCCATCATTATTATCTCGAGACGACATCGTCACTGAAATACCAATCGAAACGATTAAAAGGTAACATATGATACATAACATGTATAGAGATCATCATCACTAGTAATAAGTAAAAACTTAATCATAACCCTAGCCATAGAAGAAAAAATTTGAGCTGGTGATATTGGTTGTAATAACAACCAACAAAGGTTGCTCGTGCATATAGCAGGGGTTGTGGAGGTGTAGCAACTAGTAACCAACAAAGGTGGTTTGTTTATATGGTGGTGGTGTGGTAACGATGGTGCGGTGGTGGTGTAGAAAGCAACAAAGGGTATTTTGTTTATACGGTGGTTTGGTGGAAGAAAGTGGTGGTGATCAGTGATGGATTTTTCTGTTTGGTGGTGGTAGTGGTGCACATAGAAACCAACAAAGTAAGGAGAAGGCTTCTTATTACTAGAGAAGAAGAGATCGAAAAAAAAAAAGAATACAGAAGAGATTATTAGAACAAAAGGACAACTTCATCAAATAAAGAAAGTCAGAAAGAGATTAGAAAAGAAGGACAGAGAAAGATCAAAGACAAAGGCAAGAAGAAGAAAATCAGATCCTAATTGAAACCAAGAGTTCTAACTGGGTTGTAGATCATGTCTTTGAATTGAAGCTGATCAGGGAGTAATGAAAAATCTCAAAAACCAATACAGCTAAACCCAAAACAAAAGAAAGAAAAATAACAAGGAAAAAGAGCAAACCTTTTATGTGTTCTTCTTCTTCTTCTTCTTCGGTTGTGGAGTTAGAAATGCAATCTAGGAAACCCCTTAATTATAGATCTGGGTTTTTAATATATGAACCCTAAAAGACAGAACGAACAAGGCATATAAGATAGAGAAGGGCAGGAAGAAAGTTTAAATAGGAGGAAGAAGTTTTGTAAGTTGCAACTTGCAACTACTTGCATTCCGTATTTATTAAATAAGTCGCCACGTATAGGTTGCTCATCATCGCCACGTGTAGGAAGAAGTTTTGTAACTTGCAACTTGCAACTACTTGTTTGATACATGATACATCGTCTCTAGAGTCGAGACCAAATTGTTGTACATTTCTACCGTTTGTAAGGTGTGGATTTCATGGGGGAAAAAAAGAAGAAGATAGGATCAAGTTGTTCTTAATTTGTTTCCTTCATATACTCATATTTCTAAACAGTGGTATATTATCTTTAACTAATGTACGTATATAGGGTAAATAATTTTGGACACAAGGCTGATCACTATTGTTGTGACGTTAACAATGTTGTCATAGTTACCAAAATATAAAAAGACAAAAACGGTCATAATTCATTTGCTTGGCATTCCCCGTGAATCCGTGATATTCTAATTGCAATATTTTTTGGCAACGTGGAATGAAAGGAGCAGGGCTGCACGAGGACTTTTGGGCTGTAAGTTCTTAATGTAGTTAAAGATAATATAGTTGATTACTTAATGTTGGGTTTTACTTTCCACGCTTAATCTCTTTGTTAATTTTTTTGTTTTTATTTTTTCTTGTGGATCACAAAACAACAACAAATTCTAAAATTAAAATTTCTGAACAGTTAACCAAAATATGAAAACTGTCCCATTCACAGTCCCAACTTCAGCGGAGCGGATCCCACTCCAATGTTAATATGACGGTATTTGCCTGGCATTGTCAGTTAGGAATCACCCGAGACCCAATCACAAATCACAAAAAAGAAAAAACAATTAGGATGTAAGAGCATCCATATCGAGAGACTAAAACTAAAATTTTGGTCCGTAAAACCAGACGCAATGAATCGAAAGAAAGATCAAAAACAGAAAGAAAAATCAAAAACCAAACCGTATTTGGTCTTTAGTTTGGTTTTAGTCGGGCGTAATTTAAAAGTACGCCCGACACCGGGGTAGGTATTATTTACGTTTGAGGTGGGGCGTAAGTATAAAGTGCGCCTGGTGGTGGGGCGTACTTTTAAATTACGCCTGATGATGGGGCGTAATTCAAAGTTACATTTGAATTAAAAAAAATAAAATGAAATGGGGCGTAGTTTTAAAGTGAGCATGATGGGGCGAACTTTAAAGTTGCGCCTGACCAAATTTTGTTCGTGCACCATAGCGTCGAAATATGGCTCTAATCTTGAGTATCTGCAAAGAGAAGTTTTAAGTACTAGCTCGCACGGTGGTTTTATTCTTCTAAAATGCTATCTGCCCCAAGTTTTTAGTACTAGCACGGCCGTAATCAGTGGCGGAACTGGAAATTTAACTTGGGGGTGTCTTTGGGATTTTAGGGGTGGCTTAAGCCTATTAATTGGGCTTATTTTTATCAGCCCAAGTAAAATAGATAGTGAAAAAAAGCATTTCTGGGCTTTTAGGGCTCGCTTAAGCCAGCCCTAGTCTAGGCATAGTTCCGCCCCTGGCCGTAATATCTAGCCTAACGCTAGTAGCTTTGTTCGAGACATGTATCTAATGCTGGATTTCATAGTCTCACATCCGCGGATGTTTATTGCCGGTCCCTCATTTGTGCAATGTGTGAATATGCACCCTAAAACATATGCGACTGCAAGTCTTCTTTTGACACAACGAGGATGAACGCATTTTAATTTTCTCTGAACCGTAAGGAAGATTCACTGATAAAAAGATACGGAAACATCAGGGAATATGGAACCTGTTTGATCAGTTTTGAGTAACTATTGAACAACTTGAACTTGTTTTGAATCTTAAAAAAAAAATTTTTTTAGCAAGTTCAGAATTAATTGCACAACATTGTTGTCATGCAATGTCCATTTGTTTACCTGTTTACCCAACGGTGTGGAAAAAGTTTATGGGAAGTAATTCCTAATCCAATCCAATTTCACACCACCAGTTCAAAAAAAAAACAAAACACACCACCTAATACTGCTGTTATTAACTGATTAGTATTAAGATGAGGATGACTCAAAGGCATCTTTTGGATATTCCTGTCTACAATGGATTCACACTTGGGATAATTTCTCTTTCCTACTAACAAAAGTGTCTACTGCGCCATCAAATTATTGCTATTTTCTGTTGATTATCTCCTATCCACAAAACAAAACAAAAAAAAAAAGGTAACCAAAGTTCACTTTGCAATTTTGGTTTAGCAGTGAAGATATCCGGTGCTCTTGAAAAAAATAGGTCGCTTTTGCAAGTTGTTCACTGACATATATAGATTTAGTTTTAGTTTTGACTTGAAAAAGTCGTGACCTTTGGCAAACATCAAAAGCCATTCCAAAATTTGCTTTCACATGTCAGTCTTTCCTAATATATTTGGTATGACCTTTCACGGCATACATCAAATGATATCTATCCCAAGCACCTCGTACATCAGCTTGCTTTTGTTTTTCAAATCCCCAACATGTGGCCGAAGATTTAATTCCCATCTTACTATAATAAAGAAAAGACCCATTTTGGTGAGCGTAGCTTTTTCGTGAAGGCTTTCATGTGATAATACCCTATTAACTAAGGCTTTTAGTTAATATTTGTATATTCTGAGGAATGCCATTTGTTTTAAAAATAGATCAAAAAATTAAAACTTAGATATCTTTAAAAATACACATCGGATTTTTGCAAAATTGATATATTTGGAAAGCTCTTTAAATTATCTATGTAATGAGTATAAACAATGATATTAAATTTTTATTTTAAGATTTTTTTTTCCATTATTATCAAATTTGGTGTTGTTAAAAGAATCCAATTCAAGCATGTGCATCGCACATGTAGTCTTACTAGTTAGTAGAAATATTTCTGAGTTTATATGTAGGTACTGAATTGATAAATAAACCTCTTCGATCATCCGGCGTCATTCTCAAACTTAAAGACGTGATATATGTGCTTTGCTAATAAAAGAAGAAGAAGAAAAAAAACATGTCATTTACCA
Source organism: Papaver armeniacum (assembly GCA_023531295.1). Taxonomy (NCBI): domain Eukaryota; kingdom Viridiplantae; phylum Streptophyta; class Magnoliopsida; order Ranunculales; family Papaveraceae; genus Papaver; species Papaver armeniacum. Next base: position 618,282 of record JAJJWW010018480.1, on the reverse strand, counting down.
GGTGTCATTTACCAGGTGTCCCAAACAGCTAAGCAAACAAGTTGGAGTCTGAAAATTCCAGCCGCCAATGAAATCATGGTAGCCCCTACTTGACGAGATTGGACGGCTGTACCACGTACGATACACTCAACTCTAGTCATCTTTCTTTTACTTTTACGGCTGAGGTTCAGTAAAATGATACCGGGATGACGATATCCTCGTTTTATGGCAGATTTTTCTTTTGTATTTTTTTAACGTGGAATTAGAGGTTTATTATAATGTGTGGGGTCCGTGGGGATTTGAAAAGAAGCGAAAAGATTCTGAACTGGAAAGTTGTTGAATTGTTTAGATACTTCAGAAAGAGAATGAGAATTTGACTAAGTGAAAGAAGTTGGTTTGATTTGATTAGCATGCGTCAATTGACAGGTACTCCTGATAGAGACGTTTTAGGATTTTATGTGGGGTCGGTACTTTTGGCGCAAGCAAACTGACACGTTTTGCTGAAAGCATCTGTTTATGGTGCTCTGGTAAGATACTTTGATCAGAAGTGCCGGTATAAGCTTCTAATTATACGGCTCTAAGCATCTGTTTATGCGGCTCTGGTAAGATACTTTGATCAGAAGTGCCGGTATAAGCTTTCTCTCCGTGACGTTTCTTGTTTCGGAAAAAGAAAGCTACTTGTTTGGCTTTATTAGTGCTGCAAATTGAGTTTTTCTTAGCAATGGAATGGTGTATCAAAAAATTTCTATATTTCCCACTAAAATTTCTAATCATCAAGAAAGAAATAAAAGCTAGGGTGTAAAAATTAAAATATTTAACAAATAATTTGGAAGATTGATGATGTGGGGAAGTAATTTGAATTTCTTTCAAGTTTTTGCAAAATCCAATTTAGGCTAGTAAAATCGGACAGAGGTAATATGTATGTGTACAAGACGGGTAAGAGAGAAGAATTTCGTGTACAAGACGGGTAAGAGAGAAGACTGCTTCATGTGATGCCTTTGACATCAATCCCCATAATGGCACTACTTGACGTGATTGGACAGGCCATACCACGATGCTTTAACCGCTAGTCATCTCTTCTTAGGCTCAAATTTCATGGCTCCAAGTGATACACCATCTGCTATGCAATTCTGGCAGCTATTTTCCCGATGTGATTGGGGCGAAAATGATATGTATCCCCCATTCCTTCCCCGTCGATGTGTCATGCAAGTATTGGTTAATCCTATAATGGGACCCCCTGCTAATCTCCATCCAAGGGATTAAAGGTTAAGATGCATGCCACCTATTGGTGGTCGAGAGTGGGGGAAGGGGGTGTGGCAGCCTAGCAGCTTATGGATCGGGGAGCTATGATCTGTAACGATTTTACATGGCATTTATACATTATAAGAATTTTTTTATTTTCCTCGACAAAGATTAAGTAGATTGGCGAAGTAAGCAAAATGTATAAACAAAAACACTCATAGTGTAAACTAGTAAACACTCTTTACTTATGTTTCAACTAGTAAACTAGCAAACCGGGCAGCAATTGCATTAGCAAAATGCAACAGCAACTCGTAACTACATGGATTATCCTTCGATGTGTATTTTTCATCTTTTGGGTCAAGATAGACTGGGTGCCTGTACCCAAATCTATGAACGACAAGTTTGTTTTGGTTTTGAACTTCTAATCAAATTTTCTTATAAAAATAAAAACACTCATAGAAACACACCCAGAAACGAACGATACAAGTTTTACAAAAACAAGAACCGTTTTTTGGGGACTACTCTCAAGTTTTTGGGGTGGTTATTGGTAGTAATTTCCAATCACCCCTTATCTGATTTTTTTTTAAAATACCTACTTTACCCTTAATGATAAACTTAGTTAGTGTGATGATTAATTAGTGTTAGTGTAATGATTAGTAACTGATTAGTTAGTGATTAGTGAGTTATATTAGTGGGATTGTTTTGTTATAACATTATTATTTAGAGATAAGAAGAAGAATAAGAAGGAAATATGAAGAAGGAGAAGATGGGTGAACCCAAAAAATCTTTTTTTTGAGTTTAGTAATTATGATTTGGGTGATTCATGTGATGATACCTCATCCTCAGAATCAGAACCCCCTTCACCTCATAGTGTATTTGTCAATACTTCCAATGATCTAGAAATGAGTTATTTGTTAGATGATGAAAGCTTTTTGCCCCAAACTCAAGCTAACCAAACAAATGATGGATTTTATCAGCCACAACCTGAAGATGAAGCTATGGGTACTCGGGTATGCCTCATATTTAGTTAATGTAGCTTGAGTTGTGCAAAAATTTGGCGAAACTCAAAATTTCTGGAAAATATTCGGTTAGGTCAACCTAGTTCGGTTACCAAATTTAGCTTGCGAGGTAACCGAATCATTACAATGTGTAGTTCGGTTACTAAATTTAGCAGACGCGATTTGTAACCGAACTACATGTTAATGGTGGTTTTTTAGAGTTCGGTTATGTTTTTCCATAACATGTAACCGAATTATTTTTATAGAGTTTACAGTGCATTGTTCGGTTGAGTCGATATCAACACTTTTGTTACCGAACTTTATTTTCGGTAAGGTCGCAAAAAAATATAAATACAGTGTTTCTAACCGAACCTTCGAGTTCGGTTTAGTCGAGTTTTTCGGTTTCATTGCCGAACTTTACATAGAAAATATAAAGATCGAGTTCGCTAAGGCCCCATTTTATTTCTGGAAACTACATAGCCGAACTTTGTGTTCGGTAGGGTCGATAAAAAAATTTACTTTACCGAACTTGTAAGAAATTTTTTTATGGTATTGACGTTGTTCTATTACTTGTAGGTTCCATGTGCTCGAATAGAACCAATGGAAAACCAACCTTCCCCAGTTGGTATTTTGTACGATGACACATCCCATCACTACATGAATGACTTGGTATTCAAAAATCCGGAAGATGCAAAGAGTTGGGCTAGACAACATGCACAAAAAGACATGTGCGTATTAGTAATGAATGGGAGAGAAAGCAAAACTCGCTTTGAAATGGTTTTTGAGAGAAGCGGTGATCCCGATAAAAGCCACAAGAGGAAGGGTTATGTGTTTATAAAGGAAAGACAAATATGAAGAACAAAACTTTCTCAAAGAAGATTAATTGCCCATTCAAGCTTGCATTTAATTTGAACGAAGATTTGGGTGGATGGGTTCTCTATATGGTTATGCAAGGTTGTCATAATCACCCTCGTCTGGAGCATCTTGAAGGACATTTCATGACGGCAAAGCTAACTCCTAAAGAGATGGACAAGGTAGCTAAAATCGGGACAATGGGTATTTCACCGGTTCAAATGCTCCAAATACTAAAGGAGGATAACAAGGATAACCACTCATCTTTTTCCACAATTTACAATGCAATTGAGATAATTAGAAGGAAGGAATGGAGAGATAGACAAGTAATGCAACAATTGTTTTTTTGGCCCAAGAGAAAAACTACGAGGTTCAAAAGGATGTAGATTCGGAAGGAGAGATAACACAACTCTTTATTGCGCATCCGACGAGTGTTCAATTGTCTCAATGCTTTCATGAAGTTCTAATAATGGATTGCACTTATAAGACGAACAAGTACGAGATGCCATTGTTGAATATTGTTGGGCGTACTTCGACGAAGTCACCGTTTACCGTGGCCTTTTGTTTCTTAAGAGATGAGCAAGAACCTAGTTACATTTGGGTACTAAAACAAGTTAAGGCAATCTTCCGAGGTGATGATATTCCCGGGGTTATAGTGACCGATAATGATGTCGCATTGATGAATGCAATAGAGGAAGTGTTCCCACTAGCACATAATATGCTTTGTACGTTCCATATATGGTGTAATTTGATAAATAGGTGCAAGCCAATAATTTGTCCACCCAAGAAAAAAGGATATGAAGAGATTAAGATGCTACCGGAACATGAACGAGCGGATGCAAAAGAGGAACTCGAAAAACAATACGAAGCAAATTAAACTAAATGGGTTGCTTTCAATGGTGAATAGGAATCATTGTGTTGGTCTCTTACCGAGGAAGAGTATCATCTAAATCTTGCGGAGTTCATCGCCCATTGGGATACTCCGGATTACCCCGGTGTTGTGTCGTATGTTCTACGCCAATGGTTGGAACCATACAAAGAGAGGTTTGTTAATGCTTATACTAACCAATATAAACACTTGGGAAATCAAGCGACAAGTTTAATAGAGTCGTCTCACCATCGGTTGAAGAAGAATCTCTTTTGATGTGTTGATAATTTCGTAACCGTGTAGAATGCTATGGAAAATTACTTCAAGCGCGACATTGATAGAATTAAAGAGAAGTTCCAAAAAAGCGGAAAAAATGCCGACAACCCATTGTGCAAGGGAATCCATTACAACGTATCTCGGCAATGAATGAAGTTGTTGATTATAGAAGTCGAGTTGATTGAGAAGTGGGAAACCAAGTCGGATGAGGTGTGTGTATGTAACATGAAGAATTCTATGGGACTACCTTGTCTCCATATGATAATCAACTACGAGCATGGCGTAATCCCTTTAAGTGAAATTGATCCATTTTGGAAGCATCTAAGTTTCATCCCTCTTAAAAAGGGAGAAGAAGCCGGGGAAGAGTTTGGTGATAACGAAATGGGTAGAACCGTACTAGAGATGTATCGTGGCATGAACAAGCTCCAAATACAAATCTTTTGGGATGACATGAGGAAAATCATATATCCACAAACTTCGGAGAATGTTTGAACTGTCAAAAGGCAAACGCAAAGGTAGACCATGCAAAAAAGAAACTAAAAAGCAACTAAGAGAATATGCAAAGGTGTTACGTAAGAAGAAAAGTGAGCAAACCCCATTTACTAGAGATCCTTCGGCCCATGAGTATACCGCGGTAATGTACTTGGAGAAAACCAACAAACGGGGTAGGAGTATTGAGGAGAAAGGCGAAACAAGTGAGCGAGATTTGAAGAAAAAAGGTCCGATGTGTCCATCACAACCAAGCCAACCATCTTCCGTCGACGTGAAGCTTAAGTCTCCAATGTGCCCCATCCAACCATCTTCCCTAGACATGAAGGTTGAGGCTCCAAATAAAGACTATTTGAATGAGCTACTTCTATACATTAGAGAATACGTTATTTCCACCGACGACGTTCCTCCGGATGGTAATTGTACATTGCCTCCAATATGTGGAACCTCTTATTGGCCTGCATTTAATCCGAGTAGAATGTTGGGTTGGTGTATCATGTATGAGCCTAACATGGAGATGTGGAATGCTTTGAAGAAGTCGGAAGAAATTGTACATGAAGGTCAAATTTCACTTGCGAATGATTAAATGACACATGTAATGGAACTAAGTATGCTTATTAATAGAATACTATGTTTTTTGAAGAGTGGTATTAATTTTTGAGTAAATGTTAGTATTTTATGTAGTTGCCAGATAATAGTTCGGTTGGCACATATTATTATAGAGATTGTCGAAGTATTGTTCGGTTAGGTGCTCAAATTTTGCAGGTAGCCGAACACCTGTTCGGCAACCTAAAAAAATTTCACCAGGTAACCGAACAGAACGTTCGGTTGGGTTGATGAATAATGCTAGGTTACCGAATTGTGCTTCAAAAGCCTAACATTTTAACTCATGAATTTGACATTGAAGTTCGGTTAGGATATGAAATTACAGGACAATGCCGAACTGTACGAGACAGAAGTTCGGTTAGGAAATGAAATTACAAGACAATGCCGAACTCTACCAGACAGAATTTCGGTTACGTAATGAAATCATAGGACAATGCCGAACTTTTACAGGATTTTCCAAAATAAAATTACATACCATCTAATATACGAAACGCGTTATGAAAAAGTCTTTAAGGAGGCGGAAATGATATTCATATTTGAAATCCTTTCTCTTCCATCTTCGCCATTCGTTTTTTGATGTTAAAATGATTTCGTCGAATCTTTCACCCCTAAATCGATACCGCCTTACAATACGAAATAAAGCCATAAATTCCACAACTCTATCTATAATCTTTCCAAATCGAATGAACAAAGCTATATGATCACGGTTATAAGGGTTTGTTGTGTCGGAGCAGAATTTCTCATGAATTTTCCCCCAATAACTTTGACTCATAATACCATTCATTCTTCGTTCTTCGCCCCTCTTTGGATAGTATAATATGTAGTTTATGCAAAGAGAAAGATCTTCATCTAGAGTAAATTTAGGACTAGTAGCTGCCATTTTTAGGAAATTTTGTAACAAAATGTTAACTATGAAACATATAAATATACCACTTGGGTGTATAACAGCTATAAAATTAGCCGTTACTTGATATATAGTACATAATTTTAAAATTATGTATTATTTTTGTGTCAGCTAAAGGACATTTAAAATTCAAAGTTACATGTTCGGTTAGGAGATAAAAACTTGCGATCCAACCGAACCCGTAGTTCGGTTACATGATAAATACATGAGGTAACCGAACCTTTTGTTGAAGGCTCACAGCCAAACTGAGCATATATACGATTCCAAAAACACTCCAAAACAAACCTAAGAGTTGGTTTCTGTGATTTCTGCATCAAGAGAATGATTTTTCCAACATGTGCAATATCAAAAATTTGAGTCTCCAGAGAAGATTTCGGTGACCTAAGAAATAATGATCTGCTAACCGAACAAAGAGTTCGGTTACATGATAATTACATGTGGTCACCGAAGTTTTTTTGGAGGCTCATAGCCAAACTGAGCATATATACGATTCCAAAAACACTCCAAAACAAACCTAAGAGTTGGTTTATGTGATTTCTGCATCAAGAGAATGAGTTTTCCAACATGTGCAATAGCAAAAATTTGAGTCTCGAGAGAAGATTTCGGTGACCTAACATATTATGCTCTGCTAACCGAACTAATATCTTATGGATGAAGGATTATTGCTTCAGACTACATACAAGTTCGGTAACCAGTGAAAATGTTGCGAGGTAACCGAACTAGGACTTCGGCAACCTGGTAGAATTTTGCCAGGTCACCGAAAACAAATTTCGGTGACCAGGAATTTATCACAGATTACCGAACTACAAGTTGTAGATAATGTGCATCCACCCTATTTCCAGAAGTATCGGGGAAAATGACAGTTCCAAGCATATATAACCAATAAGAGGTGACATGATGCCTAAGGGTCTCCCTATCCATCACCAACTTTCCTTTCGCCACCTTCTTTTTTGTCTCTCCAAATGCTGCCTTCAATTTTACCAACTTGAATTTCTTGACCTTCTTCTTCATTGCTCCATTTGGATCTTTTAGATTATACTCATCGCCACGTTTAGGGGACCTCACAGCACGTCTAAACTCACATTGAGACTTTCTTGCATCCCATCCTAGACATTTTAGATCCAATTCTTCAAGAGCTTCATAACTCATCGAGGGGTTGTAGCCTTCTCGAAGACATTTACCTTCAAGTGGTAAGCCGGTGATTCTATGGCAATCATCGGGAGTAATTCCCATCTCGCCAAATGGAAGATGCATAGTATATGTCTCGGGATAATGCCTCTCGAGAAATGCGGATACGGCAATAACGTAAAATTCCACATGTGCGATTTCAATAGCTCTCCATAACACACATTCTTTAACCTTCGCTACAAACTCGTCACACTCTAAAGAAAGATCCCATGTGGACGCCTTTTGACGTTTAATAAGACGAACTGCATCATTATGATCCTATGAAAAGAACATAACACTATCAATACTTGACGAAACATGTCCCAAAAAAAAAAATTACGTTTTGTTAGTTAATAATGAACATAAAGGATACTTTTGTCGCATAGATCTTCGCAGCCCATGAGTGTTTGTATCCAAACAATGTTGCCCCTCCATCATTTGGAGTACCATAAGTTGGGTCCACTGGTGGCAAACACAAATTAGCAGGGGGAATTTGTGAGTATCTTTTGCTAGGCGGCTTCAGCTTCTTTTTCTCTTTAGCACGAACAATTTCTTGATCTTCTTCATCATCAGTCTCTTCCTCCTCTTCTTCCTCCTCTTCATCCTCTCCCTCCTCTCCATCTTCTTCATCGTCCCCCTCATCTCCATCGTCTACCTCCTCTTGTCATTCTCCTTCTTTGCCGGGTCCTAGTTCTTATTCCTCTACATTTTCAACGTCTTCTCTTTGTTGTTCAACCTCTTCATTTCCTTGCTCTTCTTCATCATCATTCTCTTCTTCAATAACATTATCAATTGTATTCTCCATCACCTCTTCATTGACATCTTGGATTACATCACGAACATTCTCTTGGTTGACTTCCGGTAACGAGCCCCCTCCATGTTTAGCATTTGTGGCACCACGGCTTCGGAAATCTAAATGTTTTGCTCCACGAGGGGTGGGAGTTTTCAAATCCTCATCTAGGTGTAGTCTCAATCTTTTCTTTTTCCTAATGAACAAAAACCAAAGTATTAGCTAAACATAAGAGAATATTGTGTTATCATATGAAATAGAACTAAAGAATAAAGTAAACAAAACACTCGAAGTTAACAGACTATAGTTCTGTTACCTGGAAAAATTTGTGAGGAAACCGAACTAAATATTTCAAAAGTTCGGTTAGCCAAAAAAATTAACGATAAAAACGAACTCATTCTTAACTTTTGAAAAATTTAGTTTGGTTACGAGAGTTTTTTTTTGCGAGCTCACCGAACTAAATATTTCAAAATTTCAGTTAGCAAAAGAAATTATCGACAAAAACCGAACTCATTCTTTCAAAGGAAAAATTGATTTCGGTTACAAGAGATTTTTTTGCGAGTAGACCGAACTATGTAGTTCGGTCACCGGATATTAGTCTATTTTTTTGCGAGCACACCAAACTGTTCTTATTTTTGGAAGTTCGGTTAGAAAATCTAGGGTTACACAAATTTTTTGCTAGCCGAAATGTCTCTTCAGAACTACCATTTTCAGTGAGTTTTCATGATTTCTAATTGATTTATTCAACAAATAACGAATTAAAAAGAAGGGGTATGAAGGAAATTACCCGTGGATTTTTATTTCACTCGAATCAGACTTTTTATTCCTCGTTGGATGCTTAGTTTGGTCTCTCAACTTTTCTTGAAGTTGTTTATCAATTTGAAATTGACTTGGGAGATTCGCTATGCTTGCAAGTCCAGGACTCAATCCTGGAATCCTTGGTGTCTGCTTAGAACGCATTGTTTGTAAAGATTGATTAATCGTCGATGAATTTTTTTTCGAATCGACGATTAACCTCGATGTTTACGAAGAAGAAGAGGAGGAAAAGAAGAAGAAGATGAAGAAGAAGGAATAGGGATGGGTTTTAGTTTTGAAACTGATTAAAATCAGTTTTTTTTTAGGTTTTAATTGGTGGGATAAATTAGTGGGTAGTGGGTTAGATTAGTGGGTTATTAGGGTTAGTTATAATCGTAATTAGAATAAGGGCAGATTAGTCTTCCCTAATCTTTTAGGACACCCCTTATAATATAGGGTGGACATTTGTATCACAAAGTTGTCCCCACCTTTTCTGAGTAGTCCCCAAAATATCGTTCAAAAACAAACCAACAAAAACAAGAGTACCCCTCTACTGAAGCAAGATTAATTTACGAAAACTTGAGCCCAACTTGATGCAACATTGTTCGGAAAAATTTCTCGATTCCGAGCGCTCGTTTGATATTTACAAATGTGGATATTATATGATATGAGCGTGCCAATGCATCTATTGGCACCCTTAGACTAAGTCTTATGGGCTAGATTGGAGGTGCTAGATTAGCACTTAAGTGTTGCAATTCAAAAAAAAAGTGTGGCAAAAAAGTTAACACTAGTTCTCTCCTACCAGTTGCTAGTATGTGAACTAGCATGCTAGATAGTTACGCTGAATGATTCAGCGCTGAGAAAACCACCTTTTCGCGGAAAGAAACAGCGCCAACAAGAATATTCTTGAGTATCTGTGCACCCCAGCGCTTAATGATACAACGCCATCAGAAAAAATAAAATGTTACTGCTACCAAATTCGTGAACTTCTCTTTGAATGCACCTTGGAACAGATACCAAAGTGCAGCACGTGGAGTTGTGGACCCTCGTGACAATCAAACCACCCACTTCAAGTACCATTAAAAATCAAAAATGAACTAAAAATCATGAGCTAATACCTCATTCTCAATATTAAATTAAGTTATATTACTTTTGAATGGAATGACTTTGACTCGTCATGCATGCGCGGTATGGTTCCGCGAAAAGTAAGATTTTTTTTTGTGCTGAACCATTCAGCGCCCAGCGCTATTCTACTCAGCGACTAGCATGCTAGATTAGTATTCCCATAAGACTTAGGAGGTAGTCCTGACTGCTAATCTAGATGCTAGACTAGCACCCATAAGACTTAGTCTTATGTAATACCCTCTTCAAAGACTCAAGTAGCATACAGAGCAACCAAAACACAATAGTAAAAGACTGCATACGCCATAAGGAATCCAAAATGATTTGGTTTTTCCCCTATATACCTTCTTTCTTTCGTAATTGGCGCACCTGTTGGAACCGCCTATTGAGCGGCCACTTTTGTATCTCCTTTCATGGGTTGAAGTACCTGGCCATGGTTGGTGGTTATTAGAGATGTACTTAGTATATCACACAAAGGCATGGAAGTCCTTCGATGGACTAAAATTTTGGATAACCAGTGGTCCCGCCGTAATTCGACAAAAAGCGGACAAAGTGGAGGTATAGTTGTCAACGGGTGGACAAAAGGGTCGTTCCAAACAAAAATTTTATCTGGCCGTTCGTGACTCATGATCTGAATCAGAATCACTGTGTCAGAAACTGTCAGGGGCTTAATTTTATTAAAGAAAATTAATAATTCCCATTATTTACTATGGATGACACCCAAACTTAAAAAATAGCACGGTAAAATTAGACCTGATGTAAATTAAAAATAAGAAAATTATTTGAAAATGGATTTAAAAACTATTTTTTCGTCCATTTAAACAAAATTTCAAATTGTATACGTTTTTTTCACCCAAGTATTATCGTTATTGGGTTAATTGACCAATTTTGTATTTCTTTGAAAGCATCCGTTTATGGTGCTCTGATAAGATACTTTGATTAGAAGTGCCCGTCTAAGCTTCTAATTATACGGCTCCGAGCTGATTTTTTTCTCTCTCTTCTAACGTGAAGTTTCTTGTTTCGCTTTATTAGTGGTGTTACTGGTGTAACACATATTATGTGTTTTGGAAAAGAAAAAGAAAAAAAAACTTCAATAAATTTACGTGTACCAGACAGCTAAGAGAGAGAAGACTGCTTCATGTGCCGCTTTTGACATCAATCCCCATGATGGCCCTACTTGACGTGATTGGACAGGCCGTACCACGATGCTTTAACCGCTAGTCATCTGTTCTTGGATGAGGTCTAGTCAAATAGCACAACCAACGATGCTCAAATTTCATGGCTCTAAGTGAATCACCATCATCTGCTATGCAATTCTGGTAGCTATTTCCACGATGTGATCACAGAGCTTTGATCTGTAACTACTTTACAAGACATATAAACAGCGTAAGAATTTTTAATTTTTCCTCGACAAAGATTAAGTAAATTGAATTGGCTTATAGGAAGCAAGCAAAATGTACAACTAAAACACACCTATTGGAACCGCCTATTGAGCGGCCACTTTGGTATCTCCTTTCATGGGTTGAAACCGGCATGGTTGGTAGTCATTAGAGATCTATTGGGCATATCACAAGGGCATGTAAGTCCTTTTGGTGGACCAAAATTTTGGATAACCGGTGGGCCAGCCGTAAATCGACAAAAAGCTGACAAAGTAAAGGCAAAATTGTCAACGGGTGGACAGAAGGGTCCTTCCAAACAAACTTTTATCTGGCCGTGACTCATGATCTGAATCGGTATCCCTGTGTCAGCAACTGTCAGATGCTTAATTTTATTAAAGAATATTAATAATTCCCATTATGGATCTACACAAAGCTTAAAATGAAATCAAACATGTTGACACCCCAACCATTTTATCATTGCTCGTATCAATTTGTTAATGATCTACTCAGAATGAGCCGAACAAGAACCAAAAAGAAAATCTATCTCAGGTTTCATTACGTACCGCATTGGGACAGTCACATGACTATCATCTCTACCGTGCTTCTTAAAACGACCAAAATACGTACAACTGACATACATTATATGAATAATATTTTCTGATAACTAAATATTTCCTATTGACCAATTAAAAAAAAATATTTCTGATCTTTAACAAAATAATAAATAAGTAGTATCTTTTCTTTGTTTTGATCAATAATAAATAAATAGTATCTCTGATAACTAAATATTAAAACATGCTGGTGGTAGAGTGAGGAAGACTTGTGAGACAGAATAATCAACTGAAATGAATCTATTGTCAAAGAAATATAAATTACTCTACCATATAAAACTAGATACTTTTGGAAATTTCCTCTAAAATAGATAGCGTCTTCAAAGATGAATTTGTGTCGATGTATCCATATAGACTCAAGAGATTGCTGCTTATGAGATGTTTTTTTTCTTTTTTAACGAGCAACGGAAAACGATCGATATTATTAAAAGCCTACCAGAAGTAGGCGGAGCAAGCTCAGTAGCTACAGACGCCAAACCCACAACTAGCTAGAGAAGAAAACAAGGGAAACATAACTAGGTGATTCAAAAACTCTCCCAGTTTACAATCATCGAATCATAGATCCTCCATCATTCCTATTCATTTATCTATATATCAATATAGATATATAAATTAGGTCGTACTACTTAAAAAATGTAAGCCAAATGTGCTAACGACCATTTTTCTTGTCCTTTTTGTTGGTGTTGAGTTCGCCATGCTGATCAAATCCTCTGCTCTGATTAGTTACTCCCATTTGTTGCTCCTCCGATGGCTCGGCGTTTTTACCAGAAGTCTTCCCTTTATCCTTCTTCTCCTTCTTTCCTTCATTACTTTCTTTTGCATTCTTATCCAATCTCGTAATACTACTATTCTTCTGGTCGACCGAAGACGAAATGATTATCCCCTTATCCTTCTTCTGCTTCTTTCCATCGTTATTATCTCGAAACGACATTATCAACTACAATATCAATCAAAACGGTTAAAAGATAAGAAGATGATGCAGAACATGTATAGCGATCATTAAAAGGTAAGAAAATAATACAGAACATGTATGGTGATCACTTGTAATAAATAAAAACTTAATAACTGAATGATAATAACCCTAGCGCCTTAAAAGAAAAACATAGTGGTGATGATGGTTGTAATAACAACCGATAAAGGCTGCTCGTGCATATAGTGGTGATGATGGTGGTGTAGCAACTAGCAACCAACAAAGGTGGTTTGTGTATATGGTGGTGGTGGTAAACAAAGACTATCTAACTGGGTTGTAGAAGCCAACAAATGATATTTGTGTATATGGTGGTTTGGTGGATGAAAGTGGTGGTGATAGATGATGGATTTTCTGTTCAGTGATGGTAGTAATGGTGCACATAGAAACCAACAGAGCAAGGAGAAAACTTCTTATTATTAATCAAGAAAGAGAAAATTACTAGAGATGAAGACATCGAAGAAAAGAATACAAAAGAGCAGGTTAATTAGAATAGAATTGCAGTGAAAGAAAGACAAAGACTAAAGGAAGAAATCAGACCCTAATTGAAACCAAAACTATCTAACTGGGTTGTAGATCATGTCTTTGGATTAAAGCTGATCAGGAAGTAATGAAAATCTCAAAAACCAACAAAGCTAAATTAACCCAAACCAAAAGAAAAGAAAGAAAAAGAAAGAAAAAGAACAAACCCTTTATGTGTTCTTGTTCTTCTTCAGTTGTGGAGTTAGAAATGCAATCCAGGAATCCCCTTATTTATAGACCTAGGTTTTAATTCCGATGTGTATCCGCAGTAGGTATTATTACGTACTGTATTTATTAAATAATCGGCTACGTGTCGGATGCTCATATTCAAAAGACTAATAACAGCTAGCAGTCAGTGGCTGTGGTCTCTAACTAAAGAATACTCCCAAACCCATTTTTTCTGGTTCACACTTGTTGGATATACATCCTCTCTAGACCAAATTTCTACCGTTTGTTTCGACCATTACATCTCTTAATATGGTAAGAGGTGGTCGTTTTTGTTCACTAGCAAAAAAAAAAAAAAAAAGGAAATATCAAGTAAAGAAAAAAAAAAAAAAGGAAATATCAAGTAAAGAAAAAAAAAAAAAAAAAGGAAATATCAAGTAAAGAAAAAATCGGCCATCATTCATTTGGCTCGACCTCAGAAGTGATATTTAATTCAGCATCTTTGGAACCTACTAGTTCCGTTTTTCTTGACAACGTGGAATGGAAGGGGTATGTCTGCACGAGGACTTTTCGGCTTTTGGTAACGGGTCGAAGTCAGCTCGGCAAGTTCTTAATATAGGTGATTGCTGTATGTTGGTTTTGCTTTCTCTCTTGATCTTTGATGTTCATATATAGACCATAAAATACTGATGTCATTAAGCCTACTGTAAATCACCGGTTATGACTTGTAGGTCGTGTTTGGTATCCTGGATATCCCATCCTAGGTTGGGTTATCCAGTAAATAACTGTTAAAATGTGTTTGTCTCACTGCAATTCCAATCTTGGATAAGGATTACTAAACCTTCCTTGATTTTAGGAAGCTAAAAGTGTGAGTTTAAGGTATTCTTCCAAATACCCGGGATACTGTATCCTCACCCTTAGATTGCTTATTTTTCTTTAAAATAAGTATTTGGCTAAGAAATAATTATTTATATTAGCATATTTCTGTAGTCAAACAAACACAAGTTAACCTAGCCCAAGATATGATAGAATTTTAGACAAACGCCATTAAAACTAACCATTAACAAGGTTATCATAGATTAAATTAAGATGAACTTTTCCAGGATATGTTATCCCGTTTCCAAGCTCCCAAACAGACCCGTAGTTTCATGTTGAACATCCATGTTTTAATACAGTGAACCAACCGCTGTACTTTCAAAGGTTTCAAAACATCTTTGATTCATTCAAACTTGGAATCTCTCATAGTGATGCATGCATGGTTTATACGATTATACCCTTATGGATAATAAATAGTGAAATTTTGAAATAATTTATCTCTCAAACTACACCATGGATGTTCGAAAACTTCGTACCATTCGAAATCATTTTAAAACACCTACGTAACGAATATAAACATGACTATCAAATTATGTATATTTCTTATATTTCTTATAATCAATTAAAATGTTAATTTTAGAAATATCTCCTTGTTTGGTCAGTGTTCTGAAAACCGGACCGGACCGGCCGGTTAGACCGGTGAACCGGCGACCCAGTCATTTTTCTGGTCCGGTTGAACACTACCCAAAGAACTTTGTCAAAAACCGCTGTATTTTTTATAACCCGGTTGACCCGGGTGATCCGACCAGTAACCCAACGATCCATTGCCGTTCTACTGGGTTGGCTCGGAAAAAAAAATCATCATTAATTCTTCTGAATCTTCTCAGAAGAAAGAAGGTATAATTTTTAGTAAAATTGATATCTGAGAATCAAAGTGAGAAGGGTAGCCTTATTCGAAGATTTTAGAAACAAAGTTGTTATCTAATCAATCTCCTTCGTTTTTGTCAATTATATCAATGGATTTCCAGTAATTGGATAATCAGATCCACGTTTGGAATTCTAGATTTAATTTTGACAAACACGAATTGGAGTTAATTTTGAAAGGTTCAAGCAAACCACAAGTGGACTCATCAGATAACACACCCATTCTAATACATTAGCCTCACCTTCATTAGATTAAAACACCTCTGAACTAAAGCCAAAAGAAACCTTTCTTGATCAAACCACTGAATAATGATAAAATAAGTAGTAAATTAAAAAAAAAAATCAAGATGATTCTTTACACCTGGATACTCATCATGAGATGTGATTGTATCAAAAGGAAAAGAAATAATCATCAATAGCTAGAGACGAAAACTAAAGGCAAGTGGATCTATGAATATGCAGAGATGTAAAGAGGAAGAACGAGAGGGAAATGGGCGGAAATAGTTACGAGGCTGTACAATTTTTAATGTGAGAAATGTAATGTTTTTGACCCAGTGAACCGGGTTAAACCACTGGTTGGACCATGTGACTCTTGACCCAGTAATTTTACCGGTTCGATGTCCGGGCTGGTTTTTAGAACATTGGTTTGGTGATATATGTCACTTAATGATGGGACAAAATCTAAAAGTAATTAGGTCATTTATTAGTGGGACGGAGGGAGTATGATATATGGGCAATAAAGATTAATTGAAACATTAATTGCATTGATGACATTAGTTTCCTGCCGAGATTGGGGTATACCCATTTTATTCCCATCTAAACTAGTGTGCTAAGGGGTGTCTAAAAGGTGTTAAAAGACCAAATTGCCCATACTAAAAAACCATGCCGACTAAAACACATTCAAAAAAAAAATTCAAAATCTTTCTTCAAAAGTCTAACCATACATGATGAGTTCAAAAAAAAAAAAACGAATAATCAAAACGGATCGAAAGTCGGCAAGGTTTTTTTTGTCGACCTTGCCGACTAAAATATAGTCGGCAGGTTATAAGGTTGAATATCGTGCCCGACTTTCATCTCTGAAATCAGTAGTTACAGGGTCGACACGGTATTCAACTTTATACCCTGCCGACTAAAATATAGTCGGCACGATATTCATCCTTATACCTTGCCGACTAATCATTTTTATCTGTATGTCAAAAATTCTATAGTCGGCGGGGGTATTTTTTTTTTATCGACCTTGCCGACTATAAGATAGCCTAAGGTAAAAAATCAACAAGATGCCGACTAGTGAAGCATTTACAACGGTCTCTTGTGTGTCAAAAATAATAAAGTCGGCATCTTCTTCATTCATCGACCTTTGCCGACCATAAGTTGTCGACATGTTCTTCATCCGCGCACCTTTGTCGGCCAAAGTTAGTCGACATGTTCTTCATTCGTTGACCCCGCCGACTTTTGATAGTTTCAAACCGAAAGTGTTGAATTTTTCTTTAATTTTGAATATGATTTCATATCCAAACTTTGCAATCCTCTTTTTTTTAGAAGTGTTATGCTTTCATTTCCGTTGAAAAAATATTCTCGAAAGAAAAAATTTCATCAAAAATCTTCCCAAATGAGTTCAATCAAAAAAAAAAATTCAAACTTAAATTCATGATTTCAAAAGTTTTAATCTAAACTTCAATTAATTAAGCCAATCAAATTTTTTAGTGTTAATTAAACAAAGGTATATTAGCCATTTAGAAAATATATGATTAAGGGGTGGCTTCTTTTACTTCAAAATGACCTTATTTTGTCTTATTAGGTATACCCTAATTAATCTGGGTATACCCCAATCAAGCTTGGATTAGTTTACCCAACGTTGTAAGCAACGGGGCCATTGGTTATATTAATAACAAGTAGGAAACAGGGCCGGCCTTAGAAATGTATGCAAGAAACAAAATGTTAGAAATGTACACCTTTTGTTTACGGGTTCACACTTGAGATGTTTCTACTAACAAAAGTGACTATGGCACAATAAACCATGGCTTTAATTTTGCTGGCAGCATAATGGAATTTTGGCCATCTTATTCTACAAAAATGCTATCTGCCCCAAGTTTTTAGTAGAACACGAAATTGGGATATAAAAAGAAATCGAGGGATATTGATTACTTCTCCCAACCCATGGTGTCTGCTAAGGGGTGATTTTTGGGTATGAAAATACTAAAATACCCTTCCCTCAAAATAAAAATTAAAAAACTTTAAATCAAAAAACAAAATCATATCCCCATTTCCATCTCCACTTCTTATTAATCACTTTCAGGGTTAGAACTTTGAAACCCAAATATTCCCCATTCCCTTTCAAATTCTAAACTCTCCCCACTCTCTTTCAAATTCTCTTCTCCTTCTCTGCCGGCTCCTCACTTTGGAAACGAATTTTTTTTTTTTTAATTCGGAAGTGATGGAGATCATGCTGCAAGTGATGAAGACCATGCCGGAATTGATGAAGACCATGCCGGAACTGGTGCCGGCATGGTTGGTAACTAACATTCAATGCCATAACTGAGTACCGGCATGCTCAATAGAAATTTATCAATGCCGGTAGTCAAGTGAAAAAAAAAATTGAAGTTTCCTGGATACTTTTCATCATGTGCCGGCATAGAAATTTAATCAACATACTATCTTGAAACCTAGGTCTTAGGCATGCTCGAGAATTAACTACTTGTCTTAAGTGGACCGATTAAAACCGAAAAAACTCAAAACAAATATTTTTTTACATCGCCGGAAGTGATGAAGACCATGCCGGAATTGGTGAAGAACCACGCCGGAAAATGGTGCCTAGCATGCTCGATAGAAATCTATCAATGCCGGTAGTCAAGTGAAAAAAATTGAAGTTTCTGGATACTTTTCATCATGTTCCTAAGATAGAAATTTAAGCAAAAACCATGCCTAAGTAGTTCCTAAATCCTCGAAAATCGATAATCGTGCCGGAAGTAGACCGATTAAAACTGAAAAATAGGTTTCAAGATCAAAACCCCCGAACCCCCCGGAGAGTGGCAAACAATTTATGAAAAATTCCAACAAATGCCGGCATGGTTTTTGGGTTGAATACCATGCCGGCACCAAGCTTTTTTAGCTGCAACAATGGTGGATTCAAAGGAAAAAAAAAATCAAATTTTCAACCTCTTAGCAACAATTCTCTCTTCACAATCATCCTCCACTTCCGCCAAAAAAAAAGTTCCCTCTCAAATTTTTTTTCCATCTTTCTACTCTCATCTCATTCACCCAAATACAAATACACACTAATCATTTAACAAAATCTTAAGATTTTTACTAATTATTATTAATTACTAATCCTGATTAGTGATGGGTATATTAGGATATTAAAAAATACTTAGATAAGGGGTGACCCAGAATTGATATTTGGACTTTTTTTGTCCTTTTCCTATATCCCCCAATTGTTTTTTTATCCCCCAATTGTGGGTTCTTTTAGTACTAGCACGGTTAGCCAAAGGCTAGTAACATTATTTCTTAAAGTAGTCCGTAAGGAAGATTCACTGATAAAAAAAGTAAAAATATGGAAACTCGATCAGGGATTATATATTGAGAAAATGGGTCATTTGTCCAAAAAAATTTAAAACACGGTTCAAATGGACGAGTAAAAAAAAGGTACAGGTGAAATAGCCAAAAAAAATAAATAGCAAGGATGAAACTGGATTCATCCTGGCTTATACTTAAAAAAATAGCAAGGATGAAACTGGATGCATCCTGTGTAAAAAAAAAATAAGAAAAAATATTTGAAAATGGACAGGATGAAACTGGTTACATCCTGTCTATTTTTTAAATTTTTGTCCATTTAAACAGTATCTTTTTAATTTTTGGCTATTTAAATAGTATCAAAACCTAAGTGTCTTTTTCACCCAGAAATTGTTGATTTTGGTCTTTTTGACCAATTTTGTGTTATATATTGAACTTGTTTGATCAGTTTTGAGTAACTTATTGTTACCTCCTAGTCACTTAAGAAGGGAATTTGAACAAGTTTAAAAATAACTGCACAATATTGTTGTCATGCAGTTTCAATTGTTGGAAAAAACTGGGTTGCAATAGAAGATGAAATAACACAGGAAGAGATTGTTATACTCCAAACTTTTAAGGCTCAAAAGATTTCTTTTAGACAATTATTTCTACCCTCCCAATAAATTAGCGATTACAATAGGTATGTGAAATAATGCCTTCAGGATACAATGAAAGCCCTACAACAGAAATTGAATTCAAGGTTTGTACCCCTTAATCCAATCAAGAACACATGTAAACAAAATTTCTGATGATGCTTTAGAAAGAGAGAAAACAGAAAGTTTTTTTTTTTCGTTATCTTTTAAACGAGTTTTGGGAAATGCTATTTATAGAGGTTTTCGCATCTGTTGGGAATAGACATCTTTTCACCAACAGGTTTCTCTTCGAAACGATGAGTCTCTTCATCATCAGACATCAATAACGTCTGTTGGATTCGAAGATTCTGGATATGTTTGTAACTGTCGAAACAGTTACGTACCACCAAAAAATTCTTCCGGGGCGTTGCCCCCTAGAGACCCCCACAACCTGACCTGTCAGGTCGACCACAGCATGGGGGGCTACGCCCCCCAGGACCCTCCCTTGGATAGCGCAATTGAAAATATTCCAACATGCTCCCTCTATTTTCAAAAAACCATAAAACAAAGTTAAAAACTTTTAAATCAGAGTGGCTGCATCACCGAAGCAGTGACTGCCTACGTACCCGAATGGGATCAAGCCAACGTAGTTCAAGCACAATTGACACTAGGCATCATCGTTGAAATCAACACATAAATAATAGGTATCTTTTGGATTTGAACCTTCACTTAGTGTAAGAAACTCAAAGTCTTATCGAGATTCTATGGTGAAACCAGTCTTGAACCAAGTATCCCTTATGATAAAACCGGAGTCTCCACACATATTGATTTCATAAATCATGTGTTTTGTAGCCAAGCACGTTAATGGCCATGTGCTTATATCCTTGATTCATGAGTCTTCTTTAGAGAACGGCCTTCTTCTCTTAGGAAACGGCCCGATTTCCATACTCATATAGGTAAGTCTCGAAGGTGTTTCGCGATACACCTTTTACTAATCACGAACTCATTAAGGATTTACATCCATCCTATTTTCTTGCAAACCCCAACACTAATTAGAAATGGGAAGTTTTATATCGTGCTCCATAATCTACATCCATAACTTGTTGGTACCACATTGAACCTTGTTTATCTTTTTCAAAACATAGGTTGGGTTTTACTGCTATGGGAGATCAAACTTCTTTCCACGAGACCTTAGTCCCATTTCTTTACTTTTTATTGAAACCACCGAACTTGGTAGACTCTTCGTAAATGGGTATGCCAAATTCCTCTTTGATTCAATAAAGTTAACGAGAACCACTCCCCTCTTGAGTATTTGCCTAACCATTTGATGTCTAAGACTTGCATGTCTTGACTTTCCATTATAAGTCTTATTTGAGACATTATAGATGGTAGCTTGATTATCACAATTAATCAAGACCGCCGGAGTTGGCTTCTTCCAAAATGGAATTTCCATAAGTAGGTTCCTAAGCCATTCTGCCTCCTTACATGCATCTGTTAAGGCTATTAATTCCGACAACATTGTTGAATCAGAAATACAAGTATGCTTCTTGGAACTCCAAGACACAGCATTACCCCCTAATGTAAAGATCCATCCAGACGTTGATTTGGACTTGACCTCTACATCGTTCCAGTTAGCATCGTTGTACCCTTCCAGTGCAGCGGGATAGCCTTGGTTATGCAAGCCAAAATTCATTGTACCTTTCAAGTAAGCCATAACTCTTGAAACTGCTTTCCAGTGTTCATATCCTGGATTACTTGAGAAACGACATAACACTCCCACAACTTGGGCTATGTCCGGTCTTGTGAAATGCATAGCTATGTCCGGTCTTGTTCCATATATATTTCTTCTTCCAAATCTCCATTTAGGAAGGTGGTTTTGACATCCATTTGATGAATAATTAACTTGTGAATAGAAGCAAGTGCTATTAAACAACGAATAGATGAGATGCGAGCAACAGGAGCATATGTATCAAAGTAATCAATTCCATGTCATTGCTTATAACCCTTAGCAACTAATCTGGCTTTGAACTTATCAATGGAACCATCGGCATTCATTTTTCTCTTGAAAATCCATTTACATCCAATAGGCTTTACGCCCGGAGGTAAATCACAATATATCCAAGTACCGTTGGTCAAAAGAGAATTCTTTTCATCATTGATAGCCTCTTTCCAAAAACTAGCATATTTGGAACTCATAGCCTCAAAGATAAGTTTTAGGGTCATCATCAACATGCATAACATATTTGGTAACACTAAGAATTCTATTCTTATTACCTTCTACAAGATATGTTATAAAGTCTGGACCAAAATTTTTCTCTATTCTTGCTCTCTTACTCCTTCTAGGTTCGATATCTTATATGGGTTCAGAAGTATCCTCCATGTCTCGAGTAGGAACAAAATGATCATCAGTCTCATTAGTCTCTTCAGATTCTAGACTAGGTAACAATGAGTTCTCCATGGGTTGCATTTGAGAACTGTTCCTATTTAAGTTCTCAAAGAATTCGACATCTACAGATTCTATAATCTCAAAAGTGTCAAGGATTAAAAATCTGTAGGTGATACTATTAAGAGAGTATCCCACAAAAGCACATTTATAAGCCCTGTTTCCCAGTTTTGGTCTTTTAGGATTAGGCTTTCGAACATATGCTAAGCAACCCCAGACTTTAAGTCTCTTCAAGTTTGGTTTCCTCTTAAACCACAATTCATAAGGAGAAACATTCTTCTTTTTCAAAGGAACTCTATTCAAAATATAACATGCAGACAACATAGCTTCACCCCACAAAGAATTAGGCAAACTAGAACTTATAAGCATGCAATTAACCATATCAATCAAAGTTCTATTTTTCCTTTCAGACACACCATTTTGTTGAGGTGTGTAAGGTGCAGTAAATTGATGAATTAAACCATGCTCTTGACAAAAGAATTTAAATTCATTAGGAAAATATTCACCACCACGATCAGAACGTAAAATCTTAATTTTCAGTCCTAATTGTGTCTCTACTTTTGCTTTGTATATTTTGAATATGTCAAAAACATCATCCTTAGATTTCATCAAATATGTATAAGCATATCTAGTACTATCCTCTATAAAAGTGACATAATACTTATTTCCACCAGAGTGGCGTAACCATGCAAATCACCCACATCACCGTGTACTAATTTAAGTAAGGAAGAATTTCATACTACGGACTTATGGGAAATTCTAGTTATCTTTGCTTGCACACATATTTCACATTCGAAGCATGATCAAAATTGCAATCGAAAATCAAACCTAATCGTTTCATGTTTCTAAGAGAACCATAATTCACATGACCAAACCTAGCATGCCATAAATTAACCGAGTCAACAATATAAGCAGAACTATTATTTATTAAATTAAGCTTAATTATCCCATTACAAGCATATCCTTGTCCAACAAACACACCATTTTTGGACAATACAAACTTATTAGACTCATAGGTCGTCTTGAATCCAGCCTTCATAACAAGGTCGCCGGAAACAAGGTTCTTTACAATGTCAGGGACATGTAACACATTAGTAAGAGTATGTGATCTTTCCGAAGTAAACGAGAGTTCAACAGTGCCTTTCCCAATGACTTTGCTGTGTTGGCCGTTTGCGGAGACAACTTCGTTTCCTTCTCCACTAACTGGTTCGTATGTCTTGTAAAGATTTCTATCCTTACAGATATGGACGGTTGCACCATTGTCGTACCACCATCCACCCCCAGTTTCAGCAACAGCATTGGCGGCTTGCACCACGATCACAAGTTTGCCATCGACCATATTTGCCTCCTTTTTCTGGTTCTGCCGTTGTTTCTTTTTAAGACGACAGTCACGAGCAAAATGGCCGCGTTTGTCACTGAAGTAGCAATTGCCCTTCTTCTTACTCTTCTTGTTGGGATGATGCTTCTTAAACTAAGTATCATTCTTAGGTTTCAAGGAATTCAGTGTCTTAGATTCTTCTACGCTATTCACCTTAGAATGGTTCTCAGACTGTGGACTATCCTTAAGTTCTCGTTTACGAGAGTCCTCTTATATTCCAAGATGACGCTGTAATGCCTCTAAATCATAGTCAGTCTCAGCATTTCTTCTTATAACCATTCCAAGAAGGGGGAAGACGAGAAATAATAACCCCGACAACAAACACAGAAGGAAGATCAATTCCAGCATCCTTAAGATGATTAACAATGAGTAAAAGTTCACTGACCTGGGCAATGATTGACTTACTGTCAACCATCTTAAAATCCATGAAGTTGCAAGTCAGGAATTTCTTGTTGCTTGCTTCAGAAATCTTGTATTTGTTGTCAAGCGCAGTCCATAATTCCTTTGCATTCGCAATACTCCGATGTGCATTGTAAACATGAGTTTCCAGGGCACTCAAAATATGACCACGACACATGAAATCATCTTCCTGACGGTTCTTTCGTTTGGTAATCAAATCGGGAGTATCTTTGTCGATGGTGCAGAATCGCCTCCAATCCATCTTCAAGTATGTACCACAACTTGATGGTGATCGAAAAACTTCACAGTCTCTTGCCAACGAGTAAAATTTTCACCATCAAAACGTTCCAGTCGAGTTAGGGTTTGGTTCATCACTTGCAGGGATTGTGCAGTAGCATTCGAAGTTGAAGATTCACCCTCCATTGCCAGAAAGTAATTGTCTAAAATTGTTGGAAAAACTGGGTTGCAATAGAAGATGAAATAACACAGAAGAAATTGTTGTACTCCAAACTTTCAAGGCTCATAAGATTTCTTTTAGACAATTATTTCTACCCTCCCAATAAATTGGCGATTACAAACAATATGTGAAATAATGCCTTGGGATACAATGAAATCCCTACAACAGAAATTGAATTCAAGGTTTTTACCCCTTGATCCAATCAAGAACACATGTAAACAAAATTTCGATGATGCTTTAGAAAGAGAGAAAAACAGAAAGTTTTTTTTTTTTTTTTCGTTATCTTTTAAACGAGTTTTGGGAGATGCTATTTATAGAGGTTTTCGCATCTGTTGGGAATAGACATCTTTTCACCAACAGGTTTCTCTTCGAAACGATGAGTCTCTTCATCAACAGACATCAATAACGTCTGTTGGATTCGAAGATTCTGGATATGTTTGTAACTGTCGAAACAATTACGTACCACCAAAAAATTCTTCCGGGGCGTTGCCCCCTAGAGGCCCCCACCAGGGGCAGTCTCCCCTGGACCCCCACAACCTGACCTGTCAGGTCGACCACAGCCTGGGGGGCTACGCCCCCCAGGACCCCTCCTTGGATAGCGCAATTGAAAATATTCCAACATTCTCCCTCTATTTTCAAAAAACCATAAAACAAAGTTAAAAACTTTTAAATCGAGTGGCTGCATCACCGGGCGAAAGGATGATCGCCTACGTGCACGAGTGGGATCAAGCCAACGTAGTTCAAGCACAATTGAGACTAGGCATCATCGTTGAAATCAACACATAAATAATAGGTATCTTTTGGATTTGAACCTTCACTTAGTGTAAGAAACTCAAAGTCTTATCGAGATTCTATGGTGAAACCAGTCTTGAACCAAGTATCCCTTATGATAAAACCGGAGTCTCCACACATATTGATTTCATAAATCATGTGTTCTGTAGCCAAGCACGTTAATGGCCATGTGCTTATATCCTTGATTCATGAGTCTTCTTTAGAGAACGGCCTTCTTCTCTTAGGAAACGACCTGATTTCCATACTCATATAGGTAAGTCTCGAAGGTGTTTCTACGATACACCTTTTACTAATCACAGACTCATTAAGGATTTACATCCATCCTATTTTCTTGCGTAACCCATCACTAATTAGAAATGGGAAGTTTTATATCGTGCTCCATAATCTACATCCATAACTTGTTGGTACCACATTGAACCTTGTTTATCTTTTTCAAAACATAGGTTGGGTTTTATAACATGGGAGATCAAACTTCTTTCACAGACCTTAGTCCCATTTCTTTACTTTTTATTGAAACCACCGAACTTGGTAGACTCTTCGTAAATGGGTCTGCCAAATTCCTCTTTGATTCAATAAAGTTAACCGTAACCACTCCCCTCTTGAGTATTTGCCTAACCATTTGATGTCTAAGACTTGCATGTCTTGACTTTCCATTATAAGTCTTATTTGAGACATTATAGATGGTAGCTTGATTATCACAATTAATCAAGACCGCCGGAGTTGGATTCTTCCAAAATGGAATTTCTATAAGTAGGTTCCTAAGCCATTCTGCCTCCTTACATGCATCTGTTAAGGCTATTAATTCCGACAACATTGTTGAATCAGAAATACAAGTATGCTTCTTGGAACTCCAAGACACAGCATCACCCCCTAATGTAAAGATCTATCCAGACGTTGATTTGGACTTGGCCTCTACATCGTTCCAGTTAGCATCGTTGTACCCTTCCAGTGCAGCGGGATAGCCTTGGTAATGCAAGCCAAAATTCATTGTACCTTTCAAGTAAGCCATAACTCTTGAAACTGCTTTCCAGTATTCATATCCTGGATTACTTGAGAAACGACATAACACTCCCACAACTTGGGATATGTCCAGTCTTGTGCAATGCATAGCTAGGTCCGGTCTTGTTCCATATATATTTCTTCTTCCAAATCTCCATTTAGGAAGGTGGTTTTGACATCCATTTGATGAATAATTAACTTGTGAATAGAAGCAAGTGCTATTAAACAACGAATAGATGAGATGCGAGCAACAGGAGCATATGTATCAAAGTAATCAATTCCATGTCATTGCTTATAACCCTTAGCAACTAATCTGGCTTTGAACTTATCAATGGAACCATCAGCATTCATCTTTCTCTTGAAAATCCATTTACATCCAATAGGCTTTACGCCCGGAGGTAAATCACAATATATCCAAGTACCGTTGGTCAAAAGAGAATTCTTTTCATCATTGATAGCCTCTTTCCAAAAACTAGCATATTTGGAACTCATAGCCTCAGCATAAGTTTTAGGGTCATCATCAACATGCATAACATATTTGGTAACACTAAGAATTCTATTCTTATTACCTTCTACAAGATATGTTATAAAGTCTGGACCAAAATTTTTCTCTATTCTTGCTCTCTTACTCCTTCTAGGTTCGATATCTTCTATGGGTTCAGAAGTATCATCCATGTCTCGAGTAGGAACAAAATGATCATCATTCTCATTAGTCTCTTCAGATTCTAGACTAGGTAACAATGAGTTCTCCATGGGTTGCATTTGAGAACTGTTCCTATTTAAGTTCTCAAAGAATTCGACATCTCTGATTCTATAATCTCAAAAGTGTCAAGGATTAAAAATCAGTAGGTGATACTATTAAGAGAGTATCCCACAAAAGCACATTTATAAGCCCCATTTCCCAGTTTTGGTCTTTTAGGATTAGGCTTTCGAACATATGCTAAGCAACCCCAGGACTTTAAGTCTCTTCAAGTTTGGTTTCCTCTTAAACCACAATTCATAAGGAGAAACATTCTTCTTTTTCAAAGGAACTCTATTCAAAATATAACATGCGAGACAACATAGCTTCACCCCACAAAGAATTAGGCAAACTAGAACTTATAAGCATGCAATTAACCATATCAATCAAAGTTCTATTTTTCCTTTCAGACACACCATTTTGTTGAGGTGTGTAAGGTGCAGTAAATTAATGAATTAAACCATGCTCTTGACAAAAGAATTTAAATTCATTAGGAAAATATTCACCACCACGATCAGAACGTAAAATCTTAATTTTCAGTCCTAATTGTGTCTCTACTTTTGCTTTGTATATTTTGAATATGTCAAAAACATCATCCTTAGATTTCATCAAATATGTATAAGCATATCTAGTACTATCCTCTATAAAAGTGACATAATACTTATTTCCACCAGGAGTGGCAGAACCATGCAAATCACCCACGTCACTGTGTACTAATTTAAGTAAGGAAGAATTTCGTACTACAGACTTATGGGAAATTCTAGTTATCTTTGCTTGCACACATATTTCACATTCAGAAGCATGATCAAAATTGCAATCAGAAATCAAACCTAATCGTTTCATGTTTCTAAGAGAACCATAATTCACATGACCAAACCTAGCATGCCATAAATTAACCGAGTCAACAATATAAGCAGAACTATTATTTATTAAATTAAGCTTAATTATCCCATTACAAGCATATCCTTGTCCAACAAACACACCATTTTTAGACAATACAAACTTATTAGACTCATAGGTCGTCTTGAATCCAGCCTTCATAACAAGGTCGCCGGAAACAAGGTTCTTTACAATGTCAGGGACATGTAACACATTAGTAAGAGTAACAGTCTTTCCCGAAGTAAACGAGAGTTCAACAGTGCCTTTCCCAATGACTTTGCTGTGTTGGCCGTTTGCGGAGACAACTTCGTTTCCTTCTCCACTAACTGGTTCGTATGTCTTGTAAAGATTTCTATCCTTACAGATATGGACGGTTGCACCATTGTCGTACCACCATCCACCCCCTGTTTCAAAGAATGACATTGGTGGCTTGCACCACGATCACAAGTTTGCCATCGACCATATTTGCCTCCTTT
Organism: Papaver armeniacum; assembly: GCA_023531295.1. Classification (NCBI taxonomy): domain Eukaryota; kingdom Viridiplantae; phylum Streptophyta; class Magnoliopsida; order Ranunculales; family Papaveraceae; genus Papaver; species Papaver armeniacum. The sequence continues at coordinate 590,127 of JAJJWW010018480.1, read as the reverse complement.
TTCTGGTTCTGCCGTTGTTTCTTTTTAAGACGACAGTCACGAGCAAAATGTCCGCGTTTGTCACTGAAGTAGCAATTGCCCTTCTTCTTACTCTTCTTTTTGGGATGATGCTTCTTAAACTAAGTATCATTCTTAGGTTTCAAGGAATTCAGTGTCTTAGATTCTTCTACGCTATTCACCTTAGAATGGTTCTCAGACTGTGGACTATCCTTAAGTTCTCGTTTACGAGAGTCCTCTTATATTCCAAGATGACGCTGTAATGCCTCTAAATCATAGTCAGTCTCGGATTTCTTCTTATAACCATTCCAAGAAGGGGGAAGACGAGAAATAATAACCCCGACAACAAACACAAAGAAGGAAGATCAATTCCAAGATCCTTAAGATGATTAACAATGAGTAAAAGTTCATGACACGGGCAATGATTGACTTCTCACAACCATCTTAAAATCCATGAAGTTGCAAGTCAGGAATTTCTTGTTGCTTGCTTCAGAAATCTTGTATTTGTTGTCAAGCGCAGTCCATAATTCCTTTGCATTCGCAATACTCCGATGTGCATTGTAAACATGAGTTTCCAGGGCACTCAAAATATGACCACGACACATGAAATCATCTTCCTGACGGTTCTTTCGTTTGGTAATCAAATCAGGAGTATCTTTGTCTGATGGTGCAGGAATTGCCTCCAATCCATCTTCAAGTATGTACCACAACTTGATGGTGATCAGAAAAACTTCACAGTCTCTTGCCAACGAGTAAAATTTTCACCATCAAAACGTTCGAAAGTTAGGGTTTGGTTCATCACTTGCGGGGGATTGTGCGTGTAGCATTCGAAGTTGAAGATTCACCCTCCATTGCCAGAAAGTAATTGTCTAAAATTGTTGGAAAAACTGGGTTGCAATAGAAGATGAAATAACACAGGAAGAAGTTGTTGTACTCCAAACTTTCAAGGCTCATAAGATTTCTTTTAGACAATTATTTCTACCCTCCCAATAAATTGGCGATTACAACAGGTATGTGAAATAATGCCTTCAGGATACAATGAAATCCCTACAACAGAAATTGAATTCAAGGTTTTTACCCCTTGATCCAATCAAGAACACATGTAAACAAAATTTCTGATGATGCTTTAGAAAGAGAGAAAACAGAAAGTTTTTTTTTTCGTTATCTTTTAAACGAGTTTTGGGAGATGCTATTTATAGAGGTTTTCGCATCTGTTGGGAATATACATCTTTTCACCAACAGGTTTCTCTTCGAAACGATGAGTCTCTTCATCAACAGAAATCAATAACGTCTGTTGATTCGAAGATTCTGGATATGTTTGTAACTGTCGAAACAGTTACGTACCACCAAAAAATTCTTCCGGGGCGTTGCCCCCTAGAGGCCCCCACCAGGGGCAGTCTCCCCTGGACCCCCACAACCTGACCTGTCAGGTCGACCACAGCCTGGGGGGCTACGCCCCCTAGGATCGCCTTGGATAACGCAGTTGAAAATATTCCAACATCAATTTGTTTACCCAATGCTGTAGAAGAAAATCTAATATGTTCGTTCATGGATCATGATTCGGTATATTCGGTCCCTAAGGAATGTACACCACTTATAGAGGATGTATCAAACAGGTGAGAAAGATAAAAAAAAATGATTCGGTATATTCGGTCCCTAAGAGCAACTGCAGTGGGCGACTAAACCCATTTATTTGGTCTCTGAATCAGGCGTAGCGGGACGGACCATCGACCAAATCCCAGACTAAATTAACAGTGGGCGACTATATTTGGTCGGGGACCAAAGACTAAACCCAAATATAGTCGAGCGTTGATATAATGTTCGCCCCAAAACCAAAGCGAACTTAAAGTTTACGCCCACACCAAAGGGGATAAAGTTTACGCCCACACCAAGCGGGGATAAAGTTTACGCCCCAATTTTTTTTTTTTTTTTTTTTATCTTTGTGATAATGTTCGCGCCACACTAGGCGGACATTATATCAACGCCCCATTTTTTTTTCTTTTTTTTAGTCGGGCAGGGATAAAGTTTACGCCCCACACCATGCGAACTTATAATTTACGCCCCACCAAATATAGTCTTCTACCGCTGTGTCACGGCACAGACTAAACCCAAATTTTGGTATTTTTTTTCCTTTTTGGTCTTTGGTTATACTCGCACCACTGCAGTTGCTCTAAGGAATGGCCTTTTCGTGTACAGTGTTTATGATGACTCAATAGCATCTTTTGAGGATTCCTGTCCACCACGGATTCACACTTGGGATGATTCACCTACCGGCTACACCCAGGTTTATTTTTCTGGCAGTATATTGGAATTTTGGCTACCCTATTCTTGGAAATCAACTAGAAGTAATTACAACTGAATAGAAGAATCATAAATACTGTAATGAAGATAATACCTTCGGCTTTCCGCCATTTTCAACAGCAAGTAAAGTGTCCAAAAGGAGCATTGGGAGTTGGTTTTGGAGCATGAGCATATCCCAAGAACTGCCACCTAGCGCCTAGGGTTAGTAGTTTCGATTGAGACATGTATGTGACTGGGGGATCTTTCATAGTCTTACATCCAGTCATGAAATCCTTTAAGAAATAACTGGATGTTAATTGCCATACCTAATTCGTACCGTATGTTGGCATGCTTTCACCCTAAAAGTGGTAAAACGTATGCAAGCTAAGCACTACTTATGGGTCAAGTTTTGAACGACAAAGAAAATCCGTTCCTTTCTTTTAATAAAAAAACTTATAAGCACACCAAAGAGGGAATACATGCTGGAGTGTTTTTTTTTTTACCTTTTTTTTTTCATTTGGTAAATAAATTTATACATTAGATATGTAATGTACAGAAAAGTGTTGTACAAAACCGAAGTACAAGTTACAACCCACATCAAAGGCATGTTCAACGTTGAAATGCCTATATTATAAGAACCCAAAAAAAAAAAAAAAAAAAAACCATTACAAAAGACCAAAACGGATGAGTGCCTAGCCAACACTCATATCCTAAGAGTACATGCTGGAGCTAGTGGCGGAAAGATTACCACTACTCCCTTGATTAAAGTTATTACATGCCAAAGCTGAATCAATAGATTCTAAGTTCTGTGAATAGATTTAAGAACAACTAAGATAAAAGATATGATGTTGTCTTTTTACTTCTTTCATAGCAATTGAGATGAAAAATTCCAGGGAAAATATTTATAAAAAGATGGGACACAAAAAATTGAACAACCGCCGGAGATGTCTGAGCCTGTTTTACAAAATTCCAAACAAGACCTAAGAGGTTCAAATTTTTTGATTTTTTTCTTTTTTTTTGGATCGATAAAGAATTTGATGCTGGCGAGTTTCGAACTCAGGTCACTTGTCTCATCACCCAATGACTTTACCACTGTATTACAGTGACACCGGCAAATATGACCAATATTTAATTGCAAGTGGCCAATATAACCTACCTCACCGCATTTGATCTGACTGAGACAGCCCTTGTCGTATATCAGTGAACATATTCGATTCTTGGATCTTTTCCCTTTTTTAATAGTTGTTCACTGACATCATCACATTATAGACTTAATCTTAGTTTTGACTTCCAAGATTTGCTTTCACATGTCAGTCTTTCCTATGACCTTTTACGGTATACAACAAATAATATTTACACAAAATTGGTCAAAAAGGCCAAAATCAACAATTTCTGGGTGAAAAAGACACTTAGGTTTTGATCTTTGTTTAAATAGCCAAAAATTAAAAAGATCTCATTTAAATGGACAAAAATTTAAAAATAGGCGAGGATGTAACCGGTTTAAATCCCGTCCATTTTCAAATATTTTTTTTCTTATTTTTATTTTACACGGGATGCATCCAGTTTCATCCTTCTATTTTTAAGTATAAGCGGGATGAATCCAGTTTCATCCTTGCTTTTTTTTTTTTTATTTCACCCCTTTTTTTTTTACTCGTCCATTTAAACCATGTTTTAAATTTTTTTGGACAAATGACCCATTTTCTCTAATATTTATCTCAACTCAAGTACCTCGTACGTCAGCTTGCTTTTGTTTTTCAAAGTCCCCTCGTTTCAATTCGAACTTGGCCCATATATTGTGGCCATGCTGATCTCATACTCACATTAGTAGGAAGCTATTTCTGAATTTTTGTGTCGGCACTAAAAATGATAGATAAACAAAGTTGTTGAATTATGGAGCAAGCAAACTGGGGATATCCGTCGTCGTTCTTGGAGACGACATTAATTTTCAGCATTAAATTCAGAACAAAGCTTTATCAGCTATGACGTGAGCATGTGTTTTTCTTTTTCTAATAAATGAAAGAAGAAAAAAATGCCAGTTACCACGTGTCCCAAACAGCTAAGCAAACAAGTTGGCCGCCAATGGAATCATGGTAGCCCTACTTGACGAGATTGGACGGCAGTACCACGATACTCTTAACTCTACGTCTAGTCATCCTTTCTTTTGCATAACACTTTTACGGCTGAGGTTTAGTCATCCTTTCTTATGTAACTACTCATGGTTTCAGGCTCTGCATGTTCTTCTTTTATTTTTGGGCAAATTAACAAACTGTCCAGCTTCCATCCATATAATTAATAAACCGGCCACAAAATTTAAATCTTTTAAAAAGTGGCCTTTCTGTTAAGTTTTCCATCCGGACCCACTAAGATGGTCAAAAGTGTTGATTTAGTCAAATTAGTATACTCAAATTACCACCATATCCTCTGCGAATCACTAAATTAAGAGAGTTGCACTTGGACAGAACTCAGATAAGGGAGGTGGATCAATGGATCTAGAGATGTTAAGTTGAGTTGGCAATAACAAAGGAAAGATGAGCCAAGACAAATGGAGTATGTTTAATAATGAAGAGGAGGATTTGACCAAGCTAGTATTGATGGGTCTGGTTTGAATTGTGACACTGATGAATCGATGAAGGAAAATAATGACAAGATTGGAGACGAGAAGAAACTTCTGGCTAATAATTCGATGGCTAAATGACGACAGAGGAGAAGCTTAATAATGATAGGCTTTACATGCTTAGGTTTGTTTTTCCTAAGCTTTTGTTGATTTCATACAAATACCGTGACTGATTTCAATTTTTTTTTTTTTTTTTGCTACTATTTTGGGGAAGAACATGTTACCATAAAGAAGAAGATGATGAACAGTTGATTTCAAGTTTCTTTTTTTTTATGTTTTACATCTTTGGGTTTAATCTGTGATTTGAGTTTAATTGGGTTATGTTCGGGTGATTTCAATTTGGATTTAATGTTGTGAATTGATGAATCGAGTATTCTTTTGGGATTAAAAAAATGCTCGGGTTTCTAATTCCTGAAACTTTACTAGGAAGATGACGAGCTTGGTGCGTAACGATAGAATTTTTTAAATCCATGTTTTGATTTAAGGTAATTTTTTTATGATTGATCAATGAACATCAAATAATACTCAGTTTCATGAAGAGACAGAGAAGATGAGCACCGAGTCACCGAGTTGACTCATTTTTCATTACATTATCTCTACCTGATGACTCATTTAAGGGCTAAAATGACATTTACTACATGAGATAACTGCCACATACACAGTTAACTGTAGTTACCCGTTTTTTTGAAAAAACGGGATGGAAAATGTCAATGTCGGCCACTTTATAAAAGGATTTGAAATAACGGCCAGTTTCTTAAATATATTACAAAAACATGGTCACTTTATTAAAAAGCCCTTTATTTTTCTATCAATATAACCTTCGTTTTCGAAAAAAAAAAAAACATGCCAAAGTGATATACAATCCTGGCAGCTATTTTCCACAATCAGAACTTTCACGGGATTTCGTTCCGGCAGCTATTTTACAAGGTGAATTAATTTATTCCATTTCTTCTCAAACCCATTCATTGTTGGTAAATCCCTTTGGTGTACATTTTTTCTGTTTGTTACCTGCATTGGATTTCTCATAAGAGATTTTTTTGTAAAGGATCGTAACTTTATGGTCTAATTAGGTAGGGTATGGATCGTAAAACATGCAGTTGATGTGTTAGGGTCATAGACTGACTTTGACCGTCTATTTTCTTTACAAAAATACCCTTGTCAAACAGTTAACCGACCTACTATCCTAACACTAGTTAAGAAACTAAACGGGTTTTATAACTTACCATTCTTTTCTGTTAAACTAGGTATCACCGGGACCTTATGGCCCCGGCTCAAACTCTCCTTCCAGTATATAAGTGTACATATATTACAAAAGACTACAATTTAATTAGAGAATTATACTTCATATATATTAGTTTTAAAATTAATCATCGTTACTGAAGACCGAAATAGATAAATCAAAAGAACTGGCGGATCCATGTTGCAACTATAAATTAATTTAGTTTAGTACAAAATCATGATAACGATGAATACGTAACTGTTGATGGTGGTTTTTAGCCTAGGGTTAAAATCGTAAAACCGCACATCTGACACGACATCATTATGACCATAAGCACATTTATTGAATCCTTTAATATGTCTGCGAGAAAATTACCAGGGTACCTTTTTTTAATACTGATTACGGTTCCGATATGCCAAACCCTAATTACCACACCACATGTGCCAATGGAAAACCATGCCATCCACGTCTACCGCGCCAAGGCATGCCAACCATGCTAGCCGCACCCCCGTACCAATGGAAAGCCATGCCAGCCACACCTACCGCGCCAAAGCATGCCAACCATGCTAGCCACACCACCGCGCAAGGCATGCCAACCATGCTAGCCGCACCCATGTGCCAATGGCAAACCATGCCAGCCACATCTTCTCGCTAAAGCATGCCAACCATGCTTGCCGTTCCAACACGCCATGCACAACGCTGGTTGCCAAAACAAAGGCCTGCAACAATCTAGGCCATCTTTCCATCTAACACGCAAATCTTAGCCGTCTAAGGTTACCAGACAACGCATGGTAACCTTTAACCCAAAAACCCTAGCTTGGTCACGCCAAACCCTTGGCCCCGCCATGCCAAGCCAAACCGCACCTTGCCTTGGCCCTAGACATTCTAGCCGCACCATGTGCCAACGCATGCCAAACCCTTGGCCCCAACATGCCAAGCCAAACCGTACCTTGCCCTGGCCCTAGCCATGCTAGCCGCACCATGTGCCAACGGCATGCCAAACCCTTGGCACCACCATGCCAAGCCAAACCGCACCTTGCCTTGTCCCTAGCCATGCTAGCCGCAACATGTGCCAACGGCATGCCAAACCCTTGGCCCCACCATGACAAGCCAAACCGCACCTTGCCTTGGCCCTAGCCATGCTAGACGCACCATGTGCCAACGGCATGCCAAACCCTTGGCCCCACCATGCCAAGCCAAACCGCACCTTGCCTTGGCCCTAGCCATGCTAGCCGCACCATGTGCCAACGGCATGCCAAACTCTTGGCCCCACCATGCCAAGCCAAACCGCACCTATCCACGCCACCATGCTGGCCTTCCCTACGCGGCTACCAAAACGAAGGCGTGCACAATCAACGGTTCCCCTTCAATCCCAGGATCAAATCCTAGCCATTCAAGGTTACCAGACAACGCATGGTAACCTTTGTCCCAAAAACCTAAGTTTGGACATGCCAAACCATGCCATGCCGACGGCATGCCAACCTTGCCACGCCACCATGCTGGCCTTCCCTACACGCCTATCAAAACGTAGGCGTGCGACAATCAACGGTCGCCCTTCAATCCCAGGGGCGAATCCTAGCCATCCAAGTTACCATACAAACGCATGGTAACCTTTAGCCCGAAAACCTAAGTTTGGCCACGCCAAACCATGCCATCCTGACCCGCGCCACCATGCTGGCCTTCCGTACGCTGCTACCAAAACGAAGGTGTGCGACAATCAACGGTCGCCCTTCAATCCCAGGAGAAAATCCTAACCGTCCGAGGTTACCAGACAACACATGGTAACCTTTGACCCAAAACCTTAGTTTGTCCAAGGCATGCCATGCCAACGGCATGCCAACCTTGCCGCGCCACATGCTGGCCTTCCCTATACGGCCACCAAAACGAAAGCGTGCAACGATCAACGGCTACCTCTCGTCTTAAGATGCAAAATCTCGACCGTCGTAGGTCACCTAGCTAGCGAGTCTCCCAAGCACGACTTGCCAGACAACAACAATGTGCTACATGTTTTCCACAAAAACATTCGAGACATCAACACATATCACAAACTGGGGGATCCTCTTTGGGTATTGGTTTGGCGGTTTACAGCGTGCGGCGTTCACTACGCCCGTTATAAGGAAGTTTCATAAGGATGAGGCGGTTAGTAAATACATGGAGTTAATGGTGAAATGTTATTTTTATGAAACATCAATTCCATGCATTAACGGTTTTATGGAACATCAATTCCATGCGTTAACGTTACCACCTCCTCCCATTTACTCATCCATTCCTTAATCAGACCAGAGTACGTTTCTCTTCGACTTGTATAAATAGGTCTTACCTATTTCCATCGAATAACAATTTCAGTCAGGAACATACACCACTCAGAAAATGTTTGCTAGCTTTTCATACGTTAGCTTCCCACTTTCTGATACAAGTCGTAACACATCTACTCTTCCAGAATCAACTATTCTTGTCTCATCACTTTTCTTGCTTCCCTCCCCAAAACCAACCCATTCTCCTCCACTTTGTGACCGAAGCAAGTATGGAACGGTCATTTCTTGGTTTAAGACGGACTTGTATAGATTGATCTCTCGAATCTAAAGTACTCCTTTGCAGTACATTGTTTAGGGTTTAAATTCGTTTCTCAACCACACACCCGAAATTACCGAAATCAACAGAAACCATTTTCACCCACAAATAATTGGCGACCACAGTGGGAGATTGATCTTTCGGTTACAATGTCAATCTTCGACCATCGATCTCATGCTTCGACTCAGACGTCAAGATGGTAGAAGCAGGCGATCCGCTCAAGGATCGACGACTCAGTTACCAGACGACTCGATTATCAGTTATGACACGACAGGGGATGACTGGGGACTTCCCAAAAAATTGAAGCAAACGATCCGCCCGAGAATCAGCGACTCGGTTATCAGGAAACTCAGTAACGACTGGGGACTTTCTACAATCACGGTAGCGCTTCCCATGAAACTCAGTATTACATCCGGAAGGTTCCCTTTTCATCAGGAGACCTGAGAAACTGAGTAAGTGTTACCTATACAAGATACGTGGTTTGCTATTTCAAGTTTTCAAAAGAATAGAAAAACCGATAGTCATGTTATGTTTCATCCCATGTCATCTACAACTCACGGTTCCAGGTTTTTCTGGGATGCCCGCGTCACTTTCAGTCATAACCAAGATAATTTCATTTCCTAAATAATTCATTCCAAAAGAAAATCCAAAACCTTCGAGATAACATTTGTCTATCAACCCAAAAAATTAGAAAATCAAAACCATAAACTAGGCGGTTTCATTTGCCTTTAAAAAAAAAACTGAAAGATAAGAAGTTCCAAAGACAGAAATGTATTCAAGGAAAATTTCCAGCAGCGGGTTGCTCCTCTTAGCAAAGGCCTCCCTCGTGCTCTGGAGAGCCACCCTTTTCAACTTCATCTGCCTGCATAATTTTTTGAATTCCGCTTCCTACTTCTTCACCATGTCTGCGGAAGGACCTTCGACTGTTTGGGCCAGCAGCTTTTCTTCCAAAAGTTATGTGGTAAAATTTATTTAAATTTATTTATGCAATTCTTTTATGATTATTTGCACCGAATGAAAATTGAGTAAATGATTTTTATTAATTAGTTGTGTTTTCTCTTGATGAATTATGCTTAGTTTAGGGCTTTTGATACTTCATGCTTGCTATTAACAATTGATGTTTTGAAAATATAATTTAGTCAATGATTAGAATCACAATTTCTTTTGATTGGAGTTATATTGTCTAGAATTGCATGATAAACATTAACATTAAATCACATGAATTTTGGTGAATGGTGAAATCCTGAACCCCGGTCTCTCTAATATAGTCAGCTTTAATTTGCTTTATTTTCTTTAGTATTAAAATTTAAATCTAAAAGTACAATCTTCTCAAGTCTTAACGAATAGGGGTGTACAGAATGCCCGGAAGCCTGCGGCCTGCCATGTACCGCCCGGGTCCGAAGGAGCCCATGGGCGCCTGACAGCCTGTCATGGGCTAGCCCGGCCTGCCCGATAATTATAAGTGGGCGGACCCGGTTTTTGTTCAAATATTTGGAGTCCATCCTGTTACCCTGCCCGTGCTTTGTTTAGTTACCCGACCTGCCTGACTGCCAATAGCCTTGAAAAATGTTTTCTACTAGTGTGATGGATTTCTCGAGAACTTAAATTTCATATGTGGACAATTTATTGGGGTTAGAGAAAATTCTAAATTACATTTCACAATAATGAATATGAATTGCTTGAACTATCATTTGAACGAGTTCTGAGATATATCATCATTCATCAAGCCAAAAAAACAAACATATATACTTTAAAATTTTGAATTATCTCTTGGGCCCGAGGCCTGCCCGGCCCGACCTGGCCTGGCCTGTATTGTTTCACGGGTATGGACGGGCCATGGGCATTAAATTTTTGTTATTGCCCGGCCCGGCCAGCTAAACTTAATGGGTAGTAAGGACTACAAGCCCGTCCAGCCCGACCTGTGCTATAATCGGGCTTGGGCTGGCCTGCCCGGCCCGATGTACACCCCTATTAACGAACTCTACTACTACAACCACTGTAAAAATACCATCATACATCTGACATGACGTCACTATGACCAATAGCGCATTTATTGAATCAATCAGCGTATTTACATAAGAATTACCAGGGTACTTTTTTTTAATACATGTGTCATGTTCCACGACAGAACCTTAGTATTAACTGACATCACCTCTGTATACACTTAACCCTAATTATCCCACCGTGCCAATGGAAAACCATGCCAGCCACGTCTCTGCGCCAAGGCATGCCAACCATGCCAGTCGCACCACCGTGCCAATGGAAAAACATGCCAGCCACGTCTCTACGCCAAGGCATGCCAACCATGCCAGCCGCACCACCGTGCCAATGGCAAGCCATGCCAGTCACGTCTCTGCGCCAAGGCATGCCAACCATGTCGCCCCACACCACCGTGCCAATGGAAAACCATGTCGGCCCACGTCTCGCGCCAAGGCATGCCAACCATGCCAGCCGCACCACCGTGCCAATGGAAAACCATGCCAGCCACGTCTCTGCGCCAAGGCATGCCAACCATGCCAGCGTGCGGCGTACACTACGCCCATTACATGAAAGTGTCATAAGAATGAGTCGGTTAGTAAATACAAGGAATAATGGTGAAACGCTCCTTTCATTATGAAATATTAATTCCAGGTGTTACCCATTTGTCACCTCCTTCCACTTTACTCAGCCGTTCCCATTTTCTACGAGACCAGAGTATGTTATGTTACGACTTGTATAAATAGGTCTTATCTATTTCCACCAAACAACAAGTTTTGGGTCAGGAACATACAACACTCAGAAACAACTTGCTAGATTTCCCATCTGTTAGCTTTCACTTTCTGATATAAGTCAAACAACTACTCCTTCAGAATTAACTATTCTGGTCTCAACATTTTCTTCGTTTCCCTCCCTAAAACCAACCCTTCTCCTTCACTTTATGACCAAAGCAAGTCTGGAACGACCATATCTTGGTTTAGGCCGGATTTGTACAAATTGATCTCTCGAATCTAAAGTACTCCCTTGCAGTACATTGTTTAGGGTTTAGACTCAGTTTTTCACCCACTCACGCGAAATTACCGAAATCAGCAGAAACCGTTTTCACCCTAAAACAATTGGCGACCACAGTGGGAGATTAATCTCTCGGTTACAATATCAATTTCCAATTCCCGATTTCATTTCTCAACCCAGATTCTAAGATGGTGAAATCAAACGATCTGCTCAGGGATCAATGGCTCAGTCACCAAACGGCTCAGTTACCAGTTATCACACGACAAGGGGTGACTGGCGACTTCTAAGATGGTGAAAGCAAATGATCCGCTCGGGGATCAATGGCTCAGTCACCAAACGGCTCAATTACCAGTTATCACACGACAAGGAGTGACTTGGGACTTCTCCCGGTCAGGACGGTGTCGCCCGTAAAACTATAGCGGAAATGCCTATGGCTAGGGTTTGCGCCAACAACAGAAGAGCAAACAGAAAGAATAAACACGGAGATACGTGCCTGGAATATGTTCACCTGCTTTATTGCTACCACTCTGCCGCTAGCACCAAGACATGGAAATAAAGCCAATAATACAAGCGCTAACAGCTTGTGTCCTTCCAGCGCCGGCATGTTGCATCTTTTCCAGCGCTAACATCTTGCGTCCTTCCAGCACCGGCAATTTGCATCTTTTCCAGCGCTAGCAGCTTGCACCCTTCTAGCGCAACTTCTCTGCCCATACCCGATTGCACCAACAACTCTGCGTCCCAAGCCGAGCCAGCGACGTTGAAGGCTCACCAAGCCAAGATGGCGCACGCTGATCCAATGCTAGCGACTCCACTTCAAAAACCAATGCAAGGTATAAGGAAATCAGCAATCCAATTTCATCACGGGTGAAGATCAGGAACGACTTCTCCAAAATAGAGGCAAAGAAAATCAGCAACCCTCCTGAGTTCACAAAGAGTCTTTTCCTGTCAGAAGCTGCATGATTTCCGGGGACTTCGCCCACAAAATCGTGCAGTCTATGATGAAACCCTTATGTGATATTCTATATTTCCCCAAGACGCAACGTCAAGACATATTTGCAGCCCTCGACCGCATTGCATCAGGAAAGTAGTTTTTTCCAGCCAGAGAATCCGTTCCCAAACCCAAACCTCTCCTGGAAAGCACGATTAATATATAGAACCGGGGACTCCTAACCACTGTTCACTTGAAGAGTGTCTAGTTTGACAGCACGATGATTGACGCAGCCGCTCCGCTTCAACGTCCTCCAGCAGCGGCTCCACTTCAACATTCGCTCCAGCAGTAGCTCTGCTTCAATGTTCGCTCCGACAGCCGCTCCGCTTCAACGTTCGCTCCAGCCGCTTCGCTTCAGCGTTCTCTCCATAAGCTGCTTCAGGATTCAAAGCCGAAACTTGAGCGTTTGGCTCCTTAAGTTTCAACGTCCTCTCCAAGAGCCGAAGCCGCTTCAACGTCACTCCTTCCTGTAAAGGGTCGTGCCACCACACTCCCCATGTCAAGGATCATGATCGCAGCCAGCCAATCTTCATAGTCATGGCCACCTTTTTGATTTATCCCGCCAAAACTCGTGATCATGGACAGTTTGCTCGCTTATGCATCCAGCCAATCCTTTTACTTCCATGGATGCCCATACAATTCTATCCAACCTACTTTGTTCCCACGACAATGTAGTCTCTTCAGATTACATCTGCTACCAAGAACTGTTGCCGCTCATTTGTTGATACCATCCAGAGCTTCACCGCAGCAGCAATCACTACAAAGTACGAATGCACGATGGTGATATCTTTTTCATGGTCAACCCACTGACCATACAAGATGGAAACATGTAAACCATACTTAGGGACTGAGGGTCTACACGGAATCTCTTCAATGTCAAAGCTCAGAAGACACAGTCAACCAAAAGTCTATAGCCACAACAAGGTCATCTACTCTTCAAGGGTGTAACGTAAGAACATCATCACCTGTCTGTCTAGAAGACGCCTTCAACACTTTATGAGGCCGCGGCGGATCCCAAGCCTGCTCAGAGGAAGACAACTTCAGAAACTAAAGAAAAATACGACTGGGGACTGCTCATCGCAGTCCATCCCGACGACCATCAAAGACTCATGAGATAACTCCAGAGACGCGGCTGAAAAATTTTCTTCAAAAAACAGAGGGAGCCACGATAAACAACATAACTATCTCTGTAACACCCCGTGTTTTTAGCATGGTGCATGCTAAAAGATGCGCCATTTGCTTGTGATGAAGCTTCATCCAAAGCTTCCGCAGCGTGAAAAAGGTGGATTGGGTTAAGGCCAATACCGCGCCAAAATGGCGTATTATGTTTGGCATTTGGCCAAGGGACAATATTGCATCATCATGATGCATTAGGCCGATTGGATAGGTGGCCTTGAGCTTACAAAGGCGTAATCATTGCGCATTATGAGAGTTATTGGCCAACAACCAATATTGCACAATCATTGTGCATCGTACCGAGAGGGTCTGGTCGAGAGAATATTGCATAATCATTATGCGATAGGCCAAAGAGAATGTCGCATAATCATTGTGCGGCCAGACGGAACAGTGGTGCACGATCATTGCGCGACTTTGGGAAGGCCGCTGCAACTTACGGCCTTGGGAGTTGGTGAATGAAAAGTCCTTCCCTAAAATGATTTGAAGAAATGCAAATAAGACATATATAGGGAAGGGACGTTGGCAGAAACGGTGAAGCACGATCATTGTGCGGCATGACATGCGGCTTTGACGGTGGTGCACGATCATTGTGCGGCATGGCATGCGGCTTTGACGGTGTTGCACGATCATTATGCAACATGACATGCGGCTTTGACGGTGGTGCACAATCATTGTGCAACAGAACGGAAACTCGGCAATCATTGCCGGTCATTCAGAAATTCATGGCAACGGCCATGAATAGTGAAGCATGTCAATATGCTCCCCTTTTCATACTTGTAGAAATTCCATTAAGACATATATAGGGAGGGGTAGTTGGTTGAAGGTGCATATGTGGACTATGTACCAAGTAAGCTTCATAGCTTAGTTTTAAGAGCATAAATGATGCCTAAGGCTCATTTATAGTTGCGTAGCCTTTCGAAGAGGGTATTTGATGCGTTGGCATCACTATGCCACTTGCGCGGACCCGATGATGCATAATCATTATGCATCTTGGCGGAATGGCCTATACGAACCGAGACCATTACCGTTTTTGCTAGGCCACGACCTTGCAAACGATTTGGTTTAAGTTTCGTCCCTTCGTGGATGAACTACGGTGCGTGCTTGATCCCTTTAGAGTAGGGAAGGGTACGTAGGCAGCCGCAATGAGTTGCGGATTGTCGGTCCAGACGTTGGCCCCTCATATCATCTAAGCTCGGTAGCTCGACGCAAGAGATGATTGTGGCCAGGACTTGATGAGGCTTAGTTGCATGCCAGTAGGTGGATGCTCATACTTCCTATCAAGTTATAAAGAGATGGTAAGCGAGGTAACGTGGGAAATGGCAAGGGCTTGGTGTGGCCTACGCTAAAGTCTAAGGCTTATGCCTGGACAAGACACGGCAATGTGACGGTTGCTCAGCTAGATAGGAAATTCATTTATGAATTCCCTACGTAAAGGTAAAGCCAGAGACGCATGAAAAATGCATTGGCATTGGCCTTATGGCCTTAAACCCTTTTGCGGGACAAGGGTGGGTTGGAACAGTGTGGAAGCTAAGTTAGCTGTGTCATGCTCCACGAGCATGCTTGCAAGGGCAATTGGACGTGCATTTGCCTAGCTTTGAGGCCCGGATCGTAGCTTCATCATGGCGCACCGGGGAGATTATCTACGGCGAGGTAACGCGCCAAAGGCGTAATTTTCCGGTCCGTCACATGCATCGTCTTCCATGGTTGTCCAATAATATTTCTCATGAATCTGGAGAAATAATTTCCCTTTTCCTTGATGTTCTCTATCATGCATCTCTTTTAAAATCGTTGGGATTTCATGTTCGGCTAAGCATCTCAGCAAGTTTCCACCAAAGATTTTGCGGTATAAGATTTCATCAAGAAAGACAAATCTCTCAGCCTTTTGAATGAGTTTGACGGTTTCTTTCTTTTCTGACGGTAATTCATTGTCCCGCAAATATTTGAGATAAGGTTCCCTCCAGTCCCCAATGTGATGGGCTGTCAGAGCTTCTAAGTGATGAGGAGGCGTCTAACAATTGGGACATGACTTTTGCAGAATTATTGATTGAGCTTCCATGGAAGGCCAATAGTATCCCATTCTTTGAAGCTTTCTGTAGAGTGTTACCACCAGTGTCTGTCCGCATGTTTCTTCATGTATGCGCTTGAGTTGTTCGTCTGCTTCGTCATTTCCAAGGCATCGTGATAATGACCCATCAGAGTTTCGATAGTATAACGCTCCATGAAGTAAGAAATAATTCTTTAATTCCTTAAGACTGACTTTCCCTTCTGAAAGAGAACTGCTCAATTCATGAATAATAGGTGCTCGCCAATCATTTGCTTGAATATCTTCGACTTGAGCGAGCCATGTGGATGAAACAGCGCGCCTTTAAAGTGATTGTTTTCTCTGCTCCTTCAAATTGCAGCTTAGAAGCGAGAGTCGCCAGGCAGTCGACATGCCTATTGTTGGTTCGTCCAGTATAGACAATCGTTGAGTAGGTTAAAAGCCGTTGAGCTTATGTCCTGAATGGAGCAAGCGTTATTTCTTTAAGGGAGTATGTTCCATTCATTTGATTGACCAGTAGTTTCGAATCTCCCCTTATGTCGAGGTGCGTTGCTCCTGCTTGCTTGGCCAGGGACAATTCTAGTAAGAAGGCTTCGTATTCAGCTGAATTGTTGGTGCAGTGGAAATCTAGCTTGAATGAATGTGAGAAGACTTCACCGGATGGAGAGACTAACACTATGCCCGCTCCTCCAGTGTCGTTGCTAGGGGTGGCAGAACCATCAAAGTATAAAGCCATGTCTCTTCTATAATAGCTAGGAATCTAGAAACTCACCAAGCACATCTTCATGCAACATTATTGCATCCTCTCCTGGAAAAGAAGCGAGCAAGTCTGCAACTGCTTGGCCTTTGATGGCTTTAGGCGGTGTACACGCTATGTCGAATTCTGACATTTAGAGTAGCCATTTTGCTGGTCTTCCTATCAAGGCTGTCTTTGATAGTAGAAACTTTATAGGGTCAGCTTTGGAAACAAGCACGACCTTGCTGGATAGTAAATAGTGCCTGAATTTCTGAATTGCATGCACTAATGCCAGATATGCTCTTTCAGACTTTGGGTACCGGAGTTGAGCATCTCGCATTGTACGACTGAAGTAGTAGATTGGTCGTTCGATGCCTTCGTCGTCTTCTTGAGCCAGGAGTGCTCATAGCGACATCACTAAAAGATGTGTAAAGTATCAGCGGTCTTCCTTGCACCGGTGACTTCATGAAAGCAGGTGATAACAGTATCGTATCTTCTGGAATGCTTCTTGCTGAACGGTCGTCCATGTAAAACTTGCTCCTTTCCTCAGTAAGGGGGTGAACGAAGCAACGAGTTGAGCCAATCCGAGAATGAAGCGTCGGATATAATTTACCTTGCCCATGAAACTCTTGAGTTCTTTCACAGTGCGTGGAGGAGGCATGGTAGTAATAGCTTTCGTCTTGTCTGGATCGACTTTGATTCCTTCTGCTGTGACCAAGAATCCTAGAAATTTCCCAGAGGAGACACCAAATGCACACTTCAGAGGGTTCGTCTTTAATTTGTATTCTCTACATCTTTCAAATACTTGTCTCAGGACTTCGAAGTGAGATGCTCGAGTTTTCTATTTCACCACCACATCGTCGACATAGTCTTCCACTGGCTTGTGCACCAAGTCGTGGAATATAGCAATCATGGCTCGTTGATAAGTAACGCATGCATTCTTTAATCGCATCACAGTGTAGTGAAAATTCCCGATAGGAGTACGGAATGCAGTCTTGTTAGCATCGTGTCCGTACATCTTGATCTGGTTGTATCCGCTGTAACCATCCATAAATGAGAACATACCGTGACCACTGGTTGCATCAACGAGCATATCAATATTGGGTAAAGGAAAATCATCCTTCGGATAGCATTTATTCAGATTCCTGAAATCAACACATCATCTGATTTGACCATTTTTCTTCTTGACAGGAACAACATTTGCCAGCCATGTTGGATGTTTAATAGGTTTGATGAGGCCCGTTGCTAGTAGTTTCTGAATCTCGACTTTGATTTGTTCTTCGACTTCGTGTCTGAACTGTCTCGGCGGTTGTTTGACAGCTTTGGAGCCAGGAGTAATGTGCAGATGATGAGTAACCAATTTGTCATTTAGATCTGGCATTTCTTCGTGCGTCCAGGCAGAGACATCTTGATATGATTTCATCGGATTTATTAATTACGTCCGTTCTTCTGGCGATAGTGCTGAGCTAATTAAGACTGGCCTTGGATCATCCTCTGTCCCGATGTTGATTGTTTCGAGCTCATTAGTAGTGGAGTCAGTGTCGTCTTGTAATTGCCGTGGAGCATCTTGAACTTCTTATTCGAGTGAGGGTTCACTCTGACATGATTCTTCGTGGCGGGGAGACTTTTCACCATTCTCCCCTGTTAATTGCTAATCATTGCATCGACGGTAAATGATTCTCCCCTCCGTATCACGACTGGTTATGAAATTAGATCCCTGAGTTGAGGCCTGATCTTTGCGGCGCTTAATCGGTGTGGCAGACGACTTAATCGACTTGACGCTTGAGGACGATGGTTTGTCTGTGACCTCTTCGACGGACTTCCAGCTCGGGAGTGGAGTACTGTAAGTCTTTCTTAGAGGATCGGGGATGTTCTTTTGAGACTCGAGGAATTCAGTGTCGTAGACCGGGGCGTAAGGAGACGATGAAGCCGTAATACAGACAATTTTGTTATTGATTAGAGCTTTCATGCATTAATGGTATGTTGAAGGAACCACTTTGTTGTCATGAAGCCACGGTCGTCCGAGTATCATGTGATAATACGGCTCTTATTCGATCACGTGGAATTTGGCCTTCGACTGAATAGGCCCTACCTTCAAATCTACGTATGCATATCCATATGTATGGATCTGACTTCCTTCAAAACCTGTCATCAATATAGGATGGTGAATAATCTTAATTTGTGGGAGCTTAGCCGCCTTGAGAGTCTTCATAGTGACAATATTTGTCGAAGCACCTGTATCAACGAGAGATCTCTTGAATTCAGAGTCTTTGATAAAACTGGTTACGTACAGGGCTCGATTATGTCCTTCATCTGCCATGCGGTCCTCTTCCCCAAATGTGATGTTGTTGATCGGAATGCTCAGACATCATGGTCATTTCTTCGACTGCTGTAGATAATGAAGCTACTGGCACGTCAGATGATATCTGGTTGAGCGCAGCAAACGTGTCTGTTCGTTGCTTTATGGAAAAGTGTAAGAGTTCACACAAGTTTTCAACTAACTGTGCGACCTCCTGGTCCACCGGCTTCTCATAAGTAGTGAAACTGTTATTTTGAGGGTCACTATGTGACGAGTCGGTCCCCGTCTTGGGACTTAAAGCGGAGATTCCACTTAACTCGGACGTCAGTTTAATGAGAAAGTCGAGTATGTGGTTCATCGTATCTTTCATCAGATCCATGTTCCTGGTGTGGATCTCTAAGACTCGTGCCAACTTAGTTAGAGTTGGGACTTCTCCACCTTCCGTGCTGTCAGTCGTAGCATTAGAAGGAGAACATCGCCGTTTGAAGGATTCTGGATTGGGTTTGGAGTAGTTGAATTAGTCCTAAGACCGACCATCTTTGTGATAAGTGAAATTGCAACCGAGAGAATGATCTCCTACTGGGGTCGCCAATCTGTAGAATTTATGGAATTGAGGAGATGATCGCGCGGAGGAGACTCCTAGAACCGAGCGAAATGCTTCACCTCACACAGATCAATCTGTAGTACTCCAGCATAAACTAAGACAATGGTCGTTCCAGAGTAAATTCGGTCACAAGAGAGGATGGGTCGATTGCAGCAGGAGGGGAAGGCGAGAAATGTGTGAGATCAATGGTGATCGAATATTGTTGGTGGGTTGTGTATTCTGAAAATAAGATAAGTTCTGAATGATTGAATTTGCTCTGTTGAGAGTTGGATTGTTAATCTCGTGTTGTCTGTTTGACGTGAGAATCTCTGTTTCAATCATGATTTCAGAGATTTGTTTATATTGCTAGAATTGAAAACATCATGATCTCATGAAGTTTGACAGTTGATGGAATCAAAGAATGGGGAAGTGGAAATCGTGTGAAAACCAGTTGCTCAATGTGCAGAGACTTGTTTGATTTTCAATCCACTACTTTGTTAACTCCTTCAACTGATTGCACGACTTGCTCACATTCTCATCATGTGTATGAACACACGTGCCGTAGACCTCTAGACCAAAACCCTAGTTAATATCCCCCCATGTAACACGATTAATGTCTCGTGTCATTGTGGAACTGCAAGGAAGACATGTATTTAGTTAGTCAGTTGCTGACTTCATGACTTCATGGGACGATGAGTCCTTGTCTTGTTGAGTCGAACGTAATTTGGAAATGTTCTGAGACTTATGAATTGAACATGTCTGTTGAGACAGAGATATAATGCGTGAATAAGCTAACATGATCAAATATTGTTCATTTGATGGATTGTTGAATATTGATAGTTGAACCAGTATTCCTTGGTTTGAGCAAATATTGATCATCTGAGCAAATGTTGCTCATTCGATGAATTATTGGTAGCATGACCAAATAAGATACTGGCAATTGAACCGAGCATGATAAATAAAATGTTGATCACGGGATCAACGTAAAATTATTAGCGTTTGAATCTGGAATTATGAACCTTGGACTCAAAACCCTAATTTGATCAATTGATGATTAACTGATGGTTTATTGAAAATTAACCATGGAGTGAAGGAGGGACCGGCTACATGGGATTATGGATCAACCATGTAGCTCCTAGATGCTCACGTGAGAAAATATCAAGGTCTCCTGAAGAACAGTTGATTTGATGAAAGGATGATTAAATGCTGGTTTAATAATTTATTAAAATAATGCTCGTCTGAACCTCAGGTGATAAAACCTAATTAATTATGAAGAGATAAGGGACCGACCACGGGGTCATGAAACCGGCTCTGGGTGGTCACGGGATCGAATAACGATCGTTTCATGAAGTTCCAAATTGTTTTGGACCTAATACGTGCAATTGCGCAAATTAGGTCAAATTGGTGCAAATACATGGGACCGGCTCCTTGCAAGACAAAGAGCCAACCTTGGTCGGTCAAGGTATCATGCTCACGTCACCAAAGTGTTCCTATCTCAGTTCTGAGAATTTTGATATTTTCTGATGTGTGCGTTTGAGCAATATTTTGAGAAAATATGAAGAAATTAGGGAATTTTGCTAAGTCCATGAAAAATTCATGAGATGAAGGAAGAATAATAAAATAATGAAGGAATCATAAAGTTTGGGACCGGATATGGCAAAGGCATGGCCGGCCGTCCAAGGGGCCGGTCCCATGATATTTTTCCTAATTTTATTATGTTTTCATGATTTTAGGAAAATATCATAAAACCAAGGAGTTTTGTTTAAATCAAGAAGTTTCCATGAGATGAGGAAAACATAAAATAATAATAATAATAAAATAATGGACGTGTGGGATAGGCTTGGGCATGGTTGGCCGGCTAGGACCCAGTCCCTTGAGTTTTCCCTAACTTTATGTATTATTTCATGATTTGAAAGAATTTTCATAATTTGAAGGAAACATCATGAAATCAAGGAATTTCATGGGATTAAGGAAACATGAAAAATATAATAATAATAAAATAAGACGTGTGGGGCTAGCTAGGGAATGACCGTCCGGCTATGGCCCGGTCCCACAGGTTTCCTTAATTTTATATTATTTTTCATGGGATCAAGGAAATATCATGAGATTAAGGAGTTTTTCATGAGATTAGGGGAATAATAATAAAATAATGAGGAACCGTGAGGTGTGGGGCCGACTGGGATCAAGGCATGTCCGGTTGGCGAATAATCACGGCCCACAATATTTTCCCTAATTTTATATTATTTCCTCAGTGTGAAGGAAACGCCATGAAACTGAGGAGTTTCCTCAAAACGAAGGATATTTGTTCAAATGAAAGGATTTTCATGAGATCAAGGAAAATAATAAAATGTGATAAAATATAGAATTTGGGCGTGGGACTGGTCACGGCATGACTGGACGGCCGGTGAGCCAGTCCCATAACGCCTTGACTATTATTTTATTATTTTCTTTCTTATTTGCATAGGTTCATCGTCTCGTCGTATTTTGAAATACTTGTTCGTGGGGCGATTGTTAGTGCATCATCGTTGAGTACACTTACACCATTTTGGTCGGGGCTTACTCAAAGGTAGCTCAGATTCCCGTGTGTTGAATATTTATTATTAACCCATGAAATTCTGCTGAGAAGAACCATAAATTGAAGTAACGAAATATTATGAAAATATTGAATATTTTCCAGATTTCGAGAATAATTAATTAATGGCTCTATACTAGCACGATCATCTTGGAGCATTAATTATTCAGAAATTGATTGATATGAGCTTGTTGAAGCGTCATATTTTCTTTCATATAATCAGGGAAAACATTGTTACATCCTGAAGACGTTATTACTCTATACTAGCAGGCAAGCTGTCTAGGAGCCGTCTAATCCTTTGATTCTATGTAGAAGTAGTTACTGAAACTACTCAGTATTCATGAGATATGCTATTGCCTTAGCTGAGAGACTACATATCCATATATACTCTGAGAGACAGTATTCTCAGTCAGAGATTATTGTGGCATGAGCTTTCATGCTTTTGATAAGAGACATGAGTCTCAATATTTGTCTGATTGCTGGATCAGGAATACTTATAATTATGGGTTTGCGATTTTAGCCTTTGTAGAAAATCCACCATCTACAAAGTCCCCTGATTAACTCGGAACATGAGCATTGTTGCGAGGTAAGCATAAGATGGTGACATGCAAGGACGAAATCGAAACGGCAAGTCAGGAAAAGATGGTCAGGAAGATCCGACTAACCTTTTTAGGGAGGTAAAGAGAGTCCATAACTCTTGCATTGGTGGCTTTGCATAAATTATGTGTTGCTGGCTAGGCCGCAGGGTGTTATAGATGGTTGCTGGCTGAGACGCACACTGTTGTCATCATTTCAGAAGGGAGCTACTAGAATAGACTTGGCGTGAAAGGGGAGCCGTTGGCATTGTGCGGCTTGAAACGGAGCCGCTGGCATATGTCGGCTAGGAATAGGATCCGCGGGCATTTTGCGGCTTGGATTGACTTGGGCGCGACTTGGCTTTGGCGAAAATCTTGAACGCGGCTTGGCTTGGTGTGGATTGGATGCGGCTTGGCACGACTTGGTTCGGCTTGGATGCGACTTGGGCGCGGCTTGGCTTGGTTTGGCGCGAATTGGCTCGCCTTGGATTGGCGCGGCTTGGTCGCGACTTGGACTGGCACGGCTTGGACTAGCACGGCTTGGACGTGACTTGGATTGGATTGGGCGCGAATTGGCTTGGCGCGGCTTGGACGTGGATTGGACATGGATTGGACGCGGAAGGCTTGGGCGCTGAGAAGGACGCAGGATGTTGGTGCATCGGTTGTCGAGCAAAGAAGCTAGCGCTGGAAGGATGCAAGCTGTTGGTGCTGGCCATCGAGCAGAGAAGCTAGCACTGGAAGGATGCAAGCTGTTGGTGTTGACCAAGGTGTGGTATTGACCATATTAAAAGCATGGGGTCGGATTAAGGTCGACATAGAGAAAGACCATGCGGTTAGCTTCCCTTCTTTCGTCGCATAACGCGTGCGGGCCCAGGTAGAGGCTGGCATGGCTTGCACATGCTTTTTGGCATGCGCGTGCGGCATGTGTGACTAGCATGTGCATCTAGTAAGCGCGTCTGGCATGCGCGTCTGGTAAGCGCGTCTGGAAAGCGCATCTGGTAAGCGCGTCTGGCAAGCGCATCTGGGAAGCGCATCTGGTAAGCGCGTCTGGAAAGAGCGTCTGGTAAGCGCGTCTGGCAAGCGCGTCTGGGAAGCGCATCTGGCAAGCGCGTCTGGCATTGTCTTGGCCGCGGACTTTTGGCGCTGGAACTTTGGCTACCAAGCGTTGATGATAGCGCTAATGGCTTCAGTCCGTAGAAGGATGGCGACTGGCTTCAGTCCCGTGGAAGGATGGCAACTGGCTTCAGTTCCGTGGAATGATGGCAACTTTGTCTAAATTAGGGTTTGGCATGCCGAAAACCTAATTAGCGACCCTTATTAAAATCGTCGTAGAATTCTCATACGAACTTGGATTTTGACGGTCCGCCCCTCCATTCTGATAGAAAAAGAATATCCTATCTCCTTAAGCGGGAATATTTAGGTTTTGAGTTCGGCTAGAAGGATAAAACTGCCCGACAGTAAAACTCAGGAAGAATTCAGGAGGGATGTTGCGGGCCCGAGGTCA
Organism: Papaver armeniacum; assembly: GCA_023531295.1. NCBI lineage: Eukaryota > Viridiplantae > Streptophyta > Magnoliopsida > Ranunculales > Papaveraceae > Papaver > Papaver armeniacum. The sequence continues at coordinate 565,984 of JAJJWW010018480.1, read as the reverse complement.
CATAGTCGCGCCCGGTTGTCTATTCCCGTTCATGGAGCAAGAAAGAATCTTTATTCTGCTCAAACTCTAGAAACTCCATCCGCATGAAGAAAGGTATCGACCCTCTTGTGTTTTTTGTTGCTCGTCTGGATTCGTGCTTTCGTCTGTAGTGTCTCTCCAGTGGATTCCAAAATTTACCAAACTCCATTGCATCCTTGGGATGGATGGATGAAATATATGCTCGACAACGATCATGTCAGGGCTAATCTTGGAGAATGTGGTTGCGTTGTCGGTCCATTTTCGACTTTAGGTTGTTAAGTGCCCGAACCTTCTGATCGCGATGATGATATGCTGTGGATGTTTGCATGGTCAAAATCTTTCGGAGCCACTTGGATGAAATAGATGAGTTGGGAGACGTTCCGTTGCCGATGTGCTGCTCTCAAGTGTTCAAGGACTTTGTTCCATGCGACATCCTTCGAACCATCTTCTGAATCTTGGACTATCGTATGGAATGGGATGCGGTGAGAAGTCCCCAGTTATACTTTTGTTAGATCCGATGGCATGGCCGAATATGTGAATGTATCTCTGTGGCGTGCTTTTGGAGTCTTTGATGCACATGTACGGCTTTGTAGGATCATAATATCGCAACGTACAAGGCTCGCGGGATTAATGAACGACGGTGTCGCGAGGGAGTCGCAGGGAGCTAAAATAAACGACGCAATGAATAACGACAGGCAAAACATAAAGAAGACGTGAGACCTGGCGAGGGATAAGAAGTGTCGCGAGAGTGAATGTTTGTGCGTCTGCGACACTTCGCGAGACATTCCCGAAAATAAAGGGTAGCTTAGCTGTCATCCACTATGTATTACCCTATATAAAGGGCTAAATGAGTTTGTAAAGAGAGAGATCTTTTTGGAATTGTTAGGCAAGTCAATAGGAGAGAGAAAGTTTAAGAGTGCTTTAATTTCTAAGTGTAATTCTATAATCCTGTGTAAATATTTCATGGATTCAATCAATAAATATTCTTGATCTTACTACTTTCAATGGATTAATTAAGCAAAATCGAGTAAGGGGTGTAGTGTGGGAAAACCTGCTACTACATATGCGCTAGAAACAGGGACTGAGCAGAGATTGACGTAGAAATTGGAAGGAATTTGGATTGACAGAAAAAAGATTTGGAGAAGATACTCAAGAATTCATTGGAAAAGAAAAATGGCTAGAAGAAGAAATGTACAAGGGCAACCAACAACAGTAAGAAGAAGTGGGAGACTTGTCAAGAAAGGAGGAATGAAACAGGAGAATCGTCAAGAATGAATATGAGAAACGATGGAGAAGATCAAAACCAACCACCGATCTCCCCGGTAGCAAACGCGGCTGTGGATTATGATAGAGTAAGTGTACATACTTGGAGATCTGATTCTGAAGATGAGAGAGAAGAGGAACAGCAGCTGGTGAACAATGGACAAGGAGAGCAAGGAATGAATGGAGAAAACGAAGAAATCGCGGCATTAGAAAGATTGAGAAAAACAATACACGAAGAGAGACGACTAGAGGCAGAGGAGCGAGCAAACTTGACAAGACAAAACCATGAATTGAGGATGGAAAATATGAGGTTGCAAAATAGGAGATCTAGAAGTAGCGTGAGATCAAGTTCAAGATCGAATAGGGAAGAAAGAAGGAGAGTTTTACCAACAGAAAGCACCGGGAAGAGACACAAAATCCGAATACAGAGCATGGCGAGAGAAGAGGGGAAATAGAAGATCGTTACATTCCTCAGCCCGAAAATCCTCAAAATGAGCGGAATAGGGAAAATCAAGGAAACATGCAACTCCAAGAACCGAATGACCCAGCTGCTGAAGGGAGAATAATCTTGCACGGGAGAGAAGAACTGAGAAGAAATCGAGAGATTGAGGATGACATTGAGAGACACTACATTGAACAAGCGCGGCTAGCTCGCGAGAGAGAAAGGATAAGAGAAGAAATGGAAAATCAAGAGATGGAAGAGGCAATCCGGCAGAATAACCATGACAACCGCGAAAGAAGGAGGGAACAAAATCGTACTAATAGAAATATTAATGAAGAATATGAGAGGGTGCAAATGAGAGCTGAGAGACAGCCAAGAAGAGAGAACAACCGATATAATGGCGTGCGAATTGACGAAAGAAACGAAGAAGAGCGTCGCAGGGAAAGAAGAGGAGAAAATAACGAGCAGGAAGGTCAAAATAGGCACGAGCGAAGAAGGAGAGAAGCAGAGTTAAAAAGACCAGTAGAATCAAACTCTGAGGCAAATGAACAAATCTTAAGAGAGCTCAGGGAAATGAGAGGATTACTGAATAGTAGAAGGGAAGGAGGAAGGAGACAATTAGACGAAGCCATCGCAGACGCCGCGAAGAATCCCTTCACACTAGAAGTACAGAGGGGAGGAATACCTCCTAAGTGCAATCTACCTGCGTTAACCAACATCTTTGATGGAACAACCTGTGCGGTACAACATATCAAGGCTTATATGAGATGTATGTTACAGTGGGAGAATCATGATGCTATACTATGCAAATATTTCGCATCAAGCCTAATAGGAGAAGCACTAAAATGGTTTGAAGGTCTACCAAGGAACACAATCACATCATTTAACCATTTACAAGCCACATTCCTGGGAGCATACATAAGTAACAGCTCTTCGCGACCAGGTATCGAAGATGTATTTGGGTTGAAACAAAGGGTTGGCGAGAGCTTAAGGCAGTTGACAATAAGATGGAGAACCATGTGTAGCGAAATGGCAGGACGGGTTGAGGAAAGATATCTCATCCTCTCATTCGTGAATGCCCTCTTTGCGACTAACTTGTTATACATTCAAATTTTTAGAATCAAAAATACGATAACGATGGCAGAACTGCGGGAGTTACAGGAAGAATATATTGCCTTAGAAGAAAGACAGAATGAAATGAATTCTTATCCAGTCGTGAACACAAGCTCGAATGCTGCGAACGCAAGTTTGTTGCCTCAATTCATAAATACAAATGGCGAGTACTTCGCAAGGACATCAAGCAAGGAAAGCCGATGAGGGACAAAGAAGATGGTAGCCATGGGAAGCCACGATCAAGAGGAATTTGAACGAGAAAGGAACTATCACAACCGTAATGAATAATAATAAGATTCGAGAGGCTAGATCATGTGCAAGAAACGTACGGTGGACGAAGGCAAAATAACCGTGGAGGGCGAGAAAGTCGCGAAATAGTATGGGAAGAGATTAAGATGCCTCTGCTAAACGCTAGTGTGGAGAAGATCTGGGAAGCTATACTTGTGATGGAAAATGTACCAAAGCACCTTGGAATGTGGGAATGGAACCACCACCAAAGCGATAGAAGTCATGAGTTTTGTTCTTACCATCGCTTCCATGGGCATCAAACAAACGATTGTAGAAACATAAAGAGAATTATTCTCAGGATGATTGATCAGGGGAAGCTAAATCACTTTCTAAAGGGAGAAGAAACAGGCCAGACATTACCGCCACCACCAGAGATGCACAGAACAGTGTCGGCGAAAGGAAAGGAAACATTTGTGATAGAAATCGGGACAAAAGCTAAAAATCTGAATTGCAACTTTATCGTCCACTCCTATCGTACCATTGAAGATTTTCATGACAATGTGCTCAGTAGAGTCTTTGCGAGAGATGCTAATGATAAAGAAATAATGAGCCTGGCGAGAACGACGCAGTTAGAAAAGTGGCAGCTGAAGACTATTTCTTTCTCTGCAGATGAAGTGCCAAAAGGAAGAGAAACACATGATAGCCCGTTGGTTGTGAAACTAGAGATTAACCCAAAACCAGTTGATGGAGAAGATGATGAAGCAGAAGCTTGTTGGGCGATCAACCGAATCCTAATCGATACCGGAAGTTCGGTGAATATTCTTTTTTACCATACTTATAAGACGATGGGAGGAAAGGATGAGGATTTGATCCCCTCAACATACAAGATATATGGCTTTAATGGCACTGCAAACAAACCAAAGGGAGAGGTTCACATGAGAATACCTCTACAAGGGTTATCAACTGATATTTTATTCTGTGTGGTTGACGTGGAATCCCCGTATAATGCACTGATTGGGAGACCATGGCTTCATGAAATCTTGGGGGTCGCGTCAACATACCATCAATGTATAAAATTTCCACATCCAAACGGCATTGGTATCATACAGGGAGACTGGAAGGAGTCGCAACAATGTCATGAGGTCGATATAGAAAGCTGCGAAGAAAGAAATGCCAAAAGAAAGGGTTGGAAGCAACATGTGAGAAATGAACAGAGAAAGGAGAAACTGATGGTAGATGCTATAGAAGTGAGGGCTGAACATATCTCGCGAGGTGAATCCCTGGAGACAGACCAATATTATGACAATAAAGAAGCAAAAGGTATGAGGAACAAAAGGCATAAGAAGTGAATAATCAATAAAAGCAAAATGCAAAGTAGCAGCTGAAGTAATGATGTGCGAGAATCTCGCAGCCAAGAGTAAAATGAGAATTCGACTAAGAAAGAAAAGTGAAATACAACAAATGAAACAGAACTACGCGAGTACTTCGCAAAACAAATATCGACAAATAATGAAATATGAATGATTGAATGATTTAACAAATATGAATGCGCAAAAGAATGGGACGAACCTTTATGGCGTACACCCTAGTTCGCGAATAACATTTCGTAAGAGGCAAATGTAAGACCTAAAGTGCGTCATATAAGGGGGTATCTCTCGCCATGGTTCGGGGGAAGGTTACACCGCTCCCGAAGCTTGAACCATGAAAATTTGGGGCCCATGAAAGCCTATCCGGGAGAGGTACCTTGGATTCCCAACTATATATAGGTTATACCCTGGTTGGGCGACCGAGGGTCTCTTCCAAGGAGTCGTGTATGCTCAAGGCGTCGAGGTACACGGTTGAGCCGAGTGCCCGGGATGGATGAACCTACCCTGGCCATTCTTGGCAAGTCTTGGCATGCGTTGCACTCGCCCGAAGAAAACTCCACTTAGGGTGCAGTCTCGTAACCATAAACCATATAGGTATAAGGGATAAGAGGCTGCGAAAACAACCGGTTGTTGTTAAGACCGGATGGGAGGAGCTAGTCTTGTATGGCCGATGTTTCGCCTCCTTGAAGGGGCAACCGGGAGATGATAAGGGCGACGCTCTCCAATAGGGGGAGTGTCAAAACATACGCAAATGTCATAAGGCTATGTTTTCGCAAGAGAATTTAGGCTTGTCATATTTGTGCAATGATCCTGCAGAGGCAATAATACTAACACGAGGGTAAGGCGAGATCAATGGGTCTTTACACAAAAGTGTACGGACGTCCTGCGATTTCGTCGCAAGACGGCAATGTCATGGGGCTTTATGTTCGCAAGGATATTTAGGCCTGTCATATTGTTGCAACTAAAATACCCTGCAGAGGCAAAAATACTTGGAAAATGATAAGGCAAGATTAATGGGTCTTTACATCCAAGTGTAAAGACGTCCTGCGATCTTGTCGCGATAAAAGGTGGCAGGGGAAGACCTCTAACTAGGGAGGTCTAACTTGGAAGACCACACAAAAATGATAAGGCAAGGTCAATGGGCCTCTGCATGAAAATGTAGAGGCGGCCTGCGACCTTGTCGCAGTGAGAAGAATTAAAATCAAATCCCTGATTGGGATGGATTTACTTAATAAAAGATTCAATGAGCGAACATGCTCGCAAGGTGGTCTTAACTAAGAAAGGAAGAAAGAAATATGGAAATTACTCAATCAAAAGAGTTAAGTCACTCAAACAAAAAGGAATTCTAACAAATTACAAAGAGAATTTAACTCTCTACATCCGCACTATCAAATACGAGAGGATGGTTGAGGCTTTTCGCGCCTTTATCGCCTTCACATCCGCCGTTGATGGATTTTCTTCGAAATGTTTTCATCACCTTTGTTCTCGCCAATTGCTGGACTTTCATCAGAAATTTTTCTATTCAGATTTTCATCAACGATTTCCTTATCAGAGAGATCTTCGCCGCTTTCATAGTCATAATCGCTATCAGGAGGATTAGGGACTTCATCGTCACTTACTTCCAGAGGATCAACATGTATGGGATCAAGAGATTTAGACAGTAAAATCTCATTCACAAGGATTTCAGCTTTGAGGGGGAATTGACGAAGCAGCGCTTTTTGTTGGTTCTTACTATCTATGTCTTTACAACAAGACATATAATCAAATCTTCGCTCTGCACGGTCGCGAGAACGAGCAAGAGACGCGGAGAGTAGTCCGTTTTCCTTGCGAATTTTAGAATAATCAGACCTGAGGGTGGAGATAGTGGAGCGAAGCTTTCTCTCAGAGTCTGCATAACAAATACACAAGATCAGAGAAAATTCTTATCGAACATTATTGGCATTCTTAGGGTGATAAAGCATTCATGGAATAGATACATAAATTAAGATAGTCAAATAACTTGACTACCTTCCTTTTGAGAAGTAAGATGTTGAATTAAAGCTGCGAAATTATCCCCCAAGCGGTCCATGACATCATCAAATGAATCTCCTACTAAGCCTTTCAATCGAGTTCGCAAATTCTTTTCATTGGAAACAAGTATGGAGTTTTCGGTCGCCAGAGTAGAATTGGATTTTTCTAATTTGACACATTGTTCTTGGAACTGCTTCGCTTTTACACTCAAAGTTATTCTACCTTGAATAAGTTTATCTCTCTCGGCAGTAATTTCTTCAAGTTGGTTTTTCAAAGTATGTTTAGCTTGTTCGTGTTCTTCACATAACTTTTGACAAGCATTATACTGCAAGTAGCTCGCCATCTTATTCAACGAGAACGTTTCTCTTGAGAAAGAGTTCGATTCTCATCTGATAAAGTTTCCAACTCCAAATTAGTTTTAGTCAAAGCATAAGAGAGGCGAGATAAGTCATTACTTAATGAGTCTTGCTTTTGCGATAAATCAAAATTCTCTTTAGACAAGTTATTTATTTGATCAGCTGCATAGGTATGAAGATTATCTAAGAGATTATACTTGCTCCATCCAAGCATCTCTTTCAACTCGAACTTCTTCAACGATAGACTCCGTCTGGTATATCTCCATTATTCGTTTCGGTTTAATACTTGGAGGACGAACACGGGTTTGAGTTTAAAAAAAAAAAAAAAAAAAAAAAAAAAAAAAATATATATATATATATATATATATATCGCGAAGAATTATCATGATGGCGAGAACATACCTTTTAATTCTTCATTCTTCTTGCGAAGATTATCACGATCAAGTGAGATACTGAGAAATTTTTGATTTTCAAGGTGGAGATTATTGCATTTCACAGCCATAACTTGGAGATCATCCTTCAGCTTATTAATCTCTTGAACTAAAGATGCTTGTGAGATCCTATTAGGACCAAGATGTTTACTTAAAATCTCGCAGACATTGGATTTGACAGGATCTGCAGAAGTCTTTTTGGCATCATTGACGAGATCAGAAAGGACCTTAAAGGCCACATCTATCCCCTCCAAATTTTCCGGAGTTAGAGGAATTTGTTCAGACAAAGAAGACGAGTCGTCTTTTGTCAAAGGAACCTCATGAGAAGAGGAGGTTTCAGGGAGAGAAGTGATTGGAGAAATAGCGGGGACATTGACAAAAGAAGAAGGTATAATATTGTTTGTAGTAGGACAATTGAAAGGAACTTGGTCTATGAGGAGTTGAGGTATAGAAACATTGTCGCCAGTAATGTTATCAGAAGAAAGAGGCACAAAATTATCTTGCGAAGATTTCGCAGCAGGAGACGAAGATGTGAATGGAGGAAATGGAACGTTGGGGGTAACAGGTTTAGAGTGGCGGAGCCTTTTGGGAGTATTACCAGTAGTTTTATCATCCTGCGAATGACAAATTAAATAAGAAACAGAGGCAACAATGCATTGTAAATAAAAACAAATGTTTCTTAGATACCTTGTCACTCGCAGACTGTCTTTTTGAAGCCATAGATTTTGCTCGCGAAGAGGGCTTTTGTTGCATGAGGGATTCTTGTTGCGAAGTAGGTTTCAGTGGCGAGCCCGATGGCTTTTGTTGCATGAGGGATTCTTGTTGCGAAGTAGGTTTCGGTGGCGAACCCAAAGAAAGAAGAGGGTCCTTCACGGTAAACTTAGTTCTGGATTGGTTCTTGCTAAACAACAATGGCAGAAAGAGAATTACAAAGTTAATCATACCAGTGTGATTTCAACAAGGAAAGCTAATTTGATCAACCACAAAATCAGCCAGATATGGCACAATTAACAAACCTGGACGCCATGAGAGTAACAACTGCTAGGGAATAGCAAAAATGGTGAAGAAGATGGTAAGAATAGACAAACACTTGCAGAACGATGAAGAAGAAGAACACTTGCAGACGATGAAGAAGATGAAAAGGAAAAGGAAAATTCTTCACAGGGGATGCTCCTATAAATAGACGAGAAAAAATGTTATGACCGGTTAACATTAAATGCACCGATGAAAAAGGTAGATATGGACACGTGTAAACGGTCACTACTAAACCCAAGGAAGACAAGATTTAAAAAGAACTTTAGAAGAATCCAAATATACAACATATTTCCTAATCCGCGAGAATAGCTTGCGAAAATGATTATTCATGAGGCAAGAAATGACACTTCGTATATATCTCAAAGAAGCTTCGGAACTTTGCAAAAGAATAGAGGCAAGTACGTACTTTTTAAGAAAAGTATTCTTTCGCTCGTTCCTTCACCAATTGAAACCAAGGAATATGACAACAATGAATTTTTCCTTCAAATCGCTCTTCAAGCAATATTCAAGGAAAAAGAGGCAAGATGTAGGATCATAATATCGCAACGTACAAGGCTCGAGGGGATTAATGAACGACGGTGTCGCGAGGGAGTCGCAGGAGCTAAAATAAACGACGCAATGAATAACGACAGGCAAAACATAAAGAAGACGTGAGACCTGGCGAGGGATAAGAAGTGTCGCGAGAGTGAATGTTTGTGCGTCTCGCGACACTTCGCGAGACATTCCCGAAAATAAAGGGTAGCTTAGCTGTCATCCACTATGTATTACCCTATATAAAGGGCTAAATGAGTCTCAGAAAGAGAGAGATCTTTTGGAATTGTTAGGCAAGTCAATAGGAGAGAGAAAGTTTAAGAGTGCTTTAATTTCTAAGTGTAATTCTATAATCCTGTGTAAATATTTCATGGATTCAATCAATAAATATTCTTGATCTTACTACTTTCAATGGATTAATTAAGCAAAATCGAGTAAGGGGTGTAGTGTGGGAAAACCTGCTACTACAGGCTTCATGTTGAGAAATTTCTGCGGCTCGTAAAACTTCGACAGTGATGATGTTGAAATCAGAAATAACCTGGTTGAGGGGAGTGAAAGCGTCCCATGATAGTAGTCCCCATGTGTACCCTACTTTCATTGCATCGCCTTGAATCCATGTCCACGGGATTTGATACAAGCTTATTGTACTCTTCTTGATGTGACGCTGGGATGTTTAGGATATCACATGGACGAAATATTCTGGATGACGAAGAGGTAGGAATGAGATTGTGACGTACCGGAAAATTACGCCTTTGGCGCGTTACCTCGCCGGCAGTAATCTCCCCGGTGCGCCATGATGAAGCTACGATCCGGGCCTCAAAGCTAGGCAAATGCACGTCCAATTGCCCTTGCAAGCATGCTCGTGGAGCATGACACAGCTAACTTAGCTTCCACACTGTTCCAACCCACCCTTGTCCCGCAAAGGGTTTAAGGCCATAAGGCCAATGCCAATGCATTTTTCATGCGTCTCTGGCTTTACCTTTACGTAGGGAATTCATAAATGAATTTCCTATCTAGCTGAGCAACCGTCACATTGCCGTGTCTTGTCCAGGCATAAGCCTTAGACTTTAGCGTAGGCCACACCAAGCCCTTGCCATTTCCCACGTTACCTCGCTTACCATCTCTTTATAACTTGATAGGAAGTATGAGCATCCACCTACTGGCATGCAACTAAGCCTCATCAAGTCTGGCCACAATCATCTCTTGCGTCGAGCTACCGAGCTTAGATGATATGAGGGGCCAACGTGCTGGACCGACAATGCTGCAACTCATTGCGGCTGCCTACGTACCCTTCCCTACTCTAAAGGGATCAAGCACAGACCGTAGTTCATCCACGAAGGGACAGAAACTTAAACCAAATCGTTTGCAAGGCTGTGGCCTAGCAAAAACGGTAATGGTCTGGTTCGTATAGGCCATTCCGCCAAGATGCATAATGATTATGCATCATCGGGTCCGCGCCGTGGCATAGTGATGCCAACGCATCAAATACCCTCTTCGAAAGGCTACGCAACTATAAATGAGCCTTAGGCATCATTTATGCTCTTCCTAACTAAGCTATGAAGCTTACTTGGTACATAGTCCACATATGCACCTTCAACCAACTACCCCTCCCTATATATGTCTTAATGGAATTTCTACAAGTATGAAAAGGGGAGCATATTGACATGTTTCACTATTCATGGCCGTTGCCATGAATTTCTGAATGACCGGCAATGATTGCCGAGTTTCCGTTCTGTTGCACAATGATCGTGCACCACCGTCAAAGCCGCATGTCATGTTGCATAATGATCGTGCAACACCGTCAAAGCCGCATGCCATGCCGCACAAATGATCGTGCACCACCGTCGAAGCCGCATGTCATGCCGCACAATGATCGTGCTTCACCGTTTCTGCCAACGTCCCTTCCCTATATATGTCTTATTTGCATTTCTTCAAATCATTTTAGGGAAGGACTTTTCATTCACCAACTCCCAAGGCCGTAAGTTGCAGCGGCCTTCCCAAAGTCGCGCAATGATCGTGCACCACTCGTTCCGTCTGCTGCACAATGATTATGCGACATTCTCTTTGGCCTATCGCATAATAATTATGCAATATTCTCTCGACCAGCCCTCTCTGGTCTGATGCACAATGATTGTGCAATATTGGTTGTTGGCCAATAACTCTCATAATGCGCAATGATTACGCTGTAAGCTCAAGGCCACCTATCCAACTGGCCTAATGCATCATGATGATGCAATATTGTCCATTGGCCAAATGCCAAACATAATACGCCATTTTTGGCGCGGTATTGGCCTTAACCCAATCCACCTTTTTCACATGCTGGAAGCTTTGGATGAAGCTTCATCACAAGCAAATGGCGCATCTTTTAGCATGCGCCATGCTAAAAACACGGGGTGTTACATTATCACACCCTTCAAAGAATTTCGTCCCCGAAATTCAAAACCAAAGCTATTGTGGACAATCTCTTCGAGTTGGATTTCCTGAGCAAAAGTCCCATACCAGAAGCTCAGAAATCACGGGTTTCTTCAAGTTGTCATGAACAACACTTTAGACCTTCTGAGCACATGTCCCATACCACCTGCCCAGGAATCCAAAAAGTGCCCACAACAAAACCAAGAATCGCAATTGGCCAGTGCCAAAAATAATAGACTTATATGGCCAGTTGCCAAATCTAAGGTGTCCATGGCCAGTTGCCACCACTAATAATTCTCATGGCCAGTTGCCACCACTAATAATTCTCATGGCCAGTTGCCACCACTAATAATTCTCATGGCCAGTTGCCACCACTAATAATTCTCATGGCCAGTTGCCACTACTAAGATTTCCATGGCCAGTTGCCACCACTAATAATTCTCATGGCCAGTTGCCACTACTAGGATTTCCATGGCCAGTTGCCACCACTAATAATTCTCATGGCCAGTTGCCACCACTAATAATTCTCATGGCCATTGCCACTACTAAGATTTCCATGGCCAGTTGCCACCACTAATAATTCTCATGGCCAGTTGCCACCACTAATAATTCTCATGGCCAGTTGCCACTACTAAGATTTCCATGGACAGTTGCCACCACTAATAATTCTCATGGCCAGTTGCCACTACTAATAACTCGCTAATGAGTCCACCCGCACAAGTCCCTAGAGTTTTCTCGGAACTCGCTCTGATACCATCTGTGACGGACCGGAAAATTACGCCTTTGGCGCGTTACCTCGCCGGCAGTAATCTCCCCGGTGCGCCATGATGAAGCTACGATCCGGGCCTCAAAGCTAGGCAAATGCACGTCCAATTGCCCTTGCAAGCATGCTCGTGGAGCATGACACAGCTAACTTAGCTTCCACACTGTTCCAACCCACCCTTGTCCCGCAAAAGGGTTTAAGGCCATAAGGCCAATGCCAATGCATTTTTCATGCATCTCTCGGCTTTACCTTTACGTAGGGAATTCATAAATGAATTTCCTATCTAGCTGAGCAACCGTCACATTGCCGTGTCTTGTCCAGGCATAAGCCTTAGACTTTAGCGTAGGCCACACCAAGCCCTTGCCATTTCCCACGTTACCTCGCTTACCTTCTCTTTATAACTTGATAGGAAGTATGAGCATCCACCCTGCGGCATGCAACTAAGCCTCATCAAGTCCGGCCACAATCATCTCTTGCGTCGAGCTACCGAGCTTAGATGATATGAGGGGCCAACGTGCTTTGGACCGACAATGCCGCAACTCATTGCGGCTGCCTACGTACCCTTCCCTACTCTAAAGGGATCAAGCACACGCACCGTAGTTCATCCACGAAGGGACAGAAACTTAAACCAAATCGTTTGCAAGGCTGTGGCCTAGCAAAAACGGTAATGGCCTGGTTCGTATAGGCCATTCCGCCAAGATGCATAATGATTATGCATCATCGGGTCCGCGCCGTGGCATAGTGATGCCAACGCATCAAATACCCTCTTCGAAAGGCTACGCAACTATAAATGAGCCTTAGGCATCATTTATGCTCTTCCGGCTAAGCTATGAAGCTTACTTGGTACATAGTTCACATATGCACCTTCAACCAACTACCCCTCCCTATATATGTCTTAATGGAATTTCTACAAGTATGAAAAGGGGAGCATATTGACATGCTTCACTATTCATGGCCGTTGCCATGAATTTCTGAATGACCGGCAATGATTGCCGAGTTTCCGTTCTGTTGCACAATGATTGTGCACCACCGTCAAAGCCGCATGTCATGTTGCATAATGATCGTGCAACACCGTCAAAGCCGCATGCCATGCCGCACAATGATCGTGCACCACCGTCGAAGCCGCATGTCATGCCGCACAATGATCGTGCTTCACCGTTTCTGCCAACGTCCCTTCCCTATATATGTCTTATTTGCATTTCTTCAAATCATTTTAGGGAAGGACTTTTCATTCACCAACTCCCAAGGCCGTAAGTTGCAGCGGCCTTCCCAAAGTCGCACAATGATCGTGCACCACTCGTTCCTGCCGCACAATGATTATGCGACATTCTCTTTGGCCTATCGCATAATGATTATGCAATATTCTCTCGACCAGCCCTCTCGGTCTGGATGCACAATGATTGTGCAATATTGGTTGTTGGCCAATAACTCTCATAATGCGCAATGATTACGCTCGTAAGCTCAAGGCCACCTATCCAATCGCCTAATGCATCATGATGATGCAATATTGTCCCTTGGCCAAATGCCAAACATAATACGCCATTTTTGGCGCGGTATTGCCTTAACCCAATCCACCTTTTTCACGCTTGCGGAAGCTTTGGATGAAGCTTCATCACAAGCAAATGGCGCATCTTTTAGCATGCGCCATGCTAAAAACACGGGGTGTTACAATGCAGCTGCACACGTTCAAAGGTGTCATCAATGCCAAGTCCATGGTAACCTCATTCACACTCCTTGTCTTCCATTGAATTCTGTGAATAGTACATGGCCTTTCTATAGATGGGGACTGGATATCATTGGGAAAATCAATGCAGCATCTTCGAAGCAGCATGAATACATCATCACTGCAACCGAGTATTTTACCAAATGGGTTGAAGCTATTCCTCTTCGAAGCACCACTTGAGTCACGATTGCAGCCTTCATCAAAGAATACATAATATGCAGATTCGGTGTTCCCAAACACATTGTCACTGATAATGGGACTCCTTTTGCCAACAAGCACGTGACAAAATTGCTCTAGGAACTGATTGGCATGAACAGTTACCTATGGATTTATGGGCTTATCGAACCGTGCCAAGGAGTTCGATCGGGACTTCACCATATTCTCTTGTCTATGGGGCCGACGCCGTACTGCCGGCAGAAATCAAAATTCCTTCAGCACGAATTGCAACATCCATTGGAATACGATGGGATAAGGCCGAAGTGTCCAACTCAAGAGTTGCTGAACTAGACATGCTCGAGTCGAAGCGGGCTAAGGTGGAAAAATATGTATAAACCTACAAACAAAGAATCGCCAGATCTTACAACAAAATGGTATGACCTCGAACATTTCAAGTAGGAGATCTGGTATTAAAGACTGCAAAGCATATTCAACAAGACATGTCCGCTCACAAGTTCTCTCCGAAATGGGAAGGACCATATGTAGTTATCAAAGCAGTATCCAGCTGATATTACAAAATATTAAAGATTGATGGAGGAGTGAAAGGAAATATAATCAATGGTAAATGCCTTAAAGCATATTACGCCTGATCCATGGAAAACAATTATCTTTTCACCATTTCATCATTTCAAAGCATTTTTCAGAATGTAATTTATGTTCCTCCAAAGAGCGTGCAAAATGCTCCTTTGTTCATTAAACATTTCATAAATGAACAAAATTTCCTCATAACATGATCAGTTATTCCACCTAAGAAAATCCTGAGCCTACTCAAAAACAATAATCATAAATACTCACTCAGAGTAAACCATCCAGCAAAGAGTAATTCTTAAAAACAGCCATGTCAAGCTTCTTTTGAAAGTTCCTGGTCTTTACCTTCAAATCCTGGATAGCTTTCTCAACTCTCGTCGACTTCAAGGCAAGTGCCTTCTCCTCTTCCAGAAAAGCAGTTGTGGTGGAGATTTCCTCAGCAGCGGCCGCTGACCTGTCAACCTTGATCATATCAAGCCGACGGCGAAGCCAACTTACATTGAACCTCAAGGTCTCACAGTTCGATATCATGCCCTCCCACCTGTGAATTTCATGATTCTTAACATCTTGCAGATTCGTCTCCATCATCTCTTCAATGATTGGTAAAACCCCCGGCGATCGTAGTCGGGAGGGTCGGCAAAAAGTCTCTCCACACCTCGCAGTGGCAATGTGACCATATCGTCTCCAAATCTTGGTATACAAAGACGCATGACATTTGGGAACCACGAAGCCGCCAACTATTTCATTGCCCGGTAAATTATTGATCATGGGAGTCTCAAACGGGAGTCCAGCCATTGGGTAGTAAGTTCCAGTTCCGGCCTTCACGGAGTTAATAGAACTTTTGTCGACGTCATCATCATCGGTCGCAGACTTTCCATTCCTCCTCTTTCCGGCATCAACAACAACATGCACATCAACCTGCAGTAAAGAAATCTTAATTCCATATGAAGATTGGATAAAACCATCGAGAAATACACCACTCGAAAACCATAGAATTACTCACGGATGTCTGCCGCTTGAAAGATGAGTTTATCTATATCGAGCGGGGCTCTAATGTCGCTTAGGTATCGAATTATGAGAAGAAGACGGATTCTTCTGATTATCTTGCAACAAATTATTTTCCTGTGATCAATAACTCTGATCAAATGGAGATGAAGGAAAACACACAACTTACTGAGACGGACGCTTCTACTTCATGCTTCGACTGAGGTTCATCCCGAGAAGAAATGCTACTGCTGGACATAGCGACGAAAAGGTATGATAATCAAGATTCCCTCCGCAAAAACTGACCTGGGATTAGAATAAATATTTGCGCAAATGCTAAACCCTAAGTCCCGGGGATATATACAAGATACAGTGGATACTTATCTTATGCAGATAGTCAAATTCAGTTGGATTTTACTGAAACCCTAAGATTCAAATAAGATCAATACTGAAGATGCGAGAAAATAACTGGGACCGACGGGATTGACGGAAGTCGCGCACGGTCTACACGGATTTGCGTGTGATACTTGTTTTTATCACGTAATTTGTCTTAGTATTTTCGCAAATGGAAATTGTCAAGGCAAGTCGAAAATGATTGTGATGAATTTTGCGGCATGGACATTGGTCATTTCATTTTGAAGAATCAACATTCACAAAAGGGTTTCTCGTTCGAAAGAAAAATCCTAATCCAGAAGAAAACGGTTCAGATCATCAAAGAAACGTCTACTACGAGGATATAAAAAAAAACATTCAAATGTTTAAATAAAATCACGAGCTAGACTAGTCAGAGTCATCCGCATCGCCGTCTTCATCATCATCATCATCCTTCTCAGCATCTGAAAGATCCTCTTCGAGACTCTTTCTCGAGTCACCGTCCGAGTCGAAAATTCTTCTTCTTCGTCATCACCCTCTATCGCATCCTATAGATCTTCATCGTCACGTTCAGCTTGGAGATCAGCCCTAACCTGTCGTTCAATCTCCCTGTGTGGATGGTATGACCTATCCTTGCGTGTTGTAGAATCCCATACGAGCTCTTCTTCTTCATCCTCAGCATATAAATCTGAGACCACACCATAAGGACGGGATCGGAGTCTTTCCTCGGTTCTTTGTCTTTTCCACTCAATTCTACACCTTTTCTCTCGATACTTAGCAAGTATCTCCGCATTTTCTTTCCTCTTCAAGAGCTCTTCACGATCAGCTTTCAGTTTATCAAGAGACCTGCTATTTTCCAATAAAGCACGATCTATGCTTGCATGAGCTTTGGCCTCAGAAATCCTTGAATCCTCCTCAGAAGAGCTGGAAGAATAATCGCTGCTGGAAGACACCATAAAAACCAGAGGCACAGAGTTATAGATGCGCATATATCAATTCCACAAAACGGTAATCCTCAATTCTTACCTTTTTACGATTCCACTAACAGTAGTGATCACAACGTAAGACTTAAACACTTCAAAACTTTCTCGCTTCTTCGAACCTATAAAAGAAGAGCAAGAAACTCAGATTTTCATAGAATTATCAATATTTCCACTGCATGAACATTCATCGTGGAATTATGAAAATTGAAATATTATTTCATCATATATTTATATACATAAACAAAATTCAAGTTTTGATTTTAATACATATATTTACATAAACAAAGCGTGATTTACCCACGTAAATAAAATCTTTTGACGTGAGGAAGGCTCACTAATTAAAATCCATGAACATGCCATGATTATATATAAAAAAAAAATCTCTTTTTCCTTCGTATCGTCATATGTCTTCGAAACGAAGATTTATTCCAATTTTGTGAAAACTCACACATTATAAGATAAAGTTTTGATTTACATGAAAACTCATAAACAAAATTTTATCACTGGACACAAGTTCATATATATAAAAAAAACTCTTCGTATCATTGTCATTCTTTAAAACGAGGGTTTATTTCAGTTTTGTGAAAATTCACCTTTTCATGATAAAAATTTGGTTCACATGAAAGCTCATAAACTTAGTTTTATCACTGGACCTAAATATTCATATATAAAGAAAAATCTCTCCTAAATCAGGGATTATTATTAATTTTCGAAACTAACGATCAAACGAACATACGTTTTCAAAAAAACAAGGGTTTTTCGACAAAATCCTACTCATACACAAATATATGATTTCAACATGATCACTTCATGAAACTCATGTAAACATCAGCGAACAAAAAAAATCCGACTTTGCCCGCGCCACCGTAAACCGGGTCTGGCGGTGATCGGACGACGACGGCGGATGGTGGTGCTCCGGCAAATTTTTTCCCTCTTCCCGTTCTATTATGAAGGTGATGGAGAGGTGATGAAGATACTGGTTGTGGGAAATTAAAAAAAAATGGGGATTAATTCCTTTTATACCAAATTTTATTTCCAAAACCTAATCTAACAAGGATTTCCTTATTGGGCCCGGCCCGAGAATCCTAAAACGACCAAGGTCCCGTCATCGAAATCATCGGTTAAACACAAATTTATGCTCATTAAACGATGCTCTATCATGCCATTGGAATCTTCATTCAAGTCGTGGTTTGCTCGTCTATCAAAATCCTAAGAAGGTCTTATCCAATGACCAAGTTCAATTGCTTATATTGTTTGTGACCGGAAAATCACCATTCAGTGCTGACTGAGGAACATGACTGTCCCTCACTAAGTAGGGGACTTATTGTAGATAGTGGATTTTCGAAAAAGGCTAAAATCGTATACCCATAATTATAAGTATTCCTGATCCAGCAATCAGACGAATATTGAGGCTCATGTCTCTTATCAAAAGCATCAAAGCTCATGCCACAAGAATCTATGACTGAGAATACTGTCTCTCATAGTATATATGGATATGTAGTCTCTCAATTGAGGAAACAACATATCTCATGAATACTGAGCAATTTCAATAACTACTTCTACATAGAATCGAAGGATTAGACGGCTCCTAGACAGCTTGCCTGCTAGTATAGAGCAATAACGTCTTCAGGATGTAACAATGTTTTCCCTGATTATATGAAAGAAAATATGACACTTCAACAAGCTCATATCACTCAATTTCTGAATAATTAATGCTCCTAGATGATCGTGCTAATATAGAGCCATTAATTAATTATTCTCTAAATCAATAGATTCATTAACTGAATCCCTGGAAAATATTCAATATTTTCATAATATTTCGTTACTTCAATTTATGGTTCTTCTCAGCAGAATTCCATGGGTTAGTAATAAATATTCAACACAAGGGCATCTGAGCTGTAACGACCCTCAAGCGAGTCAATGCTATTAGACTAGTCAAGAGACGTATTAGCCGATAATAACTCGATTAGTTTAACACGAAGGTTAATTAATAGGAATTAACCTAACAACGATTTAGATATGAAACTAGTATTGCTAGACAAATCTCGAAAAGTTATGCGAAGTGGGCTACTCGAACATGTCAATCGGATATTGGACGAGGGGAAAATAATCACTTAAATAATCATTTTTTTCATTTAAACTGCTTGGCTGCCCTTATCAATTCAGTGGGTGCCTTTATCTTTCTCATTGGCCTTATCACCAACGGAATCGAGCAGATAAGCTCATTCTTTCTTCTTCTTCTTCTTCTTCTTCTTCTTCCTCTCTTTCCTCAGTTCTTCACGCTCGTGATTCTGTGAGAGGGTTTGGGTGTTTTTGAGATCGGAAACTTAAGGGAAAGCTTTAAGAGTTAATCATTGGTGATGATGTTGAGGTTGTTTGAGCGCGGAATGAAGATGATAGAGTTGCTGCCGTAAATCGAACTTGGGGTTTCTCTCTGAATCGATGAAGGTGAGGATGATGATGAGATTAAGGTCGAGAAATAAAGAATAGAGCTGCAGGTAGATGAAGAATAAAGGGGTTGATGTTTAATTGCAGTTTTGAAGTAGTCTTGAAGATGAATCAAGAGTTAGGGTTTCTGCATGTTGAGTTGGAGTTCGGTTTAAGTAAGAATTAAGAAGATATAGACGGAATTAGAAGATGGATTTGATTAATTGAAGAGTTAATTGATGTTGTGAAGCTGTTTAAAGAAGAAATTGGAGATTTGAATAATTAGGATTGAATTTGGGTTTCGTGTAAATGCTCAGAGATGTGTTACAAGAAGAAATTGAAGTTGATGAAGACTATGAGGCGTATTTTGAAGAGGAATTTGATTAGTAGAAGAGGAACGTGCTAATGAATTGAGGGTTATGCTGATTACATGGAGATGATGTTGGATACAAATGGTAATGTCAAATTGGGTTGATAGTTCAATGGAGTTCATGAGAATGGTGGAGGTGTAGAGTTATTGAGGTGTGTGTGTATGGCACTGTAGTTAGATATGAAAGCAATATCGAAGTTGTGATTGAACTGTTGAATAAAATGAGTTTATGAGTTGGTTAATTGAACTAAGAATTGAGATGGATGTGTGTATGTGTTAGGGAGATTTGTAAGTGGTGGAGCTAGAGGTAATTGAGGCAATGACATGGTGATGATATAATGGTGTGAAAGAAAATATGAAGGTTAAATTGGTGTTGCAGGAATGGGATTGTTTGCAAGTGGTGGTGCATGGAGTAAAGTTGAATATGTAACCACAGTAAGTTGTAATTCAGGTGAATGGGTTGGTAAAATGAAGATGGGTTAGAGTAGTGATTGTATGATTATGCAATAGTGGAACTGTTGTTGGTGTATGAGCTGAGGATATGGGATCTGAAATAGTGAAATGCAGATGAATGGTTTGAGTTATGCTGTCAAGTTCTGAGTAGTCTTGAGGTGTTTTAGTTGGTTTTTAGTGCTGAGTTGTTGGTGGAGCTGAAGTGAATGAAAGTAATTGAAGATGTTGTTGTTGTTGTAGCTATGGATTGATGAAAGTCTCCATGAAGGCTTACTTCTGCTCTTGCAGTTAGTTATTAACAACGATCGCCTCAGTGATGAACCAGTGGATCGTGGATCTCGAGATAGGCGTGGCTTGTCATCAAAAGAGGTGGGAATCGATAACGAACTCTCTTGTATTCATTATTGTTTTACAAATCAATCTTGGTGTTGTGAAATTCATGCATATATTTGTATGCTCTGTGTGGTATGAGATGTGTGTCTGCACAATATCCAGTATTCTATGGCTAGGGCGATACACCGCAATATTACATGGCCAAAACTATCTTCCTTTATATCATTTTCTATGGCTAGGGCGATACACCGCAATATTACTTAATCGGAGTGGAAGTGGGCTTCAATATTAGTCTTCCTTATGTGCGGCAACACATACATCTCATACTTGAATGTTTATTTACTGTTATTCATGGATGTTTACTGTTTGTTATTATTGTTCTTTTAAATTACTTTGAAAAAGTTAAGTTTCTACATTATGTTTTATTGTTTTTTTTTGTGTATTATCGACTTTCGGTAAAACTTGCATTGTCTTCGAATCATATTAATGTTTACTTGAAAGCTAGTTGTTATTCCTACGGGGCACCCCTTCTAGGGATGATGTGCTCACCTATTCCCATTTTCAGTTTCAGAGACAGATCAAGATGTGCATGTGACGATGAAAGCTTCGAAGAATTATTTACGTTAGTTAGCGAGTTAGTTAGCTTTTGCTATGTTTATTCTGTGTTTGTATTTTATTTGTAAATCTACTCACTATTGAATATGTATCATTTGAGAGGAGTTTTTGTATATATATTTCAGAGCGGGGCTAGTTTCTGGGTTAAGTTTGTAGAAGATTTCTTAATTGAATGTTTAAGTGAATGATTTAGATTCTTAGTGCCTCTTTATTTAGTTAATCTCTTGGATTAGTCAGCTGCTAGCTTAGGGGGCGCTACATGAGCTACCTTTGAGTAAGCACCAACCAAAATGGTGTAAGTGTACTCAACGATGATGCACTAACAATCACCGAGACGATGAACCTATGCAAATAAGAAAGAAAATAATAAAATAATAGCCAAGGCGTTATGGGACTGGCTCACCGGCCAGCCAGTCATGCCGTGACCAGTCCCAGCCCAAATTCTATATTTTATCATATTTTATTATTTTCCTTGATCTCATGAAAATCCTTTCATTTGAACAAATATTCTTCGTTTTGAGGAAACTCCTCAGTTTCATGGTGTTTCCTTTACACTGGGGAAATAATATGAAATTACGGAAAATATTGTGGGGCCGTGATTATTGGCCAACCAGCCATGCCTTGATCTCGGTCGGCCCCACACCTCATGGTTCCTCATTATTTTATTATTATTCCCCTAATCTCATGAAAAAATCCTTAATCTCATGATATTTCCTTGATCCCATGAAAAATAATATAAAATTAAGGAAACCTGTGGGACCGGGCCATAGCCGGACGGTCATGCCCTAGCTGGCCCAACACGTCTTATTTTGTTATTATTATATTTTTCATGTTTCCTTAATCCCATGAAATTCCTTGATTTCATGATGTTTCCTTCAAATTATGAAAATTCCTTCAAATCATGAAATAATACATAAAATTAGGGAAAACTCACGGGACCGGGTCCTAGCCGGCCAACCATGCCCAAGCCGGTCCCACACGTCCCTTATTTTATTATTATTATTATTATTATTATTTTTTCTATTATTATTATTATTTTATTATTTTTAATAATACTACTATCATATAATTAGATATTACATGAAACTAGTTGGAAGCCTAACAAGCTAAGCTCCAACGACATACTATTACATTAATTGAACAGGTTGATGTGCTAGTCTACCAGCGGGCCTCATGGGAAACCTTGCCAAGGGGAGCCGAAACGGCGGGAGGGGGGCGAGATTGTGTCACAAGGGGGGCAAATTAACACTACCTTCCATGTTAATTCCTGCAATATTACGCCATTGGGGACTCGAACCTGGGACCTCCTGGTGCGCATTAAACTTTGGGGAACGGGGATGACCAGCTGAGCTAGGGGCCCGTTCTTCCATGTTATTATTATTATTATTATTATTATTATTATGAAGAGATGCCACACGGGCTTTATTAAAACAAACACGAGTCAAGATTACAAAGAATTGGCTGGTAGCCGTGCAACAAGTTGCGCACCAACACCTTTTTGAATAATAACACCTAGCCTATGAAATAGAGAACTGCCTAAGTCCTTGTTAACATCATGACTAGCCATACAGTTCTTCAACCTCTTCAAAAAGTGAATAGTAGTATCACCCAACTCGCCTAGAGTTGAAAAGGCCAAAACACCAAAACCATATCCATGAGACGAACATAACGAAGCGTATTTGTTGCACTTACGAGTGATAGCAGCGGAAATGGCATGGCCGGGAGTGAAAGTACGGTTTCCACCTTTGGAGAATGGCGAAACACCGGTGACATCATAGCAAATATCCTTGCCGTTCTCCCAGTTATATACCATAATATCCGCAGGTTTAAGAGGGGTATTGTTACTCGACATAATGCCAATCGAAACTTCTTTCCTTGCAGCGACTCCTGCTTTATAACATAATTCGGCCAAGAGGTCTCTTGCCATATCATGACGATATTTCTGTCCAACCTCACTTGCGCAATGGATTGCGTGGTCACCAAAGCGATCCATAACTCTTTTACAGCAAGAACAAGAACTATCATCATCAAAAAGAGGGATGCCAAGGCGGTAATGAAATATACATCTGAATTGGCGTGGACCAATGGACTGATTAAGGCCAGGAATCGGTATGGCTTTGAGATAGTCCTGAGCGTGAGGGCTCTTGTTACACTTCCAAAGGATGGAATCACGTTCTGATAAGGTGAAGGTGGTACCTAGATTCTTCTTAACAGCATCGAAGTAACGAGTCGCCAAAAGGTGCATAGGCTGGGGGGCGATGTCACTAATGTTGAAAGA
The DNA here is from genome assembly GCA_023531295.1 of Papaver armeniacum. Classification (NCBI taxonomy): domain Eukaryota; kingdom Viridiplantae; phylum Streptophyta; class Magnoliopsida; order Ranunculales; family Papaveraceae; genus Papaver; species Papaver armeniacum. The sequence continues at coordinate 542,733 of JAJJWW010018480.1, read as the reverse complement.
ATAAGAAGATATGCCACATTCCTGCATGTAGACATCCAGCGCATTCCGAAAGTTGGGGCCTGGGTGTGATGTGAATTGCAGAATAGTGTTCTGAAGGTGGCTGGTCTGGAAACAAGAAGCTATGTAACAATAACGAGTGGTATCAGCCATCGTATAAACTCCCAGGCCACCATCTTTAATGGGGAGAGTGGCAAGACGTTGTTGAAGTGGACCAAAACCTGGGCCGTCGCAAGTAATCAAATACCGCAGATACGTCAATAGGTGTTGATCGAACACCATTTGAGCCTGTTGCATCACCTGTGGTCTAGTGGTACGCATGGAAAAATATAACTTGGAAACCCCAGCACAGTTCCGGAGGAGTAAAAGCTCACTTTGAGGGTCTCGAAGCTTTTTAATGCAATCCATGAGTTTGATTGTTTTATCAACCCTAGACATGATTGTGTCACTACAAAACTGATCCTCCAAACTGACAGGACCTCCTAGCAACCTGACGCCATTGCGTGGTCTGCCAACTTCAGGTGGGAAGACACCAGCGATAGTACTTCTGGTATCTGCACAAGGCCAGAAAACTTCCGTTTTCTGGAGATTCAAGTATAAACCCCTGGCTGGACCATCGTTTTGTAGAATCTGCAAAGCTTTAGATACCTCCATGGTGTCCCCGATCAAAGTGCCGTCGTCTAAATACCAAGCATTAAGATCCAAAGTGCATTGCGACGCTATTTTACATACGAGGGGGTGTAGAGCCAATGAGAAAAGTAGGGGCCCAAGGGGTCTCCCCGTTGAACTCCTTGCGCCGAAGACAAGGTGAATTCGTTGTAGTATAACTTGGCAGGTCTTGCATAGCAGAATTCCACCCATTTCGAAATACTTGGACACTTATCTCGTACTTCATTGATCAATACGGTTCTGTTGACTACATTAAAAGCATTAGTGAAATCGATAAGGAGCATAGTCTTGTCGTCCTGATCACCTTTCAACTCTAACAATTTATTGGCCGAATGCAAGATGCCTTCGCCACCACATGGAATACCGACACCGAATCGATGCTTGCCCGGATATCTTTGTCATATCTTTAAGAACCGCTGATGCTGCCAACTTGGAACATAGACGTCGCCAGACGGTACCTACGGCAATTGGCCGCAGACCCCCTCCAGGTTTGAGCAGTGGGGTCAGAGGCGCACTTGCGATGTATTATTATTATTATTATTATTTTTTTTTTTTTTTTTTTATTATTATTATTATAAAAATTGTTTTTACAAAGGAGAAGTTGGTAGCCTAGCCACAAGTCAAAACCAATACCTTTCTCAATAACCAAACCTAATCTATGAAAAAGAAAACTACCATGACCACTGCTGGCATCAAGGTTATCCAAGCAATTCCTAAGCCTCTTTAAAAGCATTACAAAATCCTCACCAAGTTCACCTAAGGAAGTGAAAGCCAAAACACCCAAACCATCAAGGTTATTATTATTATTATTATTATTATTACTTAAATATTATTACATGAAACTAGTTGGAAGCCTAACAAGCTAAGCTCCAACGACATACTACTACATTAATTGAACATGTTGTTGTGCTAACCTACCAGCGAAAACATAATAAAATAATAATGAAAACATAATAAAATTAGGAAAAATATCATGGGACCGGCCCCTTGGCCGGCCGGCCATGCCTTGTCCATAGCCGGTCCCACACTTTATGATTCTTTCATTATTTTATTATTCTTCCTTCATCTCATGAAGTTTTCATGGTCTCATCAAAAATCCCTGATTTTTTCATATTTTCTCAAAATGTTGCTCAAACGCACACATCAGAAAATATCAAAATTCTCAGAACTAAGATACGAATGTTTTGGTGACGTGAGCATGATACCTTGACCGACCAAGGTTGGCTCTTTGGCTTGCAAGGAGCCGGTCCCATGTATTTGCACCAATTTGACCTCATTTGCGCAATTGCACGTATTAGGTCCAAAACTCTTCCAAAACAATTTGGAACTTCATGAAACGATCGTTATTCGTTCCCGTGACCACCCCGGGCTGGTTTCATGACCCCTTGGTCAGTCCCTTATCTCTTAATAATTAATTAGGTTTTATCACCTGAGGTTCAGACGAGCATTATTTTAATAAATGATTAAACCAGCATTTAATCATCCTTTCATCAAATCAACTGGTCTTTAGGAGACCTTGATATTTTCTCACGTGAGAATCTGGGCGCTACATGGTTGATCCATAATCCCATGTAGCCGGTCCCTCCTTCACTCCGTGGTTAATTTTCAATAAACCATCAGTTAATCATCAATTGACCAAATTAGGGTTTTGAGTCCAAGGTTCATAATTCCAGATTCAAACGCTAATAATTTTACGTTGATCCCGTGATCAACACTTTATTTATCATACTCGGTTCAATTGCCAGTATCTTATTTGTTCATGCTACTAATAATTCATAGAATGAGCAACATTTGCTCAGATGAGCAATATTTGCTCAAACCAAGGAATACTGGTTCAACTATCAATATTCAAAAATTCATCAAATGAGCAATATTTGCTCATGTTAGCTTATTCATGCATTATATCTATGTCACAACAGACATGTTCAATTCATAAGTCTTAGAACATTTCCAAATCACGTTCGACTCAACAAGACAAGGACTCATCGTCCCATGAAGTCATGAAGTCAGCAACTGACTAACTAAATACACGTCTGCCTTGCAGACTCCACAATCACACGAGACATCAATCGTGTTACATGGGGGATATTAACTAGGGTTTTGGTCTGGCGGTCTACGGCACGTGTGTTCATACACACGACGAGAATGTGAGCAAGTCGTGCAATCAGTTGAAGGAGTTAACAAAGTAGTGGATAGAAAATCAACCAAGTCTCCGCATGTTGAGCAACTGGTTTTAACAAGATTTCCACTTCCCCATTCTTTGATTCCATCAACTATCACACTTCATGAGATCATGGTGTTTTCAATTCTAGTAATATAAATAAATCTCTGAAATCATGATTGAAACAGATAGAGTCTCACGTCAAACAGACAACACGAGATTAACCATCTAACTCTTTGCAGAGCAAATTCAATCATTCAGAACTTATCTTATTTTCAGAATACACAACCCACCAATAATCTTCGATCACCATTGATCTCACACATTTCTCAGCTTCCCTCCTACAGACCGACCCATCATCTCTTATGACCGAATTTACTCTGGAACGGATATTATCTAGGTTTAGGCTGGAGTACTACAGATTGATCTCTCGAATTCAAAGCACTCCCTTCTTGTAGTGCATCTGTGAGGTTAATAATTTCGCACGGTTCAAGGAGTCTCCTCCACGCGATCATCTCCTCAATTCCGTAAAGACCAGCGAATCGTTTTTCCCCATCTACAGACTTAATGTTGATGGTGGTTTTTAACATAGGATTAAAATCGTAAAACCTTACATATGACATGACGTCACTATGACCAATAGTGCATTTATTGAATCAATCAGCGTATTTACGTAAGAATTACCAGGGTACCTTTTTTTATACATGTGTCATGTTCCATGACAGAACCCTTAGTATTAACTGACATCACCTCTGTATACACCTAACCCTAATTCTCCCACCGTGCCAATGGCAAGCCATGCCAGCCGCACCACCGTGCCAATGGCAAGCCATGCCAGCCGCACCACCGTGCCAATGGCAAACCATGCCAGCCACGTCCCTGCGCCAAGGCATTCCAACCATGCCAGCCGCACCACTGTGCTGATGGAAAACCATGCCAGCCACATATCTACGCCAAGGCATGCCAACCATGCCAGCCGCACCACCGTGTCATTGGCAAACCATGCCAGCCACGTCTCTGAGCCAAGGCATGCCAACATTGCCAGCCGCACCACCGTGCCAATGGAAAACCATGCCAGCCACGTCTCTACGCCAAGGCATGCCAACCATGCCATTCGCACCACCGTGCCAATGGCAAACCATGCCAGCCACGTCTCTGAGCCAAGGCATGCCAACCATGCCAGCCGCACCACCGTGCCGATGGCAAACCATGCCCGACCACGTCTACGCCAAGGCATGCCAACCATGCCACCCGCACCACCGTGCCAATGGCAAACCATGCCGCCCACGTCTCCGAGCCAAGGCATGCCAACCATGCCAGCCGCACCACCGTGCCGATGGCAAACCATGCCAGCCACGTCTCTGCGCCAAGGCATGCCAACCATGCCAGCCGCACCACCGTTCCGAAAGCAAATCATGTCAGCCATGTCTCTGCCGCACCACCGTGCCAATGGAAAACCATGCCAGCCACGTCTCTGCGCCAAGGCATGAAACCATGCCAGCCACGTCTCTGCGCCAAGGCATGCCAACCATACCCGCTGCTCCATTATGCCAATGGCAAACCATGTCAGCCAATTCTCCACGCCAAAATGAAGGGTTGCAATAATCAACGACTACCCTTCTCTTCGAGATACTGAGATCTCGTCCATCCAAGTTCGCCACCTAACGCACGACAACTTGCGCCCAAGGCCAAACACCACGGTTTGCACCAAACCCTAGATTTGGCCGCCTATACCATGCCACCTCTCATTCACATCATTGGCTGTCAAAACGAAGGGTTGCAACGATCAACGGCCACACTTCCATCTAAGATGCAGATCTTAGCCGTCTAAAGTCACCAGCTGACGCATGGCAACTTGCGGCCCAAAGCCTGCACCGAAACCCTAATTTGGCCGCGCCTACTCTATGGCAAAGCCATGCTCGGTAAGCTGCTACAAACGAAGGGTTGCAATAATCAATGGCTACCCTTCTCTTTGAGATGCAGATCTCGACCACACAAGTTCGCCACTGACGCATGACAACTTGCGTCCCAAAGCCAAAACACACGGTTTGCACCTAAACCCTAATTTGGCCGCGCCTATTCTATGGCAAAGCCATGCTTAACGCTGGGTGATACAAACGAAGGGTTGCAATAATCAACGGCTACCCTTCTCTTTGAGATGCAGATCTCTACCACACAAGTTCACCACCTGACGCATGGCAACTTGCGGCCCAAAGCCAAAAAATACACGGTTTGCACCTAAACCTAATTTGGCTCAGCGCCTTCTCTATGGCAAAGCCATGCTCAACACAAGCTGCTAAAACGAAGGGTTGCAATAATCAACGGCTACCCTTCTCTTTGAGATGCGGATCTCGACCACACACCCGCCACCCGACGCATGGAAACTTGCGGCCCAAAGCCAAAACACACGGTTTGCACCTAAACCCTAATTTGGTCGCGCCTACTCTATGGAAAAGCCATGCTCAACGCTGGCTGCTAAAACGAAGGGTTACTGATAATCAACGGCTACCCTTCTCTTTGAGATGCAGATCTCGACAACACAAGTTCGCCACTCCGACGCATGGCAACTTGCGGCCCAAAGCCAAAACACACGGTTTGCACCTAAACCCTAATTTGGCCGCGCCTACTCTATAGAAAAGCCATGCTCAACGCTGGCTGCTAAAATGGAAGGTTACAATAATCAACAAATATTATTCCCTCTGAGATACGGATCTCGACCATTCAAGTTCGCCACCTAACTTACGGACCAAAGCCAAAACATCACGGTTTGCATCTAAAACCCAAATTTGGCGGCTCCTATTCTTTGGCAAATTCATGTCGACTCTACCATGGCCAATGGCATGTCACACGTAACAACTTGCTACACGTTTTCCCATGAAAACACTCGAGACATCTAACACATTTCACAAACTGGGGGATGCTCATAAAGGGTATTGGTTTGGCGGTTTACAGCGTGCGGCGTACACTACGCCCGTTACATGAAAGTGTCATAAGAATGAGTCGGTTAGTAAATACAAAGAATACTGGTGAAATGCTCCTTTCATTATGGAACATTAATTCCATGCGTTACCCATTTGTCACCTCCTTCCACTTTACTCAGTCGTTCCTATTTTCTACGAGACCAGAGTACGTTATGACTTGTATAAATAGGTCTTACCTATTTCCACCAAACAACAAGTTCGGGGGTCGTAGCATACAACACTCGAAACCACTTGCTAGCTTTCCCATCTGTTAGCTTTCACTTTCTGATATAAGTCAAACAACTACTCTTTCAGAATCAACTATTCTGGTCTCAACACTTTCTTCGCTTCCCTCCCTAAAACCAACCCTTCTCCTTCACTTTGTTACCGAAGAAAGTCTGGAACGGCCATTTCTTGGTTTAGGACGGATTTGTAGAGATTGATCTCTCGAATCTAAAGTACTCCCTTGCAGTACATTGTTTAGGGTTTAGACTCAGTTTCTCACCCACTCACGCGAAATTACCGAAATCAGCAAAAACCGTTTTCACCCTCAAACAATAACGAAACTCCTTTCAAGCTATTTTGACAAACATTTGAAGAGCACAATTACTCTTCTGGCTCGGATTTAATTATCGTGCTAGAGTTTCTCTATTATCTCCCGCTTCCGCTCCCTCTATCTTCATTTGTTCTTAAATTCGAGATCAGCGTTGAGTCTGCATCAGATTGCTTTGTTGTTACATTCGAGAATATTTAGCCTGCAGCAGAACTCAAAATCAGCAATAAAAACTCAATAAGATCACAAACACGAATAGTTAGACCCAAATTATTTTTTTTCTTTTGCAAAAAGATTGATCGTAAGGAAAGCTGGCTATCTGATTTGAATGTTTCGAAGGAAGACAAAAAAAATATTAGTGTATTAATTATAAAATCATGAAAATCAAGGAAGAAATTAGGTTAAGTGGTTATGTTAAGTTAGCTTTTAGCTCGCTTAGTATGCATGGAAAGGAATTGACCATGTCATTCTTGTACTATATCCCAACAAAAGGGACGAAGGTGACCCAGCTCGCAGTGAACTCTTCCTATCTAATTCCGGATTCGTGTCCATTTTCATATATAGCGAACATAGTACTACTCTAGAGATTGGAAACTAAAAGCTCATGAGAATATGGATGATAGGTCAAAATTTAATGTGTAAAGATGAGATGTATTAGTATATATCCATGAGTTTAATCTAGATTTGCTATTATACTCATCATCTAGGGAGCTCTACATTACATGGTCACTTGATGAGATGCAATTCTATATTAAGCAGATAAGTTTCGAGAAGGTTCCTTTCCACCAACCTATGGATCGATATTCTACCATGGATGGATATTCTATATTTGCTTCATCTTCTTTTCATCTGGTTGGAAAATGCCACAACTTATTCTGCTTAATATACACTGTGGTGGAGAAGATGCAGCTGAATATTCTGTCAGCACTTGTTGGTACATGAAAAATAATACCCCTTAACGATTTGGAGATACCCCTAAGAATGGAGGTGAACTTGGGCTAAGATGTAGGACTTGGGGACTAAAACCAAGCCCAAATAGAAGATACCCATGAAGATAGGAGGATAAAGAAGGAATTAATGAAGAAGGAAGGGGTTATGTTAAAGAATTATTAAGGGTAATTAAGAGGTATTAGGACATGTGTCATGAAGTAGTAAAAATAGGGGCTTTTAGGAAAGCCTATAAAAGAAAGGAAAAGGTATAATGGAAAGACAACTCTCTCTCTTACTATTATTAGAATTGTGAGGTCATGTGTAATAGCTAGGACGGGTAGAACCTAAACTGAAATTCACCCCTCAACATTTGGCGACCACACCCGGAGGCTCGTGCCTAGCTTACAATGACCCACACAGAAGGCGCTAGCTTATGCGCGGCAGGAAACCTAAATACACCCCTAATTAACCCACAAGGAGAGAGAGTAGGTATAGTATCAGACCCAATCACGCAGGCAAGAAAATCAAACATCACGCGCGAAGAAGATAACAGCACGAGAGCGAGGAAGCGCCGCTCACTCAGCTTTCCCTCGAGGAGATGCAAAAAGAACTAGAAGAGCACGTACGTAAAGAACGAGAGCTGAGAAATCTCATGAAGGTGGTAAGTGTAAGGAAAATGCTAAAGAAACAGCAAAAGATGTAGAGGAAATAGAAAACGAGCCTGCGGCTATGACACAAGAGGCGATTGCAAACTACCTAGAATTAAATTACAGAATCGTTAAACAAGATAATTATAACTTCATGGCAAGTCCTTACTCCTCTGAAATCATGGAATATCAGTACCCTGAAGATATACTTCACCAAAACTCAAGGTCTACAATGGCCAAGAAAACGCAAGAGAGCACCTCAGTTGAATTCTGTCTACAATGAATGATCGCGCGACAGATGGGAAGCTATGTCTGAGAGAGTTTCCAAAATCGCTGATTGATATACCGCGTTCACCTAGTACGACAACCTTAAGCCAGGGAGCGTTCATTCATGGTCAGCCATGTCAGCGCTTTTTCTTAGAAAATTCTATTCAGCAAAGAGGAAAGTCACAACCATAGACCTGAGCAAGTGCAATCAACGCATAGGCGAGGAGATAGAAAAATAATCGCTAGATTCCGCCTTCTCACTCTCGATTGCCATGAAGATGTTAAAGAAGAAGCGTTAGTGGAAATTTGCGTCCGGGGGATGACTCCATCTTTCAAAAAGAATCTGGTAAACTTTCGCTTCCCCATATTTGTGGAACTGGAGGAGGCAGCCGCAAGCATTGCCGATTGCATTGAAGAACCAAGCTCGGATTATGTTTGGCGAAACTCGGTTAACACTGTATCGACCATGCCAAGAAATACCTGTGCAAATAATAATCACGAGGGTTGGGAACACTAGCGCTCCCGCCACCTCTGCCTTGCAACAAGGAACAAATTGTCATATTATTAGAACAATGGGTAGCAAACAAGGAGACCTAATTGCCCCAGACAAAAGTGGATCCTAGCACTCTTGACAACAATGATGGACGCTATTGTCACTTTCATCGGAGGATACAACACCCTACAATTAACTGCTTCAACCTGCGAAGGATGTTTCGAAGAAGGCCGGAAATAAAGCGAGATTGAAATGAACAAAGCGGAAGATGGAAAAACCGCCCCACATCAAGTAATGATGCTTTCCCATGACGGAGATGCCTGGAGGCCCTGGACAGAGGATGAAGGAGAAGCATGCGAGGTGGATATGGAGAATTTTACTTTTGCTAACACTGACGGCGTGGCTCATCAATTTGCTAAGACAGTATTGGCTCAATATTTCTTCGATTCGCTCGGCTTGAGCAAAGATCAAATCAAGGAAGCGTCTAAGACCATAGCAGCCATAGCAGTAGGGAGGCCCTGTGGGCTTCTCCCTAAGGAGGCGATCGTATTCACCAAAGAAGACATCTGTTACCCGGGAGAGCACCTCAGGCCTCTATATCTAACCATGTACATCAACAGACAACCGCTAAAAAGAGCTTTTGTTGACGGGGGCGCGTCCTTGAACCTGATTTTGATGCATACGCTAGATATTTTAGGCATACATCGGTCCGCGATAAGAATGCGGGTCACCACAGTAAACGGGTTTGGGGGCCACGCCCAAACAGCTATTGAAATCATAAACCTAGCAATGAGGTTGGTCCTATCCGAGGGACCACCCCATTTTATGTTCTAGAAGATGACACTACCTTCCATGTGCTACTAGGGCGAGGCTGGTTACTCAACCACAAAGTAGTCATGTCGACGTACCATCAATGTGTAAAAACTAACATAGGAGGCAAGCAATACCGAATTCCCACCACGAGCAACCCTTTCGACCTAAAGGAAGCATATATGACGGATGTACTTTTCTATGATGAGCCAAAAGAAGAGGACGAAATTCCTGAAGCTCGACTTACCCCGTTGCCGAAGTGGGAAGACGGATAAAAAACGAAACCCACCAAATCCGTGTTCAGTCCGTCAAGGATGGTATTACCAACAGAAAGAAAAATGAAGCAAGATGAGCAGCCCAGTTTCCAACGCTTCTCTAGGCCCTATGGTGGGCATGTGTACCGATTATAGCAATTAGCTGAGGGAATACCCGCAAATGAGAGAAACCACGCTGACGAGTTGATAAGTGAAGTGGGGGTTCCCGATGAAAGCACAGAACAAAGCTTGTCCGAGCTTCCCTACAGCACGATTGATGACCAACAATTGTGCGATCAGCTGGAAAGCGTCACTACAGGAACCAATGAGGAACGAACGCCAAAAGACCTCACTGTGGATGAAATGGAAGAAATCAACATAGGAACACAAGAAGACAAGCGCTCCATCATGATAAGCAAGAGCCTGGACCAAGATGAAAGGGCAGCATTGATCGCGTTACTTATAGAATACAAGGACGTCTTCGCTTATGACTATGACGAAATGCCGGGTTTAGATAGCAACCTCGTGGTACATAATCTAGGAGTATCGCCTGAATTCAAACCTGTGAAGCAGATAAGCCGCGAGTTTCCTAGGGCTATAGCCCTTGCGATAAAGGAGGAAGTGGAGCGGCTACTTAAAGCCAAATTTATTAAGCCAATACAACACCCCACTTAGTTGGCTAACATTGTGCCAGTAAAACAAGAAAAATGAAAAGGTTATGTGTTGTGTAGACTATAGAGACCAACCGAGCTTGCCCAAAAGACGATTTCCCGCTTCCAAACATCGAATGCTGGACGCGACCGAGAAAAAAAGAGATATTCTTTCATAGATGGCTTCAGTGGACATAACCAAGTAAAGATGGACCCTGCAAATGCAAGGAAAACCGCCTTCCAAACCCCATATGGCAACTTCAACTATGTAGTAATGACGTTTGGACTGAAGAACGCCGGTGCCACGTATCAGCGCGCCATGACATCCATCTTCCATGACCTGATGCACCAGACGGTAGAAGTATATATTGACGACATCGTAGTCAAGACACAAGAGGCTGAGGATCACATCTCTCACCTAAAGACGGCTTTTGAGAGATGGAGGAAATTCAAACTCAAGATGAATCCTCTCAAGTGCGCCTTTGGGGTCACATCCGGGAAATTCTTAGGGTTTGTAGTGACTAGTGAGGGAATTCAAGTAGACCCGAGCAAAGTCGAATCAATCACAACAATGGCACCGCCGGCGAACACCAAATAGTTGCAAGCCTTTATAGGACGAATATCGTACATACGACGCTTCGTACCTGGTTTAGCACAAATGATGACACGTTCCTTCCATTCTTTGAAAAAAAGGTATACCCTTCGTATGGGGAGAGGAACAATGTGACGCCTTTGAAAAGTTGAAGCAGTGTCTTGTCAGCCCTAAGATTCTTAGACCCCTGATACGCGGAGTCCCTCTTTATCTCTACACGACATTTACCAGCTCAGCAATCGGCGCAGTTCTCGCGCAAGACATTGGGGGAACTGAGCTGTCACCTATCTATTACGTGAGTCGGGTCCTACGAGATGTAGAATTAAGATACCCATGTGTAGAGCAAGCATGTTTGTCCTTCATATACGCGACTCAAAGCTGCGCCCCTACCTCCTAACACATGAAACCATTGTGGTGGCAGCAGTGAACCCGATAGCGTATGTAACACCCCCGTGTTTTTAGCATGGCGCATGCTAAAAGATGCGCCATTTGCTTGTGATTATGCTTCATCCAAAGCTTCCGCAGCGTGAAAAAGGTGGATTAGATTAAGTCCAATACCGCGCCAAAAATGGTGTATTATGTTTGGCATTTAGCCAAGGGACAATGTTGCATCATCATGATGCATTAGGCCAGTTGGGTAGGTGGCCTTGAGCTTACAGCGTAATTATTGCGCATTATGAGAGTTATTGGCCAACAACCAATATCGCACAATCATTGTGCATCATACGCAGAGGTCCTGCAGTCGAGAGAATATTGCATAATCATTGTGCGATATGCCAAAGAGAATGTCGCATAATCATTGTGCAAATAGATCGAACAGTGGTGCACAATCATTGTGCAACGAAGCGAAACTCGGCAATCATTGCCTCTGTCGTTCGAAAATTCATGGCAACGGCCATGAATAGTGAAGCATGTCAATATGCTCCCCTTTTCATACTTGTAGAAATTCTATTAAGACATATATATAGGGAGGGGTAGTTGGTTGAAGGTGCATATGCGGACTATGTACCAAGTAAGCTTCATAGCTTAGTTTGGAAGGGTATAAATGATGCCTAAGGCTCATTTATAGTTGCGTAGCCTTCGAAGAGGGTATTTGATGCGTTGGCATCACTATGCCCTCAAGCGGACCCGATTATGCATAATCATTATGTATCTTGGCGGAATGGCCTATACGGACCGGGGCCATTACCGTTTTGCTAGGCCACGACCTTGCAAACGATTTGGTTTAAGTTTCGTCCCTTCGAGGATGAACTACGGTCTGTTCTTGATCACTTTAGAGTAGGGAAGGGTACGTAGGAAGCCGCAATGAGTTGCAGCATTGCTTGGTCCGAGACGTTGTCGCTCATATCATCTAATTCGGAGATGATTGCGACATTCTGGCCCCTCATATCATCTAAGCTCGGTAGCTCGACGCAAGAGATGATTGTGGCCATACTTGATGAGGCTTAGTTGCATGCCAGTAAGTGGATGCTCATACTTCCTATCAAGTTGTAAAAAGTTGGTAAGCGAGGTAACGTAGGAAATGGAAAGGGCTTGGTGCGGCCTACGCCAAAGTCCAAGGCTTATACCTGGACAATGACGGTTGCTCAGCTAGCTAGGAAATTCAGTGATGAATTCCCTATGTAAAGGCAAATCCGAGAGATGCATGAAAAATGCATTGACATTGGCCTTATGGCCGTAAACCCTTTTGGGGGGGGACAAGGGTAAGTTGGAACGGTGTGGAAGCTAAGTTAGCCGCGTCATGCTCCACGAGCATGCTTGCAAGGGCGAATGAACGTGCATTTGCCTAGCTTTAAAGGCCCGTATCGTAGCTTCATCATGGCGCACCGGGGGAGTTGCGGCCTGCGGGGCAACGCGCCAAAGGCGTAATTTTCCGGTCCGTCACGGATGGTATCAGAGCAAGTTCCGAGAAAACTCTAGGGACTTGTGCGGAGTGGACTCATTGGCGAGTATTTTCCTTGATGAAAACTTAAAGTTGGAGAGTAGGCCAACTTTCGCGCGGAAAGAGTTTGTAATGGCGGCCGGATTACTTTGCAAATCGAGTTGAGCTTGTATAAGTACTGTGAGTTTGCCAGGCCTCTGTGGCACCCCGCTTACGAGCATCCGGAAGACCGTCTGGGACGGTGGGTAGACAATGCACTACACCAAATTCTGGGATTGAAAACAGAACCATGACGTTACTAAAACGGGTTGTAACGGCCCTCGCCTGTTGCAAAAGTGGGTGTTACATTTTTTTGTAACGGCTTTGTGGCCGTTACGCATTTTTTTTTGTAACCGGCCTTCGTAATGAGCTTGAGCCGTTCACAATTTGCCACGTGGTAACAACTCGGGGCCATTACGATTTTTTTTTGCAACGAATTTTATTGTAACAAGTATATAATTTATTACAAATTTTTGTAACAAAAAAAATTACTGCCAGAAATAAGCCGGAATTCTAAATTCAATACATTCATGACCACACTCAACAACAATTTCTTCAATCTATGCAAAAGAACATTCATTCAATTCATCTCGGTTCATATAACAAAGAAATCGAAATTTCTCTAAGTACCAAATTTCTAAGAAACTTTTTAAAGGAATACATACAAATACAAACTTACTTTGCCTACAAAACTTGAATACATGGAACTTACAAAGCTATCTCGAAGCCAAACTTATCTCTGCAGTACGAGATATCCCTACTAGTTCGAACAAATTACCTCGGATTCTTCCTCGCGAGAAGTGATATATACGAATCTAAACAAGCCACTTCTTCCGGAATGGCTTTTGTCAAATTAGTAACCGTAAAGGTCATTATCATTCTCGGTTCAATGACTCGTTCTTCTCATCCGATTTGTGTAGCAAGAGAACGTGCTTTCTCTATAGCTTGAAATTTATCACGTAGGACAACCCACCCCTAATAACACCATAAAACTTTGTGTAAAAATCACAATAAAACCAAAGATCCATAAAATGCACCCTTTCAAACAAAAAATTGCATGCAGTTCAAGCAAAGCACATGAATTGCCACCACACACAACGAAAACGCTTGAGATTTCAATTACTGGTAAAATTGTCGTAGAACAAATTGAACAATGAGTTGAGACTCGAGAATACAACTTTCATTTAATAAAGTTTAGAGCTGAAGAACGATAATGAACCAACTCAAGTGATTTACCTCAGGGCGCAGAATACGGTCCATTTCCAAGAATAAATCTGAAACTTTACAGTTTTCTGACTTATAGGTATGTTAGGAGCCCATTCGCATGAAGCATGTCATATGTTCTGGGGTATGTGGGAAACGGTTCACACCTGCACACAATTAATGAGGTTTATCAGATTTTTAAGCACTACAACTCTATAAGGATTACCAAGTCACTGTTATCAGCAAGGAATTTTCCATTAAAGTTGGTAGGGGGGTCTTAGGGGAAGAAAGATCCTATCTACTGGCAAGGTGTCTCGTACATGTGAAGCATGCTACAATGAGATGAGGATGTAAAGCTCAACGCATAACCCTTAAGGGTAAGGAAGACCCTTCTTTTCTTTAAAAAAAAAAAAAACACATACCCCAGTCAATAGCTACGTGATGAGACAAGGAACTGGGGAGAGACGACAGAGTCAATGTGCTAATCCTTCATGTCACTGTTGAAGGCATCTTTTTATACATCTTGAAAGGCCTCGATTTTAATAGCCATTAAATACTCAAAAGGACAACCTAGATCAAGTATGATTGAAAGAGTATTTGCGCTCCTAATTGGGATATGCAGTTAGGAAGTTGAATTAAAAAACATTCGATTAGATAGAAACTGTGGCAAAAGCTTGAATAAATACGGATTATGTAAACATTAGTAGCGAGCTACCTTAATACCAATTCCAGATGTAACAGATTTCAATACTTCAAATAAAACCGAAGCAATTGCACGTGCACTCATTAATTGTTCCCCGTGAAGAACATATAAAGCTCAAGCATTTTCCTTTAACATCGCAGAATTACCATAAACTTTGGATAGAATATTAAGGTAAAACCAATTAATACCTATTTTCAAGAAAATTCCCATCAATTTGAGAATGTAACCTTCGTATTTATGGTATACACCCTTTAGCTCACGCACATCGCTCTTTTCCTTCCGCTGCGAATAGTGGCTTCTTTATCCTATGCATCACCAAAGGCATGAAACATGTGATACCAAAAGATTAATAAGTGTCCTAAAAATGACAAATTCTTTTGTGGTAACTAGGGTGTGTGAACGTGCTTTTCTCAAATTATTGATGTTAGGTCTTAGAGATTACACAATAATAACAGAACACTTTGATGTTGATCTACATGACTATGGGATAGTCACCTTAAAATTGTCTTCATCTTTATTCGAGGAATAGATGGAAGCATAAGAACAACTCCTCCGTTTCTAAATAATAGGTGGTTTCATGTGTAATTTGTACATTAAACCAACCTATCTTTTTTGAAACGGAGGTAGTGTTACTTATATGCGGTGGGACATTAATAAGATGTACTTCTTAATAGGTTTGTGCTAGAAACAGCTGAAACAACTTAGACGGCTTTTTGATGGCCAACAAATATGAATGAGAGTAATTACAGAAACAAGGAACCATAATAATGAATGCAATAAGGGTTCAAGCATAAGCCTTCTCAGAATTTAGACACCTTAGTGAGATGAAAGTGAAACTATATGATCACCTCCCAACAAGGTTTCAACAGGATTAAATTGAATATTAGAAATATTTACTCCACAGGAAGAACATAATAGAAACTTTACCAGTTCAAGACGTTGAAGAAGAGATGTTTTGAATCAAGAACACCACACCACTTGAACTAGGATCCATCATATGTGCTCTTTCAAACGCGTGAAATCAGCCTATACACAATTCCCAATCATAACAAATAAAATAAATGTGTATAATAAGCAAACAGACATTATGCTTAGGAATATGCAAACAGACATCATGCTTAGGAATATGCAAACAAGGTAACTGCAGTATATAAGACTAAAAAAGTTTTAATTAACTCAAAACTAAGAACTTAGAAGCAGTTTCCTCCCTTTACTAATAAACAATTTTGTGAGCTATGAACTACTAATTAAAAGATGCTCATTTAAAAATTACTAAAGTATAAACTGAATAACTGAAATAAATCTCACATAGGTAGGCGACACGAGGAGATTCAAATTCAATCTGATTGGAAACACGAAGGAACTTCCGAATATCGATATACTAAAGTTGGTGGAAACTTTTCACTCTCAAAAGGCTCCGAAATTGGAATTTTAATTGAAATTGGACTGAACCACCAACAGCAACAGATTAACTCCACTAAGGACATTGGATCCTAGAAACACCAGTGAAATTAAATGGACTCTCATAATTGCACTTACTAAGAATAACATTCAAATAGTTGCTCCATCATATGACTTCAACTATATCAAGGTCAAGAAATTGCTCATGTAGCTACCTAATCATCCCGTTTTACATTAGTGGAAAAAATACTAAAACATTCAAATAATTAAGTTAAAAGTACAACACTCTAGAGGAAATGAAAGCAATGCATAAGTTTCCATGTAACTCAAAGGCCTTTTGCCGCACAATTTTGCAATTAAGAGACTTAACCAATCCATCGACAATTGTTGCAGAGATGTCACATGATGTCAATTTCAACTTCGCCAAATTTGTAAGACCAGCGATAGAGTCAGGTAAGCTACTAACCTTTGTATGTAAAATATCAAGACTCTGCAGAGCTACCCAACCAGCAATGTCTTTTGGTAGCCGTTCAAATTTTTCGCAGTAAGAGATGTTCAATGTGCGCATGTTGCAGAGATTAGTAACTGACTTCGGCAAGACCTCTATTCCTGTATATGAAAGATCAAGATTCCTCAACTTTTTCATCGATGCAAAGTCATCGAAGTCTCGAAAGAGTACTGCAACTTTGGAATACCAACGTCTGCAAATTATAGAGCTTGCTGAAAAACCCTTCTTGCAGTACATTGATATTAGTACATCTCGAGAGGTTCAGATACCTTAAATGTCTTAACTTTGAAAGGGTAGCTGGTAACCTCTAGATCGACAAACCACTCAAATACAGTACCCGCAAATTCATATTATTAAACACTCTTTCAATGTTATCAGAGTCGCCTACTTCAATGGCAATGAATGTGCGTAACTTTGGTGCATCACTCCCGGCTTCTGGAAATTTTCTTGGCTTTCCATCAACAAAAACTAAATGAAAACGCCGAACTTCAGAAATATTTATAACCTCAACAGCCTTCATAATCAGCCAGCAAAGTTAAGCATGAAGCACAAGTATAACAGCAGCATGAAGTAGTTGTTGTTGTTGTCCTAAGATGTTGGTCCTGATGAATCTCCTTGATAGGTGTAGAATACACCTAATTTACTATCTAGTAGTTTATGCTTTCTTTGCTATTTTTCGTGTAAATTATGTATTTTACGCTTGTTTTGAGTTTTGTAGCTACTATGGAGTCACACGGAGGGAAAGGAGAAGAAATCACCCTATTTGAGCCAAAAGGGTAAAATTGTCATTTCACCAAGGAGGGAATACTATAGGGAGCCCAGCCAAGGTTAAGGGGAGGTCAAAGAGGTGTCCCTTATCCAAAAGAAGTGAGTGAGAATAGCACTTGGGGTGTACTTGGTGGGTGTGTGAATCCACCCATACCCAGAACCCGACCCATACCCAGACCCGGATCCGGTGTAATTTAAAACCTAGACTTGAAATCGAGAAAACCATCTCTCTCAATCATTCATTCACACGAGAAACACGAGAGAGAGGTGCGGGCCTGAAATCGAGAGTTGATGAAACCAGAATTGAGAGTGAAAACCGGAAAGAAATCGGTGAGTAATTCCTGGTGTTGTTGTTGGCCTTTGATGTTGGAGAAGAAAGCTAAAAGCAAAGGCCGCGATATTGAAACCGAGAGATGAAAAGGGGATGTTGTGATTGTGTGGAGAACGAGCTGCCAAGCTAATGATGATTCCGGGGAAGAAAAGGGGTTCGATGGTGGTGGTTCGGATCGATGGGTGAAGGCCGAAGATGGTGGTATGATGTTGTTAATGGCTAGATTTCGAAGTGTGAAAGGAGATGATAGATGGGTTTCTCGATATGATGAAACCAATGGTTGAGAAAGAGCCATTCTTCTTGTGGATTTTAAGGAATTGAAGAGTAGAAGAGTGAGCGGCAAGTGAGGTGAAATAGAACAAGGGTTTCACTGGTGGCTTGAACGACTCGGGGAGGCTGTTCCCTGAGTTAATGGGTATGTGGGTTTAGTTTTGAAATGATCTGAGATGGATATTGCAACCGATTGAGATGAAGAACGGCTCGGAAAGAGCAAGATGAATGCGAGCTCGGGTGGTGTTAAGATGCGACATTGGAGCCGGTGGTTCTTTGGCGGGGAGATGATGAAATTGGAGCCGAAACAATGGATTTGGGTTCAATGTTTGGGTCGAGTGCAAGTTGAGTGTGGCATTGCGGGATTGAAGCCGTAGTTTGTGACCTATAGAGTGACGGGAAAGGTGGCTTACGTGTAGAAGATTATTGAGCTCGTGCAATGCGGAGTGCAAAGCGCAGTGGTTGGGTTGTTGGGTACTTGGCCTTGTAGAGAGCGGATCTTTGGGGGAGAGAGTGCAAGAATCTGCGGGCGGGAATGATTTACAGGGCCTATGCATGTGATAGAATTGCAGGTGGCCTAAGGAACTAATGCACTGAATTGGAGGTTTGGCACTAATAATATGCATATGAGGTGGAGTTTGTAAACACCAGGTGAGTTGGGGTAATGTTGCGAGAATGGAAAATTGCAAGTGAAAGAACCAGGGCACAGAATGAGCTGGAACTGAGGTGGAGGAAATGATATTGAGGAGTCGGAGGTTACAAGGGCCATCTTAGGATGGGGCACAAGGCACATTGCGGGGATGGAAGCCCGGGTTACGACAATGCGGGAATAAGCTACGAGTGAGTTGAATTGCAGTAACAGGTTAAGCAAGTTTGATACTGGCAGAGTTGTAGGTTTAGTGCTGTGTGCTTGCCAGGAAAGGGAGTGAATAAATGTGTGCCGGATGAGGTGTTGTGCAGCTACAGGGGAATAATGGACAGGCCATCATGGGCGGTAATGCGACTATGATGCACAAGGATGGTCTTTGCAACAAGTATGGCACGGCAAGTGGCACAGTGCTGATCGGGGACTCGGGTCAACCGACTTAGTTGACTCCGAGTTGACTCGATGACTCATTAGACTAAGACCGAGTCGACCAGTGACTCATTGGTGACTCTTTTCTACCTTGACTGTTGACTAACGAGTTGGACTCGACAGTTGACTAGTTTGGCCGTTAGTCCTAACGGAGGACCGACGGAATATTCCGTCGAATATTCTCTCGACGGAGAAATTTCCAGGTAGGCGTGGCGACGTTTCCGGCCAAATTCCGCCACAATCCCGATTTTCCGGCGAGCAAAATTCCGAAATTTTCTATGGACCTCTCTCATGGGTGTGAAGACTTGGGCTTGGAATTGGATGGAGAATTGGACTCAAATTTGGAAAGAGAAGGTGGAAGAGTTGAGAAAAGCTTGGATTTGGAAATTGAATTGCAAAAGGAAAAGGATTCTAATCCTTGGGAGATTTGGAGAATATTGAAGCCTATAAATAGAGAAGTTTTCTACAACTTCTACACACCTCTCTCTACACACACAGCACTTGTGTTTTTGCTTGCTTTTCTAAGATTTTTCTTTTTAATTACTTGTGTGAATTTGAAAATTCTTCTTTTAATTATTATTATTTGTGTGAATTTCAAAAACATGAGTAGCTAATTTTCTTATTGATTGAGGATGAATTCCTAGTTCTTAACATATGATTTAAGTTTTTGTTTTCAAATTCTATCTTGAAGTTTTTCACATAATTATCGTTGTTTTTACTAATAGGAGTGATCTTAAAGACACTCATGATTGATTGATAGATTGTTTGGAGTGCACGCTAAATTGATTTGTTAATTTGATCTAAAGCTAGTGAAAGTTAGGAGATAAGTAATCGTTTCTTGACTTTTTATAAGTAGCAAACACGAGACCTTGCGGAGGGATTCCGTGGAGCAATTGTGTGTAGAAACAACGTTAGCAAGTGGACCTTGAGCTAAGAGTCTAACTACTAATATCAACCTAAGAAATTCATAAAACTTAATGCATGAGCCAAGTTACATCTAGGTTGAGCTAATTCTAGGTGGCTTGGTGATTAGAATCCGGTAGTCGAGAACTTCCCGTGTCCGGTGATACAAGGGATTTAGGGGTTTAGCACTGAGCTAGCTGCTTTACCTACGTTTGGTGATAATTTGTGACTAATAACAAGTAGAATAGAACATAACTTGATTCATTGTTTCGTAACGAAGAAGGATTCCTTGATCTTGTCTCTCTTATTGTTTTCAACTTTCGATTTTAATTGCTTTGTTTATTTTTATTTTGCTTTTTACACCCCCTTTCGTGACAACTTTTACAACTAAGATCTCTTGCTCCTCGTGGGAACGAACTTGACTTCCATTATATTATTTTTAATTAAGTGGAAATATTGAATTAATTTGATTGCAATTACGACACGCATCAAATTTTGGCGCCGCTGCCGGGAGCAACGGGCGATTTTTTAGTTGTTTTTATTTTTTTCTTGCTTTGTTAGATTCTTTACCGTATCTAACTTAGTTTGTGAGAATCTTGTTTCGGTGTTATTCCTTTGGTGAATGCTTAAAGGGGGTAGACCGAGTCCAATACGTCTTCGATCCGGCACTCAACTAAAGGATTTCATTCGTGCGATTAACACTCCACTTCCTCCTTCTTCATCAAGTGATTCGGACAAAGAGGAAGAAACAATGGCTGATCGTACACTCAAGGACCTAGCTTCTCACAAGCTTGATACACAACAATGGTGTATCCAAACTAATTCAACCTTCGAAATCAAGCCGGGGTTGATTAGAGAGTTACCAAAGTTCCATGGCATGGTGAATGAGGACCCAAACAAACATCTTATGGACTTTCTACACCATAGTTATGGCCATGCTTCCACCGGAGACTAATGTGGATGGAGCAATGTTGAAAGCTTTCCCGTTTTCTTTGGCGGGCAATGCTAAGGAATGGTTATATTATTTGCCTTCCTAAGTATCACAACATGGAATGGGATGAAGAAACTTTTCCTCGAGAGATATTTTCCCGCATCCAAAGCTACTCAAATTCGCAAGGAGATTTGTGGATTGAAACAACAAGTGGGAGAATCATTGTATGAATGTTGGGAGCGATACAAGAGGTTGGTGGCAAGCTGTCCACACCATCAATTTAGTGATGTTATGATACTCCAATACTTCTATGAAGCTCTTCACCCAAGTGATAGGTCTCTTCTTGCCGCCATGGTGGTGGTGCACTAATGAACAAGACTTTGACCGAAGCTAGAGAGTTGATTGAAAGTATGGCGGCAAACTCGCAACAATTCTACACAAGGGATGAACCAACGGTTAGGCGAGTGCATGAAGTTAGTGATTCGTCATCACATCTTGATCAAAGAATAAGTAACATGGAGATTATGATGCAAAGGATGGCCGCGGTAATTATTCCGGATGATGAGACCGAACAAGTGAATGCTTTATATCCAAATCAAAGGCCAAGGTACGATCCATACTCCAATACCTATAATCCCGGTTGGAAGGATCATCCCAACTTTAGTTATGCAAACAAGCAAGCGGCGGCTCCTAATCCATATGCACAACAAGGTGGTTTTCAACAATCACGATTCCAACCTCAACAACAAGGTGGTTATCAACAATTCCAACCTCAAGTGAAAGAACAAGGATCTTCAATTGATGATAAGCTTAATGTCATGATGCAAGGTATTACGTCATTGTTTCAACAAAATCAACAAAAGACCGATTCGGCTATCAAGGATTTACAAACTCAAATGGGACAATTGGCGACCGATGTGAATTTATTGAAATCTCAAGCATCCACAACACTTCCTTCACAACCATTTGTGAATCCAAGAGAGAATGTTAATGCGGTTACTTTAAGAAGTGGAAGGCAAGTGGAGGGTCCAAGTCATCATGAGGAAGTTAGTGAAGAGGTAGTCAATGACAAGGAGGAAACCGCACCAAAGGAGAATTCCACACCAAACGACCAATCCAAGGAACCGGTTTCTACTTTCACTACTCCACCTCCTTTTCCTAGTCGTTTTGCTAAATCCAAGAAAGAAGCTCAAGACAAGGCACTTATGGATATCTTCAAGAAGATTGAAATCAACATCCCATTCATTGAGGCCATTAAGACAATTCCAAGGTATGCCAAGTTCATGAAGGAATTATGCATCAAGAAGGATAGGTTGCTTGATAATGAAATTACTAAAGTTGGCGAGAGTGCGTCGGCTATGCTATTGAAGAAGATGCCTACAAAGTGCACGGATCCCGGTGGTTTCACGGTGCCAATTACTATTGGTAAACAAAGGTTTGAACATGCTTTACTTGATTTGGGAGCTTCCATTAGTGTGATGTCGGCCGAAATATATGACTCCTTGAATCTTGGACCTTTGAAAGAGACAAGAGTTATTATCCAATTGGCAAACAAGTCTAACATATATCCAAAGGGACTTGTAGAAGACGTGCTAGTGCAAGTAAATGAGCTTATTTTTCCGGTGGACTTCTTTGTGGTGGATATGGACAACAATGAGAACCGATCATCTACTTCTTTACTTCTTGGGAGGCCATTCATGAAGACCGCAAAGACGAAGATTGATGTTGATAAGGGTACACTCACTATGGAATTCGACAAGGAGATAATACACTTTAACATATTTGAAGCCATGCGCTACCCAAGTGATGTGCATTCCGTTTACTCCATTGATGTGGTTGATTCATTAGCGCAACAAATGGTGGAATTGAACCAAGAGGATGAACTTGATGTGGTGTTGCAAAAGAGCATTGAATTGGACGTCCATGGCTTGTCTAACTTGGATGTTGAAATCTCCAAGGAATTGGTGGAGATATGTGGAGCTTTAGGCGACATTGCAAGAGGCTAAAAAGGGTGATGTTTCTTATATTTCTTTACCCGTGAATGATGAAGTACTTGTACCATCTATTGTGAAGGCGCCCAAACTAGAATTGAAGCCGCTTCCGGATCATTTGAAGTATGCTTTCTTGGGAGATGGAGATGAGCTTCCGGTGATTATTTCTAAGAACCTCACACGGTACAAGAAGACCGTTTGCTTAGAGTCTTGAAAGAGCACAAAACGGCTATTGGGTGGACAATTGCGGACATCAAAGGTATTAGTCCATCCATGTGCATGCATAGGATTCTAATGGAAGAGAACGTGAAGCCGTGCGTGATGCTCAACGTCGGCTAAATCCTCCCATGATGGAGGTTGTGAAAAAAGAGATACTCAAATTGCTAAGTGTGGGGGTAATCTACCCAATTTCCGATAGCAAGTGGGTAAGTCCGGTTCAAGTGGTACCAAAGAAATCCGGAGTCACGGTTGTTCGAAATCAAGACGATGAACTTGTTCCTACAAGAGTTCAAACCGGTTGGAGAGTGTGTATTGACGATAGAATGCTTAATTCCGCAACCCGCAAGGATCACTTTCCTTTACCTTTCATTGATCAAATGTTGGAGCGGTTAGCGGGGCATTCTTATTATTGCTTTTTGGATGGTTATTCGGGATACAATCAAATTGTTATTGCACCGGAGGACCAAGAGAAAACCACTTTCACTTGTCCGTTTGGAACATTTGCATATAGACGGATGCCGTTTGGCCTTTGCAATGCGCCGGCTACTTTTCAAAGATGCATGGTGAGTATATTCTCGGATTATGTGGAGCGCATCATCGAGGTATTTATGGATGACTTTAGTGTTTATGGCAATTCTTTTGATGGTTGTTTAAATAACCTTGAACTAATTCTTAAACGATGCATAGACACAAACCTTGTCCTTAATTGGGAGAAATGTCACTTTATGGTCAAACCATGGCATAGTACTTGGTCACATTGTGTCCTCTCGAGGGCTCGAAGTGGACAAGTCAAAGATAGATTTAATAAGAAACTTACAATATCCCACTTCGGTGAGGGAGATCCGTTCTTTTCTTGGTCATGCAGGTTTCTATAGGCGGTTTATCAAGGATTTCTCCAAAATCTCCATGCCGATGTGCAAGTTATTACAAAAGGAGGTACCTTTCGACTTCAACAAGGAATGCGAGGATGCTTTTGACAAATTAAAGGAGATGTTGACTAGTGCGCCAATTATCAAATCACCGGATTGGAATCTTCCATTTGAATTAATGTGTGATGCTAGTGATTATGCGGTTGGAGCCGTTTTGGGTCAAAGGGTGGACAAGTTGTCCCATGTTATCTATTATGCATCTAGGACCCTTAATGATGCACAAATCAATTATTCTACCACGGAAAAGGAGTTATTGGCTATAGTTTTTGCTTTGGAAAAATTTCGATCATACTTGGTGGGTACAAAGGTTATTGTGTATTCCGATCATGCCGCACTAAGACACTTAATAAAGAAGAAAGAAGCTAAGCCAAGATTAATTCGGTGGATCCTATTGTTACAAGAGTTCGACATAGAAATTCGTGATAAGAGGGGTGTGGAGAATACGTTGCGGATCATCTTAGTAGACTTGTTATGTCTCAAGAGGAACTTCCATTACATGACCGCTTTCCGACGAACAACTTTTCTCCATGGAAGAATCAACTCCTTGGTATGCGGATATAGTGAATTACTTGGTGACAAGGAAAGTACCTAGTACAATGTCTAATTTCCAAAAGATGAAACTTAAGAAGGTAGTTAAGCAATATGTGTGGGATGAACCATACTTATGGAAATATGGCGTTGATCAAATAATGCGAAGGTGCGTGCCTAATTCCGAATTTCAATCCATTCTCTCCTTTTGCCACACTTTTGCTTGTGGTGGCCACTTTGGTTCGAAACGTACCGCTCTCAAAGTTCTCGAGAGTGGATTTTATTGGCCCACCTTGTTTGAAGATTCATATGTTTTTGTAAATCGTGTGATAGATGTCAACGAACGGGCAATCTAGGTGCTCGAAATCAAATGCCACTCACACCAATTCTCACCGTTGAGATTTTTGATGTGTGGGGTATTGATTTTATGGGCCCTTTTGTCAATTCGAATGGGAATTTTTATATACTTCTTGCCGTTGATTATGTTTCGAAATGGGTGGAAGCTAGAGCCACCAAGACTAATGACTCTCAAGTTGTTTGTGATTTTGTAAGGGAAAATATATTCAATAGGCATGGAACACCAAGAGTGGTGATAAGCGATGGAGGCTCACATTTCAAGAAGGCTTTCCACACTCTCCTCAAGAAGTACAACATAACACACAAAATTGGTACGCCTTATCATCCACAAACTAGTGGACAAGCGGAAATTTCAAATCGTGAGATCAAGTCCATTCTTGAGAAAACGGTGAATACCACAAGGAAAGATTGGAGCTTTAAGCTCAACGATGCACTTTGGGCGTATAGAACGGCGTATAAGACACCAATTGGTATGTCTCCATATAGGATGGTTTATGGCAAGGCTTGTCATCTTCCGGTTGAACTTGAACATAAGGCTTATTGGGCGATAAAGAAATTCAACATGGAGTATGATGAAGCGGGGAAACAAAGGAAGTTACAACTACATGAGTTAGAGGAGATACGCAATGATGCTTACGAGAGTGCCCGTATTTACAAAGAAAAGACCAAGCTTTTTCATGACAAGATGATTTCTCGTAAAAGTTTCATCGTGGGACAAAAAGTCCTTTTATATCATTCTCGCCTTAAACTATTTCCTGGAAAGTTAAGGTCCCGTTGGATTGGACCATATGTTGTTACTAATGTTTTTCCTCATGGTGCAGTTGAAATTACTAGTCTTCGAGACAATTCGGTTTCCAAAGTCAACGGCCATAGGTTGAAGCCATACTATGAGAACATCGCTTATGTGAATTTGGATGAACTTTCATTTGGAGATGCACTCCCTCTGGAGGAGTAATGTGCCGCAAGAGCTAAGTCGGGCCGTCGACTTTAAAACAAGCGCTTAATGGGAGGCAACCCATCGGTTTTGTATTTCTTATCCTTTTGCTTTTTGTTATTTCTTTTTCTTGTTTCTTATCATGTTAAAATTTCCCACCTTGACTTTACTAGGAGGATTCAATTACATTGAGGACAATGTAAGGTTTAAGTGTGGGGGAGTGGTTAAGCATGTTTTTAAAACAAAAATTACAAAAAAATTAAAAAATTTTGAAAAAAAAAAAAAAAAGTTTTACTTAAAAACTCCAACTTTTAAAGATTTTAGAGTCACTAGCATACTTCTAGGTATGTTTACATAGAGATTTTGACCGACATAATGGAACTTGGAAATGTTAGAGAACTACATTCGGATTTCTTGTTTGTTTGAGTGTTAAATAATGGATTTAATCATGCCGGTGATGCGAATTTGGTGCAGGGAGAAGTGCGTTATTAGAGTTGCTGATCAATCATTAGTGGAGACTACCCGTATTCATATCATGAGAGGCACCGACCAGAAATCTTCCATCTACTAAAGAGCTTCTTTTGAGTGTGTGTCACCATAAGTTAATTCCGGTAGAATGGTGAGCTACCCAACCTCCCACCAATAGAAGCACTACTCTTTGATCTCTTGAGTGCTAATTTTGTCAATCATGAGGGTGACGTCCATGGATGAAAGCTTCCTTCTTGTAGTTCGATTTGCAGTTAGCACCATTCTCTCTCTCGACAACAACGGATCCATAGAAACACATTCATCATCAACAAGGAGCGACATCAAAATCTACAAGGAAAGTTGGAAAAGTTTAAGGTTTACAAGCAACGGAATGAGAAAAAGAGCAAATTTCAAATATAAGTAAAAGCAACATACAAAGAGCGGATTTTACATATATGTTGAAGACTTACAATACAATGAGGTAATTTTATATTCAAGTATGAAGACTTATTCATGAAAGCGAAGAAAATTAAAAGGTGGGAATTTTTGAAGTTTATGATTTCAAGACGATACAAGTTGTAAAGAATCAAGCGGTAAAATACTTCTTCCACGGCCATGGTTTATTTTGTATTTAATTTCTCTCCTATTTAAAAAAAAAAAAAAAAAAAAAAAAAAAAAAAAAAAAAAAAAAAAGATGAAAAGAAAAAAAAAAAAAAAAAGAGAAAAACAAGAGAAATATTTGTTCTTATTTTTATTTAATGAGCCGTGGGAAAGGAAAATTTATAAGGAAGTTTCAAGCGACAAGGATTTTAAGGTACAAGAGTTATAAGTTAAGATTTATGAAATTCAAGGGTTTATCATCAATAGTTGAAACCGAAGACGAAGACCATGAAGATCAAGACGAGGAGCGGAAGACGTTTCTATTGGATGCCGTGAGAGTGGTGTTATCATAATTGGCGATCGGATGTGAAGGTAAGTAAGTAATCTCATCCTCAATAATATGGTTGATTTCCTTTCTTAGAGATCGTCAGAAAAATGGTTTTTCAAAATATTAAAAGATGTGGGTTTTTAAAAATATTTCGGAAGTTATCCTTCCCACCATTCAACGTGTTGCGGAATTCTCTCTTCATTCCTACTCGCACACATGTGTGACCCATAAAAAGCCGTCTTTTTGAGTGCAATTATCATAAAATCCTATTTGGTGAGGCGTAAGTCGAGGCGAAATGCTTATTGATCGTTTCTCAAACACGCGTTCTCTCATTATGGGATGGTTATTTCTCACTCAACATTTAAGAATGAGAATATGTTCTTTGGTATTTCTAACTTCTTATTACTAGCATGCATAAACTCTATGTCCTCATAGCTCTTTGGATGCTTGTGACGCTTGAACGCTTTGAAGTTGTGAGTTTTTAGTTTGATTTGCTCGAGGACTAGCAAAGTCTAAGTGTGGGGGAATTTGATAGGTGTAGAATACACCTAATTTACTATCTAGTAGTTTATGCTTTCTTTGCTATTTTTCTTGTAAATTATGTATTTTACGCTTGTTTTGAGTTTTATAGCTACTTTGGAGTCACACGGAGGAAAGGAGAAGAAATCACCCTATTTGAGCCAAAAGGGTAAAATTGTCATTTCACCAAGGAGGGAATACTATAGGGAGCCCAGCCAAGGTTAAGGGGAGGTCAAAGAGGTGTCCCTTATCCAAAAGAAGTGAGTGAGAATAGCACTTGGGGTGTACTTGGTGGGTGTGTGAATCCACCCATACCCTGAACCCGGACCCATACCACGACCCGATCCGTGTAATTTAAAACCTAGACTTGAAATCGAGAAAACCATCTCTCTCAATCATTCATTCACCCGAGAAACACAGAGAGGGCTGGCTTGGCAAATCGAGAGTTGATGAAACCAGAAATTGAGAGTGAAAACCAGAAGAAATCGGTGAGTAATTCCTGGTGTTGTTGTTGGCCTTTGATGTTGGAGAAGAAAGCTAAAAGCAAAGGTCACGATATTGAAACCGAGAGATGAAAAGGGGATCTGTGATTGTGTGGAGAACGAGCTGCTAATGATGATTCCAGGGAAGAAAAGGGGTTCGATGGTGGTGGTTCAGATCGATGGGTGAAGCTGAAGATGGTGGTATGATGTTGTTAATGGCTAGATTTCGAAGTGTGGAAGGAGATGATAGATGGGTTTCTCGATATGATGAAACCAATGGTTGAGAAGGAGCTGTTACTGGTGGATTTCAAGGAATTGAAGAGTAGAAGAGTGAGCGGCAAGTGAGGCTGAAATAGAACAAGGGTTTCACTTACGGTGGCTTGAACCCGACTCGGGGAGGCTGTTCTGTGAGTTAATGGGTATGTGGGTTTAGTTTTGAGTCGATCTGAGATGGATATTGCAACCCGAGATTGAGATGAAGAACAGCTCGAAGAGCAAGATGAATGCGGCTCGGGTGGTGTTAAGATGCGACATTGGAGCCGGTGGTTCTTTGGCGGGGAGATGATGAAATTGAGCCGAAACAATGGATTTGGGTTCAATCTTTGGGGTCGGAGTGCAAGTTGAGTGTGGCATTGCGGGATTGAAGCCGTAGTTTGTGACTGGTATAGAGTGACGGAAAGGTGGCTTCTCTGTGTAGAAGATTATTGAGCTACGGTGCAATGCGGTGCAAGCGCGTGGTTGGGTTGTTGGGTACTTGGCCTTGTAGAGAGCGATCTTTGCGGGGAGAGAGTGCAAGAATGTTTGCAACTGGGAATGATTTACAGGGCCTATGCATGTGATAGAATTGCAGGTGGCCTAAGGAACTAATGCACTGAATTGGAGGTTTGGCACTAATAATATGCATATGAGGTGGAGTTTGTAAACACCAGCTGAGTTGGGACTGTGTTGCAGAATGGAAAATTGCAAGTGAAAGAACCAGGGCCCGTGGAATGAGCTTGGCCGAGGTGGAGGAAATGATATTGAGGAGTCTGAGGTTACAAGGGCCATCTTGGCTGGACTGGCAGCGAGCTGTATTGCAGGGATGGAAGCCCAGGTTACAGGCAATTGCAGAATAAGCTACAGCTGAGTTGAATTGCAGTAACAGGTTAAGCAAGTTTGATACTGGCAGAGTTGTAGGTTTAGTGCTGTGTGCTTGCCAGGAAAGGGAGTGAATAAATGTGTGCTTGGATGAGGTGTTGTGCGGCTACGGGGGAATAATGGATAGGCCATCATGGCGCAATGCGAAATATGATGCACAAGGATGGTGCCGCAACAAGTATGGCCGGCAAGTGGCACAGTTCGATCGACTCTGGTCAACCGACTTAGTTGACTCAGAGTTGACTCGATGACTCGCCCGACTAAGACCGAGTCGACCAAAATGACTCATTGGGTCGACTCTTTTCTACCTTGACTGTTGACTAACGATTGACCGACGATTGACTAGTTTGACCGTTAGTCCTAACTGAGGACCGGACGGAATATTCCGTCGAATATTCTCTCGACGGAGAAATTTCCAAAGTGGCGCCAGGCGGCGACGTTTTCTACCAAATTCCGGCCACAATCCCGATTTTCCTAGCGAGCAAAATTCCGTAAATTTCTATGGACCTCTCTCATGGGTGTGAAGACTTGGGCTTGGAATTGGATGGAGAATTGGACTCAAATTTGGAAAGAGAAGGTGGAAGAGTTGAGAAAAGCTTGGATTTGGAAATTGAATTGCAAAAGGAAAAGGATTCTAATCCTTGGGAGATTTGGAGAATATTGAAGCCTATAAATAGAGAAGTTTTCTACAACTTCTACACACCTCTCTACACACACAACACTTGTGTTTTTGCTTGCTTTTCTAAGATTTTTCTTTTTAATTACTTGTGTGAATTTGAAACTTCTTCTTTTAATTATTATTATTTGTGTGAATTTCAAAAACATGAGTAGCTAATTTTCTTATTGATTGAGGATGAATTCCTAGTTCTTAACATATGATTTAAGTTTTTGTTTTCAAATTCTATCTTGAAGTTTTTCACATAATTATCGTTTGTTTTTACTAATAGGAGTGATCTTAAAGACACTCATGATTGATTGATAGATTGTTTGGAGTGCACGCTAAATTGATTTGTTAATTTGATCTAATGCTAGTGAAAGTTAGGAGATAAGTAATCGTTTCTTGACTTTTTACATAAGTAGCAAACACGAGACCTTGCGGAGGGATTCCGTGGAGCAATTGTGTGTAGAAACAACGTTAGCAAGTGGACCTTGAGCTAAGAGTCTAACTACTAATATCAACCTAAGAAATTCATAGAACTTAATGCATGAGCCAAGTTACATCTAGGTTGAGCTAATTCTAGGTGGCTTGGTGATTAGAATCCGGTAGTCGAGAACTTCCGTGTCCGGTGATACAAGGGATTTAGGGGTTTAGCACTGAGCTAGCTGCTTTACCTACGGTTGGTGATAATTTGTGACTAATAACAAGTAGAATAGAACATAACTTGATTCATTGTTTCGTAACGAAGAAGGATTCCTTGATCTTGTCTCTCTTATTGTTTTCAACTTTCGATTTTAATTGCTTTGTTTATTTTTATTTTGCTTTTTACACCCCCCTTTCGTGACAACTTTTACAACTAAGATCTCTTGCTCCTCGTGGGAACGAACTTGACTTCCATTATATTATTTTTAATTAAGTGGAAATATTGAATTAATTTGATTGCACTTACGACACGCATCAAATTTTGGCGCCGCTGCCGGGGAGCAACGGGCGATTTTTTTAGTTGTTTTTATTTTTATTCTTGCTTTGTTAGATTCTTTACCGTATCTAACTTAGTTTGTGAGAATCTTGTTTCAGGTGTTATACCTTTGGTGAATGCTAAAAGGGGGTAGACCGAGTCCAATACGTCTTCGATCCCAAGCACTCAACTAAAGGATTTCATTCGTGCGATTAACACTCCACTTCCTCCTTCTTCATCAAGTGATTCGGACAACGAGGAAGAAACAATGGCCGATCGTACACTCAAGGACCTAGCTTCTCACAAGCTTGATACCCAACAATGGTGTATCCAAACTAATTCAACCTTCGAAATCAAGCCGGGTTGATTAGAGAGTTACCAAAGTTCCATGGCATGGTGAATGAGGACCCAAACAAACATCTTATGGATTTCTACACCATAGTTATGGCCATGCTTCCACCGGAGACTAATGTGGATGGAGCAATGTTGAAAGCTTTCCCGTTTTCTTTGGCGGGCAATGCTAAGGAATGGTTATATTATTTGCCTTCCTAAGTATCACAACATGGAATGGGATGAAGAAACTTTTCCTTGAGAGATATTTTCCCGCATCCAAAGCTACTCAAATTCGCAAGGAGATTTGTGGATTGAAACAACAAGTGGGAGAATCATTGTATGAATGTTGGGAGCGATACAAGAGGTTGGTGGCAAGCTGTCCACACCATCAATTTAGCGATGTTATGATACTCCAATACTTCTATGAAGCTCTTCACCCAAGTGATAGGTCTCTTCTTGACGCCGCGGGTGGTGGTGCACTAATGAACAAGACTTTGACCGAAGCTAGAGAGTTGATTGAAAGTATGGCGGCAAACTCGCAACAATTCTACACAAGGGATGAACCAACGGTTAGGCGAGTGCATGAAGTTAGTGATTCGTCGTCACATCTTGATCAAAGAATAAGTAACATGGAGATTATGATGCAAAGGATGGCCGCTGTAATTATTCCGGATGATGAGACCGAACAAGTGAATGCTTTATATCCAAATCAAAGGCCAAGGTACGATCCATACTCCAATACCTATAATCCCGGGTGGAAGGATCATCCCAACTTTAGTTATGCAAACAAGCAAGCGGCGGCTCCTAATCCATATGCACAACAAGGTGGTTTTCAACAATCACGATTCCAACCTCAACAACAAGGTAGTTATCAACAATTCCAACCTCAAGTGAAAGAACAAGGATCTTCAATTGATGATAAGCTTAATGTCATGATGCAAGGTATTACGTCATTGTTTCAACAAAATCAACAAAAGACCGATTCGGCTATCAAGGATTTACAAACTCAAATGGGACAATTGGCGACCGATGTGAATTTATTGAAATCTCAAGCATCCACAACACTTCCTTCACAACCATTTGTGAATCCAAGAGAGAATGTTAATGCGGTTACTTTAAGAAGTGGAAGGCAAGTGGAGGGTCCAAGTCATCATGAGGAAGTTAGTGAAGAGGTAGTCAATGACAAGGAGGAAACCGCACCAAAGGAGAATTCCACACCAAACGACCAATCCAAGGAACCGGTTTCTACTTTCACTACTCCACCTCCTTTTCCTAGTCGTTTTGCTAAATCCAAGAAAGAAGCTCAAGACAAGGCACTTATGGATATCTTCAAGAAGATTGAAATCAATATACCATTCATTGAGGCCATTAAGACAATTCCAAGGTATGCCAAGTTCATGAAGGAATTATGCATCAAGAAGGATAGGTTGCTTGATAATGAAATTACTAAAGTTGGCGAGAGTGCGTCGGCTATGCTATTGAAGAAGATGCCTACAAAGTGCACGGATCCCGGTGGTTTCACGGTGCCAATTACTATTGGTAAACAAAGGTTTGAACATGCTTTACTTGATTTGGGAGCTTCCATTAGTGTGATGTCGGCCGAAATATATGACTCCTTGAATCTTGGACCTTTGAAAGAGACAAGAGTTATTATCCAATTGGCAAACAAATCTAATATATATCCAAAGGGACTTGTAGAAGACGTGCTAGTGCAAGTAAATGAGCTTATTTTTCCTAAGTGGACTTCTTTGTGGTGGATATGGACAACAATGAGAACCGTTCATCTACTTCTTTACTTCTTGGGAGGCCATTCATGAAGACCGCAAAGACGAAGATTGATGTTGATAAGGGTACACTCACTATGGAATTCGACAAGGAGATAATACACTTTAACATATTTGAAGCCATGCGCTACCCAAGTGATGTGCATTCCGTTTACTCCATTGATGTGGTCGATTCATTAGCGCAACAAATGGTGGAATTGAACCAAGAGGATGAACTTGATGTGGTGTTGCAAAAGAGCATTGAATTGGACGTCCATGGCTTGTCTAACTTGGATGTTGAAATCTCCAAGGAATTGGTGGAGATATGTGGAGCTTTGGCGACATTGCAAGAGGCTAAAAAGGGTGATGTTTCTTATATTTCTCTACCCGTGAATGATGAAGTACTTGTACCATCTATTGTGAAGGCGCCCAAACTAGAATTGAAGCCGCTTCCGGATCATTTGAAGTATGCTTTCGTGGGAGATGGAGATGAGCTTCCGGTGATTATTTCTAAGAACCTCACACCGGTACAAGAAGACCGTTTGCTTAGAGTCTTGAAAGAGCACAAAACGGCTATTGGGTGGACAATTGCGGACATCAAAGGTATTAGTCCATCCATGTGCATGCATAGGATTCTAATGGAAGAGAACGTGAAGCCGGTACGTGATGCTCAACGTCGGCTAAATCCTCCCATGATGGAGGTTGTGAAAAAAGAGATACTCAAATTGCTAAGTGTGGGGGTAATCTACCCAATTTCTGATAGCAAGTGGGTAAGTCCGGTTCAAGTGGTACCAAAGAAATCCGGAGTCACGGTTGTTCGTAATCAAGACGATGAACTTGTTCCTACAAGAGTTCAAACCGGTTGGAGAGTGTGTATTGACTATAGAATGCTTAATTCCGCAACTCGCAAGGATCACTTTCCTTTACCTTTCATTGATCAAATGTTGGAACGGTTAGCGGGGCATTCTTATTATTGCTTTTTGGATGGTTATTCGGGATACAATCAAATTGTTATTGCACCGGAGGACCAAGAGAAAACCACTTTCACTTGTCCGTTTGGAACATTTGCATATAGACGGATGCCGTTCGGCCTTTGCAATGCGCCGGCTACTTTTCAAAGATGCATGGTGAGTATATTCTCGGATTATGTGGAGCGCATCATCGAGGTATTTATGGATGACTTTAGTGTTTATGGCAATTCTTTTGATGGTTGTTTAAATAACCTTGAACTAATTCTTAAACGATGCATAGACACAAACCTTGTCCTTAATTGGGAGAAATGTCACTTTATGGTCAACCATGGCATAGTACTTGGTCACATTGTGTCCTCTCGAGGACTCGAAGTGGACAAGTCAAAGATAGATTTAATAAGAAACTTACAATATCCCACTTCGGTGAGGGAG
Source organism: Papaver armeniacum (assembly GCA_023531295.1). Classification (NCBI taxonomy): domain Eukaryota; kingdom Viridiplantae; phylum Streptophyta; class Magnoliopsida; order Ranunculales; family Papaveraceae; genus Papaver; species Papaver armeniacum. The sequence continues at coordinate 508,129 of JAJJWW010018480.1, read as the reverse complement.
ATCCGTTCTTTTCTTGGTCATGCAGGTTTCTATAGGCGGTTTATCAAGGATTTTTCCAAAATCTCCATGCCGATGTGCAAGTTATTACAAAAGGAGGTACCTTTCGACTTCAACAAGGAATGCGAGGATGCTTTTGACAAATTAAAGGAGATGTTGACAAGTGCGCCGATTATCAAATCACCGGATTGGAATCTTCCATTTGAATTAATGTGTGATGCTAGTGATTATGCGGTTGGAGCCGTTTTGGGTCAAAGGGTGGACAAGTTGTCCCATGTTATCTATTATGCATCTAGGACCCTTAATGATGCACAAATCAATTATTCTACCACGGAAAAGGAGTTATTGGCTATAGTTTTTGCTTTGGAAAAATTTCGATCATACTTGGTGGGTACAAAGGTTATTGTGTATTCCGATCATGCCGCACTAAGACACTTAATAAAGAAGAAAGAAGCTAAGCCAAGATTAATTCGGTGGATCCTATTGTTACAAGAGTTCGACATAGAAATTCGTGATAAGAGGGGTGTGGAGAATACCGTTGCGGATCATCTTAGTAGACTTGTTATGTCTCAAGAGGAACTTCCATTACATGACCGCTTTCCGGACGAACAACTTTTCTCCATGGAAGAATCAACTCCTTGGTATGCGGATATAGTGAATTACTTGGTGACAAGGAAAGTACCTAGTACAATGTCCAACTTCCAAAAGATGAAACTTAAGAAGGTAGTTAAGCAATATGTGTGGGATGAACCATACTTATGGAAATATGGCGTTGATCAAATAATACGAAGGTGCGTGCCTAATTCCGAATTTCAATCCATTCTCTCCTTTTGCCACACTTTTGCATGTGGTGGCCACTTTGGTTCGAAACGTACCGCTCTCAAAGTTCTCGAGAGTGGATTTTATTGGCCCACCTTGTTTGAAGATTCATATATTTTTTGTAAATCGTGTGATAGATGTCAACGAACGGGCAATCTAGGTGCTCGAAATCAAATGCCACTCACACCAATTCTCACCGTTGAGATTTTTGATGTGTGGGGTATTGATTTTATGGGCCCTTTTGTCAATTCGAATGGGAATTTTTATATACTTCTTGCCGTTGATTATGTTTCGAAATGGGTGGAAGCTAGAGCCACCAAGACTAATGACTCTCAAGTTGTTTGTGATTTTGTAAGGGAAAATATATTCAATAGGCATGGAACACCAAGAGTGGTGATAAGCGATGGAGGCTCACATTTCAAGAAGGCTTTCCACACTCTCCTCAAGAAGTACAACATAACACACAAAATTGGTACGCCTTATCATCCACAAACTAGTGGACAAGCGGAAATTTCAAATCGTGAGATCAAGTCCATTCTTGAGAAAACGGTGAATACCACAAGGAAAGATTGGAGCTTTAAGCTCAACGATGCACTTTGGGCGTATAGAACGGCGTATAAGACACCAATTGGTATGTCTCCATATAGGATGGTTTATGGCAAGGCTTGTCATCTTCCGGTTGAACTTGAACATAAGGCTTATTGGGCGATAAAGAAATTCAACATGGAGTATGATGAAGCGGGAAACAAAGGAAGTTACAATTACATGAGTTAGAGGAGATACGCAATGATGCTTACGAGAGTGCCCGTATTTACAAAGAAAAGACCAAGCTTTTTCATGACAAGATGATTTCTCGTAAAAGTTTCATCGTGGGACAAAAAGTCCTTTTATATCATTCTCGCCTTAAACTATTTCCTGGAAAGTTAAGATCCCGTTGGATTGGACCATATGTTGTTACTAATGTTTTTCCTCATGGTGCAAATTGAAATTACTAGTCTTCGAGACAATTCGGTTTCCAAAGTCAACGGCCATAGGTTGAAGCCATACTATGAGAACATCGCTTATGTGAATTTGGATGAACTTTCATTTGGAGATGCACTCCTCCGGAGGAGTAATGTGCCGCAAGAGCTAAGTCGGGCCGTCGACTTTAAAACAAGCGCTTAATGGGAGGCAACCCATCGGTTTTGTATTTCTTATCCTTTTGCTTTTTGTTATTTCTTTTTCTTGTTTCTTATCATGTTAAAATTTCCCACCTTGACTTTACTAGGAGGATTCAATTACATTGAGGACAATGTAAGGTTTAAGTGTGGGGGAGTGGTTAAGCATGTTTTTAAAACAAAAATTACAAAAAAATTTAAAAATTTAAAAAAAAAAAAAAAAAAGTTTTTACTTAAAAACTCCAACTTTTAAAGATTTTAGAGTCACTAGCATACTTCTAGGTATGTTTACATAGAGATTTTGACCGACATAATGGAACTTGGAAATGTTAGAGAACTACATTCGGATTTCTTGTTTGTTTGAGTGTTAAATAATGGATTTAATCATGCCGGTGATGCGAATTTGGTGCAGGGAGAAGTGCGTTATTAGAGTTGCTGATCAATCATTAGTGGAGACTACCCGTATTCATATCATGAGAGGCACCGACCAGAAATTCTTCCATCTACTAAAGAGCTTCTTTTGAGTGTGTGTCACCGTAAGTTAATTCCGGGTAGAATGGTGAGCTACCCAACCTCCCACCAATTAGAAGCACTACTCTTTGATCTCTTGAGTGCTAATTTTGTCAATCATGAGGGTGACGTCCATGGATGAAAGCTTCCTTCTTGTAGTTCGATTTGCAGTTAGCACCATTCTCTCTCTCGACAACAACGGATCCATAGAAACACATTCATCATCAACAAGGAGCGACATCAAAATTTACAAGGAAAGTTGGAAAAGTTTAAGGTTTACAAGCAACGGAATGAGAAAAAGAGCAAATTTCAAATATAAGTAAAAGCAACATAAAAAGAGCGGATTTTACATATATGTTGAAGACTTACAATACAACGAGGTAATTTTATATCCAAGTATGAAGACTTATTCATGAAAGCGAAGAAAATTAAAAGGTGAGAATTTTTGAAGTTTATGATTTCAAGACGATACAAGTTGTAAAGAATCAAGCGGTAAAATACTTCTTCCACGGCCATGGTTTATTTTGTATTTAATTTCTCTCCTATTTAAAAAAAAAAAAAAAAAAAAAAAAAAAAAAAATGAAAAAAAAAAAAAAAAAAAAAAAAAGATGAAAAGAAAAAAAAAAAAAAAGAAAAAACAAGAGAAATATTTGTTCTTATTTTTATTTAATGAGCCGTGGGAAAGGAAAATTTATAAGGAAGTTTCAAGCGACAAGGATTTTAAGGTAAAAAGAGTTATAAGGATTTATGAAATTCAAGGGTTTATCATCAATAGTTGAAACCGAAGACGAAGACCATGAAGATCAAGACGAGGAGCGGAAGACGTTTCTATTGGATGCCGTGAGAGTGGTGTTATCATAATTGGCGATCGGATGTGAAGGTAAGTAAGTAATCTCATCCTCAATAATATATGGTTGATTTCCTTTCGTAGAGATCGTCAAAAAAATGGTTTTTCAAAATATTAAAAGATGTGGGTTTTTCAAAATATTTCGAAGTTATCCTTCCCACCATTCAACGTGTTGCAGAATTCTCTCTTCATTCTTACCTGCACACATGTGAGAACCATAAAAAGCCGTCTTTTTGAGTGCAATTATCATAAAATCCTATTTGGTGAGGCGAAGTCGAGGCGAAATGCTTATTGATCGTTTCTCAAACACGCGTTCTCTCATTATGGGATGGTTATTTCTCACTCAACATTTAAGAATGAGAATATGTTCTTTGGTATTTCTAACTTCTTATTACTAGCATGCGAAACTCTATGTCCTCATAACTCTTTGGATGCTTGTGACGCTTTGAACGCTTTGAAGTTGTGAGTTTTTAGTTTGATTTGCTCGAGGACTAGCAAAGTCTAAGTGTGGGGGAATTTGATAGGTGTAGAATACACCTAATTTACTATCTAGTAGTTTATGCTTTCTTTGCTATTTTTCGTGTAAATTATGTATTTTACGCTTGTTTTGAGTTTTGTAGCTACTATGGAGTCACACGGAGGGAAAGGAGAAGAAATCACCCTATTTGAGCCAAAAGGGTAAAATTGTCATTTCACCAAGGAGGGAATACTATAGGGAGCCCAGCCAAGGTTAAGGGGAGGTCAAAGAGGTGTCCCTTATCCAAAAGAAGTGAGTGAGAATAGCACTTGGGGTGTACTTGGTGGGTGTGTGAATCCACCCATACCCTGAACCCGGACCCATACCCTGACCCGGATCCGTGTAATTTAAAACCTAGACTTGAAATCGAGAAAACCATCTCTCTCAATCATTCATTCACCTGAGAAACACAGAGAGAGGCTGCTGGCTGAAATCGAGAGTTGATGAAACCAGAAATTGAGAGTGAAAACCAGAAGAAATCGGTGAGTAATTCCTGGTGTTGTTGTTGGCCTTTGATGTTGGAGAAGAAAGCTAAAAGCAAAGGTTTCAGGCGATATTGAAACCGAGAGATGAAAAGGGGATCTGTGATTGTGTGGAGAGCAGGCCGCTAATGATGATTCCGGGGAAGAAAAGGGGTTCGATGGTGGTGGTTCAGATCGATGGGTGAAGGCAAGATGGTGGTATGATGTTGTTAATGGCTAGATTTCGAAGTGTGGAAGGAGATGATAGATGGGTTTCTCGATATGATGAAACCAATGGTTGAGAAGGAGTCATTCGGTGGATTTCAAGGAATTGAAGAGTAGAAGAGTGAGCGGCAAGTGAGGTGAAATAGAACAAGGGTTTCACTTACGGTGGCTTGAACCGACTCGGGGAGAGGCTGTTCTGTGAGTTAATGGGTATGTGGGTTTAGTTTTGAGTGATACTGAGATGGATATTGCAACCCGGATTGAGATGAAGAACAGCTCGGAAGAGCAAGATGAATGCGAGCTCGTGTGGTGTTAAGATGCGACATTGGAGCCGGTGGTTCTTGGCGGGAGATGATGAAATTGAGGCTGAAACAATGGATTTGGGTTCAATGTCAGGTCGGAGTGCAAGTTGAGTGTGGCATTGCGGGATTGAAGCTGTAGTTTGTGACTGGTATAGAGTGACAGAAAGGTGGCTTCTGTGTGTAGAAGATTATTGAGCTGCAGTGCAATGCGGGTGCAAGCGCGTGAGTTGGGTTGTTGGGTACTTGGCCTTGTAGAGAGCATCTTTGCCGGGGAGAGAGTGCAAGAATCTTTGCAGCTGGGAATGATTTCTGGGGGCCTATGCATGTGATAGAATTGCAGGTGGCCTAAGGAACTAATGCACTGAATTGGAGGTTTGGCACTAATAATATGCATATGAGGTGGAGTTTGTAAACACCAGCTGAGTTGGGACTGTGTTGCAGAATGGAAAATTGCAAGTGAAAGAACCAGGGCCTGTGAATGAGCTGGAACTGAGGTGGAGGAAATGATATTGAGGAGTCTCGAGGTTACAAGGGCCATCTTGGGCCGGATAGCAAAAGTTGTATTGCGGGGATGGAAGCCCGGGTTACGGTGCGCGAGAATAAGCTACAATTGAGTTGAATTGCGATAATGATTTAAGCAAGTTTGATCTTGGCGAGTTGTAGGTTTAGTCTTGTGTGCTTGCCGGGAAAGGGAGTGAATAAATGTGTGCTTGGGATGAGGTGTTGTGCAGCTACAGGGGAATAATGGACAGGCCATCATGGCTGGCAATGCGACTATGATGCACAAGGATGGTCTTTGCAACAAGTATGGCCTGGCAAGTGGCACCTGTGCGGGTCGACTCGGGTCAACCGACTTAGTTGACTCAGAGTTGACTCGATGACTCCACCGACTAAGACCGAGTCGGACCAGTGACTCATTGGTGACTCTTTTCTACCTTGACTGTTGACTAACGATTGGTGACGGTTGACTAGTTTGACCGTTAGTCCTAACGAGGACCGGACGGAATATTCCGTCGAATATTCTCTCGACGGAGAAATTTCCAGCGCCGGCGGCGTTTTCCCGGCAGTTCCGGCCACAATCCCGGTTTTTCCGGCGAGCAAAATTCGAAATTTCTATGGACCTCTCTCATGGGTGTGAAGACTTGGGCTTGGAATTGGATGGAGAATTGGACTCAAATTTGGAAAGAGAAGGTGGAAGAGTTGAGAAAAGCTTGGATTTGGAAATTGAATTGCAAAAGGAAAAGGATTCTAATCCTTGGGAGATTTGGAGAATATTGAAGCCTATAAATAGAGAAGTTTTCTACAACTTCTACACACTCTCTACACACACAACACTTGTGTTTTTGCTTGCTTTTCTAAGATTTTTCTTTTTAATTACTTGTGTGAATTTGAAACTTCTTCTTTTAATTATTATTATTTGTGTGAATTTCAAAAACATGAGTAGCTAATTTTCTTATTGATTGAGGATGAATTCCTAGTTCTTAACATATGATTTAAGTTTTTGTTTTCAAATTCTATCTTGAAGTTTTTCACATAATTATCGTTTGTTTTTACTAATAGGAGTGATCTTAAAGACACTCATGATTGATTGATAGATTGTTTGGAGTGCACGCTAAATTGATTTGTTAATTTGATCTAATGCTAGTGAAAGTTAGGAGATAAGTAATCGTTTCTTGACTTTTTACATAAGTAGCAAACACGAGACCTTGCGGAGGGATTCCGTGGAGCAATTGTGTGTAGAAACAACGTTAGCAAGTGGACCTTGAGCTAAGAGTCTAACTACTAATATCAACCTAAGAAATTCATAGAACTTAATGCATGAGCCAAGTTACATCTAGGTTGAGCTAATTCTAGGTGGCTTGGTGATTAGAATCCAGTAGTCGAGAACTTCCGTGTCCTAGGTGATACAAGGGATTTAGGGGTTTAGCACTAGCTAGTGCTTTACCTACGGTTGGTGATAATTTGTGACTAATAACAAGTAGAATAGAACATAACTTGATTCATTGTTTCGTAACGAAGAAGGATTCGTTGATCTTGTCTCTCTTATTGTTTTCAACTTTCGATTTTAATTGCTTTGTTTATTTTTATTTTGCTTTTTACACCCCCCTTTCGTGACAACTTTTACAACTAAGATCTCTTGCTCCTCGTGGGAACGAACTTGACTTCCATTATATTATTTTTAATTAAGTGGAAATATTGAATTAATTTGATTGCACTTACGACACGCATCACTCCTCCATTATAATCATTTCTTTTCTTTTTTTCTTTTTGAGTTTCTTTTTGGACTTTCTTTTGTATTATGAATGTACAGGAAACCCTTTCAATCAAACCCCTAAAATTCGATTTACCTGAGCAAAACCCTAGAATTCAACTATCAATTAACAAATCAAAATAAACAATAGAAACATTTGAAAAAATATCGAAGTTGTACCTTAACCGCTACTATCTTCTTCGATCTCCTTGGTAATTTTGATGCTTTTACAGGTCTTCGATCTCCCCGGATGTGAAAAAACAGATAGAGAACTATGAGTTAAAGTTTACCTGATTTTTCTAGGGTTTATACTTGAATCTTCTTAGGGTTTGCGAAATTCAAAGATAGATTTGATTTACATGAACTGGGTTTCTTTGATATGAGTTCAATTTATTGAAAAACGGATTAAACCTAAAAATTGAAAAACTTATGAGATTAGGTTTTGCGAAATCAAGTTATAGAGATGGATTCATCGGCGAAAGGAAGATATTTTTGTGGTGATTGAGATTTTCGTTATGATCGAGATTTTTGTGATGGTTTAAACTCGATCTGGTTTTCATGGCTGAGCCTGAGAGGAAGAGAAGAGAGGCTGAGAGCAGAGCTGCAAAGAGAGAAAATGAAAAGTTCGATCTGGTTTTCATTTAGGGTATACCTAAATCACGCATGGGAGGAAATATCCTCCAGTGTTATCATCTTGGGTGGAAAACAATAGACGCGTGTGAATAACACACGCACAAATTTCAGGTGTTACGACCTGGGTGTGACCAAGCGTGTGACTCGCACGCCTAAAAAAAATTTCAGTAACGGCTAGCCTCGTTACAAAATATTGAAAATTTAGTAACGGCACGCTGTTACAAAAATTTTCGTAACGACCATTTGTAACGAGAATTTTGTAACGACCAGATGGCCGTTACTGAATCCCAATTTGGTGTAGTGATGGGACCGATCATCCCCACACGTTGACACCGGCCAAGGGTGTGCGTTGTCGAGGCCGGCTAGCATCCCACTTACGAGTGGTAACCGGTAAATCCGTCGGGGACGGTGGCTTGCATCCAACCGCACCGGCATTAGAGATTGGTCCTCACGGTGTTGCATTAGGTTTTGCTTTGTCATTTCGATGACATCTTCCAACCTTGTGAACTTTAGGGACTTAAAAGTGCGTAGTATAGGATGCGCATTCGGATACCCGTCGAGATATCCTCTTGGCACCGCCAATTGCGATTCTTGGTTTTGTTGTGGGAACTTTTTGGATTCTGGGCGGGTGGTATGGGACATGTCCTCGGAAGGTCTAAATTGTTGTTCATGACAACTTGAAGAAACCCGTGATTTCTGAGCTTCTGGTATGGGACTTTTGCTCGGGAAATCCAACTCGAAGAGATTGTCCACAATAGCTTTGGTTTTGAATTTCGGGGACGAAATTCTTTGAAGGGTGTGATAATGTAACACCCCGTGTTTTTAGCATGGCGCATGCTAAAAGATGCGCCATTTGCTTGTGATGAAGCTTCATCCAAAGCTTCCGCAGCGTGAAAAGGTGGATTAGATTAAGGCCAATACCGCGCCAAAAATGGCGTATTATGTTTGGCATTTGGCCAAGGGACAATGTTGCATCATCATGATGCATTAGGCGATTGGGTAGGTGACCTTGAGCTTACATCGTAATCATTGCGCATTATGAGAGTTATTGGCCAACAACCAATATCGCACAATCATTGTGCATCAGACCAGAGAGGGCTGGTCGAGAGAATATTGCATGATCATTGTGCGATATGCCAAAGAGAATGTCGCATAATCATTGTGCAGCAGACTGAACGAGTGGTGTACAATCATTGTGCAACAGAACGGAAACTCGGCAATCATTGCCGGTCATTCAGAAATTCATGGCAACGGCCATGAATAGTGAAGCATGCCAATATGCTCCCCTTTTCATACTTGTAGAAATTCCATTAAGACATATATATAGGTAGGGGTAGTTGGTTGAAGGTGCATATGCGGACTATGTACCAAGTAAGCTTCATAGCTTAGCCGGAAGGGTATAAATGATGCCTAAGGCTCATTTATAGTTGCGTAGCCTTTCGAAGAGGGTATTTGATGCGTTGGCATCACTATGCCACGGCACGGACCCGATGATGCATAATCATTATGCATCTTGGCGGAATGGCGGAATGGCCTATACGGTTGATCGCTGTCGTATGCGTCAAAAATAAATTACTTTTTCACTACTCAAAATATATAATATAGCAAGGGCAAGAAAGGATCGTTCCCACATAGAGGACTTAGGTTGTCAATATGTTTCGGTTTCCAATATAAAACAATGGGGGGATTTTTCAGATTTTTATGAACTAAAATAAAATAAAAGAAAAATAATAAAAAGTAAACACGCAAATCAAGGATATGAAATATTGGGTAAAGGTTTCATCTTCAATTGTAAACAAGTATTCGAATATATGAATAGAATTCGTATTTAATCTCGCTATCATCAAAAGCCCTAGAATACCTTATTGCAAGAATACTCCGTAAATTTCCTAAGTTCATCAACACACACATTAGAGCTGCGTATGTGAAATCTACCTAAAGAATAACCTAACGCCTTGCGCTAATTAAGTTCCATTCCTAGGAGCATTAAGTTTCAGAAATAGGCTAATCAATGCAATTGTCATACATTGCGCATGATAATTCAAACAATGGTCAAAAATCTACATATGATTACAAGAGTGTATCACTACAAACCGTAATCATATCATGCTACTCGTATTCAAGGTTATCGCTCGATGATAAACCCTAAAATAACTATAGATATGGATGTAAGTTCAATCAACTCTAGACTTAACTAAACAAACATTCAATCGTATTGCAATACATCAATCATGCAATTATTATACGCAGTAGAAATCAAACGATAATATTGAGAGAAAACTAATTCATAAAATCAATAACTTGGTTGGAAAATCCAACTACATCTTTAACCAATAATAAAAACTTAGTTACTTGTGTTTTTGGAAATCATCATAGAAAGCAAAGAAGAACTATCATGTGAAACCCTAGAAAACAAGTAGAAGCCTCTCTAATAAAGATCTCTAGGTTTAGAGAAAGACTTTACTATTTATATACTTCTCCAATTCCAAAAGGATACTCTTTCTAATATTAGGTCAAGTATTCTCAAAACCCAGCTCCAAGTAGTCCTCCAAGCCCATGTGTGAGAAATACCCATATGAAAATCTCTTGCAAAAATGGTCGCCTGAAGTCTGGTGTCGCAGGCCGGAATTGGAACGGAATATTCTATCTGGTCGTTGGAATGTGTTGCTCTGTCGCCTGAGTCAAACTAACGGTCCTCTGTAGTCGCCGTCATCTTTAACGGTCAAGTTAACTGCACCGTTACATGGTCAGCTCACCTGAATCGCTGAGTCAACTCGCCTGAATCGGACACTGACCGAGTTCTGTCTTGTTTTACAGTTATTTCCAGCCATCTTTCAGGATTATTTCCATGCACAATACCTAACATTCATCTATATTCTCAGCTCTACAATAATTCAGCATTTCTTTCTTCAGTTCATTCAATCCATCTAAGCATCCCATAACCTCAAACCATTCATTCTCAACTCACATTTGCATTAACCTGTAGAAGCAACAATTCTCAGCCTCTTCCACCAATCGAACTGCATTTGCACTATAACCTGCAGTGCCTGAAGTCCTTCAGCTTCAACCCAAATTCAACAGTACCACTACCACCTGTAACAACAGAAGCTGCACCAACCCCATCTCCTTCACTTTGTGACCGAAACAAGTCTGGAACGGCCATTTCTTGGTTTAGGCGGACTTACCTGGTTGATTTCCGAATCTACAAGCACTCACCGCGTGCGATGCATTTGTTTAGGGTTTAGATTCATTCCTCATCCACACACCCCAAATTACCAAATTCGGCAGGAATTGTTTTCACCCATAAACAATTGGCGACCACAGTGGGAGGTTGATCTCTCGGTTACAAAAATTGGATTCTCAATTTTTCGGTTTTCATCTCGCGATGTATCCTCACCCGGAAACCATAGGTGGTTCAGATATCATGGGAAGTGTTGCTAGAATGCTGATGTCTTGACAAATCAAGTCGGTATCGCTAGAAGACAGAGCGAGACATTCCACCTTTTGAATGATATAACAACACGGTTACAAGAAGGGTCGGCAGGCATCTACTCAAACAGTGCAATAAACGCTGGATCCTTAGTCAGGAGTCACACCTTTATCAGTGGAGATGCGAAAAGAGCGCATAATCACAGGGGACTCAGGAGAGACGAACAACATGGTCCAGCCAACAACGAAGACTCGAGGCAACTCCACAGAGGAGAAGACTTGTCCGGGTACCAAAACGTCTAGGATAAAGAAGCGGAGCATGCGGCTTACGAATCCCTGCTAGAAGATTTATATCTCAAGACCCTTGTCGAAGCCCTAAGACTATTCAATTCGCATCGACCTTTCAACTAAGTGAAGAAATGCTTGAGGAAGGAGAGATCAATCAAGAAACACGTGAGTACGAGAGGATGGGAACGTTCAATTCTATCACTCGCGGTGATATTACAACACCTCCCATCACCGAGCCGGAGCGGCCGCAAATCCAGCAACTCATCAAGTGTAACACCTCTGGTAGTCACCAGAGCAACAACTTCCACTCCTTCATCAGAACGAGGAGCCGGAGGGACAATAGGAGGACCATCCCCCATTACCATTGCAGACTTGATGGAGAAGCAAGAAGTTCTTGCTAAGACTCAAACGGTTATGGCCGCAACTCAGAAAGAGGTACTCACTTTTCTTAAGACATTAACTGATCGATTTCCACAAGAGCCGCAACAGCCTCTGGAGCAAAAAAGGAACGCATTCAACGCACCGGAAAAGGTACTTCAGCGGCGCGGACCTACATGGACCTGATCAAAGAAGCGACATCAGATATGAGCGATCCTGTCATGGAGACTCCTCTACACTGGGATCGATCCTCACAACGATCCTCCTCAAGTCAATAGTTTCACTATGAACCAGAGGCCGGTGGATCGGGAAGCGGTTTCTCTAGTGGAAAGTTTATGCGAACTTTCACACCTCTCGAAAAATCAGCACGCGGAGACGTCTTGATGCAATCAACCAGAGGAAGATCACGACCGTGCCCTACATGTCACCGCACCCATCAAGGATTCAGAGTTCAAGACGGCCCTTATTTACACAGGAGCATCTTCGAATGTGATTACTCTCAAGACTCTCAGGACATCCAAGGTTCTCCCAGGCAAGGTCGTACGGAAGCCTACCACAATGACGGACTTCGAGGGAAACCAAACCAGCACATACGGGAGAAGCTCCGCGGAAAGAATCGGACAAGTTCGTTGCTTCCCACTCCCCACGTGGGCGTCAATTCAGGAAGAAGACCGGCTTGCATCATTGAGGGCTAAAACCCACGATGCATCTTTGCTTGTGAAGCATTCTTCTCCATCCCGTGAAGCCACGACCCACGTTCACACGAAGAGGGAACAGACTTTTGTGGCGAGTCGTGACCAGAAAGGGAAAACGGTATACCGACACTGCCATTATCAATTAGTAGGGAAGACTGTTACCCAGTCTCTCTGCCCAATGGAATGCTACAACAGCAACGAACCACAAGAATAAGTGCTAGAGGCTCCACAACAGCTGCAAGATGGCACCAACTCCACAACTGATGAGATTGAAATCATTGAGGAATCTCCTAGGCCTATCTCCATCAGCTCAACCTTGTGTACGGATAAATGCACGAAGCTCGTGGAACTTCTCAAAGAGTACTAGGACATATTCACTTGGAGATATGAAGAAATGCCGGATTTAGATGAAAATTGGTCACCCATCATCTACATGTCATACCTGTATCCAAGTCGGTTAAATAGTTGTAGTTCATACATGAGGAAAATGGATAGATAAGGTGTTGCATAGACTTCTTGAGACTTGAACAGGTGTCTTTGCTCCAAAACGATCCTTCTCTACCTAACATCGACATGTTAGTAGATGCAACCAATGGACACGACATGTTCTCCTCCATGGATGGATGTAGCGGCCACAACCAGATAAGGATGTACGAGCATGATGCAAGTAAGATATCTTTTCGAACTCCTCTCGGAAATTTTTATTATACCATGCTGCCATTTGGTTTAAAGAATGCCGGTGCAACGTATCAACGCTCTATGATGGCAATCTTCCACTGGAGCCGATACCTCAAGGGAGCAGCCTCAAGAAGATAAAGATTTCCACGCGTCATATCAAGCAAGATCCGGGCGAGTCACTTTATCAGACAGTGGTACATGTCGATCATGCTATGTTGGAGAATCCGCACTTTTGGTCATCCTCTGGAGCTATTGAACGCTCATCTACAACAACATATGCCCTGATAGAAAGAACCGAGCTGCCTGCCGGTAATGAAGAGCCTCATAATGTTTGTAGGAGTATATATCTCACCAACAGGATACAACCTTCAACCTTACGTAGCGGTTCCACAAAGCGACAAGAGGAAAACCACCGAGATACAACATCCTGCGCGTCCGTCAACTCCAACTCCAGACCACCACATGCACGATTCCCACAATGATGAAACAATGTCCAAGATATTCCATATCTAGCTCGACAACAACCACTACGAACAAACCATGTAAACCACGCTTGGGGACTGAGGCTCAGCATAAAGTTCCTTCACCGTCAGTCAAGGAATTCTTCAACATGAGAGAGATGGTCAGTTAAGAAGCATGGAATTCGCAAGGGTAAATCGAACTGAAGAGGGAAACACTTCAACGCTCCCTCTAGCAGAAGCTGCTTCAATGGTCTATTCAAGAGTCGCCTCAACGCTCTCTCCGGGACCTACGTTCGCTTTAGAATCCTTCTTCAACACTCTCTCCAGATCCACCTCAACGTTCGCACCAGAAACCACTTTAACATCCTCTCGAGCCATTTCAACACTCAAGCTGCATCAATAATCTGCGCTCTGGTCAAGTTATCTTGGATGTACTCGTTGCTCAACATATGTCTCATCCATCCTTCATGAGGGTCCAGCGAGCATGAAAATTTTTGAAGTCGATAGGAGAAGGGTTATCTTGTGGAACGGATATTTTCATATAGTTGAAAGGGCGCGGTGAACAACTCATCATCAATGTTCGGCATATCTTTGAAGATGTCAACACCTCCTGACTTGGCACCAGCATTATACCCAGAAGACATCTCAACAGGAGTTCTTTTCTTCATTCTACAATAAAAGACATGAGTCAGTACTTGTATAAAAACACGTGAGATGTGTAGTCACACACGACAGAACACACATTCACGCTGGAGTACACAAGGCTGGTATTGGGTCCAAACACCGGTATTGATCAAGTTTCAAGTTCGGTGTTGATCAAGTCACAAGTCCGGTATTGCTCAAGTCTCAAGTCCAATGTTGATCAAGTCACAAGTCTGGTATTGCTCAAGTCTCAAGTCCGGTGTTGATCAAGTCTCAAGTTTGGTGTTGATCAAGTCTCAAGTCCAGTATTAATCAACTCACAAGTCCGGTATTGCTCAAGTTTCAAATCTGGTATTGATCAAAGTTACAAGGCTGGTATTCGAATAAAACAGGCACACGCAGTAGGGTCGGTTTTCAGTCGAAACACATGGTCGACGTTCGATCGGGGAACACAATGCCCACTTGATCCCGACCCAGTTGGTCGAAGCGGACCACACCTTCCCAATCAAAGCTCTCTCTCGGAAGAGGCGTTTCGGCTCCAATACTTCAATGCTCTCCCGGGCCTGCTCCAGAAGCTGCTTCAACGCTTTCTACAGGACCCACATTTACATTTGAGCACACAAGACGCAGCGGAGCCACGATTAACCAAAAAAGGCACATCAAGCTCACGTTCGATCAAGGAGGTGCAGTAGCCCCACGAACGAAACAGGCGTAACAGTCCATCGAAGCAGGCAAGACCGACATCATGCTAGGGGAACACTCGCCTGGACGACTCTTGAACGTGACATGCTCCAAGGACAGGATGACCCGTCTATCCCGGTAACATCTAACTTTGTCTCATAAGCTTTGTCTTTAATCTGTCACCATCTCATGCCTACCCCCACAATGGTGTAACCATTACGTGCTAGGCAGGGGACTTAATGTTGATGGTGGATTTTCATTTAAGGTTAAAATTGTAAAAAATCAAAAAATTATGCGCTAGCATCTTGTAAAGGATAAAGCCATTAATAAGTGTTGGATACTCCCTCACTCAATTCACCTAGAATGGAGCATGTGGCAACAATCTCATTCCGTGAATACATGAAATTCATCCAGGTTGGAGCATGCAGCAACAATCCCATATACCCTGTGAATTTCTAGCATTATTAATTAATGCGCAATCAGCCTTGTATTTCCTGTACTCATTATCAGTGCGGCATGACGACTAAGTGTTGCTCTTACAGAGCAACACGAACCTCCAAGCATTATAATGAAACCATGTACGAAATACCCGTATAAAGGCGACTCTCGGTGTGTTATACTAGCCCGATTGAGCCCCTCCCGGTGTGTTATACTAGCCGATTGAGCATCCGGACTAACCGTATCAGTCAGGATATGATCACAGTCATCCAACTCCACAAGCATGATTGGATGACCCAGATCAATTCCATCACCCCCAAGCAGGTATGGAATATTCACTTCCGAACCAACGCGGACCCCGCATGGTTGGCATCCCCTTTGGCCTAGCTTGCCAAAACGTCCAAACTAGAGCGTATGGACGGGAAAACCCTAAATTTGGGTTTGCGGCATATTACATGTGTCGCAAAACAGTCTCAACCATCCATCTTCGCGGGTATAGATGGAGGGTGTAGATGTAGATTCAAAAGGCCCCGAGCATGTCAACACAATCACTTGTGGGCAGCCTACATACGACCAATCGGTCGGGACCAACCATGGTTGGTCATCCCAATTCGTGCGCCCGAACATAGCATGACGCACGCCGTGAAACCCAAAATTAGGGTTTTGAGCATCACGAGCGTCCATCTTCTCCGACACGAATGGAGGGTCCCAGTTAGATAAAGCGGTCCCAGTCATACCGGTGTATGACCACCGTGAGCCCATCTATCCCCTCACCTGATCGTCCAAGGCATATCATGCCTAGCTATCCCAAAACGCGCGTCCAAACTTGCATGGTTACACTTCCCAAATTGCAAACTGATCTCGACCACTCAAATTCACCGGACGAATTGGTGGCTTAGATCACGTTTTCATGGGACAGTCGAGTATAGGCGTGAACACCGGCCTACCACCTACACGCCCAGGATCGATCGACCAAGAACGACCTAGATTGGTCGTCTTGGAACGCGCGCCCAAACTGGGCATGTCACGCGGTTTCCAATTCCTTTGCGGCAATGGATTTCTGCCGCAAACCAATCTCAACCACTCAACTTTGTCGGTCAAATTGAGTGGCCTAGATCGCACCTTCATGGGACAGTGAGATACGGACGTGTACACGGCATGCTGTCTACACACATGCCCGGTCGGTCTTTTCCAAAACACCTCCCATGCTTGGATTCGACCCGGGTTGAAGAGGGATGCTTGCACACCTCTTCTAAAACCCTAATTCCATCAACGGTCGCAGATGAGTGTCTCAAAGATCATCTCGTCCGTCCAACTTCACCGGCTTGGTTATACAACCCAGGTCAGGAGTTAATTGGTCAGTGAGGCGTCATGGTAATCACCACCCATCACTCTACCACACCAGGATGCAATACACCATAAAATACACATGATACTTCACAAGTATCAACTTCCCGAATAACGCAGATTATTCAATTTAGCATTACGTGCTACCTTTTGTGGATCCCACGATCCACACACTCGAGACATCAATCATGTCACAAACTGGGGGATACATACTAGGGTATTGGTCTGGCGGTTTACAGCGTGCAACGCGCCATCACAAGAACGTGTCCGGGAATTAATGGACGGTTAGAGATGACAGGAGAAGTGGGCAAGACTGGTCGTGTAACACTGGCACACACCTCCACTACTCCATCATTCCACTTCCTCCACTTCCCACGAGAGACGTGAATAAGGCTCAAATGACTTGTATAAATAGATTCTCCTACCTATTTTCCAACACAGGAGAAAAACAGGAGACAAGAGAAACAAGACAAGTCCAGACAACATAGGCAAGTGTTTATACAATCGTATTCAAACACCGGAACTGATTGCTTACTCCCTGCAAGCCAGTTCAGCTTTCTGATACAAGTCATTCATAGCCAACACCTTCACAATCTCAACACCTTCTTCGCTTCCCTCCCTAAGATCAACCCCATCTCCTTCACTTTGTGACCGAAACAAGTCTGGAATGGCCATTTCTTGGTTTAGGCCGGACTTGCACAGATTGATTTCCGAATCTACGAGCACTCACCGCGCAGTGCATTTGTTTAGGGTTTAGATTCATTCCTCATCCACACACCCCAAATTACCAAATTCGGCAGGAATAGTTTTCACCCATAAATACCTTTATATGTCTCTGTGACCATTAGTTGATTTGTTTCAATCATTTTCAGGATTTGGTGAGCACTATCTTTCCCTGCCGATCGGGTGACCAATAATTTCCCAGTACCTGATAGCCCATCAACTTCACGACCTTTCAAGTTTCAACTGGTTTGCTATTTCAACTTCTTTTTGAAAAATTGTATTTGACACTTCTTGGATGAATTCTTAGAAGCTAGATGTTATTGTATTTCTACCTATGTGTGTCCCTTTTTTCTTAAATAGCAAAAACACTTCTATGAAATATCAATTAAAGGACTTAGAAATGAATATGGGTATGAGTAAGTAATATGTTGACTGTAGAGTATATTGAGTGTTAGATGTATTAGCTCTAAAGGCTCTCTCACTAGAGCATGTATATTTTTTAGTATTTAATGTGTACATAGTTGTTCACATTTTGATTCTTAACGTGTACATAATTATACACCTGTTTATTTGTTAATGTGTACATAACTATATAACCGTTGATTGTTAATGTGTACATGTTGTTTTTAATACTAGACTCACTTCCGTTTTTAACTTTTGTCCCCCGTCTATAACAAATATTTTATTTATGGATCTCTATCTAGGTGATTTTTTTTTTTGGCATCATTAGCTATTTTTCATTAAGTTGAATCTACGCCGAGAGTCACTAATAGTTTCAATGGTAGTTAGAATATAAACCACTTTGTAGCTATCATTTATTTATATTTGGATGATGTGCTAGTTTATACATTTGGTAGGTGGGTTTTACTTTATAATGCAAATGCTTTGTTAGGTATAAAGCTATATTTAGACATACTTGATTACGATGCCATGTAAAAATGAAGAACCTTATTAAGCCTTTGTTTATTTTAAATTAGATGTGTACATATTTGTACACCTATAATATAAGTGTACATTGTTGTACACATGTGACGAAAATTGCATGTGTGTATAATAGTCCACTATATGACTCTTAATCAAATTTTAGTGAACAATCTTTTTTCATTTCTTAGATGTCGAATCACTAATGCTACGAGTCACTGACTGTTATGACAGAAACTACATGTGTGCATATTAGTACACTTACAATATAAGTGCACATTGTCGTACACATGTGATAGATATTACATGTGTACATAATAGCGCACACTGTAATACAAATGTATATTGTTGTGCACTTTTAAATACAGGTGTACATTGTTGTGCACATGTGACAAAAATAACAAGATGGTGGACATATATCGCATTAGTTTATGTATGCGTTAGTTGATAGTTAGTATTAGGGTTTTATAGAGGTAAATATATGTGAGTACTTTATAAATTTGTTAAATGTGAAATGTTTTGAACAAGATAGATTCATTTGTGAGGTGTTTCGGGCAAGACTAGTTATTGAAGTTTTGTTGTTCTCTTCTACTTGTGACAGGCAATTGATGCTATTGATGATGCAGATCTTCCTCCAAGATATGTGAATGACACAAGTCTTTATGCAAGAGTTGGAAGGCTTAATCTGGACTGGCTCGATGTTGATCAGTCATCTAAAGGAGGCTTTCATCGTTCAATGGCTCTTGCTGGTAGTGAATTTTTAGAGGTTAGATTTTTTTTTTTTTTTTTGTTAGCTCTGTATATGAATATTTTTGCCACTTCTGCTGAAAATATGATGTTCGCGAGCAAAGGGTTGCGGGGCAGAGAATGAGAGTTTTACTTGATAAACTTACCCGAAATACAAGTGTACAAATTGGTGCACCTCTAATACAAGTGTACATATAGGCGCACCTGTAACAAGATGATTGCAGGTGGATTTCACTGCCATTTCATCCTAGAAACAAGCCTTTTGTAGGAACTGAGATAGTGGATTTCACTGCCTAGAAACAAACATTTTTTTTTTTCTTTGACCAGACCCAAAATAAATTCACCTATCATTTTTAGTAAACTCTAAATAGCAAATATGCATATCTTTGTGAAACAGATGAGTGCCTAATTCTATAAGAACTTGCAATTAGTATTATGAAGGTGCCTTTGTATTGTGAAATTGTTAAAATAGGTTTGGGTTTCTTTGAATTTGTTTGTTTTGGGGGCTAATCTGATTACTTTATTTGTTATGAAGAGGGAATAAATATTATAACTGGTTCAATGGGTTAAGATGTAAGAACTCATTTGGAACAAATGCAAATGCATAGACTTTTCCCATGATTGGACCGAGTAAATAATGCGAAGGTGGCAGCAGACTCAGCTCTGCAGTTGTTTGTTTGGATGAACATGCTAAATTATCAGGTGCATTTTCAGATACTGGTAACATATATGCTTCCTACAACTGACGATTTCTGTATGCACAAGGATGAGCCTGATTGGGATATACCAACGGGTGAAGTCGCTTCCATAGGTGATGCAATTGAAGATATTCGTCAAGGAAAGGTTTGTTCTTTCTTATCTCTGATCACTTACTCTTCTTACCCGAAAGTACTAGTGAAACTGTGAAAGTGATATGATACCTAGGCCATAGTTCGTTCTCTTTTCTTTTTTGAGAAAACATTGCACCCATAGCTCGAAACTGGGTTTGATTCTGGAATGATCGAGTTGTCCATGATTTAATTCAAATTTTCTTTTGGGTCTATCTTGGATGGTCATTGTTATTGATGGTGACGATAGAGAAAATGAAGAAGATCTAATAATGGCACCAGAGTAGGAAAACTTGTCATTATTATGGATGATTCCAATTGTACTTGTCTTTGGATTTTCTGGATTTCTGTAGATGTATACATGTTTGTACACCAGTATAAACTAAGAATTTTAAAAAATAAGAATTATATAGTCATATGTGTACTATTTTTGTAGCTCTCGGAAAGAGCTTTCGGAATATATAAAGTTTGTGAATTTTGGATGAACGGTTCCAAAGATAAATTTATTTTTAATTATTTTTATATTATTTAAAGTTGTTGATATCTTCATGTGTCACTTTGGACTAAACTGTAAATATTTGGACTAAACTGTGAATCAGGAAGGTTATTTGTGTAGTTTCCATATTTTTAATAACTTTTGGACTAATCTGTACCTAGTTGATTCAGGATGGACTAGTCCGTACATTTTGACGCGTTTTTGGACTAAATCATATTTTTCCCTTAGAGAACAGAAAGGGCGTCCGTGTATCGGGTGTATTTCGATAGGGCTAATTTGATTACGGTTAGGAAAATATATTGGATTGGTTCAAGTTAGCGAGTCGGAAATGATTTATGCTCTCCTCGGCTCGTGTTTTGCTCCCCCTTTAACTCAGGATCTTTAAAATTCTTTTTACTTGGGGGGCGATGTTATGGATAGCCCGTGCGTAAGGCCTAACCTTATTTTTCCCATTTGGATGGCTTGAGTCGCTTGACACGCCAACATGTGTGCCATCAATGCTAGGTTGTTGAGCTGAGTCATTAATGGAAGGACAAAGTTGATGAGGACTGAGGAGGGACAGCTGGACTTTTTCCCGACCTAGAGATACACAATTTCGTATCTTCTTTATGTGCAAGTATCTCCGGTAGAGAATCCGGTTCAAAAACCAAGCACCGATGAACACCAGAAGAATGTTTAACTTGCTTTTCTGCCTACACAATTTTAGCAGTAAACCATTTATCTCTTACCGATAACCCCAAGCAAGGATCAGAGTTAACAGGCCCTTAAACCCTTAATCTCGTCTCCGAAATGACTTCCCCGGTCCTGGTTTCATGACTGATTGCTAACAATCCGTCACAAGCAGCTCCAATATTTGAAAATAATTTAAGAGCCCAATTGCTTTGAGGAATGCCGGTGACAATAATCCATGCATTAGAAATCTTGGAGGTTGAGGATTCAGGAAAATCAATGGGCCAACCAACCACACGGATAGAAACTCCATCAACACATAAGTTACCAACAGAAATAATTCTGTCACGCTCCAAAGAAGTTGAAGTAAAGAGAACTCCTTCATTATTATGTGATAATGGCCATATTTTGAAACCAAAGTTAATACAGTATTGAGATGATCTTGTAGCCAGCCGCCTATTTCCGACCAGTCAACATTAATAGCATCAACTTCAATCTGTAAAGTCTACATAATTAATGTCAGGATAGGATTACCAGAATCAAAGCAAAATTCCTTTTTGTGGGGTCTTATAAGGAACACCAGAATCTTTGTCACTGAAATTGCAGCATATTTTAGAGAGAAGAATTTAACTCACAGATGCTGCCAGATAACCAGTGAGTCTTAAATACAAGCAACCGCGTGAATTAATTGCACACGGTAAATACTGCATTATTTTCTTTTTTTCTCATCACACAAAGATGAGAATTATATTGCAATATCTTGTAGGAAGTATAAGCAGGTTACAAACAGGCTCCGGCTAAGATAGAGAAAATTTGAGCTGAAAACTCACGACTAACTCTTGAATACCTACCGGAAACTTGTCCATAAATTTGGAAGTACATTTCAAAGATAAATCTTTTTAATACATTTTTGTTGTTGTTTTCACACCATATATATATATATATGCTTGAGACTTGACTTTTCTCACTTCCAATACAGTGACAATTCAAAGATTGAGTTTGTCTCGATGTGTCCATATGACCCATTCCAAGCTTGCAAAGGAAATTTTCATCTCAGTCACCGCCCTGTTTTAAAATCTTGCACGTACTGTTATTATATCATCTTCCTAATACTGGCGGTCTATATATCTATCTCCCTGTTTTAAAATCTTTAGCTTACTACTTAAGAAATGAAAGCTAAAGGTGTCGTTGACTAACGACGATTTTTCTTGTCCTTTTTGTTGATGTTGAGTTGCTCCTTGAACTTTGTTGTTACATCATTGTGATCAACTCCTCTGTTCTGATCAGTTACTACTCCCATTTGTTGCTCCTCCAATGGCTTGCCATTGTTGCCAGAAGTGTTCCCTTTACCTTTCTTCTCCTTCTTTCCTTCATTACTTTCTTTTGCCTTCTTATCCAATCCTTGTATGCTACTATTCCGCTGCTGGTCCGAGAATAAAATGGTTGGCCCCTTATCCTTCTTCTGCTTCTTTCCATCATTATTATCACGACAAGACATTATCACTGAAATGTGAAATATCAATCAATCAAATGGTTAAAAGCTAACAGATGATACAAAAGGTTGTGTTGTATTGATGATTATGCGTACTTACCTAGTGGTGGCTCGAGATCGGTGATGCCAAAGTAATTGCTGAATTGTTTCTCCTGCATGTTAAGTTGTGGAGGTGTTAGATGCAATTCATCTGGTATACCTAATTTCATAGAAAATGATTTTGGTCATTATACTACTGATCACCAATCAAAAAGTTAATGACAGAATGATAATAACCCTATCCCACCAAGAAGAAAAACTTAGTGGTGGTGATGGCTGTAAGAACAACCAACAAAGGTGGCGGTGTGGTGCCGGTAAAGATCGATGTAGCAACCCGTAAGCTCTGTCATGTGCCCACAAGATTGCTCGCGTATTGGTAGTGGTTTTTTCTTTTGATCGGCCAATATATTGGTGGTGGTAGTGGTGAAGCAACTACCAGAGATTAATGGTAGTTAAAAAAATAATTTTATGTATGCGAAATTGCGAATGGTGGCGGTGGTGGTAAAGATTTGGCGACCCATAAACTTTTTTTTTTTGACGACAAAGAGCAAATTTTATTGAAAAATTTCACTAAATCAGAACCATAAACATTGCTCATGTGCCTACAAGGTTGTTTGCACATATGGTGGTGAACAACTACCAATAAGGACCGCTGGTGTACATGGGGTGATGGTTGGTGGTGGTAGTATCAAGTGCAGCTAGCAAACCAAAAAAAACTGGTTTTACGGTGATGGTGGTGGTGGTATAGAAACCAACAAAGGATACTTCTTGTGGTTTGGTTGTTGAAAGGGGTGGTGATGGTGGATTTTCCTTGTGGTAGTAACGGTGCACGTAGAAACCAATACGAAAGACAGACTAGAAAGAAAATCAGATCCCAACCGATGATAACACCATCTAGTTACGGATGAAGATCAGGTCTCTGGGTTGAAGCCCAGGAAGACATCAAAATCTTAGAAACTAACCAAAAAAAGAAGAAAAAAAGAAGAAGAAGAAGTATAAACCTTTTATGAGTTCTTCTTCTTCAGTTGTGGTGATATTGCAAGCTAGTAAATCCCCCTATTTAAAGAGATAACCAGCCAAGGTTAAAAGACCTTCCAAGCCTCACTTAAACACCTACCTACCATCTCTTTAAAGCCCCCTACCAAACCTCTTCATAAGCCTCATTAGCCTTTCAAACGGACATGACACTCTCGTATAATAAGCCTTTGCTTGCGACGACACACTACTCACTAGTAAACAAAAACAATGACCCCCTCTTACATATGTTAATTAATTAATAAAATATTTAGATGCATGAAACATTGAAACCCTAAGACTAAAAGATGCTATTCATGATAACAGCTAGCACTATTCTGTGGTAACGAAACCCAGACCATCAAATTTTTTCTCGTTCTCACTTGTTAGATACATGCATTTTCTCTAGATCAAATGGGTGTTCTACCGTTTGTTTCGTGTATTACGTACGTTTCTTATAAGGTGAGAGTGGATCATTTTTGTTTACTAGTATTTCGGTGCTATTAGAGAGAACAATATCGTTGGACAAATCTCTCAATTGATTTTTCAGATTCATTAACATTTCACATATTACAGGAACGGTAAAGGGTTCGACTATTTAAACACTGACAAACTGCTGAGCCGGTACGTGCCAGTTATAACACGCTTATAAACACACACAAAGCATGAATAGAAATCTATTCTCTGACAGGTACAAGTGGATCAAGTTGTTTTTAATCGCTTACTCAGATTTCCAACGTACATATTATCTTATGTAATGTACATAATTGCATCAATATATATATATAATTGATTTTGCTTGGCACCCCACGTGATCATATTCAATTTCAGCATGTTTGGAATCAAAAAAATCTAAATCTTATCACTATTATAGTGACAATGTAGAATGATCATGACATTACGCGACAGCTTTCGGGCTTTTGGTGACAGACCAACGGTGGTGTACGTGTCAACCAACAGAAATTCGTTCGTACATATATCGAGTGTGAAAGAAATTGTCGACAAAAATGGAGGGGCTGGGTTCATATAGACCACATAGTACTGATGTTATTTAGCATTGTGAATCAACAATTTATGACTTATGATTTCATGTTAAACATCCATATTTCAGAGACTATGAATCAACGGTTGTACTTACAAAGGTTTCATGATAAGGCTAGTAAAAATATCTTTGACTGATACACATTTGGAATGTTAATTTGTACAGATAGTGATACTGATAGTTTCTACGGTAGATGGTCAATAAAGAGGAGTCTCGTCATGTTCGGCATTTTGTTATTTTGATCAGTAAATAATTTGATATTGGCGGGTTTTGAACTTAGGTCGCTGGTACCATCACCTAGCGACTTTACCACTGCGCTATAGTGATACTGGCCAGACGCTTACAATTTGAACAAACTAAAATCGATTGCAATATCCATTGTTGCCATTAGGGAAGAAATTTAATCCGGTCGTTATATTGATTGGCAACAAGTAATGGTCAGGGAAATGTAATGCACGGAACAAACGGCAGAAATGTATACTGTAGAAATGTACAATGTATACCAATTGTCTAGAGTGGATGTATCAAAGGAAAATGGGTCATTTGTCCAAAAAAATTTAAAACACGGTTCAAATGGACGAGTAAAAAATTTTATGGGTGAAATGGACAAAAAAAAATAGCAAGGATGAAAAACCGGATTCATCCCGGCTTAAACTTAAAAATAGCAAGGATGAAATCGGATGCATCCCGTGTAAAATAAAAATAAGAAAAAATAATTGAAAATGGACAGATGAAACCTGTTACATCCTCGCCAATTTTTAAATTTTTGTCCATTTAAACAGTATCTAAATCTGACTGTCCTTTTCACCCAGGAAATTTTGATTTTGGTCTTTTTAACCAATTTTGTGATGTATCAAACAGGTGAGAAAGAAAGGGACCGAGAAGAAGCGGATGCTCTTGAACACATCTAACATCTTACGGCAGTTCAAACGAAATGAATAAATTAAGGATTTGTTCATTTATTTCGCTCCCACTATGGACTTAACAAACAAGAAAAACGGGTGGGTAAACCAACAAATATGAGGGTTTTGTTGAGTGCGATCG
Source organism: Papaver armeniacum (assembly GCA_023531295.1). NCBI lineage: Eukaryota > Viridiplantae > Streptophyta > Magnoliopsida > Ranunculales > Papaveraceae > Papaver > Papaver armeniacum. The sequence continues at coordinate 482,359 of JAJJWW010018480.1, read as the reverse complement.
TAGGCTGAACGCGTGTTTGATGAACAACCGTGCGGCACCACCAAATACGTTACTCCCACCGCGGGTCTCCCAAAACCGCCCGCTGCTTTTTGAGTTTCCCAAAAATTGTTTAAAATACTTCTTTATTCACTTTATCCTATTTTATCTCACTTCATCTTATTTTATCTCATCTAAATATGATATTTTATATTTTAAATTATCCTACAAAATATTTTATATTAAAAAGTAATGTTAGTGGGGCCCTAGAGAACCAAATCTGTACATTTTTCTCTAGTTTTTAATAGTGAAAAACGCAATATATTCAGCCAGCGACTAAACGAAAAAAAAAAAGTTGATCATTTTCTATAGGAACTGTCCTTAGAGCATCTCCAATAGAAGGTGGGGATTTTGTTTTTTTGTGCCACATAGGATTTTAGATCCTCGATCATTTAGAAAGCATTCTAAAATCCATCTCCAACAATAGGTCCTAGAAAGCAGGAGGGGTGTCAAAATAAATATAAATGTCTTAAAGAAAGTCTTATCTAGACCTTCGGAATGACCTCTATATCATCTCTTTAACTATTTTCTTCAATTATTATTTCTAAATAAATATTTCAAAACCTATACAAAAAAGAAATCTATTCGATTCTTTATCCAAAAAACAAACCCTAAAAATAACATGCACATCATTAGAGATGGTTTATAAACAAAGATAAGGATATAAATAAAAACCCCGTAGATATCGAAGTAAATCAATACATTGATGTCTATTTTATTCAATCATGTGTCGTGTTGACGTCACTTTTGAATTATGGATTCAAATTCTTCCGAGCACTTTCCTTTCCAATAAGAAGGTTGTTCATCTCGTACAACTGTGATTGGAGATCAGCAAGTACTTCTTTTGAATCCTTTATCATTAGTTCATGATGCATAATACAACTTCTAACATTAAGAATTTGTTTTCTCAGAAAATCTTGAAAAATTACCAGGTTGTAGAGCATCTTGTTTTTCATTCATGACCGAAGCACATAGTGCCAAATCATCAAGAGATGAGCCTTCTTTCACCGATCACTACACCAAAATACTGAGTTTACATGTTTATTTTTGTTGCTAACAGTTTAAGCAACGTTTATCCGTTGCCCACACGGCGTCACAAATTTTTAGCACGTATGTGAACGTTGACGAAATTTATTAAAGAAACATATCAGAGGTTGGTTCATCCGTTACTTTAATAATGCAATGTATCAAATAATTTAAGCAACATACATATACGTTGCAAAATATATTTTTAAAATTTTAAAAAAATATAGATTACAATATTTGTGGTGGTATTTATGAAATTCCAGTATTACAAGCAATATTAAACCCTGACCTGATAAGATAATAATTCATCATTTTAAAACATTATATTTCTGAACAAGGTATTAATTAATTAGAGCATGGATTCATTAATATCAAACCTAATTCTTTTTCTGCACTTGACACAATGGACAAGAAGGATGTAATGAACCAACCCATCCTTAATAAACTACGTCTTTGAAGCCTTCTGAACCAGAATATTACCGTGGCATGATGAGCAAGCAAGAAACAAGTTGAACAGCGTGATTCAATATTGATGCTTGGAGATGCAAAAGACATCCAAGAAGTAAACTTTTCACTACTGCCACCTGAAAATTTGTAGTAATATGATATCAAATCAAAATTACAACCACGGAAATTGCATGATCTCAGAATGCAAGCATAACAGAAGTAACAGTGAATTATTATTTGTGGCATCCACTACGAACGACTTAGGGAAAAACATAAAATTATTAAGATTGGTTGTCGAATTAAATACCCGAAAAAATATCCAACCCGGATGTGTATATGTATGCCGCCTACTTTAGAACAAGAACTGGCACATAATCAATGATATCCAGCAAACATAGCAATTAATTTTGTTTAATTTCTGCAAATGTAAGAACACTAGTATAATTTTATCTCATGATAGGGAATTGATAAAGCATACTTCGTATTACTTGTTTCATCTCATGTTTTAGCTCTTGCCTAACAATTTCCATCAAGAATCTCTCACTCTCTTTGGGGATGAGAGGGCCCAAATCCCATGTTGTCTGCTCCATCGAGAATTCTATCAAATAAATTGGTATCACTTTCAGCCTGGTCGTCTTCATCTTCTGACATTGTTGCACCAGCTCTTTCACCTGGAGAGACACTTGTTTATGTATAAATTTTTGTTAGAAGAACACTAGGAAAATAAGGAGGTTACTTGAATGAAAAATGGGAAGATCAAAAATCCAAGTATAAGCACAGTGATCCAATGACTGATATTATGTACAATTGGTGGATAATGATCAGGAAATTGGAGATTGAAGTTATAGCATATTATATTCATGTGTTGTGTCATAATCCACACTTTTTTTTTTTTTTTTTTTTTTTTCATTTCAACTGAAATGAACAAAAGTAAAAAAAAAGGGAGAAGACGAGACAAACAAGAACAACGTAACCACAATATATCAATATGTGTAACCTTTGATATATTCGTCCATTAGTTGATGCATCATATCATCCTAGATTAAATATTTTAACCTTGACTCTCAGCTGGTGAACTGCTCCTAGCAAAAAGGATGATTCAGACTCCAGTGATACTTCATATACTTCAGATGAAAACATGATAAATCAAGTTAATGTACACAACACATGCTTAACAGAAGACATAAAACATGTGATTAATTACCTATGATACTAGGATTCAGCATGCAAAGCTTCTCAAGTTTCTTCGTTTTGGTTTTACTACCACGTTGAAATTTGAACATGTGCAACTTCTCTTATACAGCAACACAAACTCAATAATCAGTTCATGCCTACAACTTCTTATACTCAGCACCATCAATTTCTTGTCCCTTGCAACAACCCATAGTATCTGACTCGAGCACATCTCATCATTTCAATCATAATCCCCTTGAATTTCTTCCACCTCATATTCTCAGGTACTAGCGCCAGCAACAACTTTTTGCTCTCTATAAATAATGCAACCAATGCAATTATATCTCCTTCTCATCTTAGACCATTGATGCAAAACACCTTCCACATACCATTCTCTTCATTAGCTTCATTGCTTGTTTCTAAGAGTCATTGGAAGCAACAATTCATCACACAATCTTCAGCCATCACCACATCATGAGTGTTAGAGCATTGCTCGGTCGAACTTGCAAGCATTGCTATCTCAAGCTTGCTTGTTTGTCAATTTTAGTTGATCAAAACTATAAGTTTTGATTTCTAGTCTACTTATAGCTATGTCTCAGTTTAGGATAAAATGTGTAGTTTATCTTTAGACTTCACGGCGTTCATCGATTGAGGAAGATCTATTGGGGGGAGCTTGGAGGAACTTCATCAACAAAAGGTATGTGGAGACTAAAACTTATCTATCACTTAGAAGTCTATTATATTCTATCTCCTAATGAGACTAAGTCGTATATAGACTTTTATATTATATACGTTTGATATTTTGAGCCGAGTGTAACTCACTTATATATTTCTAGAAATATGTGTTGGAAGGTTTTTTCTTTAACTATGTTCATTATTATTCTTGACGAGTTTAGTTGGAAACAATTTATTTGTTGGAAACTAAATAATAAGTCCAAAGATGATCATGTGGAAATTGCCTTGAAACATCTTACATGATTTGTGTGAGACAATCATTTGATGTCGACTTGGAAAGTTTCGTATTGATCATTCTATCACTTGAAAACTACTTTGAAGCTAATAGTTTGTGTGCGACAGCTATTTTCGTTTTCTAAGTAGGTTTCGATATGATTGGGTCAACCAGATTAGGCCCGATCAGAAGTAAATAGAAAATTGAAAACATACATAGCTGCGGAAATCATTGAAATCAGAGTTTAGAACAAATACATATGACTAGATACAACACAGTACGCGTACATAGTATGCAAACTATTTTTTTGTATGATTCAGGTCCGAAACCTTGTTTGCGTACCAGTATGCGAATGGTTTTAACTGAGAAGTCCGAGAACCAAGTTTGCATACCAACATGCGAACGTATATACATGGGTTAGGTCCGGCACAACTGTTTGCGTACCCGTTTGCAAACAGCTGGACAAGACCAAAGTCCGATGCTATAGTTTTCGCACTTCGTTTGCAGACTTATTTGGTAAAGTTCTAAAATCGTTTAAGTATGTTTCTCATACTCATGAAAAAAATATATTTATAAATTAAGGAATGCAATCTTTAATCGTGGCTTAATGTTCATGAATTGATTCTTGTATAAGTACTTTGTACAATTACGAATCAAACCGAATTTGTTCCAATTGGTTCATATACATTTATATTCAACGATGAACAATTGAACAACACTATTGGAAACAAAATTAGATTCATTTGATTATCTTCCATGATTGATTTATCTTCATATTTGATCTAGAAGTGTTAGATGAATGTGGTTAAGACAAAAGTGTTCATATGGATAACTTCGGCTAACTATTGTTGAGCCAACTCAATATACACGTTTAGATATGGTTACCCGTACATGAAGATATATTTCATTTGTGTGTAACACGCTAAGACCATCTAAAAGTGGAGAGATATTGCTTTGGCTTTAAGCAAACTTATCTTGAATCTTAAATGAGGTTTTCTAACGGTGAATATGAATTACTTCGTTACCAAGCTAACCCTAGCTTTTTATTGTAAGCAAACCATGGTTTGAAAGATTATATAAGGGAGAAGTATATCAACTGGAAACCTAATCCCGGTACTTTCATGTGTCCTAGTTGTGACTAGAATCAATTCTCCTTTAACCTAGTTTTTTCCAAGAATGTATACGTTAACGACTTGAAGACTTCTTTTGGGATTCGTGAAGCCAAATCCAACTATTTTCTTTGTAGTTGCGTATTCTGATCTAACTTGTTATATCGTATTGAGTACTATCTTATCTAAGATTTGCTTGAGATTTATCTTCGATAGGTAAGACACAGAAAGTAATCACAAACCTCTTCGTCTCATTCTTTGTGACTCCACAATAACTTCTTCTACTACCATATAATTAAGTTATTGTGAGGTGATTGATATTACCAGATTGTTCTTTGGGAATATAAGTCTGGTTTATCAATTGGATACTGTTCACCTTGATTTATCATAAGACAGAACAAAACTTCATAAACTTGAAACTGTTCACATCATTGAGGGAAAATTATCAAACAAGTTAGCTACAAACTTGTCAATGAATAAGAAATGAGATGATTGTATTACAAGTTGTTTTCAAAAGCTCCGAAACAATGGAAATATATTAACAATCTAAAAAGTAATCATAACAAACAGAAAATCCAATACACCCACTTCTCAAAATACCAATTAACCCAAATCTAGCTAGGCTACAAATTTTATTCATGATTGTTCACAACAACACTAATCAGAAAAAAAAAAAAACGTTTAAAACCATCATCCCTAGTAAACGGAGCATCACCGATTTCTATTTTTTCAAATAAATACGAAAGCATTTAGAACACAAGCTAACTATACTAATTTCTAACTGCAATCAATTCTCTGAAGTAGTTACAGTATCATCCTAAAAATTTGAATAAAACCCAACTTCCTTTTTTCTTTGTTTTTTTTTTTTAGAATATGATAAAGAAATTGATCGATTCTGATCGATCCAATGCATAATCGGAAGAAATTTGAACATTTTCAATTTCATATTAACATAATCATATGATAAAACTAGAATATTAAATTTAGGTCACTTGGAATCGAATTCCTATCCTTCGCGATGCTTTGTTATGAATCTAAAAGAAAAGAAAAATAAAAACGAGGAAGAATGAAGAAGAAAAGAGAAGAACAAGTATGATTATTTACTTTACCGATCCCATCTCTGGTTAGGTCAAGCACTTAAAAGAGTACAATGTAATTTCGACACGATTCAATACCAACCAGGTTTGACCGATTAGACTTTGTCCGTCAAATAGGGATGACTGGAACTCAGGCTGGTTAGAAGGGAAAACTCAAAGCTCAGGATGTATACGGGGATTGCTCTTTTTTTTTAAGGAAAAAAGGGCTAGAGAGCCGCTGCGAACCATTATATTAGAATACCTCATTAAACTTTAGGTTTGAAGAAATACAAACAGTATGTGACAATGAATCCCACCATTCTGAAACATTCTCATGAAAATCATACTCACGAAATCATGAGCAATCAAATTTACATTTTTAAAGACATGGATAAATCTAACTTCTTCAAATCTGACTCTGATTTCTTTGATCTTCATAACAAGGGAGTGAATGCTCCAAGGAATTAATATTTCCATGATGTCTTCACCATTCAACCCTATATCAAATTCCATTGGCGCATTGTTACAAATAGTTTTTGCCTTCGCCCGTGGACGGTTGAACAGAAGATGAGTAATCGACTTCCCATCTTGTATGAATTCAAAAATGAATCCGATGATATTTGAAAGATGGCTTTTAGATTAAGATCCTGCCATTTTGGTTTATCTTTTCCTTCATTAAAATTAAAGTCTCCCAAGAGAGAATAATTTGCAAAGAACATTGCCATAATGATCACCACCAACAACCATGGATTTTCAAGAGAATAGAAAGTCCCGTCATGTTGAAGTGAACCGCCCCTAGTAATGGATTTGACACAATTACAACAAACGAATGAGACTCCCCTGAGAGTATAAAATACTGCTTTGAAATCATACACAGAGTAATCTTGTTTGGATGAATAACTCATAAGAATTGTTAGACATACAAAAAGAAAACCCAAAGCAAATCGTTTTATACCACAATTTGATTTATTGATACTAAATAGTGGAAATATATACATTAAATACTAAATACTGCCCGGATCTTTAGTTATGGAGAAGATTTGGGCAGGAAGTCCTGGATTTTACTTAAAATTTGTTCTAAGAATTGATTTTCTGGAGAAAGACGGAGAAGAAGGAGAATAAAAAGGAAAAAACGGTTACGTTTTTCCCCGAATCAAGTGGTACCAAAAGAGCAACCGGCCAGCCAAACCCTGTCGAAACTGCACTGAATGGGGATTGCTCTTTTAAATTGGAGTTCATTTTTGTTTTCGTTTTTTTTTCCTTACGGGTAACTGGATGTTTAAGATAATGTGTGGGGGTTCTAAAAAGGGCCGAATGAGATGTGTGACCAGTTAGCAGTTTTGACTTTTGAGAAAATAATAGTAAATAAGTAAAATTTTTGTTGTTTAAGATCGGAAATGCTATTGGCCTCTCTTAGAGCAACTGCAGTGGTGCGACCATAACCAAAGAGTAAAGAGCAAAAAAAACTCAAAAAATTTGGTTTACTCCGTCCTGTGACACTACGGTGCAGACTAAAATCCATCAGGCGTAGTTTCAAACTACGCCCCATTTTTTTTTTTTTTTTTTTTTTTTGTTATGGGGCTTAACTCAAAGTTACACCCCATCATCATCAGGCGCAATCAACTCCTCTCGCTCCATCAAGCGTAGTTTCAAACTACGGCCAAACTTTTTTTTTTTTTGTTATGGGGCGTAACTTTGAGTTACGCCCCATCATCAGGCGCAATCCCAACACCCCGCTCCATCAGGCGTAACTTTAAATTACGTCCGACTAAAACCAAACTAAAGACCAAATTTGGTTTGGTTTTTGGTTTTACTCTGGTCTTTGATCTTTACTCCTTCTCCACTGCGTCTGGTTTTTGGACCAAAATTTTAGTTTTGGTCTCCCACTGTGGATGCTCTTAGTAGCACACTATTCTGCACTCGCATGACGTGGCAAGCTGAGTCAACCAAATGTCCCACTGGTTTCTCTCTCACATCATGTAATTATCTTTTCAGTGGGTACATTTATTTATTTTATCTCTCATAATTATTATCTCTTTCCTTCTTTCTTCTTATCTTTTTCCCTAATTTCTGTGCCTCCCTACGAGACAACTCCATCACAAAATCTTCAAAGTTCAAACCCAGATCACAGAATTTTTAATTAAATCAACCCTTGCTATATGGTTTATGGACTGGTATTACCTATAAGTCTAACAATCGATTAGCAACAAATTAGGTTTAATAAACAAGAACCTCTAAAATCAAAGATTCGATCTATTGTCCTTTCATATTGGATTAACAGAAGAACAATGGAAAATTGGTAGTTAATTCAAAATAAATATCAAACCTAATCAGTAAATCAAGGTAGAGAAGAACACAAAGCAAACAAACTTCGTATGAATTTAAAAATCAATCTCTAAATCTAAAGTTACTAGTCTCGGGTCTTGGTAACGAGTTTTGATTTGATCTTGCTGATGAAGATTGGTGGTGTGGTGTGTTGGATTGTTAATAGATACTAATAATTACTATCATAAAATGGTTCATCACCACCCGTATATGATGACTGCATACTTCCAAATATAAAAAATTTGATCGAAAATTATTCCACTCACTTACACTTCGGTAAAAATGAAAGATTTAACAAGAAGACGAAGAAGGCTCTTAACAAAAACCTGGTAAAGAAAATGAAGAAGGAGAATGGAATACAGAGAAATCGAAGTTTTTTCACAAAATGGAAAGGAAAGTTAGAGAGAAGGAAAAACGTGAGAGAGAGAAAAGCAATGAAAACTGAAAAGAAAAGAATTACGTGGTGCATCAGTGTTTTCTCTTCTAGTATAACTCAGCTTGCCACGTCATTCCGAGTGCAGAATAGAGCGCTATTACGAGAGGCCAATGGCATTTCCGGTTTAAGATGCTTAAAAAGTGGATGAGGTTGACTAGTTTAAAAAATAGATTGAATTGTTGGCATGTGCAATTTTTTTTTTTTTTTTTTGAAGAGATCATGTGCAAATTGACTGGTGCTCTCGGGATGGAGAGATCTTTTAGGATTTCGTTTTCTATAGGTCACGTAATGACTCGACGATAACTACCTTCTTTGCTAAAAGAATCTGTAAAGGGCTACCAATCTGACATCATGCGCCGTATACGTGTGTTTTGGTAAAAGAAACGAGAACAAATAAACGTCAACCAGACAGCTAAGGGAAAGGGTGCATGCATACTGCTTTTGGACATCAATCCCCAGGATAATTGATAGCCCCCCCTAATAGACGAGATTGGACCGGCCGTACCACACCGCTAGTCATCTGAGATTCCGTCAAAATGATACCCACCGTACTCTCAATTCATCACGCCAAGTGATACACCACCTGTTCTGGCAGCTGTTTTCCACGATGTGATCAAGGAGCTTTGATCATGTGACTATTTTACCAGGCATTTGAGTAAAGTAACGTAGGAATTCTTTATTTTCCTCGACAAAGATTAAGTAGGTTAAGCAACGTAGGCATTGGCGCACGACGCAAGGATCGACAAACAAAAACACAACAGCGAAAGACTGCATTCCCAATTGAGGCAGAATTCGCGGAGCATGAAGAAATTGTTGTCGGTTATACGACCAATTATGTGTCCAAAATAATTTGGTTTCGCCCCTGTGTACCACCCGTTGGAACCGCCTATTGAAGTTTTTTTTTTTTCTAACTCATTAATTTTATTATTCAAAATTTTAACCAAAGATTACAAAAAATCAGCCAAAAAGCTTATTGTTAATGGGAAAAAACTAAAACACATACAGACAATGATATTACATTCAACACTTTATCTAGGAGAATCTAAAGTAAATGTCTTCTTCGGTTTCCATTCTTCCCAGAAATTCAGGTTTTTTCATCATAATATATCACTACTCCTCTATTTAGTAAAACTCCCTTCTTGGCCATATTGTCTGCAGAGAAGTTTACTTCTCTGTAAGAATGTTTCAAGTTGATGCTTGATATCTGTCTCTTTATTTTTTCCCATTTGCTTTTAACAATCCAGGGCACCTTGTATGTGGAGAAAGCCACAAGAACTGCATTTGAATCTAATTGGAAACATACCTCCTGAAAAGATTTTCTCACAGCCCATTCACCTGCAACAACAACAGCCACTACTTCTGCTAAGTAATTGATTGTTATTCCCAATCCAACTGAAGCAGCACCACCACACAACCCTGAACTGGATCTTGCCACAAATCCCAACCCTGCAACACCTGGATTACCCTTGGAAGCTCCATCACAACATATTAACACTTGATTCAACCTTGGCAATTGAAAGAAACACTGTATCACTCTTGTAATTTTAGTTTGAATCCCTGATATGCCAATGAATAAAAGGATCTGTAAGTCATACATTGTTCCCCACATTTTCCCTTTCATTCTTGTACTACATTCACCTGTAATTTTCATTATTCTTTGCTTGAGTTTTTCCACATCAAGTTTCATGCCTTCATGCAGTGCAGAGTTTCTTGTAAACCATATTTCCACCATAGTATTGAATGCACAATTGTACCATACTTCCTTTACAGCTGAGCTTTTACCTCTGGATATCATCATTACATCCTCGAAGCTTTTTGGAATTATGCAATGAAAAATACCACTTACCTAATGCCATATCTGTGTACTAAAAGTACAATGCCAGAGTATATGGTCCATTCTGTCATGATCATTGCTGCATAAGTAACATTTTGAAATTTTTGAAAAACCCCTTTTCCTAACGGATTCCTCTGTTGCACAAGCCCCTCTTAAGATTTTCCATAGATTGCTTGATGTATAAGGATGCATACAAGAACTCCATATTTTCTTTGCCCATGGCACAATAACATATTTCATCCTTAGCATTTGAGCTGCCCCAGCCACTGAGAATGTACCAGTTATATCTTGAGCCCACACTTTCTTGTCATGTTCATTCATCAATGTTGGCAGTTCACTTGCTTGAAAGTAATGTAACATTGGAGCATGAATATGCCATTCACCATCTTTAATGAGATCTTCTACTTTGAGTTTGGCATGTTGTTTTACATAATCATCCTCAGCATAACTCGCAATTAAGGCATTCTCCTTTATCCATTTAATCTCTCCACACAGATATCTTTTTGCCATCACCAACCATCCATCAACTGCCTTCATTCATTTCTGTTATAACCCATTTCAAACCTGTCCAAATAGAAGACTGTTTATAATACTGAATCCATTCTTCATGTTTATCTTTATATTTAGCCCTCATGAACAAAGTCATTCTTCATCTACATTTTCTATTTTCCATAGTAACTTCATCAGCAAAGCTTTATTCATAATTTTTAATCTTCTTAGACCCAAACCCCCTTCATCCACTGGAGCATTTACTTCATCCCATTTTATAGTAATCAATTTCTTCACATTAGGATCTCCTAACCACAAAAAATTCCTGATAATTCTCTCACAGGTTTGTATCACTGTCTTTGGCCATTTATACACAGCCATTGTGTAAATTGGCATACTGCATAATACATGTTCTACTAGGGTTAATCTTGCAGAGAATGCTAATAACTTTCCCATCCATCCAGCAAGTATTTTTTGTATCATCTCAACCATTCCCCAGACTTGCTGTGTTTTTACTCTTCCAAGGTTAAGAATAACTCCTAAATACTTATCTGGAAATAATGAAAGATCCATTTGTAAGAACTCAAAAATCTCCTGCTTTCTTGCTACTGAAACTCCCCCCACAAAGCATTTGATTTAGGCTTTATTAATCACTTGTCCTGAGCTATTTTGGTACTGCATTAGTAAAGATATCAAATTTTTCAGAGTTTTCTTGTTACCATTGCAGAAAATGAAGATGTCATCAGCAAACATTAAATGTGTTGGCTGACAACCACCTCTGCACACCATTGACTGCAATTTACCATGATGCACCATTTTTGTAATGTTTCTACTCAACACTTCCTCAGCTAGAACAAAAAGAATTGGTGATAGAGGTCCCCTTCCTCAAGCCTCTCCCAACTTCAAAAAATCCATAAGGACCTCCATTAACAAGCACAGATATTCTAGCTGAATCAAATATCTTCTTTAGCCAATTAATACCAATTTCTGAGAAACCAAATTTTCTCATTACTTCAAACAAAAAATCCCAGCTTAAGGAGTCGTATGCCTAAGTTATATCAATTTTGAGACTAATATTTCCACCCCTCCTTTTAACTTCAAGTTCATTTACTAATTCAAAATCAAGAACAATATTTTCTTGAATATTTCTTCCTTTTATAAAATCTCCTTGTTGCTCTGAAATCATCTTCCCAATCAATGTACCAATTATATCTGTACTGATTCTAGTAATGATCTTAAAATTGAAATTTGTAAGCCCAATTCGTCTAAAATGCTCAGCTTTCTTGGCCCCTTGAATTTTAGGAAGTAGAAATAAGAAATTTGAATTGAAACCTTTTGGTATGAATCTGTTGCTCCAGCAGTATTGAATAGCATCAATCAAATCATTACCAATCACCTCCCATGCAAATTTGTAGAAATTTCCAGGAAATCCATCTGGTCTTGGAGCACTATTTGTATTCATTCCAAAACCTGTTTTTTTTTTTTTAATTTCATCTTGAGAAGGAACAACAACAAGAAAATTATTATCATCTTCAGTTAGAATTCTAGGAATTGCTTCAAAAAGATCTTCGTCATATTCCACACTGCTTCTCTCAAATTTCTTATTGTCGTGAGACACTAAGACATCAACAACCTGATCTTGATTTGTTATTAAATTCCCTTCAGAGTCTTCTAGTTCTAAAATATTATTTAAAGTGTTTCTTATTTTCATAGATGAGTGGAAAAATGCAGTGTTGGCCCCTCCTTCCTTAACCCATTGAATTCTTGATTTCACCCTCATAAGCTCATTGTACTGTTGAGAAGCAAACTCATGTTCCTGATGTGATTTTGAAGTTGTTTGTAAAGTGGTAGTAAAATTTCGTTCAACTCGGGCTTGTAAAGATTTTATTTTAGAATTATATTTCAACATAGAAAACTCAAGATGATGTTGTTATCAAGATTTTAAAAGCACTGAGACTCAGGATTCCACCAAACTCCAATTTTTATGTGATTTAATCTAATCAATATTCATGCATCTCTTTACATTTAAAGTGATTCTAATATTTTTGCCTAGACAAGTAGATTCTCAAAACAATAGTTGTAAATCGAAAGCATGGACCGTCAAAAGACTTAACATAAGCATGACCCATCAATTGAGAACACAACCACTTAATTAGAATCATGTATTCGATTTTAGTTCAGTGCAAATAATCATAAAACAAATTGCAAAAATCATTAAAAATAGAGATTACCACATAATAATTGGAAAAATGGATTCCTCCGTCTCCTCAGCAATGGGGTTTAGCTCCTCATGTTATTCACGTGCTCAAAGTAAGTGTTCATAGCTCAAAAGGGTGAAAAACAAGATAGAACTACTAGAGCAGACCGTTTGCAACGTTTAACAGGCGTTACAAACTGACTGTTACAGAGAATTGTCGCAATATAAACTGTGACAGAAAACGATAGAAGAGATATGTTGTAAATAAAAGACTGCTCTAAAGGGTCTAATGTTCTTCGTGTTCTTCCTTCTACACCAGAAGAACTCGACTTCCTGCAACTCCTCCTGTTGATCTCTGTGGTGTTCTAAACTACCCCTAACTTCTCCTAAACTTCCATCCCCCTCCCTGGAACTCGACTACACCTTTTATATCTCTCGGAAACCTAAAAATCTCGATTAAAATTCTTCTCTTTCTTTCCGTGCAAGCCACGGCAATAATCTCTCTGCCGAATCTTTTTACGCGTTTCCAAGCTGTCAACTACTTTCCAAACTCTCTATCAGGTATATGTGAATCTTAGGAAAGTTTATCTGAATTTAAGTCTCACTGGATTTCCGAAAATAAGCCAAACAGAACCCGATATATTCCACACACTCTGTTTTGCTCCAAGACAACTATCCAGCCCAATTTAATCGAAACTATCACCCATACCTTCCCCCGTTTAGGCTTACTAGGCCCATATCAACTAAATCCAACATCGAATCTCCATGAAATTCGACCAGATCACTTAAAAACTAAACCCGTGATAACTTCTCCCTGTTTGATCCAACTCGATCATACAACCCAATTTACTCGATCCAAATGCCCATACTAAGCCTGTTTATCCCTAACATGCCTAAATTAACCAAAATCCGTGATTGAGTCTCCTTAGATCACGTTCAAAATCAAATCCAAATTCTGCCAGGAGACTGTCAAGATTTCCCGCCAAAATCAAATTTTGAATTCTTGAAGATGAGTGCCCCTTATCTTGATGCTGGGGTGCCGATAGTGATTTGGGTGCCCCTTAGTAATTTGGTTACCCCTTATCCAAAACGGAGGTCCGTATAGTAATTTTTTCCCACGAGCGCAAATACCACTTTTCGAGCCAATTTTCCCGCAAAAGCTTGCTTCTCCAAAAACACCTACAAAAACATAAAATGCCAAAATAAATACAAAAATGGGTACTAACAATATAGAAAATCGAGATCAAAATAGACACATAAATGCGTCTATCAAATACCCCCAAACTTATTATTTGCTAGTCCCGAGCAAATCAAATCTAGAAAAATAAAATCATAACTCACTGTCGCAGGCATCGTCGATTGCATTTAGCGTATGCAATAAGCCTTTAAACCCCTAGGTGGCCCTAGTGGCCGAGTTATAGTCTCGGGAGGGTTTACAAGAGATATACCCACAAAACCTTTACACTCCGGACCCTAACTATCTACGCAGAACCTTGGAAGGCACTAAAGAATCTCCTTGGTTGGCATACTTATTGACTACAGGAGGAAGTACCCTGATGCGAAATTCCAATTGTTGTACACGAGTTTGCACTCAAGCATACTAAAATTCATATATAAGTCACGAGCTCTACTCGATAGTCTCACTATGGACATCAATATAACGGAGTCAAAACTAATCACATGGATAGATCAAGAAGATGGATATAGAGAAAAACATAGATTGTTTTGATGTTTACTAAGTGAACGGTGTTTCTCATATATGTTTGAAGGCCTCCGCCAAAATGAACCTATCCTAATGGACTGAGATACTAGTCTGACTAATATCAACACACTGGCATATACAAGGGAACCAGTGGTCGATAATCCTAACTCTAGTTCAACTCAGCTGGCATATACAAGGGTACCAGTGGTCGACTTTATTGAATTTATTTCGGTTGGTCTGATGGTCTGGTCTCAATTTCTCTCTTCTTCTTTTTTCAACTTTTTTCAACTTTTTTTTTTGTGTGTGTGTCTCAATCACTCTATTTCACCCTAGCATTAGTAACAACTTGATTCGTGGGCCCCACCTAATCACTTAGAGAAACATAGTTTAAAAACAAAACAAATTAAAAACAGAAGTGAAAAGAACTCAACGAGATATGGTGAAACTATCATGTTATTTCTAACACCTGAGCTCTGTGCTTTTATGAATAGACTCTTTAGATGTTTCCATCTAATCAGATTGGTTCCTCAACTCCTACAACCAAAATGCTTCCATCCACTTAGATTGGTTAGTGCCATCCTTAATAAACATAAATTTCTAGGCTCTGGAGTTTAATAATGCAACTAAAAGTTTCTCCCATACCCCCAAACTTAAATCTAACATTGTCCTCAATGTTCTAAAGATGAAATTAAAAGCATGAACAAGGAGAAACTATTATCATTTGAAGTAAAAGAGTTAAGGAAAGATATTATTGTGTCGCATGAATATTGGGTTACCTCCCAAGAAGTGCTAAGTTTAAAGTCTTCAGCCAGACTAGAAAGGATTAGTCACCTCATAAAATCATAAAATAATAGCCGGAATTTCTGTGGGTCATCAAAACCAAATAGAGCTATCACAAGTAAAAGGAATCTGCAACATGCCAAGAAAATTAACAAATAAAGCACACCCTTGTCTAGTTTCCTGTTTAAGACAACTACATCTAGCTGTGGTTCTGAGTTCGTGCTCTATAACCGGGTCGAGATAAAATATTTTCATGTGCTGGAATTCCTCAAAGCTAAAATCCGGTTCAGGTTGTAAAGTCTGTAAAAACTCAAATAAGAACTTAGAAGCACATAATAATAACCTAAATAAGGATCCTTAAAGTCAATCAGTTTTGACTTACACAATTGACCACGATGAAACTGGCGGTCAATCATAAGAAAATGTGTCGATACTAATTTCCTAAAGTACTTAGGTTTAGTCTCAAAACTAAATAAATGACACATCTGAAACTTATACGTTCCCACTGGTTGAAAAATATTTGGTGGGAAAACAAAGTCAATCTGGGTATCATAGCCTGAATAAACCACATCAACCAGAGGATGGGTTTCTAACAACTGAACTTCCTTATGAACATCACTAGGTTCAGGAAAACATGTATGAAGATAATCTTGTAAAATGGTTGAGGCACATATGTCAAGTCCGAAGTGAGGGACCCTTCTAAGAGTTAAAGCACATGGAGAATGATAATCACCCCCAAACTTAGAGTTTTCAGTGTCTCTAGAAAGACTAGTCACAACTTCCCTAATTTCAAGGTCATCTGATTCCTGAAAATGGTCAATTGATTCTTCTAATTCAAGTTCATCCTCACTCATTTCTACGAGTTCATTTTCTTTGTCTAAGACTAATGTTTCTAAATCGCTAGACTCTAAAACATTATTCTCAGAAAAAACTCGTTCCTCTAAACCATCATCGGCTTCGTAATCATAAGGAAAAACTACATCGTCTAAAACGGTGGAATCTCTAGTCAAATCCTCGTCCTTTTGAATAGGTGAATAACTATTAAAATTATTTGGATTTGAACTAGAAACATTATCATTATTAAGCTCAATTGGAGTAACAAATTCCTGATCACTATGCCTACTTATTTCAAATTCTTCATCAACACTACCCTCATCATAATCATTATAATAACATGAAAATGGTTGAACCTCATCTAAACAAGTAGTGTTACCAATTTTATCCTCGTCATCTTGATTATGCAAATAACTATCCTCATTTTCAAAGGTACTATTGGAAACACTATATTGGAAATTAAGACTATCTTGAGCAGCTTCTTTCCTGGGCCTCTAACAACATTTTCTCGAGTCGACTCACATGACTTCCTGATTTTATCTAGGAAAGAAGGTTCACACGTTGCATTGCTTTCGTCCAAAACTAAGTTATTCATCTCAGCTAAACTACGTGTCGACTTAAGTATCTTTTGTGCTGACTCAGCTAACTTACGTACGGACTCTAGTAGAGAGGAATTTTGCTCGTATGACCGGTGGGAGTATGGATACTAATTTGGCTCACCATGGTATGGACCATAACCTTCAAAAGGATGATGTTCCCAACCACTATTCACATTATGGTCAAAGTAGTAACGTCCATTTTGAAACTCAGTCGGATATTCGTTGTATTGGCTATTATTATACCAGTTCGACATTCTATTGCAGGGATGTGAGTTGTCACACAAAATAAAACCCACTGACAGGGGATTCGTGGGTGGATAGAGTCTTACCTACCGTACCAGACGGGATATGAACCGTTGAAGTCGACTCAGGCCACCGACTCCTATGTCAGTGTACGAACCCGAGGGGCCGAGACAGTATCGTAACTGTCGTCCTTCCCTGCAAACAATTTATATTTAATTTTTTTTAACCCTTCCTTAGGGTATAAAATAATAAAGTCCAAGTCCAAAAGGTGTCCAAAAATAAAAATGTCCAAAAATAAAAAGAAAAATTACAACAATGAAACCCTATTTACAGTTTCTAAAAAGAAATAAAGTTTGAATAAAATAAATATGTACAAAATCTTTTTCACGCCTTGGACTCCTCTTTTCTTTCCTTCTTTGGCGATGCTTTCCTTTTATAGCACTTTTTATTTCCTTGTAGCTTCGCTCCAAATATGAAAAGAATCGAAAAATACCAAAGGCGTAAAAGAGAACAAAAAAGATAAAAATAAAAATAAACCTAAAACAAATCTAAATACAAGTTCGCGTCGGCGGCGCCAAAAATTGATGTGATTTTGAAGTTGTTTGTAAAGTGGTAGTAAAAGTTCGTTCAACTCGGGCTTGTAAAGATTTTATTTTAGAATTATATTTCAACATATAAAACTCAAGATGATGTTGTTATCAAGATTTTAAAAGCACTGAGACTCAGGATTCCACCAAACTCCAATTTTTATGTGATTTAATCTAATCAATATTCATGCATCTCTTTACATATAAAGTGATTCTAATATTTTTGCCTAGACAAGTAGATTCTCAAAACAATAGTTGTAAATCGAAAGCATGGACCGTCAAAAGACTTAACCTAAGCATGACTCATCAATTGAGAACACAACCACTTAATCAGAATCATGTATTCGATTTCGATTCAAAGGTAAAATAATCATAAAAGAAATTGCAAAAATCATTAAAAATAGAGATTACCACATAATAATTGGAAAAATGGCTTCCTCCGTCACCTCAGCAATGGGTTTTAGCTCCTCATGTTATTCACGTGCTCAAAGTAAGTGTTCATAGCTCAAAAGGGTGAAAAACAAGAGAGAACTACTAGAGCAGACCGTTTGCAACGTTTAACAGGCGTTACAAACTGACTGTTACAGAGAATTGTCGCAATATAAACTGTGACAGGAAACGATAGAAGAGATATGTTGTAAATAAAAGACTGCTCTAAAGGGTCTAATGTTCTTCGTGTTCTTCCTTCTACACCAGCAGAACTCGACTTCCTGCAACTCCTCCTGTTGATCTCTGTGGTGTTCTAAACTACCCCTAACTTCTCCTAAACTTCCATCCCCCTCCCTGGAACTCGACTACACCTTTTATATCTCTCGGAAACCTAAAAATCCCGATTAAAATTCTTCTCTTTCTTTCCGTGCAAGCCACGGCAATAACCTCTCTGCCGAATCGTTTTACGCGTTTCCAAGCTGTCAAATACTTTCCAAACTCTCTAGCAGGTATATGTGAATCTTAGGAAAGTTTATCTGCGTTTAAGTCTCACTGGATTTCCTAAAATAATCCAAACAGAACCCGATATATTCCACACAATCTGTTTTGCTCCAAGACAACTATCCAGCCCAATTTAATCGAAACTATCACCCATACCTTCCCTGTTTAGGCTTACTAGGCCCATATCAACTAAATCCAGCGATCGAATCTCCATGAAATTCGACCAGATCACTTAAAAACTAAACCCGTGATAACTTCTCCCTGTTTGATCCAACTCGATCATACAGCCCAATTTACTCGATCCAAATGCCCATACTAAGCCTGTTTATCCCTAACATGCCTAAATTAACCAAAATCCGTGATTCAGTCTCCTTAGATCACGTTCAAAATCGAATCCAAATTCTGCCAGGAGACTGTCAAGTTTTACCGCCAAAATCAAATTTTGAATTCTTGAAGATGAGTGCAACCCTTCTCCTTTTTCTTCACCTGCTGCTGCTACTTCTCCCCTGTATCTTCTCTGCATTGATTCTGCAGACTCCAATCGACCCCAAAACTCCCCCAAGGTCTCCACCCCTTGCCTGTGACTCGTGCTCACCATTTTTTACAGTACAGGGTAATTAAATCCCGAGAATCTCTATCTTTTCTTCGACCAAAAGCTACGGGAAAATATTTCCTTTCTTTTGTTTCACGCGGCTGATAGACACATTTTTGTGTCTGATAAAATCGCAATTGTATATATTGTTAGTACCCATTTTTGTATTTATTTTGGCATTTTATGTTTTTGTAGGTGTTTTTGTAGAAATAAGATTTTGCGGCGAAATTGGCTCGAAAAGTGGTTTTTGCGCTTTTGGGAGAAAACTACTAAAGGAATCCCTACTTTGGATAAGGGGCACCTCAATTGATAAGGGGAAACTCATTTCCAGATCAACTACTATTGGCAGACCCGTACAGGATAGGGGGAGGTCACCTTCATCTCCATTTGAAATAGATTTTTGGCGGGAAGAATAGCTTCACACCTGCGCAGTTCGCTGAAGCTTTTTTGGGCTGGATTTGTTCGGACTTTCTCACTGGGTCGATTTGGTTTAGCCCTGTTAATGTAAAACAGGGTTCGTATGTGTTTGAAACTCGATAAAAAGGGGAAGGTTTTCATCAATTCTCGGTAAACAGGGGACAATATTATCTCGGGCTCTTGATTTGGCTCCTGGTGTTATATATGGAACTTACGTTGATATTTTTAGAAGGAAACATCTTTTAGGATTCGAATAGAGAGTTTGGAGCAAAGAATAGCCGCGGAGAAATATAAAAAAGTGGGGAAAACCCGTGACTTGGGATGGAAGAATATTGAAGATATTTTAGGGATTCTTTGATCCTGCTGTGTATAAATAGGCTTGGAGGAAGTCACAGAGGGGGGTCGAGAACTTTGGGTAGGTGTAGAGCGAAAGAACAAAGCTGCGGAGAAGAATTGCAGCAGCAGCAGCAGCAGCAGAGAAGAAGAAGAAAGAGTTGCAGACGACACTAAAGAAGTGTCGTTCTCAAGAATACGAAGAACGGACTAACAGAGGCAGTCTTATTTAAATAGCACAAAAGAAGTATCAATGTTCATCAATATTAGATCACACACATCATAAGCTTGTCATCTTTCCTCTGTAACAGTTCACCACCCGTTATAAGAGCTGTTTGTAACGCCGCTACGGCATTGCAAACTGTCTGCTTTATTAGTTTTCTCTTGTTTTTCACCTATTTGAGCTATGAACAATTATTTTGAGCACGTGAATAATATGAGGAGCTAAACCCCATTGCTGAGGCGATGGAGGAAGCCATTTTTCCAATATTTATATGGTAATTTCTATTTTTAATGATTTTTGCAATTTCTTTTATGATTATTTGCACTGAACTGAAATCGAATATATGATTCTGATTAAGTGGTTGTGTTCTCAATTGATGGTTCATGCTTAGGTTTAGTCTTTTGATGGTCCATGCTTTCGATTTACAACTATTGTTTTGAGAATCTACTTGTCTAGGCAAAAATATTAGAATCACTTTAAACGTAAAGAGTTGCACGAATATTGATTAGATTAAATCACATAAAAATTGGAGATTGGTGGAATCCTGAGTCTCAGTGCTTTTAAAATCTTGATAACAACATCGTCTTGAGTTTTATATTTTGAAATATAATTCTAAAATCAAATCTCTACAAGTCTGAGAATCGAACTTTTACTACCACTTTCTACAACTTGTTTAAAACACATCAATTTTTGGCGCCGCCGACGCGGACTTGTATTTAGGTTTAGGTTTTAGGTTTATTGTATTTTTAGGTTTTGTACTTTTATTACTTTTTTTTTTTGTAGATTCTTTTCATTATTCTATTTTACGTCTTTGGTATTTTTGTTTTTGTTGTGCAGGATTGACTCAAAGCTATAAGTGGAAAGTTGAACTTGCCAAAAAAAAGGAGAAACCAGAGATATTATTTTTGGACTTTTATTTATTAGTTTCTTTATTTTCTTTTGGACTTGTATTTTTATTTTATTTGGTTGATTGTTTATTTTTATTTATTATATAAAAAAATAAAAATAAAAATAGAGTTGCACACACCAACTGCATCTCTCGTCAGATCACCGAGTTTAGGAAAACTCGTGGATTAGTAAGCTGAACCCGTGCCTTGGGCCTTTTGGGAGTTACCAGCTGAAAGTCCACAAACCACAGCCTCGTACCTTTGGGTATATTTTGCTGTGGTAACCCAAGCTTACCTAAATTAGTGAGCCCAAAGATTTGCATGTGCACATATTTTTGTTGAATTCTTGTGTATGCCTAACGAAAAAGAGACGCTCTAGGACGGTTTATGCGTGAAAAACCTAGAAGTGATATTTTAGGAAACAAGAATCTTGATTACCTTAATCTAGAGACCTCTGATTTTGGAAAGTCTAGTTTTGAACATCCATCTTTTACTAAGGAGACAACCCCTAATATTCCGATAGTGCCAGAAATGGCAACTTTAAAATCTTTGTTGAACCCAACTAGGACTACTCGTCCCTTGTTTATCAGGTTAGCTGAAACGGAAGCAACTTATGAACTTAAACCTGGGACCTTACAGCTGCTCCCAATCTTCTTAGGGAAAGAAAAAGAAAACCCCTATTTCCATGTTAGGGACTTTGACGAAATTTGTAGTACCCTAAAGATTAGAAACCTTGATGATGATGCTTTGAAACTCAGGTTATTCCCTTTTTCCTTGAAAGATAAAGCCAAATCGTGGCTATATAGTTTGGTTTCTGGTTCAATTGAAACATATGAACAACTTACATCTGCCTTTTTGAACAAGTTTTTCCCTAGGCAGAAAACATCGTCTATTAGGACGCAAATTTGCACGTTTTATCAACAGGAGGGAGAATCTTTGTATAGATATTTGGAAAGGTTCAATGATTTATTATCCCAGTGTCCTCATCATGGTCTCGAAAAGGTTAGGTTAGTTCAGATCCTTTATGAGGGTTTAGATTATTCCACTACAACCACAGTAGAATCTATGTGTACAGGTGGGTTTGAAAACCAAACAGTTGATGAGGCGATGACATATTTGCATGAAATCGCCGAAAAGACCCAGCAATGGGAAAATAGTAGGGAACCCCGGAAAACAATTCTTCTTGGCAGAGGAAACGTTAATAGGGTAGAAGGAGGCTTTGAATCAGATGCCAAAATTGCTACAATAGCGAAAAGGTTAGAAGCTTTAGAATTGGGTCACACTAGTGGTAGATTAGAGCCTTTTTGGGAAGGCCAGAATAATGAAGAGCAAGCCAATGCTCTGTATAATAACACTAGATTCGAAACCGTCGAAATTTGACCCATATTCAGAAACCTATAATCTTGGTTGGAAAAACTATCCGAACCTTTCATGGTCTAAGGGCCAGAGTCAAGGTCGGCTTAGTAATTCGAATTTTCCCCCAGGTTTTGGTTATAATAAGAACTCTCCAGGTCAAGCTCAGTTTCAGAATCCTTCAGAGAATAAAATGACTAGCCTAAAGGAATCTCTTAGTATATTAAGAAAGAGCAAGATATGTTAGCACAGAGCCAGGAAATGTTAATAAAAATCCAAGTTAGTTTTGAACAGGAAACCAAGCAGAACTTTCAAACTAATGCTCAGACTCTTGCTAAGTTAGAACTTCAAATAGGTCAAATAGCTAAGACTTTAAGTGAAAGAGATAACGAAAGGTTCCCTAGTCAAACACAAACAAACCATAGAGGAGTTCATGAAGTAGGCGAAAAACCATCACATCAGTTGAATTCAGTTAGAACCCTTAGGAGTGGCAGAGTAGTAGACAATCAGGTAACCATTCCCGATAAAGTGAGCATATCGTAGTTCACCCCTCAGACCATCCATAGCGAGGGGACCGATAAAATCTCCGATGATGCCAATTCGGTTCTGAGAGGCCCTATTTTATGCCTAGAGCCACATTTCCACAACTATTAGTACCAACAAAGAATGAATCCAACTTTAATGACATAATGGAGGTTTTTAAGAAAGTTACCATAAACCTTCCGTTACTAGAATCAATTAGGCAACTTCTGGCTTATCCAAATTCCTTAAGGATATGTGTACGCGAAAGCGCAAGCTTATTGTCCCTAAAAAAGCCTTTATAGCTAGTCATGTAAGTTCGATCATTCAGAACAACACAACTCCTAATTATAAAGACCCAGGTGCCCCTACCATTGCTTGCACGATAGGAGAACATCGGGTAGATAAAGCTTTACTTGACTTAGGAGCTAGTGTGAACTTACCGCCGTACCATGTGTACTTACAAACTAGGACTTGGTGAATTGAAACCTACCAAGATAACACTGCAGTAGTGATAGGTCTCGTTAAAATTTCTCGTGGTGTGATAGAGGGTGTTCTTATTGAGGTCGACAAGTTTATTTATCCCGTGGATTTCGTGGTCTTAGATACCCAACCCGTCCCCGACCTGAGAACCGGATACTGTGATTTTAGGTCGCCCATTTTTAGCTACGTCTAATGCGATCATAAACTGCCGAAATGGTATTATGAATCTATCTTTTGGTAATATGACTATTGAGTTGAATATTTTTAATGTCAATAAGCCGCATTCTCGAGCTAGATGACACGTGCATTGAAGAGGTGAACATGATAGGAACCTTAGTTCAGAGTCATTACCAAACACCTTATCTAAGATCCATTAGAGAGTTGTCTAGCCCATTTTAGCATGGATTTCGACGATGATGGCAATATTGAACAAGTAAATGCTCTATTGGATTCTATTCCTATGTTAGATACCGATAGATGGAAAGCTAGGTTCGAACCATTACTAGCTACCGAATTTACCTTAAGCCCTTATTTCGAAGAGCCTAAAGATCCTCCTAAGTTGGACCCTGACTTTGCATTTTTAGGCCCATATGAGATTTTTCCTATAGCTTCCGATTTGGATGGTGATCATGAGAGTAGGCCAGTGACCGTGCTTCAAGACAATAAGGAAACTTTAGGGTGCCCATAGAGGATATGAAACATATAAGTCCTACAGTTTGTGTGCCTCAAATGCATTTAGAGGATGAACCACCTGATTACAACTTAGAGAAAGCAATTGACCTTTTTCAGGAACATGATGGTCTAGAAATTAGGAATATTGTGACTAGTCTATCTAGAGACACCCAAAATTCTAAGTTTGGGGGTAGTGATCGTCAAGTTTCCCAATTAGAAGTGCATAACTTGGGAATCGAGCCTAGTGTGCCTGAGGTATTACATGAGTCTCTTCCGACTCCACAACCTGATCCTCCTAATATTGTCCGGGAGGAAATCCAGGAATTAGAAACCCATAGTTCAGAATAATCTGTTTGTCAAGATACTCATATGAAGCCGAGTGGGCACCACGAAAAACCCGCTTATCTTGCAGAAACCTTGGATGAGAATGTGCTATGTCTGTTCATTTTTCCGATTTGGTGCGCTTGTCTCATAATTGTGGCGTTTAATTTGATTTGGTTGACCCACAATTGTTTCGACTATTGATATATGATTTGAAAAGGTAATTAGCCATTTGTGGTATTTAACGTCTGGCTGAAGACGTTAAACTTAGCACTTCTTGGGAGGTAACCCAACATTCATGCGACACGGTAATATCTTTCCTTAACTCTTTTACTTCAAATGGTAACAGTTTCTCCTTGTTCATGCTTTTAATTTTATCTTTAGAACATTGAGGGCAATGTTAGATTTAAGTTTGGGGGTATGGGAGAAACTTTTTAATTGCATTGATAAACTCCAGAGCCTAGAAATTTATGCTTATTTAGGATGGCACTAACCAATCTAAGTGGATGGAAGCATTTTGGTTGTAGGAGTTGAGGAACCAATCTGATTAGATGGAAACATCTAAAGAGTCTATTCATAAAAGCACAGAGCTCAGGTGTTAGAAATAACATGATAGTTTCACCATATCTCATTGAGTCCTTTTCACTTCTGTTTTTATTTTATTTTGTTTTTAAACTATGTTTCTCTAAGTGATTAGGTGGGGCTCACGATTCAAGTTGTTATCAATGCTAGGGTGAAATAAAGTGATTGAGATACAAAAAAAAAAAAAAAAAAAAAAAAAAGAAATTGAGACAGACCATCTGACCAACCGGAATAAATTCAATAAAGTCGACCACTGAACCCTTGAATATGCCAGTTGTGTTGACCTAGAGTTAGGATTATCGACCACTTTGGTTCCCTTGTATATGCCAGTGTTTGATATTAGTCGACTAGTATCTCACCCATTAGGATAGGTTCATTTTGGCGGAGGCCTTCAGAAAGATATGGGAAACACCTGTCACTTAGTAAACATCAAAACCATCTATGTTTTTCTCTATATCCATCTTCTTGATCTATCCATGTGATTAGTTTTGACTCCTAGGTATTGATGTCCATAGTGCGACTATCTCGAGTAGAGCTATGTGACTTATATATGAATTTTAGTATGCTTGAGTGTAAACTTGTATACAGCAATTGGAATTTCGCATCGGGTACTTCCTCCTGTAATCAATAAGTATGCCAACCAAGGAGATTCTTTATTGCCTTCCAAGGTTCTGCGTAAATAGTTAGGGTCTGGAGTGTAAAGGTTTTGTGGGTATATCTCTGGTAAACCCTCCCGAGACTATAACTCGGCCACTAGGGCCACCTAGGGGTTTAAAGGCTTATTGCATACGCTAAATGCAATCGACGATGCCTCATGATAAAGAGTTAGGATTTTATTTTGTAGATTTGATTTGCTCGAGGACTAGCAAATAATAAGTTTGGGGGTATTTGATAGACACATTTTTGTGTCTGATATAATCTCAATTGTATATATTGTTAGTACCCATTTTTGTATTTATTTTGGCATTTTATGTTTTTGTAGGTGTTTTTGGAGAAATAAGATTTTGCGGCGAAATTGGCTCGAAAAGTGGTTTTTGCGCTTTTGGGAGAAAACTACTAAAGGAATCCCTATTTTGGATAAGGGGCACCTCAATTGATAAGGGGCAACTCATTTCCAGGGCAACTACTATTGGCATACCCGACAGATAGGGGAGGTCACCTTCATCTCCATTTGAAATAGATTTTTGGCTGGAAGAATAGCTTCACACCTGCGCAGTTCGCTGAAGCTGTTTTGGGCTGGATTTGTTCGGACTTTCTCACTGGGTCGATTTGGTTTATCCCTGTTAACGTAAAACAGGGTTCGTATGTGTTTGAAACTCGATAAAAAGGGGAAGGTTTTCATGAATTCTCGGTAAACAGGGGACAATATTATCTCGGGCTCTTAATTTGGCTCCTGGTGTTATATATGGAACTTATGTTGATATTTTTAGAAGGAAACATCTTTTAGGATTCGAATAGAGAGTTTGGAGCAAAGAATAGTCGCGGAGAAAATATAAAAAAGAGGGGAAAACCCGTGACTTGGGATGGAAGAATATTGAAGATATTTTAGGGATTCTTTGATCCTGCTGTGTATAAATAGGCTTGGAGGAAGTCACAGAGGGGGGTCGAGAAATTTGGGTAGGTGTAGAGTGAAAGAACAAAGCTGCATAGAAGAATTGCAGCAGCAGCAGCAGAGAAGAAGAAGAAAGAATTGCAGACGACACTAAAGAAGTGTCGTTCTCAAGAACACGAAGAACGGACTAACAGAGGCAGTCTTATTTAAACAGCACAAAAGAAGTATCGGTGTTCATCAATATTAGATCACACACATCATAAGCTTGTCATCTTTCCTCTGTAACAGTTCACCACCCGTTATAAGAGATGTTTGTAACGCCGCTACAACGTTGCAAACTGTCTGCTTTATTAGTTTTCTCTTGTTTTTCACCTATTTGAGATATGAACAATTATTTTGAGCACGTGAATAATATGAGGAGCTAAACCCCATTGCTGAGGAGACGGAGGAAGCCATTTTTCCAATATTTATGTGGTAATCTCTATTTTTAATGATTTTTGCAATTTCTTTTATGAATATTTGCACTGAACTGAAATCGAATATATGATTCTGATTAAGTGGTTGGTTGTGTTCTCAATTGATGGTTCATGCTTAGGTTTAGTCTTTTGATGGTCCATGCTTTCGACTTACAACTATTGTTTTGAGAATCTACTTGTCTAGGCAAAAATATTAGAATCACTTTAAACGTAAAGAGTTGCACGAATATTGATTAGATTAAATCACATAAAAATTGGAGATTGGTGGAATCCTGAGTCTCACTGCTTTTAAAATCTTGATAACAACATCGTCTTGAGTTTTCTATTTTGAAATATAATTCTAAAATCAAATCTCTACAAGTCTGAGAATCGAACTTTTACTACCACTTTCTACAACTTGTTTAAAACACATCAGCGGCTTCTGTGGTCTATCCAAACTCCATCAGACCTTATAAAGATCTCATACATTCAATCCTACACGTTAAATCCTTTCCTAACTCTTCCCTAACTCCCGTGATGCATACGTAACTTCCAAAGATAACTCAAAACAATGCCGAGAATATCTTTCATGACTTGTCGACAACTCCTATTTTCTCTCAACTCTAGCACGCGTAGCAATCCTGTTGTGTTGTTACAACTAGTACCAAATCCAACAGTTGAGAAAAGCCAACAAAACATCGACCAAATCTTCCCTTGTTTCCATAAATATTTTTCTCTCTTGTTTTGCTTTTGTTCAACACCTAGCCCAATTTATCCAAATCAAATACCCATATCATCTTTCTTTAGTCTTAACAGGCCCATCCCGAGAAAAATAGGTGATTGAATCTCCTTAAATCTCTCCAACTCCGTTCCAGCAAAATCTTGCAGACGTGAACAATATTTCCCGCCAAACTGAAGTTTAAATGATGAAGATGAGGCTCCCCCTATCCAGAGTAGGGGTGCCGATAACAGGTGCCTTATGGGGTGTCCTGGTGGTGCCCCTTTGTAATTTGGTTACCCCTTATCCAAAATGGAGGTCCGTATAGTAATTTTCTCCCACGAGCGCAAAAACCACTTTTCGAGCCAATTTTCCCGCAAAAGCTTGCTTCTCCAAAAACACCTACAAAAACATAAAATGCCAAAATAAATACAAAAATGGGTACTAACAATATAGAAAATCGAGATCAAAATAGACACATAAATGCGTCTATCTGTTCCCCCCTTGCAATTACTAGTTTATCTAGAAGTTCAATGTTTTCAGGGTCAGCATCAGACTCCAAAAAAGCAGCTAGAACTTTCTCTTCAGTAGTTTTAACCTTGACTCTGAAATCCCCAAATACCTCCCAATTCTACTTCTTCAAAATGGCTTTCAACCTTTTAAGTTTATAAGTAAAACTAAAAGCTGGATTTCCATTACATTCTTCTTCCAAGGATTCTTGAATAACTTTTAAGAAATTTGGATGAGTTGTCCACACTGGTTGATATTTAAATGGAGTGTTTGTTGGTTTTGTAAGGTTAACAACTCCACCTAAAAGAGCCCCATGATCAGATGTTCCTCTAACATGCACTTTGTAACACCAACCTTCAAACTTCTCAAGCCATTGAACATTGAAAAAAGCCTTATCTAAATCACATAGGATTATTTTCTTTCCCACTTTGTTATTGCACCAAGAAAATTTGATACCAGACTTTGGTGCCTGAACTAAATTGCAAGATTCCATACAATTGCTAAATTCATGCATTGAAATTCTTAATGGAGTTTTTCCACCTTTATTCTCCTCATAACTGAGCACCACATTAAAATCTCCTATCACCAACCATGGCAGATTTAATTCACTCACTTCAATTAATTCTTCCCATAAACTTCTTCTGTCTATAGTAAGACAAGCTACATGAATGCATCTAACTAAGACATCTCCTACTTGAACTGTAATTGCTTGCCTTGTGCTGGAAATAACTGTTGGAACAGATAATGAAGAATGCCAAAAAAGCCAAATATTACCTTTGTGTGTATTGCTAGAGTTATGTATTACCATTTAATTCATACCAGGTAACTTTATTTGTCTCAAAATACTATTTGTAACTTTTATTTTTGGTTCAGCAACCCAAAGTAGTGAAGGACTGAAATTACTTACTAAACTTCTTAGTTTATCTTCGGCTTGAGCTCTTCTCAAACCTCTGATATTCCAATACATTACTCTCATTGAGATTGAGAGATTTGGGAATTACTAGAACTCCCTGAACCAGAATTAATCTTCACAGAATTAGATGCTTGCTTCCTTTTAGTTACATTTGGCATCCCTTTAACTGTTTTTCCTTTAGTAGGTTTGGCAACAATCCTAGAAAATGACTCTTGTTTTTCCACAACTTCAATAAGTGTATGAAATTTACTAGGAGAAACAAAAATCTTACCACCATCACCTTGAGAATGTAACTTTCTTGCCTTAGCTGATTTACCAGTAACCTCTTTCCACACTTCATGTTCACCAACTTCATTCTGAATAGTTGTTAAAACTTGTGCAGTAACAACTTCATCCAATTCAGTTGATATAGCCGAGATCACTTGAAAGATTAGAGCTTGGTGTAGGAACATCAATACTCAAAGCTCGGTATAGAACTTGGTGGAGGAATACTAGTACTCACATCAAGAATTTTGCCCACTGATAAAATTGGGAATTCCTGATTAGACTGCAAAAGTCCAGTAAATCCACCATTCTCCGTAGAACCAATATTTGGTGAAGAGTTGCTTTCACCTTCATGTGTATGTGGAACTAATTCAATTTGCTGAATGATATGGCCTATATCAAAGCCAACATAAGATTCATTTTGAGTCTTTTTTGGTGTGTATCTCCATTGTTGTTGTTGCTTCTTCTGAGGATTCTCCTTCTTATCATTTTCTTTTCTCTTTATACGACATTCAGCAACAATATGCCCTATTGTATTGCAATGATTAAAGAACTTGGGAATTCTATTAAACTGAACTGCTTGCTCAAATTTCCCATACTTAGTTTCAACCCATATTTTATTTGGTATTACTTTTGCCAAATCAACTTCAACCAGTATGCTAGCATAAAATCCCACCTCCTTCTTTAATGTCGTTTCATCAACACGGATAGGTCTTCCTAATCTGCTTCCCATTGCCATTAGAATATTTTCCTTCCAATATTCAATACATAGACCAAGAAAGATTGCCCAGACAAATGCACTTGATGTTTTTTGTAACTCTGGTTTAAAATCTCTTTCCCAAAACCTAATTCTTAACACTTGTAATTCAATTTCCGAGTTTCCTTCATATATCATTTTCATATCCTCACCATTTTCAAGCTTAACGATGAAAAAAACTTTACCAATCGGAATGAATTGACAATTACCCTTTAACACCCATTTTTTTGTAAGATTCGATTCAACCACTTGAAATTTAAGCTTTACTAAATCTGGTCTACCAATTAGACTGTATCTCCATTCATCTAAACTTTCATCAATTACAGCATCGGGAATAAAAACTGAAGTACTAGCATTAATATTACTAGATAAATTTTCAGATCTGAGGTTATGCCAAAACTCAGAATCCGACCGAAAAGTTGAATTATCCCACATATTTAAGTAAGATTCAAACACTAAAATGAATCATTAGAACACCTGAAAGAATTAATGCAACAGTAATTTTACTGAGTCAGATGCCCGAGTTGCAAAGCGTGACTCGATCGAGTTTTCATGAATAGGGGTCAACCGCCTATTGAAGTATTGAACGGCCAGTTTCGTAGTTCATGGGTTGAAACTTGAAACTGGCATGAACTTCAAAAATTTCAACTGTTTTTTCGTCGAACTAGTGTCGCTCTGAGAAGCATTAATAGGAAAAGTTGTACTTTGAAACGGGAGGATGACAGTTGGAAGGCCAATATTTTGTCTTGATATGCGTAAATCTTCACTCGCAAATGTTCTCAGATTTGTCGGAATAGAAACTGATTCAAACACCAAACTCCGGTGAATCCCCAAAGAATGTTCAACCTGTTTTTCGGCAGGAGCAATATTTTCCGGAATCCACAATTCTCTGATGGATAACCCCAAGGTCCAAGTCGTACTAGTATTGTTGCTCTGAGCAGCATTAATTGGAGAAGCCGTACTTTGCAACGGGAGGATGATAGTTGGAAGACCAAGATTTTGTTTTGAAATGCCTAAATCTTCACTCGTCGATGCTCCTAGATTTTCCGGAATAGAAACTGATTCAAATCCTAAACTCCGGTGAATCCCTAAAGAATATTCAACCTATTTTTCGGCAGGAGCAATATTTTCCGGAATCCACAAATCTCTGACAGTTAACCCCAAGGTTCAAGCCTCCGTACTGACTGGTCCTTTAACTTTCAATCTAATCTCTAATATAACTTTGTCGGATCTAGTCTCATGGCTTATAGCAAGAAAACCTCCACAAGCAGTTCCAATAATGTTGTAGAGATTTAAATCCCAAAGTTGTTGTGGAATCCTTGTTACACCCAAGCATTGGATATTTTTGCTCGAGAGATGACCTGAGTATCAGCATACCAAGAAACAAGATGAAGCTCAACCCCATCTGAAAAAGCAAGGTTATAACAACCACACCCAATATTTCGTTCCGTAATCTGTATGTTCTAACTCTAATATTAATCTGAGAGCACCATCTTATAGAGCAAGCTCTATCAAGAATGATATCAACGAGTTATATCTCTGTTTCTCAATATAATCAGCAAATCGAACAGATATGAATCCGTGAGCCTGATTATTATGAGAAACAACTTGGATGGTACCAAATACCAATGTCCAATAGTCAATCAATTTCTATCCAACAACCAAAGGTCGGATTTACCAATTGATTGATCAACGCACAACCTATCATATTTCAATTATAAAAATATTATGCAGAAAAGAAATAACACATACACCAGAATTTTGTTAACGAGGAAACTACAAATGCAAAAAAACCCCG
This sequence comes from Papaver armeniacum, assembly GCA_023531295.1. NCBI lineage: Eukaryota > Viridiplantae > Streptophyta > Magnoliopsida > Ranunculales > Papaveraceae > Papaver > Papaver armeniacum. The sequence continues at coordinate 450,238 of JAJJWW010018480.1, read as the reverse complement.
GGACCTAGTCCAATTTTGAACACCACACTGTATTAAGCCGCTATAGACACTAGCCTACTACAAGTTAACTTCGGAATGGAATGTAGTTGAGCCCTAACCAAGTCATACACCGATTAAGGTATAGTCGCGTTCCTTACGCCTCTAGAACCACGTCGAGTTCTGCATACTTGATTCCCGTAGCTTATCTCACCCACAACTAAGAGTTGCTATGACCCAAAGTTGAAGACTTATAGACAAATCTGTCTCACACAGAAAAGCCTATTCTGATAGATAAATATGTCTCCCACAGAAGTACCTATGATGTTTGTTCCGTCTTATGATCAATCGAGTTGAACAAGAACTAATTGGTAAACCAAACTTATATTCCCGAAGAACGGCCTAGAATTATCAATCACCTCACAATAACTTGACTATATGGTAGTATAAGAAGTTATTATGGAATCACAAAGAATGAGATGAAGATCTTTGTGATTACTTTTTATATATTACCTATCAGAGATAAATCTCGAGCAAATCTTAAAGAAGGTAGTACTCAATACCATAGAACAAGAAAGATCAGAATACGCAACTACAAAGAAAATAGTTTGATCTGGCTTCATGAATCCCAAATGAAGTCTTCAAGTCGTTAACCTATAATGGCTTTGGAAAAACCTAGGTTAAAGGAGAATCGACTCTAGTCGCAACTAAGACACAAATAGCGCCTAGATTAGCTTTTCCAGTTGTTAGAGTTCTCCCTTATATGGTCTTTTAAATCAGGGTTTGCTTACAATCAAAGCTAGGGTTAGCTTATTAACAAAGCAATTGATATTCACCGTTAGAAGAAAACATAATTTAAAATTCAAGCTATGTTTACTTAAAATCAAAGCAATATATATCCATTGTTAGATGGTCTTAGCTTGTTGCACACGAATGAAATATACTTTTATTTAGATATGGGTAACCATACCTAAACGTGTATATTGAGTTGTATCAACAATAGTTAACCGAAGTTATCCATATGAACACTTTTGTCTTAGCCAAATTTATCTAACACTTCTAGATCAAACATGAAAGATAAACAAATGAATCTAATTGTGTTTTCAATAGAGTTGTTCAATTGTTCATCATTGAATATAAATGTATATGAACCAATTGAAACCAAATCGGTATGATTCGTAATTATACAAAGTACTTATATAAGAATCAAATCATGAACATTTAACCATGGTTTGCAAAGAATGATTTCCTTAATTTATAAATGTATTTGTTCATGAGTATGGGAATCACACTAAACCGATTTTGGAACTTTACCAACTAAGTTTGAAAATTGGTAGGCAAACTATAGGTTCCGGACTTTGGTCTTGTACAACCATTTGCAAACGGGTATGCAAACAGCAGTCTTAGACCTAACCCAGGTAGAACTGTTCGCATACTGGTATGCAAACAAGGTTCCGGGACTTTTCAGTTAAAATTGTTCGCATGCTGGTATGCAAACAAGGTTTCCGGACCTGAATCATACCAAAACAGTTTGCATACTGGCATACTTTGATGTATCCAGACAAATGGTATTTGTTATAAACTCCCATTTCAACCATTTAAACATACTTAGATGACGAAAATAGTTGTCTCACGCAAACTATTAGCTTCGAAGTAATTTTCAAGTGATCGTGAAAAGACGAGGGTACCTGATAAGCACGTAAGTACTACATTTTAATCCATATTTATATTAGTTAGGACTTAATATTTTGACTGATAACAATATTTTAGTGCTTTTCTAGAAAGTACAAGAGAATTCAATCATCCATAGAATAAATGATTAACTTGGAAGAATAATGGCTTTTGCGAAAAATATCACTAATGCTGCAGAGCTGTTTTGTTGTTTTGCTGGAGTTGGCGGCTGCCTCGGTCCGGTTCAGATGCAAAAGAAATTGATTTCTTTTTATGAATGTTCACCTGCACTTGAATTCCACTAGTGATTAACAGACATATATATACTGTTGTGTTGGCAAGAGATTTTATAAAGAAAGAAGCAGCAGACGTGTGCCCATCTACACCATATCCTAATAAGAACAAAAGACAAGAATATTCATTTCTATTCAAGAGAAAAGGGGTTTGATTTGGATTCTCGGCGGTGGTCAGTAGATCAGAGAACAAGAAATGACTTGGTGATGTTGTACGTTGTGAAGGAAGAAACGGAGTTATGTGTTGTTTGGATATATTTTGGGGGAACTTAGTGCTATGTCCGCCGAGTTAGAAAGAAGTTTGATGCCAGAGTTTCGACTTGCAAGTACAGGCCAAACACAGAGCTAGTGGTGCGAGTTTGAGATGGATATGGGTTGTATCTCAAGTTCGTGAGACCAGTGAAAACACTAAGATGGTTTTGCTCGTGATATGCTCGAGTTTGAGAAGTTTTGGACAGAACTGATGTGTTTCCAGCGTTGATTACTGAGTATTGATTTGCAAAGAAGAGCTCTGACCTGGAATATACAAGTGGTGATGATGGCCTAAATTTGGCTTGCTACCAGTATGGCAGTATCGGAATTGTTGATGTTGAGTCGTACCATGGCGCTCCAAAGATATTGAGTTCGCTTGTGATACTCTACGTGAATGATGATGAGTCTCGCGCCGGGATTGATATTAAAGATGATGAGCCTGTGCTTACGATGATTAGCGGAGATGACAAAAAGTATTGTTGGGGTTAGTCATATGCATACAATGAAGCAAAGTAGTTTTTTGTCAATGAAGGTGTTGCCTAGATGGAAAGACGAAGGAGAAAGAAAGTTTGGTTTTGTGGCGAGTCTCTCGGGAAGGAGCCGAAACTTAGCCGCACGTAATATGGATGTTGTATACGGACCGAGGCCGAAAATAGAAGTGGCGTTGGAGTTGTCTTCGGTGAATATGGACTCGGCCTCTGCAGACGTTTGCTAGGTTGAATCGCACTCTTCGCAGCAGCCTATAGATAGAGATGAAACAAAAGAGAAGGAGGTCCTGGAGTTTTGGAGGCGCTGACACACCCGCTTAGGGTTTGGAGAGTTTTCATTATCATTTTTCTCTTTGAATAATTGATTTTATATTGATTTATGGATTGATAAAGTCATGGCTATTAATCTATGTTATGGGTGAAAGGATGAACTTGTAGGATATTTTTGCTTTGTGTTTAAAACAACGGGTTTTTATTATGAACTTAATGTTAATGGTTTTGGCTCTCTATCAATGTTTTACTTTCTCAATGATTTTCATGTTCTATGCCATGTATAGTTCATCGTTAGATTAATAGAAGAACTCATTGAACTCGATAATAATTGAATTATGAATTTCATTTGACTATTTGTGCCATGTATATCTAGGGCTTAAGAATTCTACTTTAAGGTGAGAACAAACAATAATTTTGATAATTCTTGTCAATGCTTCTAAATGAAGACATCTTGTGCATGAGTAAATTTGAGACCTTGCGATTGAATACAAGTGACTTACCTACAACGGATTCCCGATCCCTAACACCTTCATAATGTTGGTTACATCTTTATTATTTTAGTTTCAGATTTAATCATATTTACCATTTCTTAAACTTCTCAAATATTGATTCAATCGGTTACTTGTATGATATTAGATAGTAGTAGTATTTTCACACTCCCTGGGAATGACTCAGACTTGCCATTGTCTACTAGTTGACGTTGTGCACTTGAAGTATTTTATTGTAGAGTTTCCCAACTTACCGCACCAAATATACCTCAATCAAAAACTTTTCCACCTATAAGTTCTTTCTCCGAAAGTGATTGTCTGTCATGAATGAGTCGAGACAATGAAACTAATGGGTTCACACTTCATGTGATCTCTATGGATACTGAGATCGAGACAATACGACAACAAGATAACTAACGTGATTGACTATGGATACAAGATCGAGACAATACAATAACGAAGTATGTTTACTTGATAATAGGTTTGGACTTAACCAAACACAATAGGATTGATATCAAGTAGATAGGAATTAGAATGTTTGTGTATTTTACTTCTAATTATAATAAAACAATTATAATCATGAATGGAAAAGTAAAACACAGAGCAAGATTTTGTTAATGAAAACCGTCTTGCAGAAAAACCCGGACCTTGTCCAGAATTGAAACTGCTATACAAAATCTAAAACAAGATTGTCTAAAACAACTATAATCAGGATTAAGCCGCTATACAAAATCTAAAACAACTTCGTATAGTTGAGACCAAGCAATTAAACATATAGTTCACCTAGTTTCGTCTGTATCCCTACGCCTCTAACTTGCAGTAAGTCAGGCACTTGGAACAATTCCTTTGGTTCGTATTCAAATAAAGAAATGAACAAATAAATCTGTTCTAGAACAACTCTTTTTCAAACAAGCAGGATATGAGTTTGACAAACTAGCCCTTCCGTTTATCCCAATAAACTCCTTTGTCAGGTTTCAAGATTTATCAATCAACAACTACTGAAGTAATCGTTTAGATATTTTGCAATCAATACTTCGAACCACAAAGAAACATATTGATGCTGATCTACAAAACTAATCAATCAAATCTATCACAAATATAAACCGATTATAGTTGGATCCCACCACTCAAAGTTTTCTCAGGCACACCAAAGATTGAACCCAAATCGTAAATCTTCTTCACTCAAATCTTCTTAGATCTTCAATAAACACTCGCACACAATCAACTTGAATCTTTGTGATCAATCACACATAGAACTAGAGTCATTAATATTGATTATCACAAGACGTCTTTAACTACAAACAAATAAAGATCCTGCCGAAACTTTGATCTAGTTTGAGTTAATCTTATATCAAGAGAGGATTTCACATAAAAAACTAGGTGCAATCAAAGTTCAACAACCGTTAGTCCATCAAATCAATCGAAACTAATAATAAAACTGCACTTATCTAGTTTTCCACCAACGACTTTGGGAGCTTCCCAATCCCAAAGAAGTCTTTAAAACGAAAGCTAACAAGAGATTTACGAATTAGGTTACTTTCCTCTCCGAATAGACGACTCTCACCAAGAATAACACAACAAGGTAGTTTTGTCAAGCTTTGAGGATTTGTTTGCTCGAAATGCAAACCCAATATTTTATACCAAGGAAGTCTGACACCAAGAAATTTCCAAAACCGAAAATATTCTCAAGATATGCAATATATTCCTCCAAATTCGGTTCCATTATTCCCGAAATGCTTTGTCCGAATATTGACCGAAATCTCAGTAGAAAATATTCAATAGTAAATGCACATTACCAATTTTTACTTTCTAAAGATATGCATTAAAACTAAAAATCTTAATTAAAATATTATTAATTTATTTCGACCCGGGATTCTCCTTTAGCTATTAAGGAATATCTTTGAATAACAAAAGATAAGCGTTACTGCATATGTTTAAAGTATGTCGACATCTTAAATTTTGTAAATCTTTTTCATATTTACAATCTTGGAACCGGGACCGCTACACTTCCAAACAAGTTTATAATTGGTTCATCGACTTCCAAGAACTATGTGATTGATCAAGAACACTCAATCACCAATCATGGGTTTCACGGTTCTACCTCCATGTGGGTACTAGAAATAGTCACGCTAGCTTTCCAAAATTCGGTTGACTAGCACTACACCAAATTTCCGGATTCGTAACAGGTATTCGTAACGGCTTTGTAGCCGTTACAAAATTCCCGTTACAAATGGCCGTTACAAAATATTCGTAATGTGACACTCGGCCGTTACTAATGTTTTAGAAATTGTAACAGATCTGAGCCGTTACTAATTTTTTTATAGGCGTGCGAGTCACACGCTTGGTCACACTTGGGTCGTAACACCTTGAGTATGTGCGTGTGCCATTCACATGCGTAGCATTATTTTTCCACCCACGATCGGTTATACTAGAGGATAAATCCCCCATGTGTGTGCCATTCACATGCGTGAAATCATTGGATATCCTGGTAGACAGATCGGGTTCACTTTCATTTTTCATTTTTCTCTTCTCGCTCCTCGTCTCTTTTCTAAACTCTCAGGAGGCGATGAAACCCTAGTTTCATCTAATACCATTTTTTTTCGATTTCATTTTAGGGTTCGTCGGAGTTGGAGTTTTGAAGAATCGATATTGAATCTCGACTTAGAAGGTATATGTTTCTACTTCTTCTCTGTTAGATTTTCTCTTCCGCTCTCTTTTTTATTCTTCCCTCGTAGAATCACATAGTTCATGATTTCGATTTCATTATCTCGTTAATCGAGTTTAGGGTTTTGATTTCATCATCGTATTTCATCTCGTGTAAGTTTTTTGTCATCTATTTTAGGGTTTGAGTTGTTTCGATTTTAGGTTTCAGCTTTTGTTAATCGATTTAAGGGGTTTTTTGTTTAGCTGAGGGAGTATAATGCAAATAGGGATTTGTTTAAGGTATCTCTCGGGTGAATGTCTTCTCGCTTAGGTGTTACTCCTTTTTCCCATTATCAATTTAAATGCTTAATTATTGATTTAATTTGGGTTTTATGTTCTTCAGAAGAAGTATCCTGGGGTTGGGAGGTCGAGAGCATAAGACTAAGGTGGAATGGGTTTTCTGGGAAATTTTGTAATTTTTTTTATCTGCCTCAAATTCATTGTTTTGTAGTTTATTTGTAGTTCTTGAAGAATGGGTTTTATCCGGATTGATTGGGGTTGGATTTTTAGATCATTTTCCATGAATGACTGATAAATATTAAGGAAATGGGTTCATATTTACCCGCCTCCTTTATTGTAAATGTGTTCATCTTCTTGACAGTATAAGACACAGCTTTATGTAAATATATAATCCTTTAGTTAAACTATATGTGTTGCTGCATAACATAACATCTTAAAAAATGATAATCTGAAATATATATCTAAACTGGTTTGAAAATTTGTTTTGCCTATGCGAGAGGCCTCTAATCCTATATCTTTTTGATCAGGAATGCAAGAAGAATGCACTGGAATTTAGTCTTTCGATTTGTGTTGTTGCAGATGGAATATCAAAAGTTGTTAATTTTGTGCCGCCAAAATGGAGAATTTTGATATTAGTCGCTGTTTGCTTGAGTAGGTCAAGCCATGAAACTTATTAACCTTTGTCAAGGGGTAACAGTAATATGATTTTATTCTGTGAAACAAGGCTGTTCATATGTGGAACCCCTTGACAAATGCTCAAACTATAATCTTCTCCGTGTTTTCCGAGGTCAGTTATTTAGTACTTTCTGTGCCTTATTAACCTTTTTTAGTTGACACCTTGTTAGTTGATGAAATTTATTATAACTCGTCCGTGTAATTTATCTCCATACGCTGGACTAAATAATGTTGATGGATGATTGACGATCCCAAAATGTCTGCAAGGAGAATATAATCTTTTTGCATGGGTTCCTCGGTTTTATTGGAGACTTTAAGCAAACATTAGTATTCGGATATCTCCGTGTTTAATTTTTTTCCCATTTCGCTTTAAGTATACCTGCCACATACTCCACTTCTTGACATCTTAATAATAAAAGGTGACATGTGATATATCACAGATCTAACCGTAACTTTGGTAAGCTTGTATATGAACCTCCAAGAGATGGTCCTACATTGTGGGAGATAGGTTTTGCCGATCGATCTCGACCAGAAATTTGAATTCCATGTACCCGAACTCTAATAAAAACTACGCCAACAAACTCTATGTTGGCCGTGAAGACCGGTAAGTTCTTACCTCCTGCATTTTACAATGTCTTAAAGGCAAGATCAACATTTTATGATGAACACCGTATTTCTATCCAACCTCCGCAGTGACGGAATATGGGAGCGATATTCGGTAAATATATCCAACTAGAGATCTTGTTTTTACTGCTGGCGTTAGCCAGCACCAGAGAGATCGGGTTCTATGCACATGTGCCAAGGTTTGATTATTCTTTATGAACGTATTGTAAAACGCTAGCCTTTACCATTTTGTAACAATTAGTGACAAACCATCTTCGATCACCTAATATCGACGCTACGGAGATTGGTTCTATGCATGTGCAGAAACAGGGTAACATACTTGTTCCAACAACATGGAGCATTGTATTCAAATCGAGCAAAGTCTTACCAACAGGAACTTTATAAACTACGTAATAGCATTTGCTTCTCGTACTTACGCTGAATTACAGTGTATACTATATCCCAATTCAAAGGATCTTTTGACATGCGTTTTAAGCCTGATTTAATGTTTTCACGGGGTACTAAATTATATAATGTATAATAGGTCCTAACAATGACGAAAGCAAGAAGGCCTCTCTTCACAATTAAGCACTTTAATTTGCATCACTTTCTTTGACCTTAGTATGTTGTGAATGTGTTCGCAATGAGGGATTACTCAAATTCTAGAATGAAAATTTTCCAAACTTCTTTAATAACTTCTTACCAATGGAGATATTTTTTTATTGTATGCAGACGCGACCTCGAGCACCCTCGCTCATGGTGATGACGGTGTACCGATTTAACACTTGCCTATAAGTGTTTTTGAGTAGAAGGATCGTATGGTAAGACCAAGACACAACTATGGTTGGCTTGGATTTGGTCTTATCTACTTAACTTGATGTCAGCCGCATCCATTCCTTCTCATCCAATGATGTTGTGGGGATTCTATGCATAACTTAGTTGTATTTCGTAGTAACAAAAACAAATTGCAATGACTAATGCAAAGGGCTCTCACCTGGGTGTAGAAACATCCAAATGAGTAATAGGATCAAAGAATTAATAGTCAGAGTTTATTTCCAAATGTGTCACTTGAAACATGCCATGAATTAGTAAATTGCCAGATTTCTCAACAAGTGTAGCTGGGTATTGACCGCATGCTTATAGCCGGTATAATGCTCCCTCAACCTACATGCTTCTACTTCCAAAGAAAGTTCTTTTTACTCATATTGAATGTATCATCAATAATTGCTAATGCCTATATATCCACTCCTAAGTCACAACACTCCCAAAATCTTTATTTGTAACTTAAAACTATCCCCATCACCTTCTTCTTCTTTTTTTCCTTTTAAAACCAAATGAGTAGTAGAACAAAATTTTTGGTCCTAAAGAAAGGAGGGACATAAGCACATTGACGTACATCATTTTGAGGGATCTATAATTTTATTATTCGCCTCCAAAATTGCAAAGGGTTTGTATTTCAGGATATGATTAAGTAGCTCCTTTGATATTTTAGTAAAACACGTCACCAAGAGTTGATGCTATTGGTCATATAATTTAGTAAGAAACTTTTAAATCCATTTTCATCTTTTGAGCCATGATACTACTCAACTTGAGGTTAATAGTCCTTCTTGACTATTGCTTCTTCTTAAGCACCGAAATGAAAGGCGTGGGCTTGAGGAATATTTTTGATGATCTTATGACTATAACTAAGAGATGCACATGCCTGTGTTTGTCTTGCATAGGGGTTGAAATGATGCTGGAAAATGCAAATAGTGATAGTGATCGGGAAATTGTTGCAGATTCGATCATCTGTAAACTTGCGTTGTCCCGTAAGTAATACTTTTTCCTCGTCTATGTGCTTGTCTTGTTGTTAAGAGCTGAATAAGCCTACTTTATTTCAGCAGTGGCAGTGCCCCATTTTCCTCAAAACTACACCTTGGAGCATATGATCATTGACCCGTATTTCAATCGCATCACAACCATGGTACCGCTTTACTCTTTATCTCCGTTTTTCCTTTTGCAGAATTTATCCAGTCCACTTGTGTGTCTTTAGTCGAACATAACATATTTCATGGTTCATTTACTGGTCGTCATGAGAAGACGTAACAGATAGACGCCAAGCCGTATGGTTCTTGCGTGCGAAGAATGACAAAGAACATTTGGAGCTATACATATAATTTAAAAACATTAAACCCGACTTGGAGAACTCAAAGCGCCTAAGGCTAACAAAGATAAACCTATCCGCTCTCACAGTATGCTTAGCTACAAAATATTCATGATGTTTGTAATACACATAAATTGTATTCCTTAGGACATATGAATGAAATGAACTTATGAAGTTTCCATGTATTCCTAAAAAAAAAATGCTACTTAGGAAAATTTCAGTTATTTTTATATGAAATGATTGAATTTGATATGAATGTGGTATGAATTGATTGAAAATTCTTGTTGAATGGATTGAAAGGCATATGCGGGATATTTGGAATTCCTACTATTCTAGACAGAAAAGTGGAATGGCCGAGTCTTGACCGATCTGGTCAAGGTTATTTGTGATATTTTTTTGTTGTTAAAAAAGTTCGTAACGGCTCTAGCGCATAACCGCCACGTGTAGCAGCTCGACAACGTTACGATAACGTTGTTACAAAAATAATTCGTAACTTCTAATCGTTACCACGTGGCAAATTCGTAACGGCTCACGATGTTACGAGGGCAGGTCCCAACCAAAATTCGCAGCTTGACCAAAGCCGTTACAAAAAAATGTAACACCCACTTTCGCAACGACAAGAGCGGTTTACAACCCGTTTTAAGAATTCGCCTGGTTCTCGTTCTAATCCCGCGAATTTGGTGTAGTGTAGGTACTAGGATCGGTTCCCACATATATATGGTATCTAACTTCTATTTGGTGCACATGTCCATAGGATCGGTTCCCCAATAACTAAAAACTTGTTGCACCTCTTACAAGGATCGATTCCCCTTTTGTGGGAGGTTGCACTATTCATGGATCGTTTCAATGTCTAGAGTTGGTCATACCAATTACAACAAATCGATCATACCATCTCAGGTGATTACTTAAGATCGGTTTCACTAATAAAAGTCATACCAAGACAAAAGTCAAGCCTTGTGAAAAGTTTTACCAAGAACATAAACAAGTCATGAGCGGTTATACTAATCACACATATTGGTAATCCAAAGATTTGCAATGAATAACAAATACCAATAAGCCTAGCGATTTCCCTTTCGATTCACAAAACAAGTTTATGAATTTACTTCCTTTAAACAAATGTAAAACATTGTTTCCTAGGATGAAATCTTCACCTTTACCCATACACATAATCACTGTAGCATCATACGATTATGTCGATGTCTTATATACGAAGTTCAAAGATAAACTAGTTATACTTTGTATTGTATTCCTTAATACTACGTATAACTAGAGTATAATCATTCATAGCTTCTCAGTTATGTTTTCAATATGCACGACTTGAAAGATACGTTAGGGAATGAAACAGTTTAAGTCAAATATTACTAACCTCAAGAGGAAGGATGATGTCGGCGTTGTAGCTCCTTACTTCTTCACATTCTTCAAGTCTTCACGTAATACTTGTAATGTCTCATATCCTAACACTTTTAAGCTAACCTATTCGAAGTTGACTCTAGCATATAATCAAGCGACTCTTTAAATGAGTTCTGGTTCACTAAAATATGACAACCAAACTTGACATACCAACGCGCTTGGTGGGTTCAACGAGCTATGCTCTAATGGATCGAATGATCAATACAAAACTTTCCAAGTCGACATCAAATGATTATCTCACACAAATCATGTAAGATATTTCAAGGAAATTTCCACATGATCATCTTTTGACTTAACATTTAGTTTCCAACTAAACTGTCAAGAATAATGATGAATGTAGCTAAAGTAAAAACTGTCAACACACATTTCGAGAAATATATAAGCGCGTTATACCCATCTCGAAATATCAAATGTGTATAATATAGAATTCTATATAGAGATATGACTTAGTCTCAATAGGAGATAAAATATAATAGACTTCTGAGTGATAGATAAGTCTTAGTCTCCACATATCTTTTGTTGATGAAGTTCTTCCAACCGTCCCTCAGTAGATCTTCGTCTTTAATCGATGAACGTCGTGAAGTCTAAAGCTCAACTACACATTCTATCCCAATCCAAGACATATTTATAAGTAGACTAGAAATAAAGACTTATGGTTTTGATCACCTAAACTTGACAAACGGGGTTGAGATAGCAACGCTTGCGAGTTTGACAGAGCAGTGTTCTAACAATCTCCCCCTTTGTCAATTTTAGTGACAAAACTACCAATACGTATGGATTAAAAAATAAATAAATGGTAGGCTGGGAAATATGTTTTGCATACGTTTAAAATGCAAGTGCACAGTGCCTATTAGAGGCAGGGGCAAGCACAGGTCGATCCTCAGGGAGATGGAGTGTATAAGGTTGATTCTAGTGGTTCACTAACTGATTTCTAACCAAGAATGACACAATTATAGTTGATTTTGGTGTCGATACGACTAGGAGTTGTTATTGTATTCTAAGGTAGCAAATATAGATTGTAAACAAGTTGTTAAGAGTACTAAGGTGGTTGAATTCACCTCCTAATCCTATGCTAGGCAGTTCAAATTCTCACTGTGTTCTTGTGCCTTCCCTTGAAGGCCTCAGATGGATAATCGATTAACTCACTCCCCTCACTTACCCCTAGTATCAATGGTCTTCTTACAGTACCATTGATCACGGTGAGTGTAGTTCAAAGGCTAATTATAATCCTAAGCATTACAAACTATAAGAACACTTTGATAATTAGATCAACTTGACATTAAATCAGGGGTTTCATCTACACCCTAGTCAAATAATTAGAGCATCATGCAAAACATTAAAAAACAGAATTGAAATTGAAAATACAAATTAAAACCCTAAAAAGTTACTCTCCTTTCTCTCATGAAGAATACCTCCCTTTTATACCTCACAATCACTCGAACTAGCAATTAAACAAAAACCCAAACCTCTTTCCTCTGCTAATTCGTCTCTGACTCCATTGATTTGATGTTGGAGAAAACCCTAGCTCCAACTATCTCTAACCTAGCTTCTAGGGTATGGAGAAGCTATGATAGAGATAACTTGAGATAGAGTGGCTAACAGCGTGTGTGGTACGCCGTTGGTGTCGGGGGATGGAGATGGTGGTGGCGAAGTCAGTTGGCCGGTATGGTCGGAAAGATAAGTAGGGTGGTTCTCTGGAATTGTCGGGAGAGAAGATAAAATGAAATGAAATGAAGAGGGATTGATTTGGTTCGGTTTGGGATGAAGAGGGTATGTGGTTTTGGTGTGGGCGGATCGTGAGAAGTGATGATGGGTGGAGCGATCGTTGGATGCGGGGGACAGAAATCTCAATGGCTCAGGGCGAATCGGGATGTGGACTCGGGTTATGGGCCGGGTCTTGGATTGCTCTAGCCCATGTGTTGTAAACGGGTTGCTACTTGTTGGGTTGCAACTGATGCGCGCGGCTTTGGCTTTTACACTCCATGACGCTCGTCTCCAATTTTCTGCTCTTTTGGCTCCTCAATTTCTCCGAGCTTTATTTTACTACCTAAAACATAAAATTAATTAGTACAAATATTTATTCTTGAAAAACAGGGAAAATACGGGAATTTGGGATAATATCGATTTCAGCACAAAAGATGAGTTAAATGCCAATAAAAGGTGTAGAAATATGCAATATTTGGCACTCATCAAATACCCCCAAACCCTAATTTTACTTGTCCTCAAGTGAAACGCAAATTAAGAAATCCTAACTATACCATTGTCACTCGTCTCGAATGCATTTAGCGTATGCACTAAGCCTTTAAACCCCTAGGTGTCCCTAGTGGACCCAGTTGTAGTCTCGTGAGGGTTTACCAGAGGTGTACCCACAAAACCTTCTCCAACTTCAGAGTGTAAAAGAGTCTCAAGCATCCAAGGAGCTATGAGGACATAGAGTTTCTGCATGCTAGTAACTCTAAAATCTCTAAAAGTTGGAGGTTTTTATGCAAGTATTTACAAAGAGTTTTGATTTTTTGAAATTTTTGATTTTTTGATTTTTGATTTTTTGATTTTTTTTTTTAAACTGAATTTAAAGACTAAAACTAAAACTCTATATGCAAATGCACCCCCAAACCTAAATCAAACATTGTCCTCAATGTGTCAAATAGATGATAAGAAATTAAACAAACATGAGAACTATGTTGAGTAGAGAAAAGGGAAGAGATTAATGGATGTACAAGGGTGGTGCAAACCAAAGGAGGATGAATGCTTTGAAAGCAAACAAAACCGGAAAGCAAGACAAAAAAAAATTGGTTAGCACACATAAAAACTATGCAAAAAGAAAAAGAAAAGGGAAAGAGAATGGATTTTTAGTCCATATGTATGTACACAAGTGAACTAGTCTAGTCCACATAGATGGGGTCTTCCAAGTCGACGGTCCTCAACTTCCTCGTGGAAGATGCTCCAAATGGTTTCAATCTCCCGACCATTGACTTTGAAGATGTTCTTGGTTGCTGGGTTTTCGATTTCAACACTCATGGGGAAAAACGGTACGTACCAAGAATGGTCCCGACCATCGAACGTAACTTCCCGGAAACAAATGCAAACGAGTGTTGTACAATAAAACTTTTTGTCCAGTGTGAAAGACTTTCGCGAATGCGCTTGTCGTGAAACACTTTCATTCTTGTTTGTACAATTTGGCACTATCATATGCATCATTTCTCAATTCTTCTAACTCATTGAGTTGAAGTTTTCTTTGGGTACCACTTTATCAAGATCAAAATTCAACTTTTTACGGCCCAATATGCACGGTGTTCTAACTCTACGGGTAGATGACAAGCTTTCACAGTACACAAGTCTGTAAGGTGACATCCCAATGGGAGTCTTGTATGCAGTTCTATAGGCCCACAAAGCATCATTTAAACGCAAAGACCAATCTTTCCTAGAAGGATTAACAAATCTTCTCAAGGATATGCTTAATTTCCATATTAGAAACTTCTACTTGGCCACCGGTTTGAGGATGGTAAAAGTGTTGCTACCTTATGAGTGATTCCATACTTGCGCACAAGTGATTCAAAGGGTCTATTGCAAAAATGACTACCTCCATCACGATTATTGCTCTAGGTGTACCAAAACGGAGAAAATGTTTTCCTTAAGAAAAGAAAGAACAACTTTATGATCATTTGTTTTGGATGCAATGGCCTCTACCCACTTAGAGACATAATCAACAGCAACAAGAATGTATAACTTACCTTCGGAGTTAGGAAATGGACCCATGAAATCAATACCCCACACATCAAACAGCTCAACAATCAAAATGGGTTGTAAGGGCATCGTGTTTCTCTTAGATATACTTCCTAATTTCTAGCATCGGTCACAAGCAACACAAAAAGCATGGCTATCCTTAAACAATGTTGGCCAATAGAAACCACTCTGCAAGATCTTTGCAGCAGTCTTTTTGGCACTAAAGTGGCCTCCACATGCATGGTCATGACAAAAGAGATGACGTCCCTTTGTTCGGTAATCGGACACACCTCCTAATGATTTGGTCTTGGCAAGTACTTAAATAGATATGGGTCATCCCAAAGGAAATGTTTAACTTCAGCCAAGAACTTAGAATCGGTCTTGTTTAGACCAATGCAAAGGCATTCTACCTGTATGTTGTAGTTCACAATATCGCAAACCACGGCATTTCAAACACAAGCATCAATTGTTCATCGAATGACTTCTAATCAAGACATTCATTCAATGCAGTGATTCAACATTCAACCTAGACAAGTGATCAGCAACAACATTTTCTGACCCTTTCTTATCTCGAATTTCGAGGTTAACTCTTGTAACAAGAGTATCCATCGAATTAGACGAGCCTTAGCATCTTTTTTAGACAAAAGATATCTCAATGCATCATGGTCAGAATATATGATGACTTTAGACCCTATCAAATAAGATCTAGACTTATCTAATGCAAACACAACAGCTAGAAACTCTTTTTCAGTTGTGGAATAATTCAGTTGAGCATCATTAAGTGTTTTACTAGCATAGTAGATCACATAAGGGAGTTTGTCTACTCGGCGGCCCAAAATGACTCCTACAAAGATAGTCGACGCATCACACATAATTTCAAATGGTAATGTCCAATGTGGTCTGACTATAGGGGCAGATGTAAGGAGAGCCTTCAGTGGCTCCCATGCTTCCTTACAATCATCATCAAAGACAAATGCAATATCTTTTGCAAGAAGATTACACAAAGGTCTTGAAATTTTACTAAAGTCTTTGATGAATCGGCGGTAAAAACCTGTATGGCCTAAGAATGATCTTATGTCCCTCACAGAACGAGGTTGAGGCAAGTGTTGAATGAGATCAACCTTGGCTTTTTCTACTTCTATGCCTTTTTCTGAGATGATATGCCCTAACACAATGCCTGAGTTAACCATGAAATGACATTTTTCCCAATTCAAAACCAAATTCTTCTCCTTACACCTAATCAACACACGAGTAAGATGATGCAAACACTCATCAAAAGAAGACCCAAACACAGAAAAATCATCCATGAAAATTTCAAGAAACTTATCTACCATGTCAGAAAATATGCTCATCATGCAACGTTGAAAAGTAGCGGGTGCATTACACAACCCGAAAGGCATACGACGATAATCAAATGTTCTATAAGGACATGTAAATGTGGTCTTTTGTTGGTCTTCGGGTGCTATGTGAATTTGGTTGTAGCTTGAATAGCCATCTAAGACTAGATAGTGACTATGCTTCGCCAACCTTTCTAGCATTTGGTCAATGAAGGGAAGGGGAAAATGGTCTTTCTTTGTTACTGTGTTCAATTTTCTATAATCAATACAAACTCGCCACCCTGTGGTCACACGGGTGGGGACAAGCTCATTCATCTCATTTTGAACTACAGAATGCCGACTTTTTGGGTACCACTTGAATGGGACCGACCCATCTCTATCCAACCTGTAAATGATACCCGCATCAAGCAATTTCAAAATCTCACATTTGACAACATCTCTCATATTGGGGTTAAGTTTCCTTTTGCATTTCTCTAGATGGTTTAGTGTTCTCTTCAAGATTTATGTGATGCATGCAAATTGTGGGACTTATACCTTTAAGATCCGAGATGGTCCAACCTAAGGCTCCTTTATGTTCTTTAAGCACTTCTAAAGTTGACTTTCCCTGTTACGTGTCTAAACATGATGCAATAATCACCCAGGTAAAGTATCGAAGGACCTAAGAAAGCATACTTCAAGGTATCGTAATGGTTTCAAATCAAGCTTATGTGGTACATCAAGAGGTGGGCGAGATTTGGAATCGTAGAGTGGAAGTGGTTCCACCGCATTCCTCGCCATTTAGCAATATCCATGGGTGGAAATGTTCAAGAAAAGAGTGAATTTCCCCAATGTACTTAGACTCGAAGAGATCTAAGTCAAAGTTATCTAAAAATGCCATTTAGCATTTCTGTTATAACCCATTTCAAACCTGGCCAAATAGAATACTGTTTATAATACTGAATCCATTCTTCATGTTTATCTTTATATTTAGCCCTCATGAACAAAGACCATTCTTCATCTACATTTTCTATTTTCCTTAGTAACTTCATCAGCAAAGATTTATTCATAATTTTTAATCTTCTTAGACCCAAACCCCCTTCATCCACTGGAGCATTTACTTCATAGTAATCAATTTCTTCACATTAGGATCTCCTGACCACAAAAAATTCCTGATAATTCTCTCACAGGTTTGTATCACTGTCTTTGGCCATTTATACACAGCCATTGTGTAATTGGCATACTACATTAATACATGTTCTACTAGGGTTAATCTTGCAGAGAATGATAATAACTTGCCCATCCAGCCAGCAAGTATTTTTTGTATCATCTCAACCATTCCCCAGACTTGATGTGTTTTTACTCTTCCAAGGTTAAGAATAACTCCTAAATACTTATCTGGAAATGATGAAAGATCCATTTGTAAGAAATCAACAATCTCCTGCTTTCTTGCTACTGAAACTCCCCCCACAAAGCATTTTCTTTTGGCTTTATTAATCACTTGTCCTGAGTTATTTTGGTACTGCATTGGTAAAGATATCAAATTTTTCGAGTTTTCTGTTACCATTGCGAGAAAATGAAGATGTCATCAGCAAACATTAAATGTGTTGGATGACAACCACCTCTGCACACCATTGACTGCAATTTACCATGCTGCACCATTTTTGTAATGTTTCTACTCAACACTTCCTCAGCTAGAACAAAAAGAATTGGTGATAGAGGGTCCCCCTGCCTCAAGCCTCTACCAAATTAAAAAAATCCATAAGGACCTCCATTAACAAGCACAGATATTCTAGCTGAATCAAATATCTTCTTTAGCCAATTAATACCAATGTCTGAGAAACCAAATTTTCTCATTACTTCAAACAAAAAATTCCAGCTTAAGGAGTTGTATGCCTGAGTTATATCAATTTTGAGACCAACATTTCCACCCCTCCTTTTAACTTCAAGTTTATTTACTAATTTAAAAGCAAGAACAATCTTTTCTTGAATATTTCTTCCTTTTATAAAAGCTCCTTGTTGCTCTGAAATCATCTTCCAAATCAATGTACCAATTCTATCTGCAATGATCTTAAAATTGAAATTTGAAAGCCCAATTGGTCTAAATGCTCAGCTTTCTTGGCCCCTTGAATTTTAGGAAGTAGAAATAAGAAATTTGAATTGAAACCTTTTGGTATGAATCTGTTGCTCCAGCAGTATTGAATAGCATCAATCAAATCATTACCAATCACCTCCCATGCAAATTTGTAGAAACTTCCAGGAAATCCATCTGGTCTTAGAGCACTATTTGTATTCATTCCAAAACCTGTTTTTTTTTTTTTTAATTTCATCTTGGGAAGGAACAACATCAAGAAAATTATTATCATCTTCAGTTAGAATTCTAGGAATTGCTTCCAAAATATCTTCGTCATATTCCACATTCCTTCTCTCAAATTTCTTCTTGTAGTGAGACACTAAGACATCAACAATCTGATCTTGATTTGTTATTAAATTCCCTTCAGAGTCTTCCAGTTCTAAAATATTATTTAAAGTGTTTCTTATTTTCATAGATGAATGGAAAAATGCAGTGTTGGCTCCTCCTTCCTTTACCCATTGAATTATTGATTTCACCCTCATAAGCTCATTGTACTGTTAAGAAGCAAGCTCATGTTCCCCCTTGCAGTTACTAGTTTATCTAGAAGTTCAATGTTTTCAGGGTCAGCATCAGACTCCAAAGAAGCAGCTAGAACTTTCTCTTCAGTAGTTTTAACCTTGACTCTGAGATCCTCAAATACCTCCCAATTCTACTTCTTCAAAATGGCTTTCAACCTTTTAAGTTTATAAGTAAAACTAAAAGCTAGATTTCCATTACATTCTTCTTCCAAGGATTCTTGAATAACTTTTAAGAAATTTGGATGAGTTGTCCACACTGGTTGATATTTAAATGGAGTGTTTGTTGGTTTTGTAAGGTTAACAACTCCACCTAAAAGAGCTTCATGATCAGATGTTCCTCTAACATGCACTTTGTAACACCAACCTTCAAACTTCTCAAGCCATTGAACATTGAAAAAAGCCTTATCTAAATCACATAGGATTATTTTCTTTCCCACTCTGTTATTGCACCAAGAAAATTTGATACCAGACTTTGGTGCCTGAACTAAATTGCAAGATTCCATACGATTGCTAAATTCATGCATTGAAATTCTTAATGGAGTTCTCCACCTTTTTCTCCTCATAACCGAGAACCACATTAAAATCTCCTATCACCCAACCATGGCAGTTTTAATTCACTCACTTCAATTAATTCTTCCATAAACTTCTTTCTCGTCTATAGTAAGACAAGCTACATGAATGCCTGTAACTAAGACATCTCCTACTTGAACTGTAATTGCTTGCCTTGTGCTGGAAATAACTGTTGGAACAGATAATGAAGAATGCCAAAAAAAACCAAATATTACCTTTGTGTGTATTGCTAGAGTTATGTATTACCATTTGATTCATATCAGGTAACTTTATTTGTCTCAAAATACTATTAGTAACTTTTATTTTTGGTTCAGCAACCCAAAGTAGTGAAGGACTGAAATTACTTCTTAGTTTATCTTTGGTTTATCTTTGGCTTGAGCTCTTCTCAAACCTCTGATATTCCAATACATTACTTACATTGAGATTGAGAGATTTGGGAATTACTAGAACTCCCTGAACCAGAATTAATCTTCACAGAATTAGATGCTTGCTTCCTTGAAGTTACATTTGGCATCCCTTTAATCGTTTTCCTTTAGTAGGTTTGGCAACAATCCTAGAAAATGACTCTTGTTTTTCCACAACTTCAATAAGTATATGAAATTTACTAGGAGAAACAGAAATCTTACCACCATCACCTTGAGAATGTAACTTTCTTGCCTTAGCTGATTTACCAGTAACCTCTTTCCACACTTCATGTTCACCAACTTCATTCTAATAGTTGTTAAAACTTGTATGCGAAGAACAACTTCATCCAATTCAGTTGATAAAGCTGAGATCACTTCAGCATTAGAGCTTGGTGGAGGAATAGAAATACTCAAAGCTGGTATAGAACTTGGTGGAGGAATACTAGTACTCACATCAAGCATTTTGCCCACTGATAAAATTGGGAATTCCTGATTAGACTGCAAAAGTCCAGTAAATCCACCATTCTCTGTAGAACCAATATTTGGTGAAGAGTTGCTTTCACCTTCATATGTATGTGGAACTAATTCAATTTGCTGAATGATAGGTCCTATAT
The DNA here is from genome assembly GCA_023531295.1 of Papaver armeniacum. Lineage (NCBI taxonomy): Eukaryota > Viridiplantae > Streptophyta > Magnoliopsida > Ranunculales > Papaveraceae > Papaver > Papaver armeniacum. The sequence goes on along the minus strand of JAJJWW010018480.1, from coordinate 429,747 downwards.
CAAAGCCAACATAAGATTGATTTTGAGTCTTTTTTGGTATGTATCTCCATTGTTGTTGCTTCTTCTTCTGAGGATTCTCCTTCTTATCATTTTCTTTTCTCTTTATACGACATTCAGCTACAAAATGCCCAATTGTATTGCAATGATTACAGAACTTGGGAATTCTATTAAACTGAACTGCTTGCTCAAATTTCCCATACTTAGTTTCAACCCATATTTTATTTGGTATTACTTTTTCCAAATCAACTTCAATCAGTATGCTAGCATAAAATCCCACTCCTTCTTTAATATCGTTTCATCAACACGGATAGGTCTTCCTAATCTGCTTCCCATTGCCATTAGAATATTTTCCTTCCAATATTCAATACATAGACCAAGAAAGATTGCCCAGACAAATGCACTTGATTTTTTTTGTAACTCTGGTTTAAAATCTCTTTCCCAAAACCTAATTCTTAACACTTGTGATTCAAATTCCCAGTATCCTTCATGTATCCATTTTCAAGCTTGATGATGAAAAAGCCTTTACCAATCGGAATGAATTGACAATTACCCTTTAACACCCATTTTTTTCTCAGATTCGATTCAACCACTTGAAATTTAATCTTCACTACATCTAGTCTACCAATTATACTGTATCTCCATTCATCTAAACTTTCATCAATTACAACATCAGGAATAAAAACTGAAGTACTAGCATTAATATTACTAGATAAATTTTCAGATCTGAGGTTATGCAAAAACTCCGAATCCGACCGAAAAGTTGAATTATCCGACATATTTAAGTAAGATTCAAACACTAAAATGAATCATTAGAACACCTGAAAGAATTAATGCAACAAATGAATTTCTTGAGTCGGATGCCTTGAGTTGCGGGCGTGACTCGGTCGAGTTTTCATGAATAGGGGTCAACCGCCTATTGAAGTATTGAGCGGCCAGTTTCGTAGTTCATGGGTTGAAACTTGAACTGGCATGAGCATTTTTTTTTTAGGAAACATTATTTAAATACCCCTCAAAATTCGCCCATTAAAATATTATTTAAATCCTATTGTATTTTTTAGGAAACATTATTTAAATCCTTATTCAGTTTTTAAAAATTCTATACTTTCTGAAAAGTGGAAGTAACTAGCACAAGTTATTTTCAGAAGTGGACGCAACTTTGTACAAGTTGTTTCCAAAAAGTGGAAGCAACTTTCTCAAGTTGATTCCAAAAAAAAATATTTTTTACCCCTCGGGGGTATTTGTGCAAGGTCAATAAAGATAGAGGGTATTTATAACATTCCCACTTTATTTTTTATGGTGGCGTGAGCATGGTGCTCGTTAGTCAGTTATTGATATGTCGTTGGGTAGATCACAAGGACAACGACATAGAAGGCCTTTTTTTTTAATTAGAAAAAAGATACATTAAGAACTTAAATTTTAAATTACATAAAAAGAGTATTTCATGAAATCTCCAAATTCTTGAGCGAGAATTTGGAATAACCAGTGGACCCACCATAACTCGACTAAAAGCCGACAAAGCAGAGGCAAACTTGTCAAAGAATGGACGGAACTATCCTTCCAAGCAAAAATTTACCAGGCCATGACTCCATTATTGGCAAGAAATTTGCATCGCTATCACGAGGAATGCATTTGTTGGCTTTATTTGATGATTTGAATCAGAATCACTGTGTCAAACGTTAAAAATAAATAAAACAAAAACAGTTTTTCCTACCATCTATTTTATTTTTCATTTTTCCTTGGTAAAAGTAATAATTTTGTTGAAGAAGCTCACTGGAAATAAGCAAAAAGCAACAAACTAAAACCAGAAAATGCTGGACCAAAGAAACGTCAACACAATCCAAAACACCAGTCCTAGAATACTAGATACCACAGACACACTAGACCTTTACGTTACATTACAATTTGACTCCATAATGACACCCCAATCAGATTTCTCCTTCTTCCAATGGATGCACAACCAAAGATGAACCCTTAATTGTGTCTAAACCACATATATTGTTCAATTTTATCCCAACTAAATCCTTAACAGTTGTCTCTTCGATATCGTGTCACTTTGTAATTTGCGTCGAACGAGTAAGATGAGATATGGACCCTTCGGGAAGGAAACCCTTGTGGACCTTGCTAGTGAGATCCGTATCCGATAACATTTTAGGGTTAGAAAATTCAAAATTCAAAAATTTCAACTGTTTTTTCGTCGAACTAGTGTCGCTCTGAGAAGCATTAATAGGAAAAGCTGTACTTTGCAACGGGAGGATGACAGTTGGAAGGCCAATATTTTGTCTTGATATGCGTAAATCTTCACTCGCCAATGCTCCCAGATTTTTCGTAATAGAAACTGATTCAAACACCAAACTCCGGTGAATCCCCAAAGAATGTTCAACCTGTTTTTCGTCGGGAGCAATATTTTCCGGAATCTACAATTCTCTGATGGATAAACCCAAGGTCCAAGGAGTCCAAATCTTTTCACACTCCTATAACGAGTGTATATTTTACATATTCTTCTGATTGATTGGTTATTTAACTGATGGCCCCATTACCCTCCATGTTTAGAATCACGGCCCTCGTTACATAACTCCCTAAATTAAATCAAGGGTAGAGATTGAAATGTGAAATATACACTCGTTAAAGAGTGTGCACAAATTCGCACTCAAGGTCCAAGTCGTACTAGCATTATTGCTCTGAGCAGCATTAATTGGAGAAGCCGTACTTTGCAACGGGAGGATGAAAGTTGGAAGACCAAGATTTTGTCTTGAAATGCCTAAATCTTCACTCGTCGATGCTCCTAGATTTTCCGGAATAGAAACTGATTCAAATACTAAACTCCGGTGAATCCCCAAAGAATTTTTTACCTATTTTTCGGCAGGAGCAATATTTTCCGGAATCCACAAATCTCTGACAGTTAACCCCAAGGTTCAATCCTCCGTACTGACCGGTCCTTTAACTTTCAATCTAATCTCTAATATAACTTCGCCGGATCTAGTCTCATGGATTATAGCAAGTAAACCTCCACAAGAAGTTCCAATAATGTTGTAGATATTTAAATCCCAAAGTTGTTGTGGAATCCCTGTTACACCCAAGCATCGGATATTTTTGCTCGAGAGATGACCTGAGTATCAGCATACCAAGAAACAAGATGAAGCTCAACCCCATATGAAAAAGCAAGGTTATAACAACCACACCCAATATTTCATTCCGTAATCTGTATGTACTAACTCTAATATTATTTTGAGAGCACCAGCTTATAGAGCAAGCTCTATCAAGAATGATATCAACGAGTTATATCTTTGTTTCTCAATGTAATCAAATGAATCGAATATATGAATCCGTGGAGCCTCGATTATTATGAGAAAACAACTTGGATGGTACCAAATACCAATGTCCAATAGTCAATCAATTTCTATCCAACAACCAAAGGTCGGATTTACCAATTGATTGATCAACGCACAACCTATCATATTTCAATTATAAAAATATTATGCAAAAAATAAATTACATATACACCAGAATTTTGTTAACGAGAAAACTACAAATGCAGAAAAACCCCGGGACCTAGTCCAGTTTTGAACACCACATTGTATTAAGCCGCTATAGACACTAGCCTACTACAAGTTAACTTCGGAATGGAATGTAGTTGAGCCCTAACCAAGTCGTATACCGATTAAGGTACAGTCGCTTTCCTTACGCCTCTAGAACCACGTCGAATTCTGCATAATTGATTCCCGTAGCTTATCTCACCCACAACTGGAAAGTTGCTATGACCCAAAGTTGAAGACTTATAGACAAATGTCTCACTGGGAAAAGCCTATTCGATAGATAAATATGTCTCCCACAGACGTACCTATGATGTTTGTTAAAATCTTTTTGATAAATCGAGTAGGGGAACAAGAACTAATTGGTAAACCAAACTTATATTCCCGAAGAACGGCCTAGAATTATCAATCACCTCACAATAACTTGACTATATGGTAGTAGAAGAAGTTATTATGGAATCACAAAGAATGAGATGAAGATCTTTGTGATTAGTTTTTATATATTACCATCGAGAGATAAATCTAAGCAAATCTTAGAAAAGGTAGTACTCAATACCATAGAACAAGAAGATCGAATACGCAACAGCAAAGAAAAATAGTTTGATGCATTGCAATCCCAAATGAAGTCTTCAAGTCGTTAACCTATAATGGTTTTTGAAAAACCCAGGTTAAAGGAGAATCGACTCTAGTCGCAACTAAGACACAAATAACGCCGAGATTAGCTTTTCCAGTTGTTAGAGCTCTCCCTTATATGGTCTTTCAAATCAGGGTTTGCTTACAATCAAAGCTAGGGTTAGCTTATTAACAAAGAAATTGATATTCACCGTTAGATGAAAACATAATTTAAAATTCAAGCTAAGTTTACTTAAAATCAAAGCAATATATATCCACTGTTAGATGGTCTTAGCTTGTTACACACGAATGAAATATACTTTTATTTAGATATGGGTAACCATACCTAAACATGTATATTGAGCTGTATCAACAATATTTAACCGAAGTTAGCCATATGAACACTTTTGTCTTAGCCAAATTCATCTAACACTTCTAGATCAAACATGAAAGATAAACAAATGAATCTAATTGTGTTTTCAATAGAGTTGTTCAATTGTTCATCATTGAATATAACTGTATGTGAACCAATTGAAACTAAATCGGTATGATTCGTAATTGTACAAAGTACTTATATAAGAACCAAATCATGAACATTTAGCCACGGTTTACAAAGACTGATTTCCTTAATTTATAAATAAATGTATTTGTTCATGAGTATGAGAATCATACTAAACCGATTTTGGAACTTTACCAACTAAGTTTGAAAATTGGTAGGCAAACTATAGGTTCCGGACTTTGGTCTTGTCCAGCCATTTGCAAACGGGTATGCAAACAGCATTCTTAGACCTAACTCAGGTAGAACCGTTCGCATACTGGTATGCAAACAAGGTTCCGGGACTTTTCAGTTATAATTGTTCGCATGTTGGTATGCAAACAAGGTTTCCGGACCTGAATCATACCAAAAACAGTTTGCATACTGGCATACTGTGATGTATCCAGACAAATGGTATTTGTTCTAAACTCCCATTTCAACAATCGAAACATACTTAGATGACGAAAATAGTTGTCTCACGCAAACTATTAGCTTCGAAGTAATTTTCAAGTGATCCTGAAAAGACGAGGGTACCTGATAAGCACGTAAGTGCTACATTTTATATCCATATTTATATTAGTTAGGACTCAATATTTTGACTGATAACAATATTTTAGTGCTTTTCTAGAAAGTACGAGCGAATTCAATCATCCAGAGAATAAATGATTAACTTGGAAGAATAATGGCTTTTGCGAAAATTATCACTAATGCTGCAGAGCTGTTTTGCTGGAGTTGGCGGCTACCTCGGTACGGTTCAGATGCAAAGAAATTGATTTCTTTTATGAATGTTCACCTGCACTTGAATTCCACTAGTGAGTAGCGGACATATATATAATGTTGTGTTGGCAAGAGATTCTATAAAGAAAGAAGCAGCAGACGTGTACCCATCTACACCATATCCTAATAAGAACAAAAGACAAGAATATTCATTTCTATTCAAGAGAAAAGGGGTTTGATTTGGATTCTCGGCGGTGGTCAGTAGGTTAGAGAACAAGAAATGACTTGGTGATGTTGTACGTTTGTGAAGGAAGAAACGGAGTTGTGTGTTGTTTGGATATGTTTTGGGGGAACTCAGTGCTACATCCTCCGAGTTAGAAAGAAGTTTTCTGCCAGAGTTTCGACTTGCAAGTACAGGCCAAACACGGAGCTAGTGGTGCGATTTTGAGATGGATATGGGTTGTATCTCAAGGTCGTGAGACCAGTGAAGATACTAAGATGGGTTTGCTCGTGCTATGCTCGAGTTTGAGAAGTTTTGGACAGAACTGATGGGTTTCCAGCGTTGATTACTGAGTATATTGATTTGCAAAGAAGAATGATTCGGCTGTCGTCGATGGTTGAACAGTTGTGGCTGTATAGAGCTCAGTTCTGAGATGAAATCATGAAGACATAAGCAAATCTTCAAGAATGCAACTCAGTTGCAGAAAAGGCAGAGACGAGGTGGAAGTCTTGATCAGATTTACAAGGAGACACGCACAAGCATCGAGTGGGCTAACGGTGGCTGTATGGAGAGCTCAGACTGGAAGATACAAGTGGTGATGATGGACTGAATTTGGATTCCTACCAGTATGGCAGTATCGGAATTGTTGATGTTGAGCTGTTATCGACAGTTCCAAAGATATTGAGTTCGTTTGTGATACTCTCGACAGAATGATGATGAGTCTCGCTGCTGGGATTGATATTAAAGATGATGAGTTGTGCTTGCGATGATTGGCAGAGATGACAAAAAATATGTTTGGGGTTAGTCATACGCGGTCAATGAAGCAAAGCAGTTTTCTGTCAATGGAGGTGTTGCCTAGATGGAAAGACGAAGGAGAAAGAAAGTTTGGTTTTGTGGAGAGTCTCTGGGAAGGAGCTGAAACTTAGCCGCACAAATATGGATGTTGTATACGGACTGAGGGCCAGAAAATAGAAGTGGCGTTGGGGTTGTCTTCGGTGAATATGGACTGGGCATCTGCGGACGTTTCCTAGGTTGAACTGCACTCTTTCGCAGCAGCCTATAGATACAGATGAAACAGAAAAGAGGAAGGAGGTCGCCTGGAGTTTTGGAGGCGCGGATACACAGCCGTTTAGGGTTTGAGAGTTTTCATTATCATTTTCTCTTTTGAATAGCTATCTCCCCTCCTTTAAAACACTAAGTCATATGAGCTCCCACGTCGCACGGTGAGTATAACATCCCTCTCAAATTAAATTAGATAAAAGATTTCACACAGAAACCGGAGAGGACAAGTGGTAGGACTTTATTGGTCGGACATTAAAATTTGATTTACACTCGTTTACACTCTGATTTAACCCGCCGCTTTATACACCGTGAGTATAAACGCAGGTATAGAACACTTATGTCGAGTTTGCACCTAAATAATTCATTACACTTTGTTTAGACCGGATACTTAATTGGACGTTAAGTTACGCTTGGTGTGACAATACTCGGGTGGAATAAAACCTAAACCTAAAAAGAAACGAGCCTCCGCTTTCCCCAATTACATCTTCTCGTTGCTTGCTTTTCTGCCATTTTCGTGCCTTCAAACCGAGCCTCTTGTGAACTCAACGATCAATCTTCATTCTTAACTCAAATCCTAAATTATTCTTGATGTAATCTTAAATCCATCACAACCCCTTTAAATAGCCATCGCATTCAATCACTTAACCTATTATTCATCAATGACTTCTATTACATCTCCAATTACTTCTCAAACCCTAACCGCAATCCTAGAATTCAAAGTAAACCCATGTCTTACTTAGGGTTTCTAGGTCTTGAAATTTGATCTGGGAGGTCTTCAGTGATGGATGGTGGTAATCTTCGTGACTGAATTTTTGATAGGTATGTAGTATCATTCAATAGGATTCTGAAATGGATGAGTTATTAAGGAATTAGTGTTGATGGTGATGGATGGTGGTAATCTTCGTGATGGATGGAGGAATTGGTGAATGTTGATGAAGAATTAGGGTTTGGTGGATCTTGAGAAGTGTTGGTGGTTCTCCTAATCAGGTATGGATTCTATTTTTTTATTTTCCCTTTCGATTAATTCTGCATATTATGAAAATATACCTCGAGGAATTAGTGTTGTTTTGTAGGGCAAACCTATGTTAAATATAAATGCGTATTGTTCACTGATTTAGTTTATGCGGATTAGGTACTCATTTTCACTTTTTAGTTTATGCACTTCCATCAAATTGGCCATTATGAGGTAGCTTGACCTCAACCTTGTGATGAATATCATTAATTGGCGAGTATATGCATGCACCCACATTATAGACTCTTCTTGATGATCTATATATAATTGAGTACCCATTTGCTAGGAAGTTAGGATGCTAAAATTTAAGAATTTGATATGAAGAAGTGAATTAATTTTTTATTAAGTTCAACTCGATTTTACTAAAATTAGAGCTTTTATGATGATTGTAATGTAGCATGTTGGTGGGTCCATAACGATGCAACCATTATGGAGACTTTACAGGAATGGACCGTAAATGGAATCAACTCGACTAGGAACCCCATTACTTTGTCCAAAATAAATGATTTTGCTTTGCACTTGGAGGATCATGGCGATTCATGCACCTTAATTGCGAACAATGGGATGGCAGCCGTGGAAATTCATTGAAGTATAAGAACGTAGGCATGAAGCATTTGCAATCGTAGAAAGCAATTTTGTCAAGTTGGGTGCGGCTACTCCAAAGGACATGAGAATTAATACTTGAACATATTAGAATCACGATCAGTTTTGTAAGTTCCAAGTGGAACTAACAACAATAATTATGCTAATCTGCCCATTGTGAGGTATGTTCATTTTTATTGTTCATAATTGGATCATACATTTTAAACATATTTGGAACTTCATATATTTTATGAAGGATTTAAATGTTTCATATTCCGATATTCGCTGTCACCAAGGTATAATACTATAATTAGGCCAGGAACATCTCCTATAGGCTGTGATATTTTTATGAAGGATTTAAATGTTTCATATTCGACAAATTTGGGCTTTTACCATGGGATATCGCTATTGCGAATATCCAACGACTTCCTTATTAGGTATAATACTATAATGTAGTAGCTCTTTTTGCGAATATGCTATTTGGAACTCTTTTGCGAATATGCTAAACTCTGAACTTCATTGACTATGCTTCATATTGTTAGGTTTACTATAATGACCTATTTTAAGATATGTAGGGCCGATCCTTTTCATAATTTTCCAGATATTATGCTTCACGGGACATTAATTTCGGGGTTAGTGCTCTTTTGAGATGTTGCAACCTCGCATGGTTTTACACGAGTTGCTAATGAAGTGAAGTTCACAATAGGGCCTAAAGGTAAGAAATTTCCTTCTTAAAGGGAATATGTTTGCTAAAATGTTTATCTTTTGATTTCCCTAATATATTTCTCTTTGCTAAACAAACTTGAGTTATTGATAATTTCTATGTGAATACTTTGGTGATTATTTAATGTTTTTTTTCCTATGTAGTTCTGTGCTTAGATTATAAGTTTTTCATGGAAAAAAAATTCTGGGGAATGCCTGTGAAGAATCCATTTAGCCTTTTCAAATGCAATTATTGATCTTTGTACTTTGCATTGAAAATTATGCATATTTGATACTACGTGAAAAATTATTTCTTTGGTACTAAAAGGACTTGATCCTGCTAAATGTTATGCCTGACTATATATAAGGCCGGAGTTGATTTTATAGTTTTCTTAATTTGGATAGTTATGATATCAATTGTTGGCTTTTATGTTGTGTTTCATGAAGTTTCTTTGAACTTACAGGTTTTTCTTAACTGTTTCGTATGGGATTTCATACCATAAACAAAGTTATCCATACAACAATTTACTTAGAGCCTGAGTTATATCTTAGTTTTCCAGTGCTTAATGCTATCTATGGAAAGGGTTGCATTTTTCTATATGACTTCATTGTTAAACACAATACCTATGCTTTTGCCTTTCTTTTTTACGTTCTCTTTGTGCTTAATTGATACGGTCATAGTGAGAATAAGAAATATAAGAAACTTTATTTTGTAGATGAGATTGAGAACCGAACTGCACACTGTATCCTTACTTCTGATTTTGCAGAGAGGAAACAGTAAGTAATAAGATATTCGGTGGAGTTGGATGTATATAGAGTACAAACAAGATTCCAGTTTCTTTTTATATTTATGTTAAACAAGTGTCATTGGTGATCTTCGTAATGTGTCATGTCTTTCTGTTTATATCGTTAATTGTTTTTGGGTACGGTTACCGGTTTAATTTTCTTTTCTACCTTTGTTGTTTTAGATTCCACTTTTAATTTATACGGGAAACAGTAAACTGGTGAAATGTTGAATTAAATTTAATCAGTCTTTGACGCTCTCAACTGGTGAAATGTTCCTTTAAGTTAAGAACAACCAAACAAGAACTAATCTCATGGATTCAAGTTAATTAATCTGAAGTAAGTGACTCATTTATATACAAGAAATTTGAAAGTTTGGTGTAATATTAACACATTTATATACAAGTTTTGTTGGGAAGAAATATTTGAGTTTGGTTATGTATCTTAAGGGATCTATATTTAATTTGGGAAGAAATATTTGAGTCCAAGACAAGGCCCATAATCTTACTAGATTATCCTAGAATTCGATGCACAAGTACCCTAATAAAAAATCCTAAATATGCACTGGACGGGCGAAAGCGAGGCCACATCATATCAAATCAAAAAAATGGTTAGAAAGAAAAAGAAGCAACGGGCGAGGCAAAGCCGATCTACACAAAAATAAAAATTCCCCTACGGGGCGAGCGAAGGCGAGCTACAACAAATTAAAAATCCTAAGCATGCATCGGACATGGCGAGGCAAAGCCGAGCCACACCAAACCAAAATCTTCAGGGACGAGGCGAGGCGGCTGAGCCATAGCAATCAAAATGTATCACGATGGGTGGGGCGAACCCCAGTAATACCAAATAAAAATGCACGATGAGGCGAGGCGAAGACACATCATACCAAATCAAAAATATAATTAAAAAAAAAAGTTACCAATCGGGCATAATCCTAAGCGACCCAAGGCGAGCGAGCCGACTCAAATAAAAATTCCTAACCATGGCGTCGGGACGGGACGAGGCAAAGCTGTTGGATCCGCCCGGTGCGTAGCACGGGCACAAAATCTAGTTGATTTTATATTGATTTATGGATTTGATAAAGTCATGGCTAACTAATCTATGTTAGGGGTGAAAGGATGAACTTGTAGGATATTTTTTCTTTGTGTTTAAAACAATGGGTTTCTTTATTATGAACTTAATGTTAATGGTTTTGGCTCTCTATCAATGTTTTACTTTCTCAATGATTTTTCATGTTCTATGCCATGTATAGTTCATTGTTAGATTAATAGAAGAACTCATTGAACCTGAGCAATAATTGAATTATGAATTTCATTTGACTATTTGTGCCATGTATATCTAGGGCTTAAGAATTCTACTTTAAGGTGAGAACAAACAATAATTTTGATAATTCTTGTCAACAGTTCTTAAACGAAGACATCTTGTGCATGAGTAAATTTGAGACCCTTGCGATTGAATACAAGTGACTTACCTACAACGGATTCCAGGATCCCTAACACCTTCATAATGTTGGTTACATCTTTATTATTTTAGTTTCGTAATTTTAAATCTTATTTACCATTTCTTAAACTTCAAATATTGATTCATTTGGTTACTCTATGATATTAGATAGTAGTAGTATTTTCACACTCCTCGTGGGAATGACCTGTACTTGCCATTGTCTACTAGTTGGACGTTGTGCACTTGAAGTATTTTATTGTAGGTTTCCCAACTTATCAGTACCCAAATATACCTCAATCTAAAACTTTTCCACCTATAAGTTCTTTCTCCGAAAGTGATTGTCTATGGAATGAGTCGAGACAATGCAACTAATGGGTTCACACTTCATGTGATCGTCTATGGATACGAGATCGAGACAATACGACAACAAGATAACTTGCGTGATTGACTATGGATACAAGATCGAGACAATACAACAACGAAGTATGTTTACTTGATAATAGGTTTGGACTTAACCAAACACAATAGGATTGATATCAAGTAGATAGGAATTAACGTTTGTGTATTTTACTTCTAATTATAATAAAACAATTATAATTGCGGAAATGGAAAAGTAAAATACAGAGCAAGATTTTGTTAACGAGGAAACCGCAAATGCAGAAAAACCCCGAGACCTTGTCCAGAATTGAAACTGCTATACAAAATCTAAAACAAGATTGTCTAAAACAACTATAATCAGGATTAAGCCGCTATACAAAATCTAAAACAACTTCGTATAGTTGAGACCAAGCAATTAAACATATAGTTCACCTAGTTTCGTCTGTATCCCTACGCCTCTAACTTGGCAAAAGTCGTGCACTTGAACAATTCCTTTGGTTCGTATTCCAAACAGTAAAGGAACAACAAATCTGTTCGGTAACAACTCTTTTCAAACAATGTGATATGAGTTTGACAAACGGCTCTTCCGTTTATCCCAATAAACTCCTTTGTCGGGTTTCAAGATTTATCAATCAACAACTACCGAAGTAATCGTTTAGATATTTTGCAATTAATACTTCGAACCATAAAGAAACATATTGATGCTGATCTACAAAACTAATCAATCAAATCTATCACAAATATAAACCGATTATAGTTGGATCCCCAGCCGATCAAGTTTTGTGCACACCAAAGATTATGAACCCAAATCAGAAATCTTCTTCGTCTTCAAATCTTCTTAGATCTTCAATAAACACCTGCACACAATCAACTTGAATCTCTTGTGATAAATCACACATAGAACGGAGTCTGTTAATATTGGATTATCACAAGACGTCTTTAGAACTACAAACAGTCTAAAGATCCCCGTCGAAACTTTGATCTAGTTTGAGTTAATCTTATATCAGAAGAGAGGATTCTCAAGCATAAAAAAAACTAGGTGCAATCAAAGTTCAACAACCGTTAGTCCATCAAATCAATCGAAAACTAATAATAAACTGCAATTATCTATTTTTCCACCAACGGTACTCGTAGAGCTTCCCAATCCCAAAGAAGTCTTTAAAGCGGTCGTAAGAGATTTCGCCTAATTAGGTTACTTTCCTCTCCGAATAGACGACTCTACCAGTAACAACACAACAAGGTAGTTTCTTGGCTTTGAGGATTTGTTTGCTCGAAATGCAAACTTCAATATTTATAGACCAAGGAAGTTTGGACACCAAGAAATTTCCAAAACCGAAAATATTCTCAAGATATGCAATATATTTCCAAATTCGGTTTCCATTATTCCTGGAAATGCTTTGTCCGAATATTGACCGAAATCTCAGTAGAAAATATTCAATTAGTAAATGCACATTACCAATTTTTACTTTCTAAAGATATGCATTAAAACTAAAAATCTTAATTAAAATATTATCAATTTATTTCGACCCGGGATTCTCCTTTAGCTATTAAGGAACATCTTTGAATAACAAAAGATAAGCGTTACTGCACATGTTTAAAGTATGTCGACATCTTAACTTTGTAAATCTTTTTTCATATTTACAATCTTGGAACCGATCTGCCACACTTCCAAACAAGTTTATAATTGGTTCATCTGACTTCCAAGAACTATGTGATTGATCAAGAACACTCAATCACCAATCATGGGTTTCACGGTTCTACCTCCATGTGGGTACTAGAAATAGTCACGCTAGCTTTCTAAAATTCGGTTGACTAGGTACTAGGATCGGTTCCCACATATATATGGTATCTAACTTCTATTTGGTGCACATGTCCATTGGATCGGTTCCCCAATAACTAAAAACTTGTTGCACCTCTTACAAGGATCGATTCCCCTTTTGTGATCGGTTGCACCTATTCATAGGATCGTTTCCCCAATGTCTAGAGTTGGTCATACCAATTACAACAAATCGATCATACCATCTCAGGTGATTACTTAAGATCGGTTTCACTAATAAAAGTCATACCAAGACAAAAGTCAAGCCTTGTGAATAATTTTACCAAGAACATAAACAAGTCATGAGCGGTTATACTAATCACACATATTGGTAATCCAAAGATTTGCAATGAATAACAAATACCAATAAGCCTAGCGATTTCCCTTTCGATTCACAATACAAGTTTATGAATTTACTTCCTTTAAACAAATGTAAAACATTGTTTCCTAGGATGAAATCTTCACCTTTACCCATACACATAATCACTGTAACATTCATACGATTATGTCGATGTCTTATATACGAAGTTCAAAAGATAATCGTTATACTTTGTATTGTATTCCTTAATACTACGTATAACTAGAGTATAATCATTCATAGCTTCTCAGTTATGTTTTCAATATGCACGACTTGAAAGATACGTTAGGGAATGAAACAGTTTAAGTCAAATATTACTAACCTCAAGAGGAAGGATGATGTCATGTTGTAGCTCCTTACTTCTTCACATTCTTCAAGTCTTCACGTAATACTTGTAATGTCTCATATCCTAACACTTTTAAGCTAACCTATTCGAAGTTGACTCTAGCATATAATCAAGCGACTCTTTAAATGAGTTCTGGTTCACTAAAATATGACAACCAAACTTGACATACCAACGCTTGGTGGGTTCAACAGAGCTATGCTCTAACAGATCGAATGATCAATACAAAACTTTCCAAGTCGACATCAAATGATTATCTCACACAAATCATGTAAGATGTTTCAAGGAAATTTCCACATGATCATCTTTTGACTTAACATTTAGTTTCCAACTAAACCGTCAAGAATAATGATGAATGTAGCTAAAGTAAAATCGCAAACACACATTTCGAAATATATAAAGCGCGTTATACCCATCTCTCGAAATATCAAATGTGTATAATATAGAATTCTATATAGAGATATGACTTAGTCTCAATAGGAGATAAAATATAATAGACTTCTGAGTGATAGATAAGTCTTAGTCTCCACATACCTTTGTTGATGAAGTTCTTCCAACCGTCCCACGCAGGATCTTTCGTCTTTAATCGATGAACGTCAGAAGTCTAAACCTCAACTACACATTCTATCCCAATCCAAGACATATTTATAAGTAGACTAGAAATAAAGACTTATGGTTTTGATCACCTAAACTTGACAAACGGGGTTGAGATAGCAACGCTTGCGAGTTTGACAGAGCAGTGTTCTAACAATCTCCCCCTTTGTCAATTTTAGTGACAAAACTACCAATAATGTATGGATTAAAAAATAAATAAATGGTAGGTGGGAAATATGTTTTGCATACGTTTAAAGCGCAAGTCTGCCAGTGCCTTTTAGAGGGGGCAAGCACGGTCGATCCTCGAGGGGGAGATGGAGTGTATAAGGTTGATTCTAGTGGTTCACTAACTGATTTCTAACCAAGAATGACACAATTATAGTTGATTTTGGTGTCGATACGACTAGGAGTTGTTATTGTATTCTAAGGTAGCAAATATAGATTGTAAACAAGTTGTTAAGAGTACTAAGGTGGTTGAATTCACCTCCTAATCCTATGCTAGGCAGTCAAATTCTCACTGTGTTCTTGTGCCTTCCTCAAGACCTCGGATGGATATTCGATTAACTCACTCCCTCACTTACCCCTAGTATCAATGGTCTTCTTCTTTACGTACCATTGATCACAAGTGAAATGCGTTCAAAGGCTAATTATAATCCTAAGCATTACAAACTACAAGAACACTTTGATAATTAGATCAACTTGACATTAAATCAAAGGGTTTCATCTACACCCTAGTCAAATAATTAGAGCATCATGCAAAAATTAAAAACAGAATTGAAAATAAAATACAAATTAAAACCCTAAAAAAGTTACTCTCCTTTCTCTCAATGAAGAATAACTCTCCTTTTATACCTCACAATCACTCGAACTTTCAATTAAAAACAAAACCCAAACCTCTTTCCTCTGCTAATTCGTCTCGAACTCCATTGATTTGATGTTGAGAAAACCCTAGCTCCAACTATCTCTAACTTAGCTTCTAGGGTATGGAGAAGCTATGATAAAGATAACTTGAGATAGAGTGGCGGAGCAAAGCCGTTGTGGCTCTTCTTTGTTGGGTGTCAAATGGAGATGGGGTGGTGAAGTCATCACGCTTGCTGGTTTGGTCGGGGAAGATAAGGTAGGGATGTGGTTCTCGGGGTGTCGGGGAGAAAGAGAAGATAAAATGAGAAATGAAGGGGATTGTTTGGTTCGGTTGGGATGAAGAGGGTATGTGGTTTCGGTGTGAGGCGGATGCAGCGAGAAGTGATGAGATGGGTGGAGCGATCGTTGGATGCGGGGGACAGAAATCTCAATGGCTCAGGGCGAATCGGGATGTGGACTCGGGTTATGGGCCGGGTCTTGGATTGCTCTAGCCCATGTCTTGTAAATGGGTTGCTACTTGTTGGGTTGGTAACCGATCAGCGCGCGGGCTTTGGCTTCTGCTCCATAGACGCTCGTCTCAATTTTCTGCTCTTTTGGCTCCTCAATTTCTCCGAGCTTTATTTTACTACCTAAAACATAAAATTAATTAGTACAAATATTTATTCTTGAAAACAGGGAAAATACTAGAATTTGGGATAATATCCGATTTCCTGAGCACAAAGATGAGTTAAATGCCAATAAAAAGATGTAGAAATATGCAATATTTGGCACTCATCAAATACCCCAAACCTGAATTTTACTTGTCCTCATGAAACAAAATTAAGAAATCCTAACTATACCATTCTGTCGCTGGTCTCTCGAATGCATTTAGCGTATGCACTAAGCCTTTAAACCCCAGGTGTCCCTGCAGTGGACGAGTTGTAGTCTCGTGAGGGTTTACCAGAGGTGTACCACAAAACCTTCTCCAACTTCGGTAGCTGTAAAAGAGTCTCAAAAGGAGTCTGAGGACATGTAGTTTCATCCAAGGAGAACGCATTTTCATCCTTAAGAGATGAGGACACCAGAAAGTTTGATGCATGCTAGGTTAACTCACTAAAATCTCTAAAAGTTGGAGGAGAGAAATTTTAAGGTGAAGGATATTTACAAAGAGTTTTGAATTTTTGAATTTTTGATTTTTTGATTTTTGATTTTTTGATTTTTTTTTAAACTCGAATTTAAAAACTACTAAAACTAAAAACTCTATATGCAAATGCACCCCCAAACCTAAATCAAACATTGTCCTCAATGTGTCAACAGATGATAAGAAATGAAAAAAGTCACATACCAAGAGAACTATGTTGAGTAGAGAAAAGGGAAGAGATTACCGGATGTACAAGGGTGGTGCTAAACCAATGGAGGATGAATGCTTTGAAAGCAAACAACATGGGCGCAAGACAAAAAGTTTGGTTAGCACACATAAAAACTATGCAAAAAGAAAAAGAAAAGGGAAAGAGAATGGATTTTTAGTCCATATGTATGTACACAAGTGAACTAGTCTAGTCCACATAGATGGGGTCTTCCAAGTCGACTCGCCTCAACTTCTCGGTGGAAGATGCTCCGTAAATGGTTTCAATCTCTGACCATTGACTTTGAAGATGTTCTTGGTTGCTGGGTTTTCGATTTCAACAGCTCCATGGGGGAAAACGGTACGTACCAAGAATGGACCTGACCATCGAGAACGTAACTTCCCTGGAAACAAATGCAAACGAGTGTTGTACAATAAAACTTTTTGACCAGTGTGAAAGACTTGCGTTAATGCGCTTGTCGTGAAACACTTTCATTCTTTGTTTGTACAATTTGGCACTATCATATGCATCATTTCTCAATTCTTCTAACTCATTGAGTTGAAGTTTTCTTTGGGTACCACTTTATCAAGATCAAAATTCAACTTCTTTACAGCCCAATATGCACGATGTTCTAACTCTGCGGGTAGATGACAAGCTTTACCATACACAAGTCCTGTAAGGGGACATCCCAATGGGAGTCTTGTATGCAGTTCTATAGGCCCACAAAGCATCATTTAAACGCAAAGAACAATCTTTCCTAGAAGGATTAAAAGTCTTCTCAAGGATATGCTTAATTTCCCTATTAGAAACTTCTACTTGGCCACCGGGTTTTAGGATGGTAAGGTGTTGCTACCTTATGAGTGATTCCATACTTGCGCACAAGTGATTCAAAGGGTCTATTGCAAAAATGACTACCTCCATCACTGATTATTGCTCTAGGTGTTCCAAAACGGGAGAAAATGTTTTCCTTAAGAAAAGAAAGAACAACTTTATGATCATTTGTTTTGGATGCAATGGCCTCTACCCACTTAGAGACATAATCAACAGCAACAAGAATGTATAACTTACCTTCGAGTTAGGAAATGGACCCATGAAATCAATACCCCACACATCAAACAGCTCAACAATCAAAATGGGTTGTAAGGGCATCATGTTTCTCTTAGAGATACTTCCTACTTTCTCGCTCGGTCACAAGCAACACAAAAAGCATGGATATCCTTAAACAATGTTCGCCAATAGAAACCGCTCTGCAAGATCTTTGCAGTAGTCTTTTTGGCACTAAAGTGGCCTCCACATGCATGGTCATGACAGAAAGAGATGACGTCCTTTGTTTGTTCAGAATTGGGGACACATCTCCTAATGATTTGGTCTTGGCAAGATTTAAATGTATATGGGTCATCCCAAAGGAAATGTTTAACTTCAAACCAAGAATTTAGAACGGTCTTGTTTAGACCAATGCAAAGGCATTCTACCCGTAGCAAGGTAGTTCACAATATCAGAAACCACGGCATTTCAGTACACAAGCATCAATTGTTCATCAGGGAATGACTCTCTAATCAAGACGGATTCATCAAAGCAGATTCAACATTCAACCTAGACAAGTGATCAAAGAACAACATTTTCTCGACCCTTTCTTATCTCGAATTTCGAGGTTAAACTCTTGTAACAAGAGTATCCATCGAATTAGACGAGCCTTAGCATCTTTTTTAGACAAAAGATATTTCAATGCAGCATGGTCAGAATATATGATGACTTTAGACCCTATCAAATAAGATCTAAACTTATCTAATGCAAACACAACAAAAATGAAGCAACTCTTTCTCAGCTTGTGGAATAATTCAGCTGAGCATCATTAAGTGTTTTACTAGCATAGTAGATCACATAAGGGAGTTTGTCTACTCGGCCCAAAACAGCTCTCCTACAAAGATAGTCGACGCATCACACATAATTTCAAATGGTAAGGTCCAATCGTGTGGTCCGACTATAGGGGCAGATGTAAGGAGAGCCTTCAATTGGCTCCCATGCTTCCTTACAAGCATCATCAAAGACAAATGCAACATCTTTTGCAAGAAGATTACACAAAGGTCTTGAAATTTTACTAAAGTCTTTGATGAATCGGCAGAAAAACCCGCATGGCCTAAGAATGATCTTATGTCCCTCATGTAACGAGGTTGAGGCAAGTGTTGAATGAGATCAACCTTGGCTTTGTCTACTTCTATGCCTTTTTCCGAGATGATATGCCCTAAAACAATGCCTGAGTTAACCATGAAATGACATTTTTCCCAATTCAAAACCAAATTCTTTTCCTTACACCTAATCAGCACACGAGTAAGATGATGCAAACACTCATCAAAAGAAGACCCAAACACAAAAATCATCCATGAAAATTTCAAGAAACTTATCTACCATGTCGAAAATATGCTCATCATGCAACGTTGAAAAGTAGCGGGTGCATTACACAACCCAAAAGGCATACGACGATAAGCAAATGTTCCATAAGGACATGTAAATGTGGTCTTTGTTGGTCTTCTAAAGCTTATGTGAATTTGGTTGTATCCCGAATAGCCATCTAAGAAACAATAGTTACTATGCTACGCCAACCTTTCTAACATTTGGTTAATGAAGGGAAGGGGAAAACGGTCTTTCTTTGTTACTTTGTGCAATTTTCTATAATCAATACAAACTCGCCACCCTGTGTTCACACGGGTGGGTACAAGCTCATTCATCTCATTTTGAACTACAAATGCCAGACTTTTTGGGTACCACTTGAATGGGACTCACCCACTCGGCTATCTGGAACCTGCAAATGATACCCGCATCAAGCAATTTAAAAATCTCACCTTTGACAACATCTCTCATATTGGGGTTAAGTCTCCTTTGCATTTCCCTAGATGGTTTAGTGTTCTCTTCAAGATTTATGTGATGCATGCAAATTGTGGGACTTATACCTTTAAGATCCGAGATGGTCCAACCTAAGGCTCCTTTATGTTCTTTAAGTACTTAAAAGTCGACTTTCCCCTGTTCTGTGTCTAAACATGATGCAATAATCACGAGTAAAGTATCGTAAGGACCTAAGAAAGCATACTTCAAGGTATCGTAATGGTTTCAAATCAAGCTTAGGTGGTACATCAAGAGGTGGGGCGATTTGGAATCGAGAGTGGAAGTGGTTCCACCGCATTCGCCATTTAGCAATATCCATGGGTGGAACAGATTCAAGCAAAGAGTGAATTTCAAATGTACTTAGACTCAAAGAGATCTAAGTCAAAGTTATCTAAACATGCTTGCAAAGGGTCCACCGACAAAATGTCTAGAGTCTTGGATCATACTCTCAATCATGTTAATCTCATGCAAATCAAGATCATCACAATCAATGGGTTGTTGACTAGTGTTAAAAACATTCAGCTCTACATGGTCATGTTACCAAAAGACAATTTCAACACTCCATTACGACAATTGATGATGGCATTGACGTCGCCAGAAAGGACGTCCTAAAATCACAGGAATGTGATTACTTGGGTTTTGCACGGTTGAGTATCTAAGACGATGAAGTCCACAGAAAGAAAAAATTTATCAACCTTGATTAACACATCTTCAACAATACCACGGGGATTTTCACGTATCTGTCCGCTAATTGTAGAGTAATGTGTGGGCTTCGCCCCAAGGCCCAAATTGCACATACACAAAGTATGGCAATAGATTCACACTTGCTCCTAAGTCTAGCAACGCCTTTTTCGACCACATGGTCACCTATGGTGCATGTAATTGTTGGACTACCCGGGTCTCTAAACTTAGTTGGAATCTTGTTTTGGATTATGGAGCTCACTTGCTCAATGAGAAAGGCACGCTTATGCACATGAAGCTTTCGCTTTTGTGTGCACAAGTCCTTCAAAAACTTAGCATAGGTGGGTATTTGTCTCGATTGCTTCGAGAAATGGAATGTTTATGTTAACTCTTTTGAACATTTCCAAAATCTCGTTGTATTGGTTACCCCCTTTATCGCCGCACCAACCTTTGTGGGAATGGAGCAATAGGTGCATGACTTGGCAAAGAAACATTTATATCAGTAGGGCTTTTAGTTTTATCAACATGCTCGATTCTTTTTCTACAAGTAGATGTTTTCTCTAAAGTTGTTGTGTGTACTGGTGAGTCTGATTTAGACTCGCTTGACTGTGGTACACCTACATTGTTCTCAAAAACTCTACCACTACGGAGAGTGGTGACAGCATTTACATGACTATGTGAAGTTTCATTGCAGTTAAATACCCGCTTGAAACACATTCTTTGGATTTTGTTGGGGTTGACTAGGAAGTTTGCCTTTTCTCTCTCATTCAATGCATCACAGATTTGACCCATCTTAAGTTCTAGACTTGTGAAACGTTGGTCGGTGGTTTTCTCAAGTTGTAAAGGTTTTGGGTCAAAAGATTCGACACCGTCTTCAAAGCTAGGCTTTTTTCTCTACAGGTGCACCGAGGGATGTGGTTGTACTTGGGGGTTTCTAGGATATGAGTATCCTTGGTTGTTATTTGTTGTTCCCCCTTGTACAGTGCCCTTTGACCATGATAAGTTAGGGTGATTCCTCCACCCCGGGTTGTAGGTTTGAGAATACGGGTTGTTCTCTTGCCTATGGTATAATGCATTGGCTTGCTCGGTTTTAGACTCTTGAAATGCATGTAGGTCCGGACAGCTGTCCACTAAGTGGCCGTAGCTATGGCATGCGGCACAAGTGGCCATTTCAATTTGGTGACGGAGAGTAGGGGCATTAGATTTTACATTCTTCGCAACTCAAGCACTT
Source organism: Papaver armeniacum (assembly GCA_023531295.1). Lineage (NCBI taxonomy): Eukaryota > Viridiplantae > Streptophyta > Magnoliopsida > Ranunculales > Papaveraceae > Papaver > Papaver armeniacum. Next base: position 408,085 of record JAJJWW010018480.1, on the reverse strand, counting down.
CTATTCTCCGAGCCAAAGATGCCATTTTTGCATTTCCCTCAAAGTCGACTCGATTCTATGGACATTGTTTACATGGGTAGTCCTTTTTGGTTCACTTGGATGGACTCCCACCGTTGAGTCTTTTCAAATACTTCGATTAAGAAAGTCCAAGCCTCATCAGCACTTTTTGTCAATAAATGCACCATTGCACATTGACTCGACCAAGGGTTCGGGTTCTAACATCTAGACCCTCATACAAAATTTGCACGAGTCTCCATTTTTCAAAGCCATGGTGGGGACATTGAGCAATAATTCATTGAATCTTCCAAGTATTTTGCTAGAGTTTCGCCTTCTAATTGCACAAAACCATTTAGACTTTGGCGAATTGTCGCGTCTTATGGTTTGGGGAAAACTTTTTGAAAAACTCTTTTGTGAGGTCATCCCATGTTCCAATGGATCATGGTTGTAGGGCATGAAGCCATGACTTGGCTTTGTCTTTCATAGAAAAGGAAACAATCTCAATTTGAGGGACTTTCCGCATTTGGTTAAAACGAAAGTCCCACAAATATCCTCAAAATCTCTCACATGGTGGTAAGGGTTTTCAAAGATCAACCCTCTAAACACGGGTAACATGTGAATGGTGCTTTTTCGCTCAAAACTACAAAGCATCACCGTGAGAATGATGCAAGAGGGCTGACTTGCCCTAGTTGGGTACATGTAGTCCTTGAGACTACGGGGTGGGTTTGGTTCATCACCCATGGTTTCGGGCTTGGGCTTGTGTTGAAGAACTGGGTATGTTGACAATTTAAATCCCAAAGGATTCTAACTAGTCGATTTGTTTGGTCTCTAAAAGACCGCGATCATAGCCTAGCTAGCACATCGAGTATGTTATCATGCATACATCCAATCAATTTTCAACACAGAAGCACAAATGACACCAATAAAACACGGAATTTAGGACTCAAGCACACACAGAGTCTTGGTTGTTCTTATAAGTGCACAACACCGATTATGTGGGTCTTCACAAGACAGCCTTATACTCTCGCATGTTAATGTGTGCACAAGGCAAGACAGAAATTGTGGTATGGGTGGTAATGGGTGGCAGGCTCACTCAAGGTGAAGTATGTCTTTTGGTTTGTGTGTTTGAAAACACAAGTGAGTCAAAGCTAATACAAAATCGGTTACTTAACAATTCATGCCACAAGATCATAAACAAATTTATAGATGTTGATCCACAGATGTACAAAAGATGCACAATTTCAAAATATTTGCATGGTATATCATTCAAAGCATCAATGTCACCAACGTATATATAACACTCCACGAAAAAGCAAATGAACAATCAAATGAGCAATATCATCACCAACATGCCACAGAGTGTCAATAAGGCCGCTTGACCTCAATTTCATGATGCTTGCACAAAAATCGCGAAAAGGTGGGTTGTGGTGGTCACAGTGAGCTTCAAAGGTTATCATACAACCAAGTATGCTATTCTGGATGCATGATATACCAAGGTGCCGCTAATGTCCTTGGTTTTCACAGAGTTATGCTTTCAAGGTCATGGTATCAATCTGGGCCGCTTGATATCAACCACCAGTTGATATCCATGAGGGCTTGCGGCAAACTAGGCTATCCAAGTTGTAGCTCAAACTCACGGCTTAATGGTGGATGGAGCTCAAGCACGGGCGGATGGGAGCTAAGGAATTATAGCCTGAGAACACAAAAAGACGGCCAGTTTGGTGTTGATCAATACCTAGCAAGAAGTGTTATCATGCAACGAGGGTAGTGCTTAGGTGAGCTACAATTGACCTCGGGGGTGATGGCACACAAACACAAGTTCTCTGATAATAAGAGAAATAATGTTTTCAATGGCCAGATGTGTTATTGAGCTATCATGTACTCATATGCGCAAACCCTAGATATTACAGGTTGGATGCTACTACAGAAGGCACCTAGCTGTGTCCTTATACATGCTATATCATTTATTCGAGTAGCGGGGTTTGAGACACACACCGCCTTGAAAAACCGGGTTTAGGAAATTCCACAATCGTCTGCGCTTTTCCTTGTCTTCCTTGGGTTTGCTCGGCTGTACTTAAGGTAACCCGCTATCTCAACAAATCAACTTCGGTTCTACAATATTGCCAGCTTAAAGCAAGAGCATCAAATACTAATACTTGGAATTTCAAAATGTATATTCTCAAAGTATGAAGATTGGGAGATAATGCCACACAAGAATCTTAATCAGGCAAGCAACAATATGTAATCAGGAGGCAATGCTTATGGTAGTGGTGACTTATGCTCATAGATACAATCGATTCTCGGTGACCGAGATATGCTCTGGCACAAATTTCAAATAGTATATCTTTCCCAAACAGTATCTGTATTGATGAATTGCAATGACTCACTCGTAATATGCCACTTTCTACAAATGCTTAACTACGGATGCACTTTTTATGAAAAGCTCTGATTCCAATGATGCTAAAAGTCTGAAATAATACTAAAGAGCTAAAGATGAAATTTATATGAAATGGGTATGGATTAGCTAAGTACTGATTACAATGAAAAGTGGTTTTTAAAGAGAGTAAAATGCAAAATATAAAACAAAGGGATTATGCTATTACACCAAAATACCAAATTCTGAGATGCTATTAAGTGACATCACGAGATGCAATGATAAAAGAAGAATGCAATAATAAAGCTATAAAGATGCGAAATAAAAATTATTTCATTAAGTTACACTAGCAAGGATTGCAAGTATACAAAGTGCAAGCTAATATGTACAAGACTAGAATGAAAACAGTTGGTAAGCACTAATGAGCAACACAGCAACACTACGAAATCCTCTGGCAGCGGCGCCAAAAACTTGGTAGGGTCGGGAAATATGTTTTGCCTACGTTTAAATCGCATGCACGAAAGGTTTGGGCGAGGGGCAAGCACAAAGTCGATCCTCGTGAGAGATGGAGGTATAAGGTTGATTCTAGTGGTTCACTAACTGATTTTCTAACCAAGAATGACACAATTATAGTTGATTTTGGGTGTCGTACGATCAGGAGTTGTTATTGTATTCTAAGGTAGCAAATATAGATTGTAAACAAGTTGTTAAGAGTACTAAGGTGGTTGAATTCACCTCCTAATCCTATGCTAGGCAGTTCAAATTCTCATTGTGTTCTTGTGCCTTCCCTTGAAGACCTCAGATGGATAATCGATTAACTCACTCCCCTCACTTACCCCTAGTATCAATGGTCTTCTTACAGTACCATTGATCACAGGTGAGTGCAGTTCAAAGGCTAATTATAATCCTAAGCATTACAAACTACAAGAACACTTTGATAATTAGATCAACTTGACATTAAATCAGGGGTTTCATCTACACCTAGTCAAATAATTGTGAGCATCATGCAAAACATTCAAAAATAAATGAAATTGAAAATACAAATTAAAACCCTAAAAAGTTACTCTCCTTTCTCTCATGAAGAATACCTCCCTTTTATACCTCACAATCACTCGAATCTAGTACTCAAACAAAAACCCAAACCTCTTTCCTCCTTTGCTAATCTTCGTCTCCGCTCCATTGATTTGATGTTGGAGAAAACCCTTAGCTCCAACTATCTCAACCTGATTTCTAGGGTATGGAGAAGCTATGATAGAGATTACTTGAGATAGAGTGAGCGGAGCGGCGGTATGGTTCGTATCGTTGAGTGCTGGGGGATGGAGATGGTGGTGGCGAAGTCGGGTCACTGGTATGGTGGGGAAGAGAAGGTAGGGTGGTTCTGGAATTGTCGGGGAGAAAGAGAAGATAAAATGAGAAATGAAGAAGGGAGTGTTTGGTTCGGTTGGGATGAAGAGGGTATGTGGTTTCGGTGTAAGGCGGATGCAGCGAGAAGTGATGAGATGGGTGGAGCGATCGTTGGATGCGGGGGACAGAAATCTCAATGGCTCAGGGCGAATCGGGATGTGGACTCGGGTTATGGGCCGGGTCTTGGATTGCTCTAGCCCATGTCTTGTAAACGGGTTCTTTACTTGTTGGGTTGCAACCGATCGCGTGTGGCTTTGGCTTCCGCTCCATAGACGCTCGTCTCACCTTTACGCTCTTTGGCTCCTCCAATTTCTCCGAGCTTTATTTTACTACCTAAAAACATAAAATTAATTAGTACAAATATTTATTCTTGAAAACGGGAAAATACGAGAATTTGGGATAGCTTCTCATTCAACATGCTTTATTTCCTTAGTTCTTCAACATTCCTTGAAATCTTCGTCACTTCTAAGTACTTCCAACGATTTTGAACGTGTCCAAATCAACATCATTGTTGTTGAAGATCCATACGCATAACAATAATTAAAAACATATGAAAAACTTTGTTCTTGTTAATTATTGTTATACAGTATCATAGTATTATTATACAACATTAAAGTCCAATTGCATCACAACTTTGATAATAATACTATGGTGATATGTATCACTCCCGCTTAGTCAATACTTCATCACACAATGAAAACCACTCCCCCTTACATAATGATCCGTAAACCATATGTATGTAGTGTGAACCAAGGTATTGAAAGCGTGAAGCGAAGCGTGAAGCGTTTTTTATTTTTAAGAAGCGATGCGTATGTTGAAGCGTGAAGCGTTGTTTCATGATTGATGTTTGAAGCGTATTTTTTCCTGTAAATAATAATAGTTTTTTATTAATAATTTAATATTTAGAAACATAATAATTGTTGAAAAAGCGGGGGTCTAACAACCACACCCAATATTTCGCTTAGCAATCTGTATGGACTAACTCCAATATACTTTTAAGAGAATCAACTAGACAGTCAGACTCAATCTTAATAAAAGTATATCAAAGAGTTATATCTCTCTTTCTCGATTCAATACTTACTCAATCCAATCTTACGATTGTACTTATTACGATAGAAATAGCAAGATCAGATCACACAACTACAAGAAAAGTATTATCGTTCTGGCTTCACAATCCCAATGAAGTCTTCAAGTCGTTAACCTACAGGGTATCGATAGAAACCTAAGGTTAAAGGAGAATTGACTCTAGCTAATACAACTAGTATCACACAGGAGGTGGGGGGATTAGGTTTCCCAGTTGCTAGAGTTCTCCTTTATATAGTCTTTCAAATCAGGGTTTGCAATCTAAGTTACCTTGGTAACAAAGCATTCAATATTCACGGTTAGATAAAAACTTGATTAGATTCAAGCTAATATCTTTCAACCGTTAGATCGAAACTTAGCTTGTTACACACAAATGAAATGCACGTTTATTTAGGTTTGTGTAACCGTACCAAACATGTACACTTAGTTGATTCAACAGTAGTTAACCAAATGGTTAGCCATATGAGCACTTTCATATCAACCATATTCTTTTTTACCATAACTAGTTCAAATGACTCAAATGAACTAGTTAGAGAGTTGTTCAATTGCTTAGATCTTATAGAAGTATACAAGACACAATCAAAGGAAAAACGATTTGATTCACTCAAATCGATTCATGAACTTTATAGCCACGGTTTGCAAACTTGCATTCCTTAGTTTATATAAGTTTAAGTTCACGAATAATCGTTTTTAGAAAATAACCAACTTAAGTACGCATACTTGTACGCAGACTTAAGTACCCGGAATAAGTTTGTTTTCAGTTCACAAACTCCAATATAAATTCAAGGGATGTAAACTTCCGACAGTACGCGGACTTGGTACGCGGACTCTAGTTCCGGTTTTCCTGAGCAGCAAAGTACGCATACTTTGGTTCAAGGAATAAGGACTTATACACGTATGATTTACCACATAATGTTTATATCCAACCATGGTTATGTAATCTAAACTCTCATTTCAATCATTGAAACATTCTTAGAGGACGTTATATAGTTGTTGTTCGCACACTATTTTTCGTCAAAGCAATTTTCAAGTAATTGAAACTTAATATGACTTTCGTCACTAGTAAAGATGAACTTGGCCAAAGCGAAAGCTTACCAACACATATTTCGAGAAATAGATAAGCGAGATAAACTCGGCTCGAAATAGCAAATGTGTATAATCAAAGTCTATATAGCAAAACGACCTTTGTCTCAATATAGGAGATAGAGTAGATAGACTTTTGAGTGATAGATAAGTTCAAGTCTCCACATACCTTTTAGTCGATGAAGTTCCACCAGTTCCTTGAGTAGTTCTTCGTCTTTGTATGATGATCGCCATGGAGTCTTGATCTCAACTACACTTTTTATCCTAGTCCGAGACTTGGCTATAAGTAGACTAGAAATCAATACTTATAGTTTTGATCACTAACATTGACAAACATGCTTGAGATAGCAATGCATGCGAGTTCGACCGAGCAGTGCTCTAACAATTGTATAAATTTAATACAAGTCCAGTTAATTTCAAAACAGTAGCGTGGCATAGTGGTTCACTTTAGTCTAAGTAAGTTGAAGGTTCGAGGTTCGAAACCCCCTAAAAATGAGTTGACTAAGTCAAAAAGCGCATCAATTAAAGGAATCTTCCTCTTCATGGTAGATTTGCTTCAAAGCGAATTGGAAAAATATGGAGCGAAGCGTAGCGTGAAGCGGCGCTTCATGGTAGATTCGCTTCATAACTACGCTTCAGAGCGAATTGGAAATATACGGAACGAAGCGTAGCGTGAAGCGGCGCTTTTAAAAACCATGTATGAACCACAAAATAATTCTCCCATCCTTTTGTCAATAAAAATTGGCAAAGGTACGAAAACTACGGGATCATAATGAAATTCTCAAAGAGATACTTCATGACTAAAACAGAACATATCGAATTTGCTTCGATGATTTCTTATAGTCGAAACTTAGTGTATTCATCAAGGAGTTTATAAAGATACAAGATAACTCCTACAATATTCCACAACCGCACTCCCCACAAAGATTTGGCAATTAAGTACAAGTTCAATTAAGAACTCTCCCCCATAATATGTCATTCCTGAAAGAACAACAAGAGCGACCTTACTTTTACAAGAAAATAAGAATCTATTTGGACATTAACAAATTCCATAAAACATGAATTTGTATCTAGTAAACTCAAATAAATTAACCACGAGAAATATTTTAGATTAATTTATTTGGAAATGCTCAACATAAGAAAACTTACGGAGCCATACTGCGGAATCAGGATAAGATCAATACTACGGAATCTTCAAAAGGTCATTCTATCTTTTATCAATATTTGCATAAAGACATAATAAACTTAACTTTTGAGCATATATGAGATAATCACAGTTGACGGAAGTAAACCCTCATACCATATTTTTGCAATATATAAAACCAATAAAGATTAAATACTGCAAAATCATCTTCCAAATACACTACACGAAATCAGGGGTTTTGTAACACCCGATTTTGTAACGGATTTTTTTTAAGTAACGTTGTATCGACGTTGGTAACTTTGTAACGTTGAATATTCGTTGCAATAATTGGTATATGTTACTGAGTTTCGGGAGGGTTGTGGGTAATAACCTTCCTATCCTCAACTTAAATTGCCAAGTTACATTGTTACCCTCCATTACTACTATTAGTGCCTCTATTACTACTATGAGTTCCAAATTTTATCTCACACTCAAGGGCTACCCAGCCTCCCAACGATTCTGGATTTTTTCTCCAACATTTTTTTCCCCATTATAACTCTTCATTTTAATTACCGAAAATCATAAAACAAAACTAAAATCAACGAAATTAGTTTTTCGTTTTTTTTTAATTATGCGAAAATTAAAAGAGAATAAATATGTCGAGAACAACTGAGAGCCTGAGACATTTCTCCACCCATTTCCCTTTTCCTCTCCGTCCATTTTACTCCATCGATTTGAGCTTCGGAAACATCGAGATGCAGCTACAAAGAACTTCATTAACAACATGAATCAGTCAAGTTTTTGGTGAATCATCGATGTAACCCCAAATTTAAGTTGAATCAATCTCTCATAGAAGTTTTGAAACTGATTCACAATCTTGGAAATGCAAATCTGGGTTATCATCATCTAAGGTATTTCATTTATTGGTTTTTCTCTGAATCATTGTTTTTCAACATTTAGGGGTTTAATAATTTTACAAATTGGAGGTTAGAAACTATTGGTTTTGAATTTGAATGATGTAATTTCTGATGGTGTTTATGAAGATGTATATCTTTTAGATTTATATGTGATTGTAGATTTTAGGTTAATGGTTTTTGTGTTTGTTGAGTATGATTAAGAAGATTTGTATATGTAATTGTGGATGTTGCAGTACATTGTATTATGTTTTAAAAATATCTCAGTGTACTTTGTAGGTTTAGTTGATAATTAGACTGAGTCATACATAGTATTTACTTGTTTGTAGGATGTCACAATTTGTTTATAGGATATCTCAATTTGTTTGTATATGGGTGAATTAATCAATTGTGTATTAAAGCAGTAGCTCTAATGAGAATCCCAACCAGTTTCAACAATTTATATGAAAACCAAAGAGAAGCTATTGTTCATAATTTGTTCCTTTTCCCTTGTCAGATTCTAGTTCTTTATGAATTCATTGCCAAAGTAGTTTCTTGGGTTAGTGGTCAGAATACATTATAAATTATAATTAGGTGTGTATATGCCTCCACCAGCACCAAGTAGTTTTGTGGGTCAGTGGAATCATGTAGGTTTCACATGACTCAATCTTGAGTCAAGTTATTACGGCTTTGACAGATGATCTACAATTTGTTATACCTTTTGTTGATAAACTTAGAATCATTTATAGTGTTTGGGTGTAGGATATTGTTACCATTAGTGAATCAAGATTGTAGTATGTTTTGAGAAGCAGTTTCTGCACTTTAGATGAAAAGCGGAGCGAATTAGGATTCGTAATATGTTCCCTTACCTTGTACTAGGATTCTAGTTCTTGATAGAATTCAGATAATGCTTTAGTAAATTCATAGATCATATAATACATTTCAACATACCACAGTTTAACATACCATTGTTCCTTTCATTAGAAATCACAAAGACATCTCCAGCATACCAAATGTAACCCACTATATTCAAATCAACTAAAAAAGAAACCGAAATTGTAATTGCAATTTATTTAACCAGATTTACAAATACCATCACTATAATTGATCAGACCCTAATTCCTAAGTAGTTCCATTACAATCAAACCCATTCACAAGATCCACATCAAAACATGACCCAAAAACCTAGTCTGTAATTCCCTCAAACATCTGATAGATTAACTATTCATACCAGGAAAAACTAGACTATTACCCCCCCTGCAAACACACACCTTAATTACAAACAAACTAAAACGGTTACCCCCCCTGCAAACACCTTAAACCACTAAACCTTAAAACTGTTAACACCTTAAAACTGTTAGCAGTTACCATCTGCATAACAATATCAAAAAAAGCCCATCTATTCTAAAAAAAAAAAAAAAAACATCCGAATAGCAACATAACCACAAGAAAACCTCTGTCAGCAGATTCAGCAACATGAGGAAAATCAGCAATATGAGCAAAAATCAGCAAACACCTACAAGATTTCTTTGAATTTTCACGAAGAAGCACTTAGTCCGATTTCACAAAATAGAAGATTTCCCATCGAAATCTTGTTGATGTTCCAGGGATGATTATTCAGAATTATCACCGCTATTCTCATTGCTCTGCTGACTGTTATCGTCGTCGTCGTCGTCGATGCCCATCTCATCATCGCTGTAATCATTGCTATACTGACTGCCTTTTATAGTTGCACTTCCATAACCTCCATCACCTGCATCTTCACTTCATTCATCATCTTCATTCTCTTCCTCCAAATATCATGCATCCTCAATCTTCTTTTCTCTCTTCCTCCTTTGTTTCTCTGTCTCAGAATTTCTCTCATAATCATCACTTCTCTCAAAATCATCATCTTTCTCTTCAGAATCACTTTCTGTTTCACTGCGGGTCTTTCTCCAAATAAATCTTCTCCCCTCATCTCTTTCCTCTTTTTCTTTAGCTTTCCTCACATCTCTTGCAATTCTCTTCCTCTTTCATTGTTCATAAAATGGAGCATTTTCCTGACGAACTCTTTCGAACTCAATCAGACGATTTCTCTTGTCAATCTCTTGCTGCAGAAAATCCCTCAAATTCTCCAACTCTCTAGTACACAGAGTTTTGGCAACTTTCTTGGCGAACTTAAAAGGTGCAGAAGGCTGATTATCTCCGTTAGCATTGTTTCCTCCCAGATCACCCATTATCTCTAATCTATGTTTTCTTTTCTTAATTTCCTTGCCTAATTTAGGATGATTTTTGTATATTTTAGAAATTCTTTGTTTAATTTCCTTTTGTAGAGAAGATGACATTAATAGTCATGTAAGGAATTCGGTGGAACGTCTCGTCCATTAGTAATTCACGCCTATTCAAAGGCATGCGCAACAAGTCCTAAACCCATCATAATAACTCATGCACACCAACATTTCTAATGGGAGTGTACCAAATTAGTGTGTGTGTGTGTGTTGGGGGGGAGGGGGGGGTTCCAAAATCATATAAGAGAAAACTGGTTTTGCCTTGGGGCTGGTACGCCCCCCACTAATTTGGTACACCCCCATTAGCCTAATTGCAGACTCTTCTGATTCTCAATATCTAATAAACCTGCCATTAAGGGGTTGATAGACAGTTCAACTAAACACTAATTATCATATTTGATTTTTTGGTAGATACTGCAGAGCCAGCACCTGTTGAGAGATATGATGTGGCGCTGGTGTACTGCATCTATAATGGCAGTGTTCACACCTGAAATGGCTTAACATTGATGCCACAAAATGCCTAAATTTTTTAAAGAAAAATAAAAAGGTCTAGAGAGTTTCGAACCTCCGACCCCAAACTTACTAAAACTAAAGCGAACCACTGTGCCTCACTACCGTTTTTGACATTTGATGGACTTGTATTAAATTTATATATTTATTATCTTCCTAAATATTAAATGAAGTTGTGTATTGATGGGCCATATCTTGAACTGCAGCATGGTTTGGATCAGGCATCATGCCATATCTCAATACCCTGGTCACTGAGTCCTGACCAAGAACTAATTAAATCAACTAATGTCAAACAAATTAGGTCAAACAAAATAGGTCAATGATAGACGCATTTATGTGTATATTAGTCTCAATTCTCTGTAATGTTAGTACTCGATTTTGCGCTTATATTGGTATTTTATGTCTTTGTAGGTGTTTTTGGAGAAATAAGCTTTTATGGGAAAATTGGCTCGAAAAGTGGTATTTGCGCTCGTGGGAGAAAATTACTATTCGGATCCCTCATTTGGATAAGGGGCACCTTAATCACTTAGGGGCTACCACTTGCTATTCGCACCCCTGGCTTGGATAGGGGCACTCCATCCCCTAGCTTTTGAATTTGAATTTGGCGGGAAACCAATTTGTGTCTCACCTGCCTGAAGTTGCGCATTGATTCTGGACGTATATTTTGTGGGATTTTAATTGGATATGATTTGGTATTAGTCCGGTGCATCAAAACAAAGAAGATTGTCGATTCAATCACGTTAAAAAAGGAAGCTTCTCGGTGTTCTTGATAAAGCAAGGGCGAACATATATCGGGCTTAAAAGAAAATGAGATTTTCAAGGGATTTTGGACAACAAATCAGTTAATTACCTTGTCTAAAGGAGTACTGACGTGTTTGGGACCTAAAAGTGGAATCAAATCATCATATATTTGTTATAATTTCCTAAAACAGGGATAAAAAAATATTCACGCAAACAGGGAAGGAGATGTTATTCACGGGAACTAAGAGAATCAAGTTCATGTTTGATATGGTAGAAATGGAAATAATATCTTCTCTGAAGATTTTATTACACAGTTTAGGGAAGGATGGAACAATCCAGACGCGTAAACAAGGAAGAAAAGGAAAAAATCCCGTGCCTTGGGAGAAAAGAAAAAAAGATGGAAAGAGAAGAGATTTTCGGGATTTAATTACCCTGTTGTGTATATATAGGCTTCTGGGAGGTCGAGCAAGGGGGTCGGAGAGTTTGGGGTCGATTGGAGGTAGAAAATCACGCTGCAGGAGTAGTTGCAGCAGCAGCAGGTGAAGAGGAAAAAGAGAGGTTACAGACGACACTTCAGAAGTGTCGTTCTGAATAACACGAAGAACAGACTCGCAGAGGCAGTCTTTTATTCTACAGCAACATAAAACTATCGTTCTCTTCACAGTCTTATTCCTTTGTAACAGTGAACTCTGTAACGCCAATACAGCGTTGCAGATTGGCTGAGTTATATAATTTCTTCAATAAAAACACCTTTTGAGCCATGATTTATTATTTTGAGCGTGTTTTTACCATGAGGAGCTAAACCCCATCACTGAGACGAAGGAGGAAGCTGGATATCATTTATGTGGTAACTTGAATTAATTCTTATTTACTTTTTGCACTGTTTATAATTGTTTTATGATTTTTATTGAGTGATTGTTATTTCAATTGATGGGTCATGCTTAGCTTAAATGATTTGATGTCCCATGCTTTAGATTTACAGTCATTGCTTTCAAAAATCTATCTTCGCAAATATTAAGAGTCAATAAATTTTGTTATTTGAGCCATAAATATCCTAGGATTAATTTCTGAACCACATGAATATGAGAAACAGTGAAATCCTGAGTCCCAGTATCTCTCAACATTGTTAGAATCTTTTCTTTGTTTTTAGTATTTTTGTTTATTAAGTCTAAAATCAATTCTAAAAAAAAAGTCTGAGCGAACGATACTCTACTTACCACTTGTAAAACTACATCAGTCAAGCAAAATAAAATCAGCACACTTGTGTATAGATGGGCCATATCTTGAATTGCAGAATTTTTTGGCTCAATCATCATGCCATATCTGATATCTCAATACCCTAGTTATCAGTTCATCTAATTCCATTGATTTGAGCTGCAGAAAACTTCAGCAACAACAAGGAATGAATCAATCAATTCTTCTGTGAAACTTTGATGTAACACTAGATTTAAGTTTAATCGATCTTTCATAGAAGTATTGACACTGATTCATAATCCAAGGTATTTCTCATTCATTCATTTGTGGGTTTCTTGTAGATTCAGCTGCAGAAAACTTCTTCAACAACAATGAATCAATCGATTCTTCTATGAAACACCGAGTCAAGCCTGGATTTTAGTTTAATCGATATCTCATAGAAGTATTTATAGTGATTCATAATTTTGGAAATGCAAATCTTGGTCATCTTCATCTAAGGTATTTCTCATTCATTCATTTGGGGGTTTAATGATTTTACAAATTGGAGGTTACACACTCTTGATTTTGAATGGTGTTATTTCTGATGGTGATTATGAAGTATGAACATCTATATGTTTCAGATTTTAGGTTTATTTTTATGTTGCTGTGAATTGTATCCTGTTTTGAGAATCTTTTGGTGATTATGAACATCTCAATTGCATGCTTTATGCCTCCACCAAGTGGTTTTATATGTCAGTTGGAAGATGATAATAGAGTCAGACATAGTATTTGGTTGTAGGATGTCAGCATTGGTGAGTAAATCTTGTACTCTGTTTTGAGAATCAGCATCTCAGGAATCTTTGTGATTTGTGTTCATTGTCAGATTGTAGAATTTGGTGTGTGGGTTGTATATGGTAAGTAGGGGTTGTGTCAATTATGTGCAAGTCGAATATGACGCAACCAACACAAGACAATTCTTGTTAGTCATGTATTGACAGAAGATATAAAGATATAAAGATCAAACATATATAGATGTTCGTAATTTGACCCTTCGCCATATTGTAGATTAAGACTAGGTGTGTATATGAATTTCAAACATGCTACAATTTCAAAGATGCAGGGCAACTATTAAGAAACACTAAATTGAATTGTTTTCAGTATACATTTTTTTTATTACAGTTTAGTATTGTACATGTTCCAGTTCTTTGCATTGTAGTTTTAATTTCTAGATTACAACCTGCATCTCCAACATTATCGACACACAATCATCAAACAATATAAATAAACTGACTTCATCATATTGCATTTCATAAAGTTACAACCTTTCTGTTTATTCATGTTGAGCAACAACAACACTATCATGTTCATAATATCCAGTTACACACAAAAAATCCAAGTACCAAAAGCAAAATAAACATAACTTTCCCATGTATCATCTCCTGCATTTTTAGACTCCATTGCCATAACCAAAAAAGAAATCATGATTCATTGACTTACCATATTCCCTTAAGGATTACTCGTTATACCCGATCACTCCTCATCAGACCCTTCCTCCTCATCAGACTCTTACTCCTCATCAGACTGATCTTGTTGTACATATTTCGGGTCATCATCTTCATCTTCATCTGACTCCACTTCGGAATCGGTCTTTCGGGCCAAAATTTCATCATTAATCCTAATAATCTCATCTTCGCGAAAAACCGCAAGTGACTCATCTAGGTCAGATGAGTAACAATATGTATTGGAGATATTACTGACACTATGAACAACAACAACTGGCTCTTCATCTTCGGTAGCACTTGCATCACTATCGCGCCACCCATATTGTTTTGCCTCTTCCGCCTTGATCTCCTCCATTTCCGCCAACCTAATCCTTTTCTCCCACACTGCATAGTACTTTTCCTTCTATGCTTCATCTTTGAAGGGATCACGAAGACGCTTCTTTGGAAGAATCTCTACTGGTTTCCTTGGAGAAATCTCTACTGGTTTCTCTTGTCCTTTATTTACCGCAGCATTCATATCTTGCCAGAGAGGAGCGAGTTCAATATCACTCAAAAAATCACTTACTCTCTTTTGTACTTTCTGGAGATCATCCTTGGTCATCTGCCCAATCATCTGCATAGTGGTGGATAACCTTTCTTGTCTTTGCCTCTCTTCCCACTCTTTCAATTGTTGCTCTTCAGTCATGGGGGCTTTACCCTTTCGTATGCGTCTATCATCATCACCAGCCATTTTGATTGATTTGATTTAGAAAATAAATCAGAGAATAGTTGTCTCCCTCTACAAATTTTCTCTCTGCCTTTTGGTTTCCCCATTATTAACTAGTCTAACCTAAAAGACACAACAATTGGTAACAGAAATAAACTCTAAATTCTTGTAGGGTCCCACCTATTCCCAAGAGAAAGCTTTAATCGGTAATATCACCTGACAATAATAACTGCCAATTTCGGTCTAACTTCAGACGGTTTTGTGGTTGAAAACTTGAATGGGGAATTTTTAACGGTACCCCTACTATGAAGAGTAAAAAACGCTTATATAAGGTAATTTGGTCTTTTTCACAGTCGCTTGAAATTTGCTGCCGGCGAGGGTAATTTTGTCATTTCACCATCGCCGTAAAATTTGCTCTAGCTTTGGTCATTTTTCACCGTCGCCGAAAAATTTTCTTTCACCGTCGCCGGGATAGTTGCTTTCTTAGTTGCCGGAAAATTTGCTTTAGCCGGAAAATTTGTTTTCGTCGTCGCCGAAAAATTTGCTTTTACACTCGCCGGAAAAATTCCTTTCTCGGAAATTTTGCTGTCACCGTCTTCGGATCCATCCAATCTGATATTTGTCATCAAAAACCTCACATAGACGAGAACATTGGGTATGTATATGGTAATCTCTTGCAAGCTGAGTTACATAATAGGTTGCAGAATCTACTCAGGATCCATCCAATCTGATATTTGACATCAAATACCTCACCTGGACGCAAGGTAGTCAATATCGATTGTACAGACAGATATTACAAGTTTTTATCGGGTATCGGAAAATACCTATACGATATTGAAAATATCAGCGATACAAAGATGGAACGATATTATCGGTTGTACATGCCGGTATAGACCGATATATCGGTTTTACTTATACACCGATAATATCGGTTTTAGTGAATAAATTTTCCATCAATATGCATATAGTCTTTACAAACAAGTACAACGTCAATTGGAGAAGGTAAAAAGTCCTAATATATTTATGA
This sequence comes from Papaver armeniacum, assembly GCA_023531295.1. Classification (NCBI taxonomy): domain Eukaryota; kingdom Viridiplantae; phylum Streptophyta; class Magnoliopsida; order Ranunculales; family Papaveraceae; genus Papaver; species Papaver armeniacum. The sequence goes on along the minus strand of JAJJWW010018480.1, from coordinate 392,202 downwards.
TATAAAATCAACGACTATATGGTAGGATATAAAATGGAAACCATATTTCGATTACAAGGCCGTGAAATGTAAAAGATAAAAGTGAAGGATAATAAGATACATTTACCGACATAATGGGATAACAATCACAATGCTGACTAATAAACCACCTTGTATTTTGGAAATTTGAGATATATGCATAATTTTTATTATTTTTTACTATGGTTTTATAAATATATGAAATTCTAGTTCTAATGATGTATCACCGATAAAAACCGATATTATCTTTTGTATAGGTGTATCGGACGACCGATACGAGACCGATACGCGATATTAACTACCTTTCCTGGACGAGAACATTGGGTTTGTATATGGTAATCTCGCAAGCTAGTTCTATAATAGGTTGCTGAACCCACTTAGGATCCATCCAATCTGATATTTGACATCAAAAACCTCACCTGGACGAGAACATTGGGTCTGTATATGGTAATCTGGCAAGCTGAGTTCCATAATAGGTTTTAGAATCCACTCAGGATCCATCCAATCTGATATTTGACATCAAAACCCTAACCCGGACGAGAACATTGGGTCTCAGATATGGTAATCTCGCATGCTAGTTCCATAATAGGTTGCGAATCCACCTCTGATCCATCCAATCTGATATTTGACATAAAAACCTCACCCTGACGAGAACATTGGGTCTCGTATATGGTAATCTCGCAAGCCGAGTTACATAATAGGTTGCAGAATCCACTCAGATCCATCCAATCTTATATTTGACATCAAAACCTCACCCGGACGAGAACATTGGGTCTCGTATATGGTAATCTTGCAAGCCGAGTTCCATAATAGGTTGCGTAATCCACTCAATCCATCCAATCCGATATTTGACATCAAAAACCTCACCCGGAAGAGAACATTGGGTATGTATATGGTAATCTCGCAAGCTAGTTCCATAATAGGTTGTTGAATCCACTCGATCCATCCAATCTGATATTTGACATCAAAACCTCACCGGACGAGAATATTGGGTATGTATATGGTAATCTTGCAAGCCGAGTTCCATAATAGGTTGTTGAATCCACCTCGGATCCATCGAATCTGATATTTGACATCAAAACCTTACCCGACGAGAACATTGGGTTTGTATATGGTAATCTCGCAAGCTAGTTCCATAATAGGTTGCGTAATCCACCTCTGATCTATCCAATCTGATATTTGACATCAAAAGCCTCACCCGACGAGAACATCGGGTCTCAGATATGGTAATCTCACAAGATGAGTTCCATAATAGGTTGCGTAATCCACTCAGATCCATCCAATCCTATATTTGACATCAAAACCTCACCTGGACGAGAACATTGGGTCTATATATGGTAATCTAGCAAGCTGAGTTCCATAATAGGTTGCTGAATCCACTCAGGATCCATCCAATCTTATATTTGACATCAAAAACCTCACCTAGACGAGAACATTGAGTCTGTATATGGTAATCTTGCAAGCTGAGTGTGCCTCATTTTGCATCCGATTATGTGTTTGACCATAAATTTGACCAACTTGACCACATATTTGACCAACTTGACTACATATTTGACCAACTTGACCACATATTTGACCAACTTGACTACATATTTGACCAACTTGACCACAAATTTGACCAACTTTATCTTGATCCGGACGCCTTGGACTTCGATATTTTGAGAGAAAAAGCAAATCTCTCCTCAATTATTGTACTCTTTTATCTTGTCCGAAAGGTTTGGCTCTCAAAATTCGTTTCCCTCTCACTTTCCCAATCTAATAACTCTTTTTGGTATCCATTCCCTCACAAATTTGAAACCCTATCTGATTTCCCTCTCAAATTTCATTTCCCTCCTCCGACTCAATAATTGCAGCTCTCCTCCTGTTTTATTAAAAGATAGAGACGAAGAACTCAGACCTTTTTCCCATCTTTCACTGTATCTCATTCAATCTCAAGGTGTTTTCTTTGTGCCTTTTAGCTACGAATAGATTTATCAAAATTGTTTATTTTTCTCCTTTAGGGTTTCAATTCATTTAATAGATATGTATGAAGATCACTGGTATGTTTTAGATTTGTACTTTTCCCTTTAAAATTAGGTTTTTACTGGTTGTAATCTCAATAGATTTTAATAAGATATATATTTTCAATTTTTGTTGTTGTTGTTGTTGTTGTTGTTGTTGTTTACTGCTTAACATCCATACTGTTTACTGCTTAACATCCATTTGTAATGTCTTTCAATGGATTTCTGCTTCATTTAAGGTTTACTGATTTTTAGTGGTTTGCATTATCTTTCAATAGTTTGTTCTAATCTATATTCTTTATATGCTGATGTTTACTGCTTTACATTCTTTTTTCTCTTGGATGTTGTAATATCTTTCAATAGATTACAACCCAAATAAGGTTTATTCAACTGTAATCTCATTCATCAGATTGCTGCTCTAGATTTTTTGTTGTTTGGTTGTAATCTATTTCCCTTTTGTTCAGTATGCGGTTTGTTGTTACGGTTCCTATATGGACAGTATTGGTCATGTAAATCTGTTTAAGCGTTTGAATAAATTCATTATTCGAAAAAATCAACTTTGTCAAAATGAATTTATTCCATCCCTTAGAGAGTCTTGCAGGATTAGTATACACCCACATCAATATGAGTTGTATCATTCGTCTAAGATTCTAGCCATTCCCATGAACACGATGCTGCTGCAGGTTTCCTTTTAAACCGCAAGTTTGTTTTGACACCTATTACGATCTATTCAACAATGAAGTTTCTATAAATGATTTGATTCCAAGTTGTTGAACATGAATTGAAGGATTGGCATACAACCAAAAAAGCACTGGAAATTCATTTTTATGCCTAAAGATACAACACCCAGCACAGAGTTCTATTTCCCTCTTTTTCTGTATGTGGTTTGTTGTCATGTTTCCTATATGGACAGTATTGGTCCTGTAAAGCTGTTTAAGCGTTTGAATAAATTCATTAACTTTGTCGAAATGAATTTATTCCATCCCTTAGAGAGCCTTGCAGGATTAGTATACACCTACATCGATATGAGTTGTATCCTTCATCTAGGATTCCATCCATTCTCATGAACACGATGCTGCTGCAGGTTTACAACAACAAAAGAACAAGATATGCATTTTTATTCCAGAATAAACAACTCACCACAGAGAGTTCTCATAGAGAAGACATATTACTGTATATCTTAATTTTCCGTGAACTCTGTGTAGGTGTGTTGTTTATTTTGGCACAAATCAAGCTCACCTTATTGAGATCGATGCCGCAAACCTTACAAGTAACCTCTTTAATTCCAGTTGGTGAGTAAACTCTTAACACATTAGAGTTTCTTGCATTACTCATCATTATTATGGTCTATTTCCCTTGATGAAAATTGGATGATTTTTACTACCCTTCACTATATTTTTTCAGGATTCATCGATGCGACTTGAAGCTGTGTAAGTGTGGAAAAAATTCATAGTTAACAAGTGCATATCTTGTAATGTATTTTTGCCACCACTTACATAGCTTTGCAAGTTGCAGGTTTCCTTTTCTATCTCAGGTTTGTTTACTAACCTATTTTTATCTCTTCATATATATGATTTACATGACTCCTGCCAACAGGTGCAACTTACCACCATAGATTTTTCAGAGAGGATACGTATTAGTCGTTAGGTTTGTTGTAAATAAAGGAGATCGATGCAGCTAATCTGACAACTAATATGTTTTCCTCTCTAATTCCATTGGTGACTAAACTCTTATGATAATTAATTTCCCTTGTCATTATTTTATCTTGACCGAAATACTTACCTACTACCATTCTCTTATTATTTTCTGAGGACTCATTGATTGGAAGACTTGAAGTTGGAGATGCGTTAGTGTGGCAGTACCATCTGAAGTGAAGAACTAGATAAGAGACTGTTGTCTGTTCCTGCAAGGCTATTCAAGAGCTGGAATAAATGAAGTTGCTTCAAATGATTTTATTCTGAGCTCTTGAATAGGTCTTGTAGGAGAGGCAACAATGAAAGAACAAGATATTCATTTTTATGCCAGAACAAACAACTCACCACGGCGAGTTTTCGTAGAGAAAAAGCATATTACTGTATATCTTAATTTTCCGTAAACCCAATGTAGGTGAGTTTTTTATTTTGGCACAAATCAAACTCACCTTATGGAGATCGATGCTTAATACCAAACAAGTAAACCTCTTTAATTTCAGTCGGTGAGTAAACTCTTAACCCATTAGAGTTTCTTGCATTACTTATCATTATTATTGTCTCTTTCATTTGATGAAAATTTGGTTGCAGGTTAGGTATACAACAACAAAAGATGAAGATGTTCATTTTTATGGCAGAAGAAACAACTCACCACATTGAGTATTTGTAGAGACATTACTTTTCTGAATACTCGATGCATATGCGTTGTTTCTCTTGGCACAAATGATGCTTACCTTATGGAGATTGATGATGCATCAAGCCTGACAAGCAACCTACTTAATTCCAGTTGGTGAGTAAACTCTTACCACAGTAAAGTTATGTGCATTACTTATCATTATTATGGTCTCCTATAAATGAAATATTTGGTTGATTCATACTACCATTCTCTTTGCTTTTTTAGGATTCATTGATGCAAACACCTGAAGTCGTACAAATGATGAACAAGTGAGGAAATGTTGGCCTTGCAAAGCTGTACAAGCGAGGGACTAACTTGGAACCAAGATCAAGATTCTTGAATTAAGTTTATCCCTGCCATTGTATTTGCGTTGCAGGACATTGATAGAGAAATATAATTAGAACTGTTGATGTGCAAGAATACCTGGACATGTAGACAAGTTGGAAGATATGAGACAGTGTTGGTCCTGCGAAGCTGTGGAAGTAGGACAATTGAGAAGTAACACCTTCTCGTCTCTAATTGGTGAGTTAACTCTTACTACAACTTTTCAGACTTTTTCATATGAACCGTGTATGTGAATTTCCGCCATAATTCTCACAAATAAATATAAACTTTTGATACTTAGGTTGTGAGTGTTCAAATTATTATGATTGAATGGTATTCAACAATGAAAATTTATGAAATCCAGAATGACAGTGCACATGTAACTGAATGATTCTTTGTCTCTCATGCGAACATTGTTTCTAATTTGATTGTCACTAATTTTATTGTTTGCAGAATCATGTAAAACGAAATGCCCAAATTACTGATTGAATCTTTCTCTCCTATGAGATCAGTTTCCAATTTTGGTTTTTATTTCCTTTATTATTTTGTCAGGATACTAGAATTGATGGAAAGAGCTGGTTAAGGCTACTATGATGTCAATGGACAACTTCTTTTGGCGGATAACAACTTTTTTCAGCCAAGGTATATATAAGGCAGAACAACACTTGCTTATATTTAGAAACTGCTGAAAAATACAACCCTTCTCATTTGATTATAACCATATAGGGAACCATGTATTTTTTAAGCTTAAGCAGTTTTTCCAATGTAAAGATGATACTCGTATGTACTTTACATATGTGAATGATTGAGGAGTATGTATTCCAGAATAATTGAATGAATGAATTCCTTATGCTGCTAGAATGAGAATGTATGTATTGTGGAATGAGATTGAATTCGAGAATAATTGAATGACCAATTCCTTGTGCTAGAATGAGAATGTATGTACCATGGAATAAGATTGAATTATGGGTTTGATTCAAAGATTGCTTTGTTCGAAATGAATTGCAATGCAAACTTCCTCGTAAACTAATTATATTGCAGCTTCATAAATTGATTGCATTGCATTGCAGGGGCCAATTATGGGAGCTTATTTATAACGTAAAAAACGTTTTTTTTTTGAAAACTATTTTTTTACCAACGTCAATCAACGTTATAAAATCTGTTAGTAATTAGCACACTGCAAATTCATTATCATTAAATCAATCTTCAACGTCTAAAGCCGTTAGTCTATCTCTACAAGCGATAGACATGTGGTAGACGGTAAATCAGTTGTTACGAATCGAATCGTTACAGTCAGCTGTTACGAATCGAATCGTTACAGCAAGTTGTTATATCATAAATGTTACAATGAAACATCAACGGTTGAAGCCGTTACTTTAACGTTAAAAACAATTGACACGTGTCGCATGCCACTGTTAGACTCGAGCTATCACGGTTTTTAATCGTTACAATAACTGTTAAATCCAATCCGTTACAATCAGCTAAGCAACGATTAAAATCGTTGCTGTAGCTGTTATAAGAAAGGACAGGTGGCATTAAGCCAACCGTTACACACAAAGTCGCCGTTACAGTATCTGTTACACCGAATCAGATCTAGCTTAACCGCGATCATCAAGACAATAACGGCTATCTGTTACAAAAAAATACATCAGATAAATCTTGTGCCGACTAGATAACTGTTGGCGTATTTATTCCAACGAACGAAACCATTATTTAATAAAATTTTATTGTAACGAAATGAACCGTTAATAAATTATTGTAATACTAATACCAACGACACTTTTCCAACGTTTTTCTGACGTTACAATATATAGATACTAACGTTAACGTTACAAAATCCCTGATTTCGTGTAGTGATAACTTAGAATTTAAATAAATAAATCTAAAAACATTGCAAGATGAAATTGTTGGCAATAGCTATGTGTAATCACAATATTTGATATTCCAAACCCTAGTTATCCTTCAAAAATATAAGAATAAATTCTCATAAGAAGTTTCATAGGCATTAAAATTCTTGAAAAATTCTTTATCGTCCCCGAACTCCTTGTCGACTACAGAACCTTCATGACTGATGCCGAACCAGGGCCTTCTAAATTTCAAGAGATCTTAAAAGAATATCCCTTATTTGTTGCATCTCCATCCTTGTGTCTTTCAACTCTTCAAGAGCACCAGAAAACTTCTGCAGATTTGAGGATTTAGCCCTTGGTTTCTTCATATTCTTTCTTTTTCTCTTCAAACTTGTAGAGGAATGATATTTACCTTTTTCCTTCGTGATTGATGGCTCAACAATCATATTGACATCTTTTCCATCAGAAGACATGATGCTTGGAGTCTCCATTCAAGTATGGGACTGTGAGAAAAATAGCCAACACCATCTCCACAAGCATTTTCAGTAAAAAGAGTAAAATCCATTTTATCCTCCAGAGTGGTTGAACAAGTTTCTCCAGGAAGAATATCAAGATTGATGTACGTATTGCTAAAATTATCAAAATTAATATTTTCGCCAAGGAGTGCTACACTTGATTTTTCATCTTCATTTGAATCATAAAGATCAGACATTTCATAAAGAGTTGCAGCAAGACCTTTGTTTCCAGTGTATTTTCTACGATTTGGACTCTCATTTGCAAAATAACCAAAAACTTTACACTTGAAGCATTGCGGCATATCCTTTTGTCTCTTTCATCATTTTTTAGTTAATCAAATTAAAATTTGATACGAAATTTTACTCAGATTAAAAAAATTGATAAGAAATTGATCAATCATAAGTTTGATAAAGAGTTACTTACTTCAAGAGTTCTACTTCAGCTTCTTTTACTCTGTTACAGTTGATCAATCATAATTTTCGTATCCTTAGTGTATGTTGGAGACGGATTTATCAACAGGAAGGCTTATGAACTCTAAGTGAGAGTTTTGATACGCAGGGACGGAGCTAGGATTTAGAAAATGGGTGGGCAACTTATCAATTAACACATATTTTAGGGGGTGCAAATGAGTAAAAATCCCTAAAATTTGGCTTGAAAGATCATAATTGGGCTTGGGAGCCATTTGGGTTGGGTGGGCAATTGCACACCCACCCTTCCATGTGGCTCCGCCCCTGTTGATAAGTATCGGAAAAAGTGAGAGTTTTGATACGTATCGGAAAAATAAAAGATATATATATAGCACGATGAAAAAGGGATGAAATTTTTGTTCGTTTTTTAGGTAGCTACCATATAAGCAGTTCGGTTTCTACATTATCGAAAACTGTAAACGGAAAATCCAGTTAAGACTAGAACATGTCAAGAAGGAAGGAGGGGCCACTTACTCGGAATATATGGCCCGCCCGACCATAGCCGGACCGCTTATATATACCCTCTTCAAAAGCCAAAATTCTGGAATAGCCATTGAACCCGCTTTAACTCGACAAAAAGCCGACACTCACTGTAAGATAAAAAAAAATTACAATTTGAACTTATCATATACCAGGTTTTCTTTTATTGCCTTTTTCTTTTGAAACTTTTTCTTTGAAAATTCATCACTGACGGTCTAACGCTTCGTTTGTACACGATTTTACAAGATTTTTAATCTTGATATTGGGAGGTGTAGCTTCTGACTGTTTAAATTACAGAGATGTCGCTGATAAGGTATTATGATGAACTTGCTGTTCCCAAAATATTTAGGGTAATCTCTGGTTTTTACTTTCTTTAGAAATAAAAATTAATGATAAGTTCTTATTCTTCTTATTGTATATACATCTGTCTGTGTTTCTTGATATGTAATCAATCCTGTTGGACCCGTTGTATCTACAGCGGAGGAGAGTCAGACCCTCAAGCAAGCATGTGTGTCAGAACTTTCATAAAAAAGAAGAAGATGATGCCTCGTCAGTGGGTTCACACAGTGATCCTTGTCCAGAAGAATACGAATCTGATGATGACATTGTCTATTCGTCGAGCTCATGCACCCTTGAGATAAACGAAGATGATATGCCAGTGGGCAGACTCGGTAATTTGCATCTAGACGATGTAATGTTCACGGTTGTGGTTGTAGAATCCCGGTTGTGGTTGTAGAATCCGAGGATGAAGACGACGAATCAAGATACAGACGAAGACGAGGATGAAGAAGAAGAAGAAGACAACGATGTAAGGATGAAGTAGAGTCTCAGCAGGGGAAGAAAGTAGATGAGGGAACTGATCCTGAGTTTGATTCTTGCAGACCGTCAAAGATGGAAAAACCGTGTCAGGAGGCAGTAAATAAGCTGAAGGAAATGCGGGCTTTTGTGCCTGTAGGAGGACCATTTGATGGGAGGCATTATTTTTACATACATGGCTATTATAGTTTAGGAGAAGCATATGGGGATTATGGAATTGTTATACTGAACAATTCCAGACAACCAATAGCTGCTTACTGTGGATCTCCAAAGGAGGGTCATACCTTTATCACCTTCATGTGGGAATGAAGAGAGGCTTACAAATCGCTTCTAAACGGGGACTTACTCGGGTTAGGTGGGCAATCAATTCAAATAGAGCTGTGCGCTACTTTAACCACGTTTTCGCAGATTGCGATATGCTAGATGGTGCCTTTCATTCCCTGCATGATGCTGTTTATGCTAAATTTTGTTGGAAGTGTTTGAGTAGAATAATGTTTTTGACTCCTGCAAGATTCAAGGAGCTGGCTCCAGTTATCAATGGTATCATAAACCTGCAATACGATACCAAGTTCAAATATAGAGATTACTGTGAAGTACTCTTATATGATGCTGCATATTATGCGGCACAATGTGGAGCAAAAGCACTTTTGAAGAAGATGAGACAGGAAGTGAGATTGCCAGGTGAGGAGCAAAAAATTGAGATGAAGATGCAACATCCTGAGAAGCTCACACCTATTGTGAACAGTGAGAAGAAATCACTTGGATGCGAATGTTGGAATGTGCTTCAGAAAGGGCGGAGTCCCCGAAAAGCGAACAGACCTCCGAGTCGTGAGATACCGGAAGCAGGACGTTCAAATTCCAATATCCAGAAAAGCATGACAGTAAAGTTCCAAAATTTGGCCATCCTGATGCTTGAATCTTGCAAGCTAGCTTTTTCTTCCTCGGCAACCTGGTACTTCTCTATAGGCTTTGTTTCTGGTGTTTTAGCTTTTTCTTCTTTTGCAACTTGATACCTTTCCATAGGCTCTGTTTTGTTGTTTGGACACGTGTTGAGGCCAGATGATGGCTGAAAGAGCTGCAGGAGATGTCACAGGCACTAAATTTACCTTTCAATACAATAGCAGCCAGTCATTACTTAATATTCTCAATTTCAAGTTACCAGAGATTTATTTTCGCCTTTTTTTTTTCCATGCTGGAGCCTTGTTCAATTTGTGTGGCGGCTGCACCATACAATGAGATTCCCAGCAATCATAGTACTACTGCTCGACTATCAAACGAGTTTTTTCTTCAAAATCAAGTTCCAGTACAACATTAGGATTCAAGCTATTAACCTTTAAAGTTTGGTAAAATAAAGACATTCAAGAAGGTAAACCAAATTTATTTGAAGACAATAGAGAAATAAAAACATGATGGTTTGTGGCTATATTTATTTTTTCTAGCTTGCTTGCGCAGAAATGCATAAAGATGAAACAAACAAAAAGGCTTTAATGCATTAATCCCTTCCCAAACAAAAGTTCACTCAGATTCACCAACACAGAAGCTGAGCTTTTGCTGAAGTTCCAAAAGCAACAGTTATTGTTTTCCTAGATAAAACAGAGTCGAGTATGTAGAAGTGAGAGCAGGTTACTCCTTTAATAGCTGCCGCATCTTTCTTTGGGGCAGAAGTAATCGCCTCCAGCGTCTTGAATAACTCCTCTGGCAGAGGACCGGATGATGCAGAGGGACGTGCTTTGGAACAGGAGCATCATTCTCGATAACCTCACATTCGTAATCATCTGGAACACACCAAGGGTCCCACTCTGCTATTCAAATTTCAAACCGAGTTACTTAAATGCATTTCAGAATCAGCTCATAATGCATGGCCTTTAAAATTAGTGCTGCTACTCATGCTATAAATTCAGCAAATACCCATTCACGATACGAGTGATCATCCAAACAAACAGCACTCTTGGCAAACACAAAGATTCGCAACAGTTATTGTCAACACAAATATCTGAAGAGCTTGGTTTAACTCAGTCCCAAGAAGGATTAGAAGGTTCGACTTGTTTTTTCCTTTCTCCTTTCACATTCAATAAGCAAACGATCAGAGAATCAGAGATGCAGGAGAAAAGCCAAACCCATAAACCATGACGCAATATAGGAAGCACATCAGCTGCCTTCTCCACTGCAATGTATTCCACTAGTCTACTGTACACTTAACATTATTAAATCGTCTGGCTCTGTGGGACGAGTAAAAGCATAAACAAAAATAACGTGCACTTTCCGAGACAATTTAGGGTTCAATAAAAATGATGCAAAAACTCCACAGAACAGATATACCAACATAATCTTGTTCAACAGTCAGCATATGCATAAGTGCCTCTGAAAGAACGCATCCTCTTAAACTGTAGATTCCCCTTGAATCACTATGTTAGCCTCCCTCGCGGTTACTTTGAATAATAAAAATGATTGGTAGGAGTACAGAAAGTTTATTTTCGCCGACAACTACTCCATCCTTTCCTATGTATCCATCTCCCATCCTTTGTTATCCTAAGAAAATTTACTACCATGAATGGAAAACGTAACTTATTTTTACTAAAAGTATACGTGGGAATAAGAAGAGAAAGATAAACCCTTTTTTTTTTTTTTTTTTTTCCAATTTTGTGAATCAACGGTTCCTCTTGTACTAGGTTGAGTTACTATCGCGGCACTGTCATCAGTAGGGTGAAACTAACCTGTCACACGACGGTCTAAACCCAGCTCACATTCCCTATTGGTGGGTGAACAATCCAACACTTGGTGAATTATGCTTCACAATGATAGGAATTGAACAGGAAAAATAAAGCATTTTGCAACAATCTAATATGGCAGTGGAACTACTAAAATATGCCTTTGCTATGGGGGGTTCTCCTACATGTAAGGTTCAAATGGTGGTAGCTGTCAAGATTATTGTTATTTAGCTATTGAAATAGGAAAACTGAAAACTTGTGGAAATATCCAATACGGCTGCTACAGGGATTACCAAATTCCACGGGGGATTAGCAAGCCAATGGCGAAGACTATTCAGTAACCGCCGTGGAATTCAGTAACCCCAATAGCAGCCATGGTGGGAAGCATTTGTTTCCACAAGTTTTCCTACTTTACTAAAATGCCATAACAAGTAGACACGAAACACTAGCTTTTGAATCCTTTCTTTACTTGAAAAGGGAAACATCAAAGAATCCTCAAATCATAGCAGTATGAAATCCACCAATATCAAGACTACACAAGGTCCCATGACAAGGATGGCAGATATGTGGTTTAGAGGTCAAATTGGACTGCTTAATTCAAATTGGTGATGAACCAGATCCCAGGTACTGTTATAGAAAGCCAATTTCAATCAGTTGACCTAACAGACAAGCTCATCTTCACGCGCTTCCCAATTTTAGACCCAGATGCCAATTGGTCACCCATTTTGGCATCTTTGATCCAAAGTTAGTGAAAGTATCATACTTTATAGATAAATAAGCCTTTATGCATCTAAATAATTAATCAAAATTACATAGAAGTAGCACACAGCTAAATATAAGCTTAATCTAACCGTACACGTTTAATTTTTGAGGTTTAAACTTGATCCAAACCTAAACACTCAGTGCAAGAAAGACAGAAGATCCTATATTTAGATAGAGTCCCTGACAAAACTGTATCCCTATCAACAGGCCTAATTTTGAATTTGTGCTAGTACATTACATTTTAAATTGCAGTTTTCCCGTTCGACATATCACTAATGCGGCACTAATTAGCAACTCAATTTCTGCACAATTTGGTCGACTGGACATAGCCATAATTGTATCTTATGGTGCAAAATGACAATCTTATGAGGCACTAAATGCCTTTGAGTGTCACAAGACAAAAACCAATGAAGAGGAGCTGAAAAACAGTACGCATGAGAAAAACTACCACATATTCAACATCTACTTGGGTCAACAATCTAAGGATGACAGATGAGATGAGTGAAAATTCGTCATTAAATCGTGAAGACATGTGCATCCCCATCACTGAGGTAAGTGCAACAAGGTTATGTTGACTGATAAATTTGGCAATTGATCATCCAGTTTGATACAAGTAAACCTCAGTTGGCTTGGGCTGAGTTACGGTGACTTAGTGAAAGTAGCTCAAGATTCAGGTTGCTCGCACTAAACACCATACCTACTTCAGCAACATGCACATTTTTCTGATCAAAGAGTATATAGGAGGCATCAGTTCTAAATTTTCTTCAATCTCACATTAATCTTAGCCATCATCACCACACTTTCCATTAAAAAAAAAAAAAAATTCAAAACCCTCATTTCATATCATACAAAATCCCCAAATCCACCTTTATCAAACTAAAGAATCAACAGAAATGAAACTAAAATTTGCGAATGCAAGAAATTAGGTCAACCAAAAATGTAAATGAAAAGATGAGAGAGATACCAATCATTTTAGAAATGAGGGTGAGTTCATCCTGAGCTTCTTTAATGAGCTCCTCAACTTGACCACAAGCAAGTTTCTTCTCGATCTGTTCCCAATCTTCTTCTTCTTCACATACTCTCAATCTGTTTGTAGTAAATGATTCAACAGATTTTCTGTAACCCTCATCTTCAGGTACAGCTTTGATTTCATTTAGGGTTTTTTGTAGAGTGAGATGAACACTTCTCTTGCATTTGGTACTACGTCTAGACCTACTATCCCTGCTGTCTCTCTTTCACTCTAGCAAATAATGGACCTGCCAGTGCCAATCCTTTTCTTTCTTTAAAAAAAAAAAAATTGACACGTTCCAGCTGAGATTAAAGGGCCGGGCCCAACTCTGTAAAGAAAAAGAACAAAAAGGAAAGCAAAAACTGGCAACAGGCCGGGCACTATGATGAGAATGGGAGTACGCATAATAAGCATATCAAGGCCAAGTCCTATAATCTTCGAACGCATCACAGCTAGGGCAATTTCCTAAGTTTTATGGAAGTGCTAATTTAGTATGCCAGTCGCTGGATGGAACAACGCAAAGGTTTTTTTTGCTTGCGTCGAATGGAGCATTGCATATACAGTGGAATACTCCACTCTGCGCTGAACCATTCCGCGAAAAGGTGATTTTGGCTGCGCTGAACCATTCAGTGAAACTATCTCGCTACTAGTTCGCATATCTAGAGACAGAAGTAGTGTTAACAAATAGACAACACTTTTTTTTTAATCTGCAACACTTTTTGGGTAATCTAGCAGCCAAGTCTAGCGCATAGGACTTGGCCTAAGAGATGTCGTTGCAAGTTAGCCATATTATTGATGCAGTGGAAGATTGATGTTTCCTTGCTATTTTCGGTTAATGCATTCTATGTATCGAACTAGATAACTTTTTGGTCATAGAGAAAGCAAGATTTAAGAACAAGGAAAAATAATTTTCAGAATTTCTTGAGATTCTAATGATTGGGATGACTAATAGGAATTTTCGGTAGAACATATTTCACCATATTCATCAACGACTCTCACATTATAGTTACATATGTGCGATAGTTAGCTACATGTAATAAACATGGATAGTAATGTTTGTTACTGGGACTTGAAATTTTGTCAGATGGAAAGGTGAAAGTAGTAAGTTCGGATGAGATGATGAGTATATATTTTGGAAAATGTGATGAGATAAAGATAACTTTCTCGTCCTATAGTCGAATTCCTAGAATTGTTGTATTGTGTGAGATGCACAATGCTTAAGGTACATAACTGTTCATGTTAAGTGTAATTGTGGTATTATGTTTGCCCGTTGTATTGTAGGTAAAAACTCATTAAACCAGCAAACATCGTAAACTTAGTTTCCAGTAAGTTTTTCTCAAAAACCTTATTAGTCTTTGAGCGAGTGGAAACCTAGTTATAGAATGATTAGGTTGAGCAGCCAAAGCTAAAGTTTTTCATCTACATAAAAGAATTGGATTAATAAAAACTACTAATCGAATGGGCGAGTATATTTTATTGACCTGATTATAGTGTAAGAAATTAAAACCAGAGACGGTTGATCAATGGTTAACTAGTGGGAGTTGTAAACTATGAAATATAGTTTCAATTGAATTATTATTCCCATGATGATTTTATATGATCCAATGTATAAAGAACCACAACCAGTTGAGCTACCCAAATTTCTGAAAGTGAGGAAATTTGATATTTCTTATGATAATGTGGTATATCTTCACAAACTGAATTTTGATATCGGATTAAACAAGTGTCAGGTCTTGTATTATTGAATTTGATGACTCATAACTGTTTGGAGCTTCATCAAACAAACGTTGGGAGAATTATGTCTAATAGAAACTTAGAGGATAAAGGAACCGGAAAGGCTTTTCTAAATAGAAAACTGGACTTTTAGCATGTCAACCTAAGGGATCAGTATATGGACTTCTAAAGACCCATTATAGTAGTAACCTTCAGATTTGAGAAATTCTTTCTCGACCAAGTTATAAATCTAAAGATCAGTGGGATTAACTACATATATACTGATGACACACCAGTCACTGTTCCCATTAGAAATCTTGGTGTTTTGTTTAAACCAAGAGAATGCTCTTTAAAGAACTTTTGAATGAATGAGATGAATCTTCTGTCTGTGCAAAGAAGAACATCTCATTAAAGCAAAGTTCTAAGACTTATGGAATGGGAAGTTTCTTTGCTAGTGTTGAAAATGACACGGAAGAGTAACAAACGTCAGTCTTACATAATGAATATCTAGAAATCTCAAGAAAATATAAGGAATATTGTATGCTTCCGCTTATGAGAATTTTCATGTGTACATCGTTTTGCAAGAAATTAATAGAGTTCTATAATAAGCATCTTGGTTGTTGCGAAAGTAACCCAAGAATGTAACTTATTATCTGACATTAAAGTAAATGTGATGAATTGTTGTTTACCACATTACTCTTTTGAGATCTCAAAAAATGTGTTGTTTCTACATTCCTGTTATTCTATATGTGCACACAATTATTGATGGGATTAATAGTACACGGAAGGGAGTATGTCGTTAAATGATGTGAAACCGCCATGACTCTCATCAGTGCATTGCTGAACAATGATATTATGGCTTATTCTAATGGATTATGCCCCCTCTTCAGATTGTGCACATAATTATTTTGTATCAAGCCTTTGTGGATATATTAGTTTTGTATAGGTTATATGGGCCAGGTGGAAGAATGTTGGATTTGTGTCCCATATACCCATATCCATACAGGTTTGAACTGGACAACAATATCCATTTACTAGAGTTTTCTTCTAAGGAAGTAAAGAAAACTTTAGCATATGGATATTTCTATCTAGTTCATACCCGTACAGATATGGGTATGTGGGCCACAAATCGAACAGTCTTAACTTCCTACCATTTGCGTATTTACCTTGTTTTACTATCCCTTTCTTATTGGAGAGATGGATAAGGGAATCACCAATCAATGCAGGATCGTCAACCACTGTCATTCCAGCTGTCATTA
Source organism: Papaver armeniacum (assembly GCA_023531295.1). Taxonomy (NCBI): domain Eukaryota; kingdom Viridiplantae; phylum Streptophyta; class Magnoliopsida; order Ranunculales; family Papaveraceae; genus Papaver; species Papaver armeniacum. Next base: position 375,919 of record JAJJWW010018480.1, on the reverse strand, counting down.
GGGAGGCAGTGAGTTTGTTAAGCCATCTTTTTTTCCCTCTATACGCAGAAGCTACAGTACATGCAACAGGTAATGAACAGCTGTGACAAGGAGAATTGATCATACCTTTTGTTTTACGATCAACAAAAAATTTGAATACAGTGAAAAAAACTTGTTACACAACATGTATCCCAATCTAAGCTTACACAAATCGATTGGCACAAGCCAGCACGCGTTGTCGAATACACCTGTGGATCAAGCACTTTCATCAGTTTGAATGGTTTAAATTAAAAACAACATGTAACCAAAAGATCGGTTTTGTGATCTATTAAGTTAGTGTCTTACAGCTTGTTCGTATGTCCGAAAATTGGTTGTAGACGCAATAGCGATATACCCTGCGATAAGCTTTTCACTAAGCATGATTCCAAGCGTACACACCCCTGGACTAAATATTCCTGCTTTATTGGGACCAACCATTTGTGTTTTTGATTGTTGGAGGAGAACGGACCGAACTTCATCCTTAACTCGTAAAAAAATAGGAAAACATTAGCAATCTTATGGTTGGTTCCAGTTCATCTTCAAAAAAAAAATAAAAAAAAATTTTGAAAGACAATATGTTTACCATGTCACACCGTGGAATCCCCTCCGTGACACACACCACGAGATCCAATTCCGAGTAAATAACTTCGATTATCCCTACAACCGCAATAATATCACAGATGTTTTTACTTAGGTATGTATTTTTGCTTCTTCTACCGAGTCGAAAATCAGTAACCACAAATACTTTTATTTGGTGTACCCTTTCGATAGATCACGGCGGCCTTGACAAAAAGTGACCAAATTTTAACTTTGGGCAGCAAATTTTTAGGGCATTAATTTATTTGTTTTTTCTCGTTTTTTTATGATAAATCGGATTAATGACAAAGTTTTGAACAAAAAAGTTAAAACTTTTAATTAGTTTGTTCGTATTCTGATAAACTATTGTAAGGGGTAGTAAAAGGATTTGTTTTTTATAAAATCTACCTAGATTAAGAAACCCGTTTACTATTTACTCTTTGCAACTCATGCATTTCTTATTTTCTTTTACTTTTTGTCTTCTTTTTTATATAAATAAGAATCTTTTTGCTCGACGTGGTAACACAACATTCAGCTTTTACATTTCCTAAGAATTTAAAGTGTCACGTGGTAAAATAATGGGTTTAAAATGAAAGGACACAATGGGTTTAAAATAAAGGGACACATAATCAAACTCATGATGTTTTGCCAAATTATAGACATGTCTTTCACAAGAATCAACAATATTTTTCAAACAATGGGTTTAAAATGAAGGCGCACAACTTATATCACAACTTTCCATGTTTTTCAAAAAAAAATATCACATTTAATTATTGTTTGTTTAACACATAAGACATATTTTTATGATTAAGTTAGTATTATTGCATATAGTAGCTAGATACACTATATTAATATAAATTGATCTAAAAAGTCTTATTATTTCATAAAGTTTTACGTTGATATGTCGCTCATGTTAAATATACATTTTGAGTTCATCTTTTGTTTCTATTACACTTTTAATCGTGATTTAATAAAAATAAAAATTAGTTGTGTTAAGAAGATGGCCTAAAACCAAAATTCTGTTTTTTTCTTCTTCTTCTTCCATATATATCTTTATACAGGGGCAATATCTCGAAGATTAACTTTGAGGCATCAATTTCTTAGGACCGACCCTATGATAGATTATCATAATAAAATCCATACTCATATTACCTGATTTTCTAAAACAATACAGATATGGCAATCAATATGGTAATACGAGTATGGTTGTTTCACAAATAATGCGTTAACTAAATCTATAACTGGAAAATCAAAAAACCCTAACTATAACATAACAACAAAAACACAATTTATTTCCTAAAACCCAAAAGGAAACAATACAAATACTAGAAATGCAAAATACATACTATTCTAGTACCGAATTTGTGCGCTCGTCTTGAGAATAATGGAGCATTCTTCTCAGAAATTCCTTGACAGGTGACTCTTTTGTTTTTATCAACAAAAGTCGTAGGTCGAGTTCATGTAGCAAAAAGGTGTGATTGAGATGAACATGATGATCCTTCACATCTTATTCTTGATCTTAAGGATTCCACGAGTATTGATTCCTTTTTATGCATCATTTCTTAAATAATTGTGTTGCTTTCTCGTCTCCGCCACTTCTTCAATAAGAAACTGGAACTAGTGATAAAAGAGGGATGAAAAATAGAAACAATGAGAAAAGATACAAAAAAAAAAAAGGAAACGTACTGAAAAGAAACATATATATGGGCTCGGATCCTGATATGGATTTGAAACCTAGTAAAAGAGGGCTCTCCTAAGATTTTCGAGCAATTGTGCTTACAAACCTAATATGGTGACATCGCGAACCTAAAAAAGTTTTATGCTTCCGTAACTTATTTGCATTTGAGTTCGCTAACCTATAAAGGCAGAGTTCTAACTTTTTCTCTCTTATGAACCTAGAAGGTTAATGATGTGGTCCATAACTTTAATTTCTTAGGGCTCATTCATTCTTCGTAGGATTTCAAGGCGAACTTTCCACACATTTATGAATTATTATTCCTTAGCTAATTCTTTTGGTTGTAAAAACTAGTACTTTTCTTGAAATTTTAAAGTTATCTTTGGTAGCAATTATATTTATAGAATTCACTTGAGATGGAAATTGTCTACACCTCAAACCATGGTAAAATCTCATTGCAAGTCTAGTTCTTTCCAAAGAAATAATTTTATGCATCTTAGGAAACGACTTTGATTTAGCAATTGAGAATTATATTTGGTTCCAAGAAATTCATTGTTTACATCCTAAGCAAACCATCCTTTCCTTGATTACTTCATCGACAACACCGAAAACTCATCCCGACACTCTTGTGTATCTTGTTGCAAAATATTTCCTCCAAAAAACCTAAGGATCTTCGATATATAAGGTTCGACATTGAAAGACTTCACTTGGGATTCGTGAAGCACGGTTTTATCTATCTTGAATAAAGATAATTTAGTAACCTATGTATGTATTCGTGATGTGCAATATCTTGGTTATTTTAAGATCCTTATCTTCTGATATAAGGTCATTCGAAAATTGCAGATTAAATCCAAAGTTGATAGAAAACTACAAACACGATTGAGTATAAATATTATATACTGAAATCTTGTTTAGGTTGATACCAAAATATTATGGTGTACTTGGTACCCTCGTCATTTTAAAAATTTTGACAAAAGAGAAAATCTTAAAATCGTCTCTACTTAGCATCAGAAATATAAAAATATCTGAATATATTTTTTGTCCTTGTATCAAAATATGGGTGGTGTACTTCTGCTTCATATTCTGATACAGATATAAAAATAAAAACTCTGTTAATAGCTACAAGTACTTTTTCTCGCATGCCTGCAACTGACTGTGCATTGTTTTTCTGTTGGTTGTTGACTGCACATTGTTTTTCCGTTAAAAACTCTTCTAATCTTGTAGTCTCTCCAAATATATAAACATCTATGTAATGTTGAACTCTTCTCAATTCGCAGAATATCCATGGGTAAATTCCTTGAATTATTCTGTATATGCATAGACATTCAAATTATTATTTTGACAGTATCAATTTGGTATCACACTCATAACGAAAATAGTATTCAAGTGTGGAAAAGTAATGCCCATTTACCCTTAGAATGATAACAAACAACTGAAATACAATTTGTTAGAGAGTGCACTAAACATGCCCTAACACGGCGCTGGTCTAATCCCAGCGCCAGACTAGCTCACAAATTATCGACACTATCCTAAGACACCGCCAACCTAACCTAAGTACGTCGTTGGAAACCCCTACAGGTCTAGCCTAGTATTAGCGCCAAACAACATTACGACACTGGCGTAATGCCTGCGACATCAGTGCTATCCAAATGCTAGAGCTAATTAATAACACGGGTTGGCATATTTCCAGCGCCAAGAAATTACTATGGCACAAGCCTAGTGCTAGCGCGCCTACTGCCTTTGCGGCATTTGCCTAATGTCAATGCAGTTCATTGTACTCCTCTAGCACTTAACTAGTACCGCTTGATTTTGTCCAATACTAAGTCTTTTATTGCGCTCACAAGTGCTCTGAGTAAGATCCATTCCCACTTTTGTCATGAATATTTTGCAAAATAGCTCATAATACTACTACTTATCATTCATCTCATCACCAAGTATCACCTTTCTTAGATGCTCATGGAACCATCGTAAATAGATGACTTCATCTTTTTAGAAGTAATCTCAGAGAAAATTAGATTTACAGTCAAAAATTCAGCACTCACCATAGTTTACAATTCCACACTACAAATTTTATCACACAATGATTTCTTAGCCTTTTCTGCTTCCCTCCTCTAAAATCAACCCATCGTTTCCACCTCTGTGATCGAAGCAAGACCGTGAACGGTCATTTCTTGGTTTAGGCTCGTCTTATAAGATTTTGATTTCTCGAAGATAAATAAATACTTTTACAATATATATTTTTTTACCCAAAAACGGCTATCCTTATTTTGGGCATTCAAGACCTGGCAAACTTTCTCCAAAATATGTAAAATGCATATTTGTTGGCTATGGCTCTTTGCACAAAGGATATCAGTGATATAATCCTTTAACTAAGAAAATGCATATTTCCAGGCATGTTGTATTTGATGAATATACTTTATATTTTCATATTCTAATTCTAAGTCTTTTTATGTTGACTTCGTCTTTGAGTTACCTTCTTCAACTAATTTTGTTCCCACTAATATTATTGTTACCAGATCTCGAAAAGGAAATTCAAATTAAACAATTTTCCAATCATATCAGTAACAAGTCTGTCATGCATCCATTACCTTTCGCATTCACTTATTTGTTATTCATTCCTTCAAAGCCAAAAAGGATTTAAGTTTGCTTTTAAGAATATTAAATGAGTCAATTCAATGAAGATGGAATATGGGGCATTAGTAAATAATGGTACTTGGGAATATTTCTAGCCAGACTCACGCATGAACATACTAAGATATGTAACCGAGTTTACAAGATTAAGTTGAAGGCTGATGGGTCGCCAGACAGATATAAATCTAGGCTAGTTGCTAAGGGCTATGGTAAAAAAAAATGGAGTTGATTTTGCTAAAACTTTTAGTTCAATCGTTAAGACTACAATTGTTAGAGTGGTATTAACTTTAGTTTTTAATAATAATTGGTTTATTAAGCAATTGGCTTAAAGAACTGTAGGAGATGTTACATGCACTAACTTTAGTAATTTACCTTTCATTAACAGCCAGTCATTACTTATTATTCTCTACGGGCTTCGGATCGCAAGTCTCCTCTTTCCATGTGCCCCATGTCCCTCCAGTCATATGCATATTTATTTAGTTTTTTGTAAAAGGAACTTTTATTTCTTATTAGGCGAGAATATTGTGGTCTTTTTCCAGAAGACCACAAATATTGGCATTAAATTTATGATAAATTTCAGTACCTAAATCAGATGTTCTAACTGACTTATCTATTTCATCAGAAACTTGATTATCGTCACGACTAATAAATTTTTTTTTTGACATAAACCGAAAAAAGACGAAAAATATTTAATCTCTTTCAATATGTTCATATTTTCCTAATGTATAAGAGAGTTGCTTACTGTGATGGATTGTATTACGACCTTGGCATCTGTTTTAATGTGAATTCTTGTTAAAGACCTCCTCCTTGACCAAGTAAGTACCTCACGTATAGCCATGCACTCCCCTCCTCTAGATTTAATACTCCATCTGAGTAACTTCCTTTGATCCCTCCATAAGCCCATGTTTAATCACAAATGAATAGTCATGTGCCAGCTTTATTAGATAGATGATCAAATGAGGTATCCACATTAATAATTGCTTGCAGAAGAAGCATTAATACTAGAGTCATGCAAATGAGAGCCTAGATGATAATTAATTTTATGCACTGAGTTATGATGGTTAAGAGAAACTCCCTGGAAGATTGAGTCACATCTGTCCTTCCAAATAACCCAAGCACCAATCATAAGAGTGTTCACCATCTTTCATCTGTGATAGAATTGGGTATGAACCAACTAGTGACCCATTCAGAAACATTAGAACAATTGTTTCTAACTGCATCAATGTTGATATTAACTCCTCTCCACACTTATCTAGCATGTCTCGCATTCCAACAAGAATGTTCCATAGTTTCAACTTCAGATCCACGACATCCACAGTGAGTCTCAATCTCTTCATTGTAAACTTCCAGCTCCACTCTTGTTTGGTTAATTTTTATGATGCATTTCCAGATGAAAAGTTTGATCCTATGAGAAATATCAGTATTCCACAAAGCCTTCCATATAGCAGGTTCAATGATTCTTCCATTAAAATTTACTTCCATGTTGCATTCAGTGAGCTTCGTATAAGTACTCTTGACAGAGAACTTAAGGCATACATATCATTTTGTCTTCTTTTGTAGTGTCTAGAAACAATCTCTGAATTTTTGAAGAAGTATCAGCATCAAACAATTGATCTTAGAGAGTTATGTTCCAAGTGTTATCTCCAGGATTGATAAGATCAGCCACTTCATAGAATATGAAAAAGTCATTGATTGGTATTATAGGGTGAGTAAGTCCAGGAATCCATCTATCTGACCAAATTTTTATCTTCTTACCATTATTCATTTCCATGAAGTAGTTCTGCTGAATAATGAGAAAACCCTTTGTGATTCCATTACAAGCATAAGAATAATTTTTTGATTCAATTTTAGTATGAATGATGTCCCCATTTTTGAAGCATTTGCTACGTAGAAGTTGGACCATTAAGTTACTGGATACAGTGCATATTCTTCATGCAAGTTTAGTGAGTAAAGCAAGATTGAGCTGAATGATGTCCCTAAAAGAAATTTCTTTCAATTGAAGTCAGTTTTTTTGATGAGTTGATTTGGTAACTTAAAAGTACCCATTTGATAAGTTGGAACTGAATTAAGAACATGCTTAACCATAATAGACCTACCCGCTTTGAGTAAGATACATTGCATTATAAGTGGATAATCTTTGTTCAAAATTCTCTTGTATAAACTTGAATGACTCTTGCTTGGAATGACCCAATATCAATGGAGAGCCTAAATATTTTTCTTTTGAACTCATAACTTTTACTCCAAGAATGTGAGTTAAAGTTTCAACAACTTCTCGGTTTGGTATACTTGTTAAAATGCACATCGACCTCTCAAAGTTAATAACTTGTCCTGATTGTGAACTGAAGTTATTGAGAAGCTCTAGTAAATTGTTAACAAAACTAAGATTTGCCCGAGTGAAAATAAGAAAGTCATCTGTAAAAAGCAAAATATTGATGGTTGGAGCATTACCAGTCACTTTAATACCTTTGATAGACTTGTCCTTAAGCATCAAAAACATGTCTTGAAAGAAATTATATTGCCAGAATGAATAAAAAGGTGAGAGAGGATCACGTTGTCTTATGCCTCTTGAGGGGTGAAATTTTTCACATGGAGAACCATTAAGAAGAACTGAGAGATTTTGTGCTTATGCATTGGTGAACCAAATTGCAGAAGTCATCACATAATCCAAAATAATTTAGCACCTTAATGAGAAATCTCCACTCTAGTTTGTCAAAAGCTTTTGACATATCCAGCTTGAAAATGCGGGGGTCTAACAACCACACCCAACAATTCGTTTGGCAATATGAGAGGACTTACTCCAATACACTTTCTAGAGAATCAACTAGACAGTCAGACTCAATCTAGAGTAAAAGTATATCAAAGAGTTTAATATCTCTGTTACACAATGTAATCAGCAAATCAAACAGATAGAAATCCGTGAGCCTGATTATTATGTGAAATAACTTGAACGGTACCAAAGACTAATGTTCAAGTGTCAATCAATGTAAATCAACAACCAAAGGTTGGATATTCTAATTGATTGATCTAAACACATAACCTGTGATATTTTAATCATATAACAAAATATAATGCAGAAAAGAAATAACACAGACACCATAATTTTGTTAACGAGGAAACCACAAATGCAGAAAAACCCCGGGTCCTAGTCCAGATTGAACACCACACTGTATTAAGCCGCTATAGACTCTAGCCTACTACCAATTAACTTCGGACTGGACTGTAGTTGAACCTAATCAATCTCACACTGATTCAAGGTACAAGCATGTTCCTTGCGTCTCTCGATCCCAAAGAATATACTACGCACTTGATTCCCTTAATTGATCTCACCCACAACCAAGAGTTGCTACAACCCAAAGTCGAAGACTTGATAAACAAATCTATCTCACACAGAAAAGTCTATAGATTGAATAAATCTGTCTCCCACAGAAATACCCAAGAGTTTTTGTTCTGTCTTTTCATAAATCAAGGTGAACAGGAACCAATTGATAAACCAAACTTATATTCCCGAAGAACATCCTAGTATTATCAATCACCTCACAATAATCTTAATCGACTAGCGAAACAAGATATTGTGGAATCACAAACGATGAGACGAAGATGTTTGTGATTACTTTTATCTTGCATATTGGAGAAATTAACCTCGAGTCAATTATTTCAATTGTACTCAATATGATAGAATCGGGCAAGATGAGAACACGCAACTACAAAGAAAATAGTTGGGTCTGGCTTCACAATCCCAATGAAGTCTTTGAAGTCGTTAACCTACATAATCTCGAAGAAACCTAAGGTTAAAGGAGAATCGACTCTAGTTATGCAACTAGTAACACACATGAGGTGTGGGGATTTGGTTTCCCAGTTGCTAGAGTTCTCCTTTATATAGTTTTCAAATGAGGGTTTGCAATCCAAGTTACCTTGGTAACAAAGCATTCAATATTCATCGTTAGATAAAAAACCTGATTCAACCAAGTTAATATCTTTCAACCGTTAGATCGAACTTAGCTTGTTACACACAAATGAAATATACCCTCATTTAGGTTTATGTAACCGTACCTAAACGTGTACACCATGTTGGTTCACAAATAGTTAACCGAGGTTATCCATATGATTACTCTCATATCAACCTTATTCATCTTAACCATAACTAGTTCAAATGACTCAAATGAAACTAGTTAAAGAGTTGTTCAATTGCTATATTCTCAAAGAATTATACAAGAACACAACTGAAGCAAAATTGGTTTGATTCACTTGAATCAATCATGAACATTATAGCCACGGTTTGCAAAGATTGCATTCCTTATTATATAAATGTTTATGTTCATGTTTAAAACCGATTTTAGAACTTTAACCTTCAAGTATGCAAAAATGTATGCATACTTGAAATACCCGGACCAAGATTGAGTTACGCCAAGATTTAAAACTGGTACGCGAACTTCAAATCCCAAAGAAAATTATCGAACATGAACCTATACGCCAAGACGCAAATGGGTACGCATACTTAGGTTCCCTGGATTTCTCAAACCAACAGTACGCAAACGGGTGCGCATACTATGGTTTCCTGGACATGGATTACACATGTGCAAGAGTGCACAACATGACATATCCAATAATGGTTAAGTGTTCTAAACTCTTACTTCAATCATTGAAACTTTCTTAGAGGATGACAACAGCCATTTTCACACACTATTAGCATCAAAGCAATTTTCAAGTTATTGAAATAATCATTACAAAGCATTCCAAGACAACGTACACCAAATGATTGTATCACACAAACCATGGAAGATGTTGCTCAGAAATTTTCACATGATATAAGATGAACTTGGTCAAAGCGAAAGATTTCCAACACATATTTCGAGAAATATGTAAGCGAGATAAACTCAGCTCGAAATCTCAAATGTGTATATAGAAAACTATATCGTAATACGACTTATGTCTCAATATAGGAGATAGAGTAGAAATAGACTTTCCAAGTGATAGACGAGTTTAAGTCTCCACATACCTTTTTTCGATGAAGTTCCACAAGCTCCCCTTAGTAGTTCTTCGTCTTCAAATGATGAACGCCGTGAAAACTAAGCTCAACTACACAATCTATGTCCTAGTCCGAGATATCTATAAATAGGCTAGAAATCAAGACTTATAGTTTTGATCACTAACATTGAAAAACATGCTTGAGATACCAACTGCATGCGAGTTCGACCGAGCAGTGCTGTAACATAACTTGAGAGCCATCCAGTCAATCTGACCTCTTTTCTTCTTCATAGAATGAATAATCTCTTGAGCAATAATAGTGTTATCACTGATGAGTATACCAGACATATGTTTTGATAAGGAGAAATTATTTTCTCCATTCATGGTTTCATCCTGTTAATAAGGATCTTCGAAATTATCTTGTAGAAAGTATTGCATAATCCAATTGGCATGTAATCTGCATCACAAATGGATTTCTTCTTCTTAGGTGTGAGATATAAGTTTTGTTAATTTGTTTGAACATGTGTTTAGATTCAAAGAATCTTTTATCTATTAGACAAACATCATCACCAATTGTATTCCACTGAATTTTTGTAAAAACCAAATTGAAATCCTTCTGGTCATGGGGGACTCCAATTTTCCATACTCTTTAGAGTTTTAAGAATGTCATCTGAAGAGGGAGTACCGATAAAAATAACATTATCTTCCGCTGAGATGATTGTAGGGAGCACTGAATAAAGGCTTTCATCAAGTTCTGGATTTATGGAAGTACTAATACTGCTGAAATGATAAGTGAGATGTGAAGCAATATATTCTCTAGACTGCAGCCAAGAACCATTGTAGTCTTGAAGTGAATCAATTTTATTTATGCATCTCTTCCTGTTACACTTAGCATGGAAATATTTGGTATTATTATCACATCCTTTATGAAATTGTCCCTTGACTTTTGCTGATAGAACTCATTCAGCACCTTATGCCATTTATTTAATTAACTCTTGACAGAAATGACTTGATTTTGAACCATAGAGCTATGTGGTTGAGTTTGAAGTACTGTTAATTGGTGTTGTAGATCATCTACTTGTTTATGCACATTACCAAAATGCTCTTTATTCCACCTGAAAAGTTCTTTCCTAGTAACATTCATTCTTGTGACAAATTGATAATAAGGAGAGCCATTAACATCAGTTTTCCATGCATTAGCAATAGTAGTAGCACAAGATTCATCATTCATCCAAGTTAAGAAGAATTTAATGGTTTCTAGCAACTGGAATAGTAGTGTCAGTTACAAGCATTATGGGACTATGGTCACTCCCTCTTATAAAGCCTAGAATTAGGAAAATGAATGTTCCGGTCACTATTTCCTAGAGCCATATCTATTATGGATTTCCTATTTCCTGTACCTACATTATTACTAGTCCAAGTGTGACTTTTTCCTGTATATCTTATGTCCTCTAGACCATAATAATATATTATCTTAATGATCTATCCATCGATGGAAGAAGATGCATTATTACCATCTTCTACTAAGTGAAATTTCAAATCACCTAATAGCATCCAAGGCCCTCTATTAGCTTTACTTATATCATGAATATACTTCCATTGGTTTTTCTTATTATTGTAACTAGTATAACCATACATACATGTGAGTAAAAATTCAGGTTTGCTATTATCATCCTGAACCACTATGTTAAACATGTTGTTGTCATTACCAACTACTTCACAAGTAAAACCATTCTTCTAGGAAGAACAAGACCACCATATAAACCAATTGGATCAATAAAAGCATGATTTGGGTATTGATAATGTGTTAGAAGAGGTTTTCTTTTTTCTTGATTGATTTTGGTTTCACAAAGAAATATGATATCAGGGTTTTGCGATCTAATAAAATCACTGAGATGATTTCTAGTAGCCGAGGTTTTAAGGACTTGTACATTCCAAGAGATTATTTTCATTTTGGGATGATGTTCAGAGTCAACTAAGATGTGATGCAAGAAAGTAAAGAGTATGAGTACTTTAAAAACTTTGAATAGTTGAAAGAACAAAGAATTATGAATGTGCAATGACAATGGTTTATGTATTTGATGCAACTTAAAATGCAAAACAATGATAATAAAGAATGAGATTCTTGAGATAAGAAAAATAGAGATTTTTTTTTGAAGATTACCTGACTCTCCATCTGTGTGTTTTATGTTGGATTATCTCATGCAGTGATTAATTGAGAAGCGTGAATGTCTTTGTTGTATGCAGTGGTATTACTAGCAGAGATATCCTCAGTGACACTTTCATTGACAGTTGAATCATTGGATACCCTGGACCTCTTTCCAAGTCTAATGTCTTCAGTGTCTCCTTCCCCTTCTCCTTATTGATTAAGAAATCCATGTTGATGACTTCTCCATCCTTATGAGGAACAAAAACAACATTTTTGACAAACTTCTTTTGATTGCTCTTAGTAACAGGAGAAGCACTTGTCGAGATTGCAGAAATAATTTTCTTTATCATATTTGGATTACCAAAAAAATATGGCTTTTCACGAGCTCTTGCTAAAAACTAGTTGCATCTTTGCAAGCAGTTTTGCAAGGTCTAATGACATAACATTCAGAGCAAATACTGGCTGGGTGCCATTTATGGAAGAACTTAATCCATTGACTGACACCTGCATTATTAATAGCTTTTACACCTCTCCTCATACGATTTGTAATGTCAATGTTCACACATACTTTCACAGGTACTCCACCAACAAGAATTGCAATTTTAGGTTGAATTGCAACCAATTCTCCCATGATACTTCCAATCTTTGTAACAGCAGCTACGTTCATGTGTTCTGGGAGAATGAATTTAAGTTGAATCCAAAACTGCTGAAACCCCCAGTGTTTTTCTGTATAAACCATATCAGGTATATAATCATGCACAATAAGAAGGTGCATGTTGATGCTCCATGGCATTTCATTAATTACTCTGTTCAAAGATTCCCACTTATTATACTTTAAGGTTATAATGTTTGGAACAACTTCAATTATTTTGATTTCTTCCTAAGTTAAGAATTGCCAAGTGAACTTGATAAATTTGTCCACAACTTCATAACCCATTTTTCCTTCAATAATCACCTTTCCAATAACGCTAGCTTTCCAATTATTTTCATCATTCTCTTCATGATTAATTTCTGGATTGACGACTTCCACTTCATTAGTGTCTCCTAGGTCCAGAGTGGCTTGTTTGAACTTGTTAAATAGATCCCCCAACCAGCTTGAGCTTCCAGCCTCTATCTTTTTGTGTTGTAAAAAATGAAGTGTCTCTTTTTGAAAGTGTTAGAGATGAGAAAAGGATTATTATATGAAGAACTCTCAAGATTAGGGTTCTCTACGTATCTGCATAAAATATTTTCTCCAATATTTTAGCTTGAAATAGGGTAACAAATTGAATGATTGAGATTCATACGTTAAGAAGAAATAGGTATGCATATTCCCAAACCGAAAAGAATAAGGTAACAAACTTTATGTTTCCAATTGCAGCTGTAGTTACGGGCTTCATTGAATCAGCGACTTGAACCGATTATGTAGCTTCTGCCATTGTAAACCACTGATACTTCCAAAGATGATTCCATCTTTTAAACGATTAGTTAACTTCTCAGCAAACACAATAAACACTAACACAAACGTAAAGGCAAAAACCATGATTGATAATTCAAATTGCACACACATGATGGAAAGAAATAAGATTTAGTTAATTCTACATTATAAGAGTTCAAGGAAGAAAAAAGTTTCAAACTTGAAAGAAAAATATGAATAAGATACAACTTAAGACGGCATCTTTGAATCGGTTAAGAGAGATTAAAGTTTAGAAACAAAAACTACTATCAAATCATATAAACATATAAAATCAAATGGTAAAAGTAACGAAAAATCATGAAAAGTGATAAGAAAACTTAGCAACTGAATTGACTCATTAAACACTCCTAATTCGTAGAGACAACGCTACTCTCTCTTCATTGTTTCGCGTCCATCGACGTGTGGGAATTATTTAATTGTCCCTCCTTTTCATGGGTTTCACAAAGTGAAAAATACTAGAACCACCCTATTATATGGGTTCAATATTTAGAAGCCCCACAAAATGGATCCTCCACTATCAACTCCATACTTTCACTTTTTGATATTTCTAGGCCCAGAACTTTTATTTTCAGGACTTGATAATAAAGTGACATTTTCGTAATACCAAGATTTCCCTTTAGTATATATAGGTAATAAAACTAGGTCTAAATTTCATTTTCAGTTTTATTTTCTTTTTCACTCTCTCTCATTTTCTTTTGCTCTCTCTCTCTGATGAAGAAACAAGTCGAGAAGACACGTTCTCTAAGCAATTTTTCAGTGAAAAATTATTTCAAAACCTAGATCTAAGCTTTACAAACAAAGATCATGATTATTTGAACATAAATTCGTCATCAACATCACTTGTTCTTCGATTCCGATGAAAATCAATAGAAAATGAGTGATAATCATCATCAACAACAACTGAATATGAAGATTCTCCTGGAAAATCAAACGGACAGTAACATTTCAATTAATCGGTTGATTTAATTCTTAGATTTCGATTTTTATTTTCGAAAAATCATTTGGAAAAATTTAATAGTTTGATTTCGGTTCAAATCATATCGAAATCATAATCGGAAGTTAGAATTGTTGTAATCTCACCTCAATTTTACTTTTGAGAGAAAAAATTTCAAAGAAAATTCAAAGAAAATTCTCTAGGGTTCTTGAACGAAATTCGATCTATCATTTAATCTCTTATCTTGATCAAAAATTGGTTTTCAGATTCGAAATATGTGAATCATTATCTTTTTACCCATTTATTTGATACAAATTTCATTTACTTTGATTTTAAAACTGATTTGAGCTCACCTTTAGTGGATTTTGTTCTTGCGATTGTTTTAAGTTCAATATATATTTGCTACATTCAATACCTTGTCCTGCAGATTAAAGATTAATCAACGAAGATACCAGGTAGTGTACTATTGAATCTAAACAATTTCGGTTAAAACTCCGGTGAAATTAAATAAGTTTCTTTGAGATTCTTTATGGTTCATGAGATTGATGGATAAAACTTGTAGAATAGGAAGAGAAAATATGTGTGAATTTTTTTTTTTAATGTGAATATGATTTGAAATTATGATTTATTTTAGTGTTTTATAGGTTTGTTTTTTGAAATATATGTATTACCGCAGTTATGAAATAATTTCTTAACTCTCAGATTCAAAAAGACATGTAGGTGGAATGTAAAGTAAACAAATTCATATGTGAAGTAATGGTGATCTTTAACTTGTCTTATCTCTTATTTGCAGAGGGAAGTTCACTGGCATCGGAACTGTGTTTGTTGGATAAGCTACATGTTCTGTTTCGTTAGTCAGTTGCGTAATTCCATTCTCTTATGATGATTGAAAAGGAATACACAGATGCAGGTCTTGAAGTTTATCCTTCAACAAACTTGAGTGTTTCAAATTTCGGTAACAATCTTGCTCAAACAGATAAGCTACATGTTCTGTGATTCTCATTACCTTAAAGTCAATCTATACTTTTGTGCCTTCGCAAAAGATAATTTAATTCAATATAATCTTATAATGCTTGTCCATTAATGCAAGTTTCTGAGTTTCAATTGCTAAGACATGAAGCAAAGCATATCTTCAGTGTTTCTGTTTTCAATTGCTAGGACAGTATTGACCAAATGAAGTTTCGTAAAAATACGGTTCTTAATGACTCTATACATTGTTTACGTGTATGTGTGGATTGCAGGGAGTGGTGGTGTTGATATTGATACCACAAAAGTGGTTAAGCATATGAGGATGGTTTTGTCGAGTGAGCTTCAGGTAAACATGACTCCATAAATTTGATTGTGATTGCCACATTTCTAGGTATCTATATATGTTGGCATATGGATGTCTAACTGCTAGTTATCTGAACTAGCAGGATGTGTAACTGCTAGTTATACATCCTAGGATATAAAGTTTATGTTCTATATATTGCAGGTTCTTATGAAAAGGTATATCATGCATATTGGAATGAACTAGCATATGGATGTCTAACTGCTAGTTATCTGAACTAGCAGGATGTGTAACTGCTAGTTATGAAAAGGTATATCATGCATATATGTTGGCATATGGATGTCTAAATGCTAGTTATCTGAACTAGCAGGATGTGTAACTACTAGTTACACATCCTGGGATATAAAGTTTATGTTCTATATATTGCAGGTTCTTATGAAAAGGTATATCATGCATATTGGAATGACTAGATAACATTGGTTGGAAGTTGCTTTATGTCCACTGTTCTCGATGAAAGGACCATCATTCGGTTTGGATGATGATCTAGCAAGAACTAGCAAGATGTGTAACTTCTAGTTACACATCCATAGGTATAAAGTTTATGTTCTATATATTGCATGTTCTTATGAAAAGGTATATCATGCATATTGTAATGACTAGATAACATTGGTTGGCAGTTGCTTTATGGCCAACTTGTTCTCATTAAAGGACCATCATTCGATTTGGATGATGATCTAGCTAAAGAAGCAAGTAAAGCAGGTCAATTCTTTATCTTAAAACTATGTCCTTCGACTCTTCCATGAAAAGGAAAAAAACTATTCAATGCACTCAAATTTTTGAAGTTTTTTTTTGTGAGTAGCTTAGGCACATAAGCAAAAGATAGCAGAGAAGTTGCTTCGGTGCTTAGTATTGGCGTTGATCTTAATACAATGTCGATCGAAAAGTTTGTTTATTTTGTTTCAGATCGTAACAAAAGAAATATGAGAGAGTTTGGAATATAATACGTTTGAGTTTCCGTTCAGCTCTGAAAAGATGGTAACTATATTGCGCGTTGGGCCAGAGTATGCTGGAGTTCCTGTATAGAACTGTGTTGCTTATTGCTGGAGGCCAATCTGGTGTATCTAAATCTTAATGCATAGTCATGCCATGTATCGTTTTGCGGAGAAGGTCTGTGATTTGTTTTATAGATCAACATACATTATACGTTTATTGTACAGTTCATGATTTGATCATATTTGCAGAGTGTTATAACTTGGCAAGATAAATGGACTTGTAACTACTAGTTACATGTGCTAATTAGATGTGTAACTTATATATACACATGCTAATTAGATGTGTAGCTACTAGTTACACATGATAATTAGATGTGTAACTTATAGATACACATGCTAATTGGATTGGATATAAAGTCTATGTCATATGCGTGATAATCGTTTGCTATAAAGTGGTGGTGACAGGTCGTCATAGGTAATTATTTGATTTCGGTTTAGCTACGCTTAAGATTCGATTTCAAAAAAGCCATATTTTAGTTAAACGAAGGATATTTAGTTGCCATTATACCTATAAATGCTTGTTTAACTATGAAATATCATTAACTAAAGACATAATTGAAGAATCTGGATTAGTCAATCATTAGGACTTTCAGTTGTCTTAATGTATGAGAAAAATGTTGGTGAAGCGTCTAATTGGGCTGTTTATTTTCCCGTTTACATATGTGTTTGAAGTCTTTATTGTTTAACCATATTTTCAAGGATGCGATAGTTCATGAATTGACCTCATCTTTCGACGTTAACTTCGTATTGCAGATAGAAAAATTTGAGCTTCATATCATGGAGGAAGAGTTTGCTGATCCTCATATTGTAGTTATGCTTGGTGAAAAGGGGACAGAGAAGACGACATTTATTTGCTTGCTGGTACACCTTTTTGGATCCCTCTTTGTTGCTTTTAGTTTCAAATTCTATGTCTAGACTGTGCATTTATTCACATTACACAAGTAGGATGCCTAGTTACACATGTTATATGCTTGTGTAACTCCTAATTACACAAGTAGGATGCATGTGTAACTCAAGTAAACTAGACAGAGATGCATGAGTATCTTCTAATTACACATGCTAAAATGAACAAACCTTGTAACCAAAAATTATGCATGCCAGTTAATGTGTAAGCTTTATGGATGTGTAACTGCTAGTTACACATACTAATTGGATGTGTAATTATAAATTACACATGCTAATTGAATGTGTAATTGTGAGTTACACATGCTATGTGGATATGTATCTGTTGCATATGCTTATACTTTGGTGTGTTTGATGAGCACTTGTTTTGAGTTCGCAAAAAATTTGAATTCCACATGCTTGATCATCATCATCATGCATCATCGTATGGCTTTATAGCATTGTTGGTTGAATTTTGATTTGAACTTCTTATAACTAAAGTGGGTAATCAAGATACATCACCGGGTTGTGTTGGCATCGTCATTGGATCGGTATCTCTGTCTTTGGCTCATCGTTTCATTACTTCACACCATTGTGTGGCCTCAAGTCATCGACATCGGATTTTTGCACATCTTCTTTAATGTACGTACGACTTTGGAGCACCCCCACCGGATTTTGAATCATCGTTGTAAGGGTTTGGCTCATCGTTACAATATCTTGCGTCGGATATCACAGCCTTGGATATTTGAAATAATGTAAAAATGTATTGGGATGCTGAAGAGTCCATTGTCATTAATGATGTGAAAATACATCATTATGTTTCTATTTCTGAAAAGTAAGGGATAAATTATCTAATGTGTTCAAATCTGGTGTCGTCTCATGAGCTAACCAGCTTGACAGCTTCTTTCTTGTACAATGTAACTAGGGCCTCACACTGTCTAGCCATTGCACTGTATGAGGTGATTCTGATATGGATGAACCGGCCACCTGACCAGCTACCTCAAATGCCTGGTTCCACAAAAGATATGAAACATCAAAAGAACAAAAGCCCTACATCAAATGAATGCCATAGTATGCAATTTACGCAATCAGTGTTATCAGCACAGGAGATAAGTGATCATACTGACTCGATTAACTGCCCAAGATTTATGATATGGAGGCAAGGACGAGTTATTAGGCAATCTAGGCATGGTGCTGCGTAAGTATGCACTGATGATTCAGTAGCTGCATCATCGTACACACGGTAGAGTTTGCTTAAAATTCCTGTTCGTTTCATCAACAATAAAAAACTCATAAACACTTCCATTATTAATGCTTTAATAGGTCCAGAAAGCCATCAGGGATCATATGGCCTACCTCTTCAGACGAAAGTGATTACTTGCCATTTCAAGGTGGTCAAAGTCGAGATTGACCGAGGGCCAAACAAAAAGGCATCATCAGGAGTGAAAACTCTGACAACTGTGTGGCCAAGTCATCAGTCAACCTAAACAAGCAGAAGTAAATCAGCATTAGACTTGTTCCACTTGAAAGTGCAAATATAACAACCATCTGATAAAGCAAATAGAATGATAACATTTCTAGTACATTGACAGTATTCATACAATCGCCACCACTAAAATGTATAGTATAACCTTGTCTGGTTCCTGTAGGGCCTCACTTAACTCAAATAGCGTGTGTGATGCAGCTTCATGATCTGTTCCGGATCTTAATTTTTTTTAACAAGTCTGTTTGAGGTACGCACAGTTACAGGTCATCATCACCAATGCTCAGATATCGATCATCCTAATTTTGTAGGAAATATTAAACCAAAACTTTATAGAAACAGCAAAGAGACAGTAAAATAGTTATGTCAAACTAGAATACCCAACATAGAGGCAACTTACACTGATACAGGCCACTGAAGTAAGAAAGTTATTTATGTTGGATGTTTGATATATCTGTGCTGCAAACATTAGCATAGATGTTGCTAATGTAAGAACCGACCTTTGGCACGAAGGAGTTAACATCTCTGCCAATGCAATTTATAATAAATTTATCAATATTTACCGCAAGCAAAGTAAAAGGGTCCTCCTCGCTTTGAGATTCCGAAGCTGCTTACTGTAAATAGGATCCGCAGATATTTTCTTCAGAGAAAGTGGAAGCTGGAAGAAGCGGATGACAATGGTGTCAATTGACTGATTTCCAAAGTATTTAAATGACAAAGATAAACAAGAATGTTTTTAAGGGTACTAGGCTTACATTTTCCCCTTGCATATGCACACCAATTTGTTATAGGCCTCCGTAATACATTAATAACTTCAATGCGCTCATTTTCGCAATTCTTTGTAGATCCTTGTTCAAGATATTTGACAATCTGCAATAAAGAGCAGTGAATAGGATTCAAATCAAATTGGTTACAATCAGATGTTGTTAAAAAGATTAATGATACCTTGTTGAGAGAGAACTATCTTTCTTTCCTGGACGGGGCCTCGTGTTCATGTGCCTTGGACTAACACTAGTATAAACACCTGCACCAGCTCTTCCTTCACATCTAACTACTTCATCAACCCAGTTATGATTTGGCTACAATGAGATGTTCTTAAAAAGATTAATATAAGATGTGAATGCGAAATGGGTTCTTGGCAATGGCAGCGTAACTTAACAAATTTTCTTTCACTTGGAGGACCATCTTACAAATTCCCCTCACTTCAAGTACTAAAAAAAAACTAGTTAGCCAAATACATTACAGAAAATTAAGCTACAGGGCAAAGGTCTTGCAAGAGATTTAGGGAATATAGTGAACCCAATTTCAAGTGTTTAGCAGGTAAATAACTTTTGGAAATTGAAATCACAAACATTTGGGAGATTCAGCACACAATGAGAAAAAGAAAGAAATCATATTAAACAAGTAAAGATTACAGATTTACAAATTAAGTGGTTAAGAGATGATAACCAGTAGAAAGGGTTTAAGTTTTGGGTGGATCACCATCCCGACAATCAATTCTAATAGATATAGAATTACAGCAAGTGAGATTGAGATATATTGGGAGTGTTGGAGAAGGAGAAGCTTCAACATCAGTGGAGGAGTTTGTGTCTGATTCTTCTTCAACTTTCTTTGAGCACCACCACTTCAAAACAGCACCAGTTGTTGGTCCCCCAAGCACAAAACCTATAAAAACCATCCAGCCTTTCCACCTTGAATTGATTTCAACCTTTCCCGTTGAGTCGAGAGAAACAGTAATGGTTTCGTTGTTTTCCTTCCCTGTAGATGTTTTATCAGCTTTAGGAGGGGTGGAAAAGGTAGAGTTTTTATGAGGGGTAGAAAAGGTAGAGTTTTTATGGTGGTTTTTAACCCCATGATGTTTGATAGGAGCGCCTGGTGGTTTTGGAACCAAACAGGAACATGATGAACAGAGAATACCAAGAATTAAGAGGAGAAGGATGATTTTAGAAGATGAAGCCATTGATTCTGAAGAAGGTGTAAGAAGAACTGTAAATTATGATTATGAAGATGAAGAATAGAATGATTATGTTAAAGCAGCAGATGAAGATGAATATGAAGAATAGAATGATTATGTTAGAGCAGCAGATGAAGATGAAGATGAATACGAAGAAGAATAGAGGAGATGAAGATACTATGAATTATGATTTTACAGGTAAGACGCGTTTATATATATAGCCGTTTGATTTTTGATTTGAATTTCTGGGTTTCCAAATATGAGAAAGTTATAGCCGTTTTAGCCTAGTTTCTAAATATCGATTGCTATCTCATATCTAGGGTTTTACTGATTTGAATGGGGTTTTAGTTACAATCGATTCCAATTTCTGTTTGTTGGTTTGGGTTTGGGGTTTTGGGTACTGAAACCTAGCTTTCAATTTCTTATAGTATTGTTAATGAATTTGTATGGTGGTTATGTAGCTTGGAAAGGAGAGAGGAACCAAGAGCAAGAGCAATTACAATCACAATTACAATTACTAGTGAGGACATAGCTGAGGCTGAGAAAGGCAGTGGCTAATGATCTTCTTGAAATTGAGAAGAAAATTCTTCTCCTACAACTGAATGGTAAGGTTTGTTTCAGCTCCGTGTTTAATTCATGCTGTTTTCTTCTTCTGTTTGCTTATCTATGAAGTTTTAATTTCTATGAGAAATTACTGTTTCGAGCTTGTTTCCATGAATTAAACTACTCGTGTATTTTGATCATGATGAATGTTTAGGTTATTGCAAATGTGAGCTAGGAAAGAATGTGCTTCATGTAATTTAGAACCGTTTCTAATTCTTGCTCAGTGTTAGAGTTGGTACATATCATTGAAGGCCTCACTTTCCTTTCAAGAACAAAAAGGAAGAACATGGTATGTGCATGTATGACTAATTGTGAGTCCGTGACAAGGTTCCTGTTATATGAGCTAGGGATAATGATACAGATACCATCTTGTTAGCAAAACATAGTAGCACTAGTACTTTATTTCTTGTTGATTAGGTACACTTTAATTTGCAGCATAAGCATCAATAACTGGAAAAACAGTTTCCGACTGGCGAAATTACTGGGTCTCACTGTTCTGGACTTTTGGTTCATGCGTAGGTATCTAACTCTATATGGTTGGCCTAGTCTTCCTAGTTTTCGTTTTACAGATACAACTCATCTTTTAGATTGCCAAGAACAAAATATAAACCAGACCCATGAGGCTAATACTGTTGAGTGGCTCTCTAGGTTTCTAATGATGTTGAAAACTGGGACATTTCCCTTCCACTCACTTCAGCCTTTGAAATGGGATCTGGGAATGGCAGCCGATATTGATAGAACCCTAGTTCCTAATTACTTGGATCACTTTCAGGTCATTAAGACGTCAAAGGGGACCTCATCCTTAAGTCCTTGCTCGATGGAGAGAAGAATCTGTGGCGTCTGAATTGCAGATGATAAACGGGAGTATTGAAACCAAAGACGGGTATAGGCAATTCAAGAGTGGAGGAACGTCAGTGGCATTTCTGACGAGTTTTCCAAAAGGTTATGGGGATCAAAAGAAGGTTAAGGCTTGGGTGGATGATTTCCAAAAACTACCATACGTTTCACCTAATGAAGATTCAGCACATATCGGCCCCAATGGTGACCTTATGGAGAAAATAGTTGTAGGAGTTTTGCATGAGCTTGTACGCTTGTTAATTCACTAGAAGACTAAGAGGAATTACTTGAGGTGTTTGAGGGGAAGAAATGAATCTTCCTCATAAGTTTACTCGAATTTTTACTTGGTACCCTGGTATTTTCTACCTTTCTTTGAAGTGCAAGACAACCACGATTACTCTCAAGGAGGGATATAGTCGTGGAAAGTTGGTAGACGAGCATCCACTAGCTAGTATCCGAAAAAAATATTATTATGTAACTAGAACTGGAATTCTTTATCGTGGGCAGGCAATAAAGATGGTGAATTTAACTTGGTGAAAGATGGAATGGAGTTCAACGATGAAAAGAAGAGATGGAATTCAACGATGATGGCGAAGACAGTGTAGATTTTGAGTCAGGTTCGGAAGGAGAATAGCAAGTCTTCATCATTCATCTAGCAAAGCAAATGATTTTTCGAGGTATTACGTTTTTTGCTCACTTTTATTTTAGGTTGTCACAATTAGTTTTCTTTCTCACATGAAGATTTCTGTAATTTTTATGGTATTGAGTGAATATGTCACTCTAGTGAAAAGATAAAGAGTAAATATAAGTTAGAAGTACAGGTTTCTGCTCTCTTTACTCTCTATGCAGATGTTCAGATAAATATACCATCTCTTGTTCGAAATCTTCATAATGAAACACTGAGAAGAAAATATAGATGATTTTACTTACAATTTCTCTCTTACTGCGTTTCTTGAAAATACTGGTTTACATGGCTTTAAGAGCCTGCCGAGATTGGGGTATGCCGAGATTGGGGTATACCCATTTTGTTCCCATCCAAAGTAGTGTGCTAAGGGGTGTCTAAAAGGTGTTAAAAGACCAAATTGCCTATACTAAAAAAACCTTGCCGACCAAAACATATATAAAAAAAAAAATCAAAATCTGTCTTCAACACGCTAACTATACATGTGAAATCAAAAAAAAAAAAAAAAAAAAGAGTCAAAACGAACCAAAAGTCGGCGGGTATTTTTTGTCGACCTTGCCGACCAAAATATAGCCTATGGGGTATAAGGTTGAATAACATGCCGACTTTTCATCTCTCGAATTTAGCAATTACATGGTCGGCAAGATATCCATCTCTATACCTTGCCGACTAAAATATAGTCTCGTAGGTTATGAAATTAGTACCTTGCCGACGAATCATGCATTTGTAACACCTTCTCTGTATGTCAAAATCTTATAGAAGGCAGGGTATTTTTTATCGACCTTGCCGGCCATATGTTGTCGGCATGTTCTTCATCCGTAGACAATGCCGGCTGTAATTGGTCAACATCTTATTAAAACGTCTACCATGCCGGCGGAACATAGCCGACACCTTATTCAAACGTCGACCTTGCCGACCTTTCACATTTTCAAAACAATTTTTTTGATCCAAATCGAACTCATAAGACGGGTTAAAGATTATTGAATTCATAGTTTCAAAATTTTAATCTAAACTCAAATAATTAAGCTAATTAGATTTTTTAGTGTTAATTAAACAAGGGCATATTAGCCATTTAGAAAATACAAGGTTAAGGGGTGGCTTTGTTTTACTTCAAAATGACCATATTTTGTCTTATTGGGTATACCCCAATCAAGCCAGGTTTAAGAGACAGAACTGTGTTTGGTATATTTTTTTTTTTTAACTGAAAGGATGAATTTAATTAAGAATGAGATATTACAAAGTTTGCTTCTTCCTGTACTTTGGCAGAAATCTCTTACGCAGGTTCTAGTAACCATACACTACTCAGACACTCTACTCTAGCAAGTTTGGATAAAGAATCCGTAACCTTATTTTTCTCTTTGGGCACATAAACACAATACCAAGAATTAAACCTTCTAAAAAGAACTTTAATGTCTAGAATTAAATTACGAAGTCTCCAATCAATGTTAAAGGAGTTGTTATTAATTGCATCCACCACAATCTTTGAGTCCATCTCGAAAACCACTTGCTGCATATTCTTTTCCTCTGCCCATTTAGTTGCTTCCCATAATGCTTTGCTTTCAGCATGTTCCTCACTTGACAGCCTCATTAGGTAGATACATTTTGAGCCCCTGTGTGTACCTGCAAAATCACGTATTATTAGTCCGATACCTCTCGATTGATTAGAATGCAAATATGAACCATCAATATTAATTTTAAAGTCCATTGATCTTCTCGGTTTGCTGGTTGCTATGGTCTTTTTGATGAGTAGGATGATATCGTTGGTAATGAAGAGGAGTCGGGACAGGCAGAGAAGTCGGGTGGGGTGGAAACCTTGTGAGAAATCGTGATGTAGAGAATGTTGCTGTCGGAGGCGAGTTGCCGGAGCCTCTTTCTTCCGTGGTTCCTAACTCGGGCAGCAGTACTTCCTTCACTGTTTCGGGTCCTATGTGCAACTCTCTTGGGGCCCTTATTTCTCCGGATTTTGCCTCTCTGTCCGATGAGGAGAAGATCAATGCTGTTTCATTATATGAAGCTGGTCTGAAAAGTACCTTTGATCTGCTGGTGAGTTGAGTTGAGATGATGATCAATGATGTTTCATTGTATAACTCCCTCGTGTTTTGTGTTATGTGCTGACCATGATGGTGTTTGTAGGATATCAATCGCTCGTTGTTGAATGCTGCCATCCAACGCAGGGAGGTCGCCGAGAGAGAGGGTCTTCGTCTCTTGTTACAAACAGAACGTGAACGATCTCGGAAGTTGGAGAAGGAGTTGGCCGAGGCCCAAGGTATTTATTTTACTTTCAACTAGTTATGATTGATCTTGTAGTGCCAATATCCTGAGCTTAGTACTCCCTGCCTAGCCGAATCTTCTAGTGCGGAGGCCGACGCTACCACGAGGTGTCGTTTGTTGAAAAGGGAAGTGAACATAGAACGGGATCATGTTTCGAACTTGCAACAGAGAATAGTTAACAAGGATGCTAAGATCGATCGTTTAGAGACCGATATTGAAGATCTTCAGTCCAGGCTGCATCGGTACGAGACTTTTGAGTATATCCCCGAGGAAATTGATAATCTTAGGGCGAACTTAGCTCGGTTCCAAGGTATAGCCGCTGATAAGACATTGTTGGCCGACAACTTAGAGAGTCAATGTGGTCGTTTGAGACTTCAGGTTCGAGATTTGCATGCAGATCGTCTCCGGATCTTGGGGGAGAGGGATGCTGCCGAGAAGTGTAACCGATAATTCCTTGAAAAGCTTAACGAATCCAAAAAGTGGGTTCGCTCTCAATTATCAGGTTTGCAGATAGCCCACTCCCAGCAGAGGGCCGAATGGAGTGATCGCAAGAAGTACTGTCCCACTAATGAATTTAACGAACAGATATCTAGAGCTTTCTTCAAAGATGTCTTCTCTCGAGTGTAGCCTGTCTGAGTCTGAAGAGACCATTAGAGTAGTTGCCCCTTTGTTGGAAGGTGGTGTGCCTCGTGTTGTGCTTTTCTTGTTATTGTCTTTGTGTTGTTATTGTGTGACTGACCGTCCTTGTTGTTTTGGCAGCCGAGCAGAAGAAGGCGGCATCGTTGGAAAAAGAGAATGCCCGATTGAAGGGGAGGGAGGCTCAATTACTCGAGCGGGTGGCCACTGCCGAAGCGGCGTCGGTGCAGCTGGCACAGAATCTTACTACTGAGAAGGCGAAGTTTAATGATGAACTCGTCTCGAAGGTTAAAGCCGGTGTGAAGGCAGTGCTTGATAAGAAGCGGTGATCGATGCCGCCGCTAAGAAGGCGATTCCGGGGCCGTTCCTTCTAAGGAGTGAACGTGTATTTTGCAGCAAGGCCGCTTTCTTACCCTTTCCCTTGGGTTGTAATCCGCTCGAACACCTTTAATTCCTCGTAAACTTTTTTAATGGGGTGCTGCGTCGCCGATTTGGTTGTTTCTCTTGCTACCGACGTTATTCTGCATGTTACTGTTCTTATTTATGTTAAGCTGACGATGTGTGGTTTATTTTCGCGACCTTGTTATGTATGCCTGCATGAATAGATAGGTTAATCATAAATGCCGTTTCTGTCGAACACACTCAACAAGGAGGATCATTGGGCCCAATGCCGTGTCCCGATTGAGGTATCTCATCACCGTCTTTCGAGATCTAATGGAAGGGTAGTTGGTCTTTCCTAATTTCTATGGGATCGATATCCCAAGAGGTTATCAATTAACCTTCTTGGGCAAGTGATTTCGGCCACTTGCGAGGGGAGCAATGTTGACTGCTCGATTGTCGAGTACTCATGCCCCGATAATCGGCCACTGGTTTCCAACCGCCAGGGCCCTTGGACTACCTCGGCACTTGCACACTGCCATCGCCCCGAGTTCGAATAGTCCGTCTTAGTGTAAGTCGCCCCGGCACTTGCACAATGCCATCGCCCCGGGTTCGAAACGACCATTCAGACGCACTTGTCATATTTCCAACCCCACGCGGCCTTTCACGGAAATAAATGACAAGATATCAAACCTGGTTTTACGGATGATATAGCTTTAGTCGCGTAGCATTCCATGGTCGTGGCTCAGGTGTTCCGTCCGGTTTTAGTATCTTGTATGCCCCTTCTCCGACCTTCTCGACAATGGTGTAGGGTCCTCCCCATCGCGGTGCTAGTTTTCCGCCTTTTTTATCACGTTCATAACTGGGTAGATGCTTTAGTACCAACTGTCCTGGTTGAAATTCTATGGGCCGAACCCGTTTGTTGTATTCTCGTTGGATTCTTCGTTGATAATTTTCCATTTTCTGCAGGGCCATCTCTCTCGTTTCTTCTAGATCGTCGAGTTTAGCCAGGATAAGATCTGCTGAGATGTTTCGCCTCCATGCTTCGGTCCTTGTGGTGGGTATCATCGCCTCTGTGGGAAGGATGGCTTCGGTCCCATATGTTAGCATGAAAGGCGATAATCTGGTTGCCTCTCTGCGGGTTGTCATATATGCCCACAAAACGTTGTAGAGTTCTTCGCACCATTCTCCATATTCCCCGTCGAGCTTCTTCTTCATGTTATCGGCGATAGTCTTGTTTGTGATCTCGGCATGTCCATTGCTTTGGTGGTACAGGGGCGTAGACTGGCTCTTTCGGATGTTGTAAGTGTTAAAAAGTAGGTCGATGTTCTTGCCTTGTAATTGTTTCCCGTTGTCAGAGACGATTGCTGCTGGAACTCCTAAGCGGCATATGATGTGTTCCCAGATGAATCGGAAAACATCTTTATCCCGTATATGTTTCAATGGGGCGGCCTCAACCCACTTGGTAAAGTAGTCGGTGGCTACAATTAAGTACTTCCTCTGTCCCGATCCGACGTGTAATGGTCCCACGATATCGATTCCCCATTTAGCGAAGGGCCAGGGACTGATGACGGATTTTAACGTTACTGCCGGTGCATGTATCTTCTTTCCAAATTTTTGGCATTCGTCGCAGTTAGGGCCATATGCCTCGCGTCCTCGTTCATGTATGGCCAGAAGTATCCCATGGTTTTAGCTCGTGCCGCTAGGCTACGACCCGAGCTGTGGTTTCCAGCAGCCCCATAGTGTAACTCGTTGAGGATCGTGTGCCCCTCCTCTTTACTCAGGCATCTTAGCAATGGCCCCAGATATGACTTCCTGTATAGGGTGCCGTCTCGAAGTTCGTACGCGGCGGCTTTGCTCTTGATCTTGTTAATCTCGGGTCGCCCCTTGGGCAACTTTCCTGTTTCGAGGTATTCGTGAATCGGCTTCCTCCAATCATCAGCCCGATATTGATCAGTAGTGGTTGCCACGACACGTGCGCCGGTATCCACGGTCTCGGGTACCGAAGGCATTAAGACCCTCATAACTCTGATGCCTTCGACGCTTGAGTCTGTCAACATGGAAGCAATATATGCCAGGGCGTCCGAGTGACGATTGTCCTTTCTACATATATGACGAAACTTGATGCTCGGTATCTGGACGATGTAGAATTGGACGAGCTCCCAGTATTTCTGTAGTAGAGGGTCATGTATGGCGTATTGCCCGCTTATTTGTCGGACAACTAGCTGGGAGTCGCTCGTAAGCCGTACCTCTTGGATTCCCATCTCCACTATCAAGAGCAAAGCATGTACTACCTCCTCGTATTCTGTGACATTGTTAGTCGATTTAAACTCGAGCCTAAAGGAGTGGACCATCTTTTTCCCCTTTGGCGTCGTGAAGACCAGTCCCAAACCCAACCCATCTTTATTGGATGACCCATCCACGAAAACCTCCCATCGTGTCGGGCTGCATGACTCGAACAGGTCGGACGGGTCTTCTCGGTCCTCCTCCATTCCGGGTATGTCTTCTACTTCGTCTTCGTCGGCGAGGGGGAAGTCTCGCAAGAATCGCCCACTTCTGTGCTTTCACCGTTTCTCATCTCGTAAACGATGTCGAACTGCTTTATTTGCGCACTCCACTTGGAGATCCGTCCCGACCTGGCTGCATTGTCGAGTACTGACTCTATGGAGGACTTTGTAAGCACCCGAATCTTGTGGGTTTGGAAATATGTCCGAAGCTTCTGTGTTGCAAACACCAGTGCTAATATTAGTTGCTCGATCCTGGTGTAGTTCCTCTCGGCTGGACTCATGGTCTTGCTTATGAAATACACCGGCTTTTCTTCCCCCCCCCCCCCCCGCGTTCTTGACTAGAACGGCGCTGATGGCGTGACTGGTTGCCCCAAGATATAGTGTTAGTATGTCCTCGGGCTCGGGTCTCTGTAACACCGGTAGACTAGCGAGATGTTGCTTGATTTTTTGAAACGCTTCTTCACACTCCTCGGTCCATTTAAACTTCTCTCCTTTTCGCAACGTCCCGAAGAAGTCCTTGCACTTGTCGGATGACCGAGAGATGAATCGCCCTAAGGCCGCCAAGTTCCCATTCAATCGTTGCACGTCTTTAACCGTTACAGGCGATGGCATCTCCACGACGGCTCTGACTTTATCTGGGTCAGCCTCGATTCCTTTGTCGGTGATTATGTATCCTAAAAACTTGCTCGAGGTGACCCAAAAGGTGCACTTGTCCGGATTTACCCTCATCTTGTATCTTCTCATGGTTTGAAATATGCCTCGAAGGTCATCGATGTGGTTGTTGGCCACCTTGCTCTTGACCAACATATCGTCCACATATACCTCAATGGTGTCGTGTATTCTATCTTCAAACATGTCTTCCACCAACCTTTGATAGGTGGCGCCGGCATTTCTCAATCCAAATGGCATTTTGGTGTAGAAACACAATCCTCTTGGTGTGAAGAAGGATGTATGCTCTTGATCTTCGGGGGCCAGAGGTATTTGATTATACCCTGAGTATCCGTCCATGAGAGTTATCGCCTTATACCCGACAATGGATTGCACTAGCTGATCGATGCTGGGGAGAGGGAAGCTGTCCTTCGGGCACGCTTTGTTCAAGTCGCTATAGTCAATGCAGATTCGAACGCCCCCATTCCTTTTGGGGACTATGACCATATTAGATATCCATTGTGGGTATTGGGCCTTTCGAATGATTCCTGCTGCGTACAACTTCTTCAACTCGGCCTCCACCGCCGGTTGTAACTCGGGTGCGATTCTTCTCATCTTTTGTCTGATAGGTTTGAACTTGGGGTCTATCCGTAGGTGGTGCGAGCAGACTTCCGGGTCAATTCCTTCCATGTCGTGCATTTTCCAGGTAAATATATCCATGTGTTCCTTCGAAGAGTTATCAACTCACCGAGATTGTTCGTTTATTAGGAGAGACCCTATTTTCACTAATCTTGGCTCCTCCTCGGTTCCCGTTGACTTGTCGGGTTGGTTCTAGAGGGCCGAGAAATTTTTGCTTTGGTTCGCCGATTGTTGTCGGCTCTGTGATTGCTATAAGGTCTCTTTCTTACCGGCTTCAAAGGTAGCGATGGCTTGTGACACTACCCTTTCCAGCTCCTCTGTCGCCTTTATTTCCTTAGACTTGTTCTTTTCTTGTCGTTTCCTCGACCGCCTCTCCTCATTCTCGCCGGACGTCTATCTCGCACGCATCGCCTCACCGCCTGGGATCACCTAGTACCTCTACCACTCCTCCATAAGATGGGAACCGCAATCTCGATGATAGGCCGAGGCGACTCCTTTAATTCCCGGAAGCCAGGGCCG
This sequence comes from Papaver armeniacum, assembly GCA_023531295.1. Classification (NCBI taxonomy): domain Eukaryota; kingdom Viridiplantae; phylum Streptophyta; class Magnoliopsida; order Ranunculales; family Papaveraceae; genus Papaver; species Papaver armeniacum. The sequence goes on along the minus strand of JAJJWW010018480.1, from coordinate 345,154 downwards.
ACCCAGAATCGCTTCGTATGGTGACACAACGTCGACCACGCAATAGGTGGTGAGTGTGTCAAGGAATCCCTCTCCGTCCGAGACTCGGAGGATGACTTCTCCCTTTGGTACTGTCATCGTACCGTTGAAGTCGTAAATTCGATAGGTTGACGGGATCAGGATGTCATCGGACAACTCCATCCTTTTGAAAGCGTCATAGAACGTTACCTCGACCGAGCCGCCGCCGTCCATTAATATCTGCGCGACGCCCCATTCCTCGATCAACGGGGTTATTACTAAGGGGTCCCCGTGTGCTTGGCCGTTCGATGGGACGTCTTTCGCCGAGAAGGTGATCGGGCCGCATCATCCATGGTTCCATGGGCAGGGTCTTGGCCACACTGAGGATTTCTTTGCCCGATCGATCCCTTTATGAATTCTCGAGGTGATACCAGTTCCCAAGTCGTACCCCTAGGTCGCCGAGTGTGATATGGTGTTACAGGCGAACTGGGTGCCGCGATTAATTCTTATTTGGTGCACTGGGACATCGGGTTGAGCAGGTGTCGGCGATGCCTTGACGAAATGTCGTAAATATCCGTCTCGGATTAGGTGCTGGACGATGTCTTTCACTTCCCTACAGTCGTTAGTTGAATGGCCGCGGAACTGGTGATAATGGCAGAACTCCGGGTGGTTCCTTGTTCCGTCGAACTGAATTCCCCGAGTCTTGGATATCGGATATCATTCCTCTTTTCGACTTCCTTGAATATCTCTTCTAATGGTGCATTTAATGGAGTATAAGAACTTGGCTCGTGACGAGGCTTCTTTCCTTTCTCGACCCAAACTTTTTTGTTTTCGCCCTGATGCTGGGTGCCCGGCCTTTTCTCAGATCGCTTCGTGGCTTCTTGCGGGGTGGCCTCTACTGTGGCGCTTGTCTCTTGTATTCCTCTATCTTGTGCTCCTTCCTGAATCTCCTCTAGGGCGATGTAGTGCTCTTTCATCTTCCGGATCTCTCTTAGTGTCTTGGGATTCTCAGTGTACATTGCCACCCAGATGGGATCCGACTTCCTTAATGAATTCTCGAAACCGAATATCTGTTGGTCGACCTGGCGCTTTCCCAATATCCGTACATAACTTTCTCCATCTGTCCGTTAAGGAGCGCAACGGCTCCCTAAGTCTTCGCGCCAGGGTGAACAACTTATCGACTCTGGGCTGAGCTATATTGTTATGCATGTAAGTCTCGAGGAAGGTCTCTACCAGATCGCATAGCTCCCAACGGATTCATCGGGCGAGGGTGTAGAACCAACTCTTTTCCTCGCCCTCCAAACTTGCCGGAAAAATTTGCACATGACCACATCATGACCCTTCCACCGTAACAAGGACATGCCGTACATTTTGATGTGCTCTCCTGCGTCGCCCGTGCCGTCAAACCTAGATGGGAAGATCGGCAACGTACACTTATGTGGGAACGGATTCCGATCCAATTCCCTGGTAAACGGCGTCTTCTGGGCTTCGCTGATTACTTCTACTAACTTATCGTCTTCGTTGTCTCCGGTCAGCTTTTTGACCATCTGCTCGAGCCGCTCGATTTTTTTCTTGGTTGTTGCGTCCGTGCTTTCATTGGTTGCTTCTTCCTCAGTCGAGGAGTCCTTGGCTGGCACATACCCTTCTCTTGGCCGATTAGGGTCGGGTATGCGTTCTTGGTTTGGTGATGGGGGTGGGGTGTTCCTCGACAGAGTGTGGTTGCTAGAAGCGCCTCGGCTCGATGATCCTCTCGATCCCGTTCTTCTGTTACGGAGTTGGTAGTTTTCGTGTTCTAGAGCTAGGTTTCTCCTTTGAAGTTCTCTAATTAGGTCTTCTTGCCTTCTTTGGCTTGCCAATATAGCGAGTAACATTGGGTCGGTGCTTTCATGGCTAAAGTGGCCATTCACTTGGTTTCCTGTTACGTGAGGGGGTTCAGTTGGAGGTCTCGTAGTGAGAACGACAGGGGGATGGATGATGGTCTGAGCTACGGATGGTCGGATGGTCGGCCGCCGCTGGGTGGATGTCCCTGTTATGGTCGCCCCTTGCTAAATGTACTCGCCTAAGCCTCTCGCCTTCTCGTTCTAGATCTCGCTGATACTCTATCGGTTATCTTTCTCTCCCTCGTTCCTCGTGTACCGTCTGCACTTCCTCCTCCTCCTCGGTATCCGATGCAGTTCTTCCATCTTCCATGTTGTCCTCATTCCTCGGCCCCATCTGGCTCGGGTTAATCCTCAACATCCCATGTGGGAGATCGTCATCTCGGCCCAAGTCTACCTCCTCGTCGACAGTAGTCATGCCTTTGATTAATGCCTGAGTCCCGTCCTGGTTGTTTGGTCGATGATCGTCGTGTCGGGAATCCGTGAGTCCTTCTTGCACGCTAGACCCCGTCGTGACCCGGTTTCTTAGGATCCTACTCGTCCTGGAGGTGCTCGCCATTTCCTTCGATATCGTTTTCGTTCCTCGGCTCGCCCGCCCGTTCGTACCTACGTCAGGAAAGTACACTACACTTACTTCGAACTGCTTTTGAAAAGGTTAAGGATTGAGTACGGCAGTTCGGTGGTGCAAGGCGGGAAAAAGTTCTTATAGTACACTTCCATTTATGCTAGCGTGTTGGTCTCAACAGTCAAATTGTTTTGGCCGTAAAGGACAATCTTTGAAAAGTTGTGTGGACACATTGCTTTCGGTACTTTCCCTATGCATTAATTACTACTTGTCCTAACATTCCTAGCGCCAGAAGTCATTAATCACCCGTACGTTAAATCGGAAGATTTCTTTCTTGGCGACGATGGACAGTAATGACAGCCCTTAACAGCCGCTGTGCTGGTGACCTTCTCGTACAAGTTGCCGGAGTTCCCTGGGACGGTTGAACCGTAGGGCTCCTTCAGTTTTCTACTGATACTGTGAGGCTTCTAGTGTAGGATCAAAATGAGACTCGCCTAACGAGCCGCTCACTACAATCCTCCCAGCCATGGTTTCCGAAAACTAAACTCAATGATTCTGAGCTAGTCTTGCTTCCACCATCATTGTGCTTTGTTCAATTTGCTAAAAAGAAGGGTTTAAACGAGTAAATGAAGACAAATGTAAATGGAGACAAAAATAAATGATATCTATCCTCAAATCATGGAGGTGATCGTTAGATGACAAGTCTAGCAACCTATGCGTTACTTACCGTTAGAGTCTTTCATTTAGCATCAACTATCCTCAATAGATGTTGATAGGAGCTGTTGAATCTCTCTTTTAACGAGGTTTGAAACGATAGATGATGGCCAACGAGATGGGATTTCCTTCTAGCTTCTACCAACATCGAAAGATGTTATTTCGGGAGCTCACGGATCTTCCAATGACTCGCAGAGGCGTTTTGAGCTAATAGCCTAGCTTAATTAAATAGTCTTGACGACTTTGTCTTAAACGAAAGACATGTTTTGCTAGGAAAACAAAGATCATAAATAAGAACACAAAATGAACCTATATCAAACTTGAACAGATTTTGCTAGGAAAACAGAAATAGAAGACCAAAAGAGTTTCTCCCTTAGCGTCAACTAGCACACGGGGTGACTTAGGAGCTTGGATTTTCCTATTTTGGTGACCGATCTCAAGGTATCCGAAGATGTTATACGGTCCCCTTAGTCGGCGCCAGAATGCAGATGTAGAAAATCCTACCACTACATCCAAAGAATCTCAAGACATGCATAAAGAAGTCAAACAAACAAGAGAGGTGGAAGAACACAAGATATACGTGGTTCGGCATGATTACCTACGTCCACGGGGTGAAAGGATGATTTTATTACTTGTTTCACGACTACAAGTTATGCGTTTTCTCTCTATCTCTTGGTATGCTCTCTTCTCTCCCTTCTCACTTACCTCTCTTGCTCTCTACATGATTCATATTTATAGCTATAAGATGGTGATACAACGATATTACAGTGTTGGGCCTAATACAGCTTCCTTGATGTTCTTCTCGGGTGTCTACCCGATGCTTCACCCGATCTTTCCCTCTGCTCGAGCCGAAGCATTCGGCCGAGTGGTAACGTCATCCGATATCGCTTATTAGGTGGAGGTGATCGACGTCGCTTTTTAGATTCCTGGTCGAGTCCTACTTTGACTGAGTCTTCCTTATCTCTTCACCAACTTTTCCAGTGCATTAATTGCCCTCGAACTCGACGAGCATCACATCAGAACTTTTTCTCCATCATGTCGGCCTTTCGAGCTATCTTTGTTCCTCTTTCCTCGTACCCAGACCTGGTGAGGTGATTCAGTGCTTGTAGTATTCGTCTCGCCTGGTACGCCCTTGGTCAAGATGGTTCTACCTGGCTCCATGGATTATTTACACCTACATACATCATTATGCTGAAGAGTCCGATTATGTAGGTTCTGCCATTGTAAACCGCTGATACTTCCAAAGATGATTCCAGCTTTTAAACGATTAGTTAACTTCTCAGCAAACGCAATAAACACCAACACAAACGTAAAGGCAAAAACCATGATTGATAATTCAAACTGCACACACATGATGGAAAGAAATAAGATTTAGTTAATTCGATATTATAAGAGTTCACGGAAGAAAAAGTTTCAAACTTGAAAGAAAAATATGATTAAGATACAACTTAAGACGGCATCTTTGAATCGGTTAAAAGAGATTAAAGTTTAGAAACAAAAACTACTATCAAATCATATAAACATATAAAATCAAATGGGAAAAGTAACGAAAAATCATGAAAAGTGATAAGAAAACTTAGCAACGGAATTGACTCATTAAACACTCTTAATTCGTAGAGACAACGCTACTCTCTCTTCATTGTTTCGCGTCCATCGACGTGTGGGAATTATTTAATTGTCTCTCCTTTTCATGGGTTTCACAAATACCCTTGTGATACAATAAAAATACCCCTCTCAATTTATAGGCCCATTAGAGGTCCATTAATAACTTTTTTGTTTCCATATTTACCCACATCACATAAAATCACTTTCTTTATTTTCTTTCCAGATCTGATTCTTTTCTCTCCATCCACCTCCTCCGCCATCAACAAAGCTGCAACCTCTTCACTTCTCCATCGCTGCTACTAGGGTACCACCATCATCTCTTACGCCACCACCGCAACCAACACCATTAGCACCACCATCTCTATCGTCACAACCATCACCATATTTTCTCTACTTCCTAATCAATTAATTAGATCGATTTTCACCCAAGTCAGTTTCTTCCGCCATGAGTAAATTGAATCCGCCATCTGCACCACGACTCCTAAATTGATTATAGATCGATTTTTCACTTTTTTAGCCGCAGAAATTCAATATGGTGACGAATCGGCGAGAACCTAATTTTCAAATCCCAATCTTGGTCATTAAAAACATCAGATTCATTCCGATTTCAGTTGATTTCAGTTTGAAGAACCAGAAATCGATGATAACGATATGTATCGTTTGGGAAGAGACGGTGAAAATCTTCATCAATAAGTGGATCTGAAGATTCAATCATCATAAACAAATTAAAAGATAAGTGTGATTTCTTACTGTCATTCTAAGTAGTAGCCTAAATTTGATCTTGGTTTTGATTTTTTTAGTGTTGATTCAACATGATTTCTTTGTTTATTTCGATTTTAATTGAGCTCTTAATTGTAATTCATCTCTTGATTGAGCTCTTGTTTGTACTAGTGAGGTTGGTGGTGCTGATGGTGATAGAAGCATTGGGTATTGATGTTTTTGTTGTTATGGTGGTAGAAGGTGTTGTTACAGCGGTGGTGGTGGATGTTTGTTGCATTGCTGGTGATGGTGGTGTTTTTTATTGTAGTAGTGAGGTGGTGGCGTATTTTTTAAGGGATCAACTACTGTTGTTGACACCACTTATGGGATCAACTCCTGTTGTTGACACCATTTTTATGGGATCAACTACTATTGTTGATTCTATTTATGAATCAATCCATATTGTTGACATCATTAGTATAGTCATCTTTGTAGTTTAAATCATGTTTGTTAAAAAAATTAGATACTTTATAGTACGAGTACCTAAAATGTTCTTCATATTGTGTATTTCCTCTCTTACATCAACATTATAAAGACTAGTATGCTTATGGATTTCGTTTTTTGTGGTTTTTGAAAGTGTTAGTTGATGGGTGTTGTAGTGGTGGTTGTGAAGGTGCTGGTGGTGGCTTTTGTTGGGATGGTGGAATCAACAATGGAGATTGACTTATTTTGCAACTATTGTGGCTTCATGAGAAGATTTGGGAACTGCTACATTGGGGATTATGTATGTATCAGGTACTTAAATCACCAACAATGCATGATATTGATAATTTATGGGATCAAGTCCTACTGTTGATACCATTTTTATAGGATCAACTATTGTTGTTTATTCAATAAATGGGATCAACTCCTGTTGTTTACTCCATTTTTATTGGATCAACTACTGTTGTTGACAGTATTTCCTTGGATTAGTATAATTATGCCTGTAGTTTAAAAGCTTTGATTTTTATAGATGTAAATTCTTCAAAATGTTGAATTTGTGGTGCAATGGTAACATGACTGATTCCACGTCATATGATGCGTGTTCGACTCACGCCAAATTCACTCATTCATATATGTCATTTTGTATCAAACTTTGGTTGTTGCAGGCCATAGATGGTTGTTCCAGAGGTTATATTTTAAAATTGTCAAATAACGATTTGGATTTGAGATTTTTGATTCACTGCTCTAGCACGAAAGGGCTTAACGATTAGGTTTCATACTTGTTAGATGTTTCTTTTTTTATTCTTTTTTGGGTTGGAGTTGTTATGTTTTGTAACGACATACATTCTGATTTGTTTTTATGAATGTTATTCTTGTGTTTCTTAAGGATATGTCAGTTTGCAGGTTCCAGGTTTATTGGTTTTTACAGGAAACATACTTATATAAATTTGTTGATCTCATTTTTTGTGGATCAACTTCCATTGTTGATGGCACTTAAAAGGATCAACTTTTGTTGTTGACCCATTCACTGGGATCAACTTTGATTGTTGACACAATAAAAAAACTGGAGTATGTATTAGTAAAGCTATTTTTGAACTTTTATTTTTTGGATCAACTTCGGTTGTTGACACCAAATTTTGACGGCGGTGGTGGCGGTGGTGGCGGAAACAACGACGGCGGCGTCAGTGGTGACAACAATGATAATGGTGGTGGTGATGATGAAATATTAGTGGAGGTGGTGAAATATTAGTGGTGGTTGTAGTTAGTAAGTGGTGGTGGTGGATTGGTGGTGGTGGTGGTGGCGTTGCTGGCAGTGGTGGAATGGTGGTGGTGGTAGTGGCTATGAAATAAGAAAAACAATTGTTAATTGATAAGGATAAGGTTTATAAATGAAAATAATTATCAGTGAGGGTATTAAGGTAATCTATTTATTAATGGATAAGGTTTTTAAATGATAGGGGTATATTTATTGTTGTATAAGGGTATATTTGTTGGGTGTCAAAACTATGGGTATTTAATTCATATACCCTATTTTTATGGTTTAGGAGATCTAGTTATTTTGAGAAACATAATAATGTCGAAAATAAAATAAAATTCGAATTTTATCTCCCGGCGTATCTCCGTATTAATTAAAGATTTTTCATCGAAGGGAAGAAAACAATACAATTTATAAATTTAATTAATCCATCCTTCTAAATGGTAGTCCTTGCCAGTCCTATAAGCCATCTCGAGGAGTTAGACATGCGATCCGTTATCAACATATTTGTTCATTATCGTCATGGAAGCGTTCTATCGACAATTAATTCATGCAGAGCAAAATAATAAGATACAACGCATAAAAATTGCGGCTGGTGTACCCCCTATTTCTCATTTATTCTTCACTGACGACTGCCTGCTGTTTATAAATGCTGACATACATAATGTCAACAATCTTCTTGATATTATTAAAGAGTTTGGTGAAGCGTCTGGTCAATCAGTTAACTTCAGCAAATCCAGCGCGTCTACTATAGTGTGCATGTCCCTCAGAGATTTTGCAGATTACTTACAAGAAGATTGAAGGTTCCAAGAATGAAAACTAATGAAAGATATTTAGGTTTGCCTCTGCTCATTAGAAAAAAGAAGATTGATTGTTTTGCAGGATTGTTTGAGAGAGTTAAAAGAAGACTTTCTAAGTGGAATGGGGATTCTATGTCTCAGACTTGCAAATCCTTAATGATAAGGACGGTAACAAACACTATTCCTTCTTATACCATGAGCTGCCTTCAACTGCCATGTGAAACAATTAAACAAATTAATTCTTTACAAAGGGATCGCTGGTGGGGCTTCACTGATAAAAGAGGCACCTACATAACTTTTTGGAAAAGATTAGGTTTACACAAGAATCTTGGAGGACAAGGCTTTAGAGATTTGAAATCTCTTAACCAGGCCTTACTAGTTCGTGCGGCACAGAGAATATGCAGCAATCCAGATGAGGAATGTGTTAAGGCCATACAGGCGAAATATTTTCCTTCCACCAGTATGATACATGCAAACCCTAAAAAAACCTGTTCGTGGGCTTGGAGGGGAGTACAAAAACAGATTCCTTTCATAAAAGCTAATAGTAGATGGAGATTCGAAAAAGGTGATAAAATAAATATCTGGATGGATATATGGGTAACATGTTTGAATGAGCCACCAAGTCCAAAACATGGCGTGACAAACAGTGAAGACTTCATATGGGTCAAGGAATTATTAGTTCAAGATGGGAAGCAATGGAATGTATCACTCGTACAACATATTTTTGAACCAGATATTGCTAGTTTAATTCTGCAGATGAGAATCTCTACAGCCGCAGAAGATAAACTTGTGTGGACACTTACAAAGAATGAGAGCTTTACTTTGAAATCAGCTTATAATAAACTTCATGAGCTCAGTTTAGGAGACATTGAAGTTTCTTTAACTATTCAAGGTACAAAGTTATCTTGGAAGCGCTTTTGGTAGATCAAAACTTGGCTGCGTGTTCAACATTTTTGGTGGAAATGTCTTGCTGCCATATTGCCTACAAATGAAAGATTATCCAGATCATGTGGTTACGTCAATCGACAATGCCCTTTCTGCAACCAGTATGATGAAGATGTAGTTCATGTTCTCTTCACATGTACTTTTTCCAGAGTTGTTTGGATGCTCATACCAGGAGGCCCATGTGTACCTACAGGAAGTGATATAAGTATTGCAGACATTTTTGAACACTGGATGAATATTGATAGACAACACATCATGCCAACATGATGGTTAACCACTGCCATGATTGTTTCATGGTCAATTTGGAATGAAAGATGTGAGGTTAAGTTTCAACAGAAGCAGGCAGCTCCTCAGAAAGTTGCCAGTAAAGCCAAGAACTTCGCAGTCTATATAGAACACATGAATGAGAAAACTGAACAGACTTCAGTTGTTGCATATCAAAAAACATCATCTCTGCATTGGAAACCACCTGCACCACCATTTTATGTTATAAACGGTGATGCTTCTAATGATGCAGTTTCTGGACTGACAGGGATTGCTCGTCTTACGTGATTTTGCAAGAAATTGGTGGGGATGCTCTACAAAATGCTATGCAGGAATAAGAAGTTCTGAGCAAGCAGAATGTCTAGCGTTTTATCAAGCTGCTAAATGGAGTAATGAGTTGCAGCATACACATATAGTACTGGAAACAAACTTGAAGGAATTGAAAACTACATCAACAACTCTGCACCAGTGATAGCCTAGGAGAATGAGGATATTCTGCACGATGCCATTGATTGTCTTAAAAATATCCCACAATGGGAGTGTCATTTTATTCCTAGAAGTTGTAATAAACCTGGTGATAAGCTAGCTAAACAAATGGAGTCACTAGGGTATGGTTTGATAAACCTCCAAGTATTATCGAAAGTCTTTTGTTAGCATACAATGTTTCACTTCTAAATTAATAAATCACTTCTCTGGTAGCGGAAAAAAAAATGATTTTCAAAATAAAAACTAAATCGAAATCTTCCGTTGGCTAATCAGACTCACGGGACTCTTTACTAAACAAGATTCACCAGGTATCTTACTTATTTTACTAATATCTTATTTTATCGGCTGAGAACTTAATCTTTAAAATTAAAATATCTTAGTGATAATAAAACTAAAGCTAAAGCCAAAATCAAGTCTTACGATCAGAATTGATTGATTATATTTTTTTAACTAACCGTGTAACATGGGAGCTCGGATTATTGTTGGACAAGATCATTGTTGCGATGTGGTCTTTTTCCGCATTTTAATCACCACAACAAGATCAACATCCATAGCTTTGTTATATGTGCAACAATATGTAACAAATTAATTGCTATGAATGAAAATTAGATGACTTTGGCGTTTATAGCGAGTGAATATTTCAAACTCAACTCATCTGTGAGAGTTTTGGTAAAAGAAAGACACTCGCCAAGGGAAACCAAATTTATTTGAAGACAATAGAGAAATAGAAACATGATGGTTTGTGACTATATTTTTTCAAGCTTGCTTACACAGAAATGCTTAAAGATGAATTAAACAAAAAAGACTTTAATGCATTAATCCCTTCCCAAACAAAAGTTCACTCAGGTTCACCAATACAGAAGCTGAGCTTTTGTTGAAGTTCAGAAAGCTCAAACAGCAAATACAGTTATTGTTTTCCTAGATAAAACAGAGTCGAGTTTGTAGAAGTGAGAGCAGGTTACTCCTTTGAAGCGGTGGACTCGGCAATAGCTGGCTCATCTTTCTTTGGGGTAGAAGTAATCGCCTCCAGCGTCTTGAAGAACTCCTCTGGCAGAGGACCTGGACGATGCAGAGGGACGTGCTTTGGAACTGGAGCATCATTCTCAATAACCTCACATTCGTAGTCATCTGGAACACCCCAAGGATCCCACTCTGCAATTCAAATTTCAAACCGAGTTACTTAAATGCATTTTAGAATCAGCTCATAATGCATGGTCTTTATCATTAGTGCTGCTACTCATGCTATAAATTCAGCAAATATCAATCATAATATAAGTGTTCATCCAAACAAACGCAAAGATTCGCAGCAGTTAATGTCAACACAAATATCTGAAGGGCTTGGTTTAACTCAGTCCCAAGAAGGATTAGAAGGTTCGACTTGTTTTTTCCTTGCTCCTTTCACATTCAGTAAGCAAACGATCAGAGAATCAGAGATGCAGGAGAAAAGCCATAACCATAAACCATGATGCAGTATAGGAAGCACATCAGCTGCCTTCTCCACTCCAATGTATTCCACTAGTCTACTATACACTTAACATTATTAAATCATCTGGCTCTATGGGACGAGTAAAAGCTGCTCAAAGCTTAATAAAAGAAGAGCGTCCTCTGCTCTATCATGAAGCAATACAGTAGCAATATATGGAGGAAATAAGTTCTCTTTTAATATGGAATTTTCTGATCTCCAATGTGTCTGCAGTGTTATGATAACTCCTGAAACTCTAATAACCTCATAAAGAAAAATAATGTGCACTTTCCGAGACAATTTAGGGTTCAATCAGAATGATGCAAGACTCCACAGAACAAATACCAACGTAATCTCATTCTGTAATTATAGATAACCCCTGTCTCACGACAGTCTAAACCCAGCTCACGTTCCCTATTGGTGGGTCAACAATCCAACACTTGGTGAATTCTGCTTCACAATGATAGGAATTGAGATATCAATAGGCAAAATAAAGCATTTTGCAACAATCTAATATGGCAGTGGAACTACTGAAATATGCCTTTGCTATGGGGGGGTTCTCCTAGATGTAAGGTTCAAATGGTGGTAGCTGTCAAGATTACTGTTATTTAGCTATTGAAATAGGAAAACCGAAAGCTTGTGGAAATATCCAATATGGCTGCTACAGGGGTTACCAAATTCCACGGGGGATTAGCAAGCCAATGGCGAAGATTGTTTGGTAACCGCCGTGGATTTCAGTAACCCCAATAGCAGCCATGGCGGAAGCATTTGTTTCCACAAGTTTTCCTACTTTGCTAAAACATCACACCAACTAGACACGAAGTACTAGCCTTTGAATCCTTTCTTTACTTGAAAAGGGAAATATCAAAGAATCCTCGAATTGTAGTAGTATGAAATCCACCAATATCAAGAGTACACAAGGTCCCATGACAAGGATGGCAGACATGTGGTTTAGAGGTCAAATTGGACTGCTTGATTCAAATTGGTGATGAACCAGATCCCAGGTACTGTTTCAGAAAGCCAATTTTGGTCAGTTGAGCTAACAGACAAGCTCATCTTCACGCGCTTGCCCAATTTTAGACCCAGATGCCAATTGGTCACCCATTTTGGCATCTTTGGTCAAAGTTAGTGACAGTATCATACTTTATAGATAAATAGGCCTTTATGCATCTAAATAATTAATCAGAATTACACAGAAGTAGCACACAGCTAAATATAAGCTTAATCTAACTGTACACGTTTAATTTTTGAGGTTTAAATTTGATCCAAATCTAAACGCCCAATGTAAGAAAGAAAAATAAGAGTCTATATATAGACAGTCCATGAAAAAATTGTATCCCTATCAACAGGCCCAATTTTGAATTTACATTTTTAAATTGCAGTTTTTCCACTTAACATATCACTAATCAGCAACTCGATTTCTGCACAATTAGGTTGACTGGCACATAGTCATAATTGTATCTTTATCAGGCACTAAACGCCTTTTGAGTGTCACAAAACAAAAACCAATGAAGAGGAGCTGAAAGACAGTACACATAAGAAAAACTACCAAATATTCAACATCTACTTAGGTCAATAATCTAAGGATGACAGATGAGATGAGTGAAAATTCGTCATTAAATCGTTGTGAAGACATGTGCATCCCCATCACTAAGGAAGGTGCAACAAGGTTACGTCGAGTGCTAAATTGGCAATTGATCATCTAGTTTGATACATGATTATACAAGCAAACCTCAGTTGGCTTGGGCTGAGTTCTGGTGACTTAGTGAAAGTAGTTCAAGATTCAGGTTGTTCACACTAAAACCATACCTAATTCAGCAACATACACATTTTTCTGATCAAGGAGTGTACAGTAGTTTCATATCATTGAATACTTAACTCTGACAGATCATATAGGAAGCATTAGTTCTAAATTTTCTCAATACACTAATCTTAGCCATGAAAAACATTCAAAACCCTCATTTCAGATCACACAAATTTTCCTAAATCCACCATCTCAAACTAAAATAACAGAAATGAAACTAAACTTCGCAAAATGCAAGAAATTAGGGCAACCAAAAATGTAAATGAAAAGAAGAGGGAGATTACCAATCATCTTAGAAATGAGGGTGAGTTCATCCTGAGCTTCTTCAATGAGCTCCTCAACTTGACCACAAGCAAGTTTCTTCTCGATCTGTTCCCAATCTTCTTCTTCTTCACATACTCTTAATCTGTTTGTAGTAAAAGACTCAACAGCTTTTCTGTAACCCTCATCTTCAGGTACAGCTTTGATTTCATTTAGGGTTTTCTTGTAGAGTGAAATCAACACTTCTCTTGCATTTGGTACTACATCTAGACCTACTATCCCTGTTGTTTCTTTCACTCTTGCAAATAATGGACCTGCCAATGCCAATCTTCGAAGAAACATTTTTTCTCTGTTGTATCTATCTCTCTTTTCTTTTCTCCCCTTCTTTTTAGAAACAATGAGAAACAAGAAGAAGACCGATTCGATTTTACATCTCTTATACTGACTGAATCGTTTCTACGAGACCCAATTTTTTTTTGGAAGGTGCCCACTTTTAGTTAAGGGGAGGGAAACTAGATCACGGTTAGCCCAATGCTGCTAATGGGGGTACCGGATTCCACATGAGGGTACCAAAATGTATATAGGACAAAATAAAAAGTCCTCTGTCTTATATGTATTTGGTACCCTCCTGTGGAATCCGGTACCCCTTATTAGCAATGTTGCGGTTAGCCATCGACATGGTTCGCCTTAGCATGGTACTACCAATGTAGTCAAATTCAGCCGTATCGACCAGTAATTATCGGTGTCGGTAGTTGAGCGAGACGGAAACAACTATATCGGCGATACGGTATATTGTCGATAATATCGACCGATACGCACCGAACTAGACGACCGATTTCTCCAATATACATATATTGTGAGAATTTGTTGTGAATATCGGGGTAGCTTACGAATTTCAAATGAATGGAAGGAATAAATCTCTAAATTTAATCTTTTTTTTTTGATGGACCTAAATTTAATCGAATGTTTAGTTCTTCGGCTGAAAAAACTCTTCTTATAAACTCATTGGCGAGAATCAATTGATTCTTATTTTGCTAACAAGATGTTGGGGTTTTGATTATTAATCTCGTATTTTGGTTTGATTTTGTTTTCTTTGTATGATTAATTTGTATCCAATTCCTTTTTGATTGATTTTTAATGAAGTTATTTGTTATATGTTACTCATCTCTTATTCATGATTATTAGGTTATTATAAAAATTATAAACATAAAATTTGGAATCGATACTGCACTGATATTTGAAACCGAGACCTCCCCGATACGGCGGTATCTCTTATGTATACGGCTTAGTCCGGTTCAGTTTTTTCTCAAACCGAAACAATTACTCCGGTTTTAATTTTTTCAAACCAAAACCATGCCATTAACGAACGGTTTCACTTTTTAATTTTACCATTGGGTTCCGGATTTACCATTCGGTTTTGGTTTCTCTTTATTTTATCAGTTTCATGTAACTAATAGTTAAAAAAATAATAATGAAAGACTAAAATATAGTTATATAAAAATACACATAAAATTATGCGTTAAAATTAAATAAAATTAAATATAGACTTTTGTAGTTATGAATAGGATTAAATATAATTAATCTAAGGTAGATCTAATGATTGATATTACATAAAAACTAATTGTCTTTTCCATTAGTATTCGGTTTGGTTTTTATATCAAACCAAAACCGAAACCATCAAACTCGGTTTTTATCTTTTAAAACCAAAACCAATCGTTAGTAAATGGTTTGGTTCGGTTTTCCCTAATCGATTTGGTTTTAGCAGATAACCTTCACCATGTACATCCATATATAGGTATCAGTGATATTGGAAAAATTAATATTTGTTGTCCAGTTTGAACGGTCAACCTTCTTTCACCATATGGTTCATATCAATTTAGCATATTCTATCTATTTTCTTAAGATACTTTTGTTTTGAAACCTTTTCTTTAAAAAATCATTGGACCAAAAAGATTAAAATAATAGATAAGTTCGCAAAAACTCATTGAATCAAGCATATTTATCGTCTGTACTTCTTTAAAATAAATTTATACTATAAAGAGGACATGGAAAATATAAGTACAACAGATAAATCGACGATTTCAAAAATAATAAGAGAAACAAATATTACAATTTCAAGACGGTACGAGCTTTAACTAACTAAAAAGTTTTTCTAAAGAAAATCTCAGCCACACTGCTACTAAAAAAGTTCTTGTCAAATTTCTTATATGATTTACATGGTATGGGAACTTGTAATACTTGAAAACGGATACCAAATACACCTAACCTTTTCGTTTGACAAGCTTTATAAACAAAATTTAATACAATGATACAAAATCTATTTCATGGGATTATTTTCTTCTCTAGATTAATATTGGGTATATCTTTGTTCTAATTAAATTCCAATTTTGTCAAGCTTTTCCGATTCAATGATGTTGCAATGAAAATATCTTCAATTTAATGATGTACAAGATTGAAATCGTGTCTCCTTCCTCGATTCAACCTGGATGCAATATGAACTTCAATTTTCTTGATGTTTCTGCTCCCTTTGATTGATTTGTTTTTTCTCATTAGGGTGACTAGATCCGGTGGTTCCTTGATTCATTGAAGTTACATCGATTGGCAGATGATGCGGCTATTTTATCGACATACTTCGTAATTTTCAGATGATTTTAAGGTTGAGGTATAGTTCCTAATATCATGTTGTTAGCTTGTTATTGTTTGGATTTAGATGTGGTTTGAAGATTGAGATCTCTATGTTGTCTAGGTTAGTTGTATTTTTTAAGATTGAGAGTTCTGTGCAATTCCATGATGCTAGCTTGATCTTGTTTGGGTTTAGAACCGATTATATGCTTTTGAAACATTTATCAACCAATTCAAAACGAATCCCCAACATCTCTCATGCCTTTCTCGCCAGTTTGCTGCTTATGCCTTAACTTACATACATGTTTGAGTCCAGAAATTCAATTGGACTTTATCCACTTCCCGTTGCACCTAGTCCCTTTTTGTTACGCTAACGAACCTATTGTTAAGCCTCTTCATCTCTCGAGCCATTTGTTGGTTGAATGTAGGTTCTAGGATCTCTACTTTTCTGAACCTATTTGTTCGATATGGGTAGGCACTATTGGTTTTAGTGCCTGATATTCCTTTGGATATTTGGTGGAATGTAAGTTTTTTTGAACTTGTGTAAAAAATCTTCTCAAGGTATGGACTTTTGTCTGGTGTTGGTTCATATCTTTCAAATTTATCTGAGATGTGTTCCTTGAAGACATTTTATTCTGATTCGCATGGAGTCTGGTTTAGATCATCTTCTTTAGGGATGAAGTTGATCTTGAGGCAGAGTTATCTATTAAAAATGATTGGATTTATCGTACCAATTCAGTGCTCCGAAATGGAAATTGGTGCTTATCATCCACCTAAATTCGTATATGACTTTTTTCATAAGGATTTCGACATCAACTGATTTGTTCTCTAGCCTCTTCATATTAGTTTTTGTGCAGCATATGGGGATGGTATTGTCAATAATTTCAAGCAATCGACAGTTTCATCTCTACAACATCATTAACATCTCTCATTTGAAGTTTAAGGCAAGCTAACTATGATACTGAATGTAACAAACGAGTGTATTCATGCGTTTCATATGATCTGCCATCATGACAAAGACCTTCAATAACATTAGTTCGGCTTTCTTCGCCGACAACAACTCTACCCTAATCATGGTTTTCTAAAGCATAACGAACTATCACCTAATCGGCCATAATCTCGCATATTGAAATTGAGAAATATCAACACAATACAACAAAGAACATCATCAATTCACAACGACAAAGAACATCGATTCAAAGAACACCGCAAAGAACACGCCACGAGAATAATCCCTTGAAAATTCGTATGTGTCACATGGCTAAACGATACAACCGAAGTGCGCTTCTCAAGGGATGGTAGTCCAGTCCTAATTAGTCCAGTTTCAGCTTCTATCGCGCTTAAGAATTTCCTTTACTAGATTGATTTTCTATTTTGTTGTATTTTAGTCATATATAAGTTGTAATCTTAATTAGATCTCTGTCTAATTAGGTAATGTAGTCCTTAGTTCTAGTATAGAATAGTTAGTGAATTAGTTAGTGACTTTTCTAATAGCAATATTAGCACTAATCTTTCAAGCGCGGAGATTGGATTATACTTCAAGACTTATTCAAAGCTAAAGACTCGTTGAAGTTATGGATCAAGCCCAAAAGCGAAGGAGTAGACACATATTATTCGAGGGCGAGTTATCCGCGACATCAAGATACAAAGGCATGACTAGAAACTTCAATCAATTGCATCGGACACCTCTACCTCCATCTCGAGTTCCCGTGGACATTTTTATGTCCATCAAAAATACAACTTTTCTTGTGGAAAGCATTGACCGAAGGACTTTCGACTCTCAAACCAACATCCACCGCTATCAGTAAATATGATCTCAAGATTAATACTTTGTGCTCTAATATTATGTTACCGCACATTCTAAATTCTTAATCCAAGTGTAACTCGATGAATCTTGGGATATTATGTACCCTCATGTAATAGCCTTTTAGTAGTTTAAATAAATTTCATGCTTAAAAGGAAAAAAAAAAAAAATTATTGCAAGTAGACCAACTTAATGATCCTTGTCAATATGTATAAAGATTTAATATCTCAACCTCTACTTAATCATTATATATATAGACACAGGGTCCGTGAACCTGATTATTAAGCACTTTCAGGACAAAATCCGGTATTTCTCTTCCCGGTATGGATTATCAGGTTTTAGTACTTGGACGATCTCAAAACTCAATATCCAAGATCAATCTAATCGTATCCAAATACTTCAATCGGAATTCTGCCAAGTGATTAAACTTGTTAGCTATCTTTCAAGATACAAATTCTACAAGAAACCGATCTAGTAATCGATTACAATTAAGTGGATGTAACTACTTAGATTGAATAGGTACAAACATGTATAAATATAATTATAAAGATAAACAATATAATGTGGAAAAGGAAAAACACAAGACACCAGAAATTTTGTTAACGAGGAAACCGCAATGAAAAAGCAGGGGTCTAACAACCACACCCAATATTTCATTTGGCAATCTGAATAGAAAAAATCCAATATACTTTCAAGAGAATCAACTAGACAGTCGGACTTAATCAATCTATAGAAAAGTATATCAAAGAGTTATATCTATTTCTCAATTAAATCCGCAATCAAACAAATAGGAATTTGCGAGCCCGATTGAATAAGAGAAATAACTTGAACGGTGCCAAAGACCAATGTTCAAGTGTCAACCAATTTATATCAACAACCGAAGGTTGGATTATCTAATTGATTGATCTTAACGCACAACCTGTGATATTTCTATTATATAAAAAAATATAATGCGAAAAAGAAATAACACCGACACCTAAGTTTTGTTAACGAGGAAACCGCAAATGCGGAAAAACCCGGGACCTAGTTCAGACTTTGAACATCACAATGTATTAAGCCGCTGCAGACACTAGCCTACTACCAATGAACTTGGACTGGAATGTAGTTGAGCCCTAATTAATCTCACACCGATCAAGGTACAGTTGCGCTCCTTACATCTCTGAACCCTAGCAGGATTCTACGCACTTGATTCCCTTAGATGATCTCACCCATAAATAAGAGTTGCTACGGCCCAAAGTCGAAGAATTGATTAACAAATTTGTCTCACACAGAAAAGTCTATTGGAATAGATATATCTGTCTCCCACGGAAATACCTATGAGTTTTATTCCGTCTTATGATAAATAAGGTGCACATGAACCAATTTATAAACCAGACTTATATTCTCGAAGAACAGTCAAGTATTATCAGTCACCTCACAATAATCTTAATCGTATGGAAACGAAACAAGATATTGTGGAATCACAAACGATGAGACGAAGATGTTTGTGACTACTTTTAATCTTACCTATTGGAGATAAATCTCAAGCAAATCTTAGCAAAGATAATACTCAATCATGATAGAATAAGTAAGATCAGAACACGCAACTACAGAGAAAATAGTTGGAGTCCGGCTTCACAATCCCAATGAAGTCTTTAAGTCGTTAACCTACGTGGTTTCGTGAAAAACCTAAGGTTAAAAGAGAATCGACTCTAGTTGCAACTAGTATCACACATAAGGTGTGGGGATTAGGTTTACCGCTTGCTAGAGTTCTCCTTTATATAGTTTTCAAATCGGGATTTGCAATCTAAGTTACCTTGGTAACAAAGCATTCAATATTCACCGTTATATGAAAACCCGATTAAACTCAAGCTAATATCTTTTAACTATTAGATCGAACTTAGCTTGTTACACACAAATGAAATGTACCTTCATTTAGGTTTGATTAACCGTACCTAAACGTGTACACTATGTTGGCTCAACATTAGTTAACCGAAGTTAGCCATATGAAAACTCTCATATCAACCTTATTCATCTTAACCATAACTAGTTCAAATGACTCAAATGAAACTAGTTATAGAGTTTCTCAATTGTTATATTCTCATAGAAGTATACAAGAACACAATTGAAGCAAACTCGGTTTGATTCACTTGAATCAATTCATGAACTATATAGCCATGGTTTGCAAAGATTACATTCCTTATTATATAAATGTATTAGTTCATGTCACAACCGATTTTAGAACTTTAACCACTCAAGTATGCAAACGGGTACACATACTTAAGTAGCCAGACTCGTTTGGGTTTCGCCAGTATGCGAACGGGTACACATACCTCCAAACTCAGCAAAAATTCCCAACCCAAACCTTACGCCAGTACGCGTACCAGTATGTGTACTTAGGCTCCCGGACTTTCACAAACCAACATGTACGCATACGGGTATGTATACTATGGTTCCCGGACATGGAATATATATATATGCAAGGGTGCATAATATATTCATAATCCAATATGGTTAAGTGTTCTAAACTCTATTTAAATTATTGAAACTTTCTTAGAGGATAACAATAGCTGTTTTCACAAACTATTAGCATCAAAGCAATTTTAAAGTTATTGAAATAATCATTACGAAACATTCCAACACCAAATGATTGTATCACACAAACCATGTAAGATGTTACTCGAAATTTTTCACATGATCATCTTTTGACTTTCGTCAAGAATATAAGATGAACTTGGTTGAAGCGGAAGCTTACCAACACATATTTCGAGAAATATGTAAGCGAGTTAAACTCAAATTTCGAAATATCAAATGTGCATAATAGAAAACTATATAGCACTACGACTTTTGTCTCAATATAGGAGATAGAGTAGAAACAGACTTTCCAAGTGATAGATGAGTTTCAGTCTCCACATATCTTTTGTTGATGAAGTTCCACAAGCTCTCCTTAGTAGTTCTTTGTCTTCAAATGATTATCGTCGTGAAGTTTAATGCTCAACTACACAATCTATCCTAGTCCGAGACATCTATAAGTAGACTAAAAAACAATACTTATAGTTTGGATCACTAACATTGATAAACAAACTTGAGATAACAATGCTTGTGAGTTTTACAGATCGGTGCTCTAACACGCAATAACAAAAGAAACCCCAGCATCTCGTCCGTATTGAATACCACATTGTATTAAGCCGCTACATACACTAGCCTACTATCGACTTGACTGAATGTAGTTGAGACCAAACCCACCCTTCAAGTGATTTAGTTACATTCGCGCTCCTTACGTCTCTTGAACCTCACAAGTTTCTATGCACTTGGTTCCCTTAGCTGACATCCTTTATAGCCTAAGAGTTGTTTTAGCCAAAGTGAAGACTTTTATACCAATCTGCCTCTAACATATACTCATATTTGATTTCCTTTTATATTAAAGATCAAGGTGTGGAAATCTGTTTGCAATAGATAAGCTAGCAAACCTCACAAATCTGGAACTTACGACTCCCTAAGAGCAACCTGGATTCTTAACCACCTCTTTAGAACAATAGTCAAAATATCAAGTAAGATCAGTCTTTAGATATTTTTATCTTGAGGAATCACAAATTCCGAGACGAAGAGAACTTGCGATCACTATCTATCTTTCTTGAAAGAGATTAAAAAAACCTCGATAACATAAAAACAAGATTAGGATTCACAAACTATCAAGGTAAAGATAGTCGGACCTTTCTTCACGAATCTCCAAACCGAAGTCTTTTAGTCGTAGACATAAAAGGTCAATAGAGGACGACTCTTGAATCAACTAGGACACAAAGTGTCAAGGATTGATTTTCCCGTTGACATAGATTATTTATTTATAATTTTCAAATACCAGGGATTATCTTAGAATTTAAGTTAAGATAACTCGAGAATCAAGAAAACAAATTAGGTCTTCAACGGAATCGTATATAATAATTGTTCGGTTTTGGAAAGTTAGCCAAAGAACATATGAGGCGGAATGGTTTCCAATATACTCTATGTATACTATACATATATAGGGATATTGGATGTATACATATTGTGCTTGATTGTTAGGTCTATTTGACAAATATGATTGCGTTACTCTAACATTAGTTTGGAAGAAATTCCAGTTTCATAGGGGGATAGGGCCCAATATGAGATTGTTATGCGTAGGTAGGTTAGAGTAATCAACACTTTCTTATATATTCTAGACTTTGATGGTGGTATCTCGAATTCATGAGGAATACACATTGTACGAAGATGTCATATGGTACTTGAATTCATATTATCATTTGAGACTGGAGTTATCTTATCATTGTCTTCTCTATTAAGTTGGGCGAGGTTAGAATAACATATGTTTAGCTTTGTTCTAACGTCACTTCAGATCATCCGATGTGATCTTTCGTAAATATCGTAATGTTGTACACAATATCCGGGAAAGTATGTTAGAGTAATCTTATATTGTGTTCTGGTGCAAATGGTGTTAAGTTGTTTCCTTATAGTAGAACATTGAAGCATGTTAGTGATTGTTGGGCACCCCTTTTGGGATGATGTTCTCACTCGATTCCCACTTCCAGTTTATATTGTAGATTAGTCAACATTCGTGAATTGAATATTTGAGCTTGGATTGAAGTCTAATCGTATAATGAATTACGTTATATCTACTTCGTGATTTTCTTACAATTGAAAATTCACTCATTATTGTATATATATCATTTGAGAGGGTATAGGTTTGGGTTAAGCTTTGTTAAAAATCTTCAATTTGGATGTTCAAACTGATGGTTTAAATCCTTAATATTTTTGTAATTAGATTATTAACCTAGATTAGTAAGTAGCTTAATTTTGGGGCTCTACAATCTACCTCGGCGAGTCTTTCTTGAGGAGTTTCTTGTCCGAATGCGAGCCACCTTTAGCACCAATATCACCCTTTATGGATAAATTCCACCACATTAGTTATTGAAAAGACACAAGGATGAGGGAAACATAATACTCGCCCTAACGTAGTATCTTTAGGCCCAAGCGTAGTTCAACCACCAAGGACTTAGCATTCATGGCACTCGGAGGAAGCACTTCAAACATGCCCCTGACTCATATTTCAATTGTGGATATACAGAGCCATCATCTGGCTATACCCATATTTCGTTATACGATAATAAGGACTTACATAGTTTGCCACTTTCCCCTGCCTTTGCGGTCTTACTTGTTCGAATATATCTAGATCTCTTCCATGTATTGTGTTGTATGCGCCTGTCGTAGGCACAACAAATTAATAAAGATATTTCCCACTAATTAACTAGTAGTATAGCGGTAGTAAGAGATCGTTCCCACAAAGAGTTGTGTAATTGATAGGTTATTTGAATCAGCAAAATAAAAAAAAAAAAATGTGTTATTGCTTTTAAGATAAATAAAAAGAAATGGATGATTAAGGAATCATTCGTCGCGTTACTAAGCGATAAACCTGGATTAGTATACTTGTTTATCTTTCGTTAGAACCACCCATTACCAACCGTAGAATAACAAAGAAGAGCAGTGTCATCCCTAAAGTTCCTTGTGTAACCTGGATACCGAAGTCGCATATCATACTATCCAACCGAACCACCAAGTATTAGCGCACTCAAGGTGTGACCCAATCGAAAGCTTTAAGTTATGTGAACTTAGGTTGATCCAAGCAATTAGACTCTTAGCGCAAGGTACACTTACTAGTGTTTCTTCACACACGATTGATCTACGAATCCTCTCGCAGGTCTCACGTTATTTACTTGTGTCTGAGATGCACGATAATTACGGATCGCTCCAAATTTATACTAGCAATTGAATGATCAATAGAAAAATCTAGTTGTACACTCGAACAATCTAAAAATCAATCATAAACCCTAATTATAGTGAAAATAAACGATGATGATTAAACTTCAAATAGATTTGTGTTCTTAATAAAGCTTCACGCTTAGAACATTGAATTCATCCTTAATCAACAAAGGATTTAGCTACTCACATTACGAAGAATATGAATAATGGTGGTTTCCCCCAAAGGGGTAAACCCTAGGTTTTTGATATAGAATAAATCCTAGCTTATGTGATTGAGATTTTGTGATATCTTATTTGGAAGGCCTAATACCTATTTATATAGGTTTACAATGCTTGGGCTCCGATCTAAGCTCGGTTAAGGAATCCGACCCTAATCTATGAAAGAAAACCCTAAAAGATAATTCGTGAATTTTAGCCTTCATGGTTTGCGTATCCGTTTGCAAACCATCCTTTTAAAATAGTGTTTAGGAACTTTTTGGTTTTCAAACCAAGATGCAAAATCTTCGATTTAAATTATGGTTCACATACCAGTATGCAAACCCTATTGTCTTCGGTATTCGATAAACTTGTTTGCCCATAACTTCTTCCTCCGAACTCGGAATAACCTCATTCTCTTTGCATTCTATTTGTAATTGAATTCTCTTCAATATGGTGATAAAAAATCTTAAGTCCTGGATGATTTAATCTTGGTCTTTGGCCATCTCTCAATTTTGAGCATATGTGCCTCGTTTAATCGCACTTCTTCGACTTTTCTTCGACTTGAGCACTTGGATACTTGGAATACTTATCTTTTTTATCTCATTTTATCATCGTAGCTCCTTTTTGGTTGATTCAGAGAAAAAAAGAGTAATAATACGAATACATGCAAGAATAATAGCTAAAACAAGTATGGAATGGGCATTAAAATCATATGAGTTATGCACTTATCAAATTCCCCCACACTTAGCTTTTGCTATTCCTCGAGAAAACTAAACCAAACTATACAAAAACTCCCTTTCATCGAGAATACGGTTACACTTAGATAATGCAACATGACTTTTAACCCCTAGGTGTCCCTAGTGGACGAGTTATAGTCTCGTGAGGGTTTACAAAAGGTATACCCACAAAACCTACTCCAATTTTTCGCCTTGGAAGAACTACTAAGGACAGACAAAAATCGAAACCTAACTAAATAATCATCCTGCGTAAGTTCTTTAGCTGCAAACATCCCACATACATTTTAATCATCATACATAAGCAATTACTTAGGTGTGACATTCAAACCGATTGCATAACTTTTCTCGGATAGTTATTGTACTTGTTGCAATGTTTCTCAACATTTTTGTTGCAACACTTGCGTACAGAAATCACATGGATAGATAAGAGAATGGAATTAGAATAGTGAAGTGTGCAAATGTTGACTGAGGTGAACGACGTTACCCACAATACTTGTATGAATATCGTCAAAGGATTTTTATATATATTTAGTGCAATAGTTGAGATAAGCACCCATTTAACTCGACAACATGATTAGATACTCTAAGTGCATGTTTCCTTTCAGCAACTATGTGATAGTTCCCATGGATCCTGAATTCCACACTTGTTTAAGCGACGAAGAGAGGGAAAACGCACACGTACTGCTATCCAAGTGTCGATAACCTCATT
Source organism: Papaver armeniacum (assembly GCA_023531295.1). NCBI lineage: Eukaryota > Viridiplantae > Streptophyta > Magnoliopsida > Ranunculales > Papaveraceae > Papaver > Papaver armeniacum. The sequence goes on along the minus strand of JAJJWW010018480.1, from coordinate 320,095 downwards.
GAGTCTTTTTGGCTTGCTAAATAATGATGATAGGTTTCACTCATTTTATTGACTATATGATTAGTTATCATGGATCTTGCATTCCACGCTTGTATCGGCGATGGAGGCAGGGAGAACCTTCTCTTTGTATTATTATTAAATGTCGATGTATGAAGACGAGCCTTATATATATATTTTTTATTTTTAGCTCGGTCTTCTCCGAGTGTAGGAGCAATTATTTATGGGAATTTTATAAACTCAACCAATGAAAATATCTTTGATATAACATCATGGTTGTACCAGATCCCACCAAATCACTTAGAGAAACAGATAATCGCAAAAATAAAAATAAATGGATTCAGGAATCATATATTACGAGAACTAATTTTTCCAACGAATACATGTTATTGCTAGCACCTGAGTTTTGTATTCAATTATGAAGGTATATATAATTGAGGATTGTAGAACAATAAAGTGGGAATCAAGCTATCGTCATAAGAAATTTTTCAACCTAAAAAGGATCAATGTCATCCTAAATAGCCCATAATTAACTCCAAAATATGAAGTCTCGAGTATATAAGAGATCAAAGAGTATGTTCTTTTATATATACATATATATAAACATGCTTAACTACTCCCCCACACTTAAACTCAACATTTTCCTCAATGTTCAAAGCCTAGATATTCTCGATTTCACGCGTAACCTGGAAAAACTCGAAACCGACAAATGGGTAGGGAACTAGGAAAAATATCATAAATGAAAGTTGTTCGCCTACATCTTTTATACACGATGTCTGAAGGTCACAGTGTTTTGATAAACCTTTTAAAACTTATGGCCTCCGTACACAGACATGCAATCTGAAAAAGTTCTGCAAATATATCAAAACTCAAATGTCCAGCCTATCTCTCCAACTTAACAGACTCCAAATTTAAATTTTATTTTTGGAAAAGAAAGATGTTTCTGTCCTCTTTAAAATTTTGGGTCAACCACTCAAATAGGATTCGGTATGAAGTCTCGAGAGTTGTTTTAGTGACAAGTACGTAGTTAAAAAAATTCGACGAGAATATTGTTCGTCAAAACTTTCATTATGAAAATGGGACTTTATAAAATCTAAGATGGGAATGCAAGATATGATATGAAAAAAAAAAAATAAATGGGATAGCGATACAAAACCGACGGGTTGCCTCTCATGTAGCGCTTGGTTTAACGTCGTCAACCCGACGTTATTGTTATAGTCCGTTCACCAACAATCTGAAATTTGGTAGTCCATCCGGACAATAATCTGCAATTCTAATAACAACTTCAAAACAACATTAGCACAAGATATAAATATTGAAGATATCATTTTATTGAAGTTTCCCCCACTTAGTCCTTTCAACACTTGGAAGTGGATAGAGAACATATAATTCGAGAACTTCAAAAGGTTCCTCGAGCTTGGTGAACCCGCACAATACTCGAATAAAACACATCAAGTGGTGGATACTTAGAAGAAAAATAATTTGTTAAAACTTTGGAAGTACACAACTCCAATCCTAAGTGAGGTATTTTCTTAAAAGTTGGCTTAACAACTAGTTGAGAAGAGAGGAAAATGATCAATAGATATAGAATTAAGAAAAAGGTATAGACAAACCTTGTTTCGGATCCTCATCTTTCTTAATTAATAATGAATTATTTACCTCAAGTGTATCGTGGTCTACTATAGAACTATTATTATCTATATTAATTGGGTCTTCCACGAAATTAATCAATTTGGTTTCATTCTCAATCTTAATATATTCAACAACCTCGTTATCGTAATTGGAATCCTCTCCTAAAACGTCTAGTTCATTGATGCAACTTATAATACCCCGTTTGAGTACGTTACATCATTTATAACAATAGATATGTCATACCCAATCTCCTCCTTTTAAATAGGTGAAGGATCATTATAAAGATCCGGAGTTGGAATAATTGTATCATTGTTACAAGAACTTTCCTTAAATAAAGTGAAAACAAACGATGATGATTAAAACTTCAAATAGATTTATATTAATAATAAAGCTTCATGCTTAGTATATTGAACTCATCCTTAATTAATAAGGATTTAGCTACCCATATTACAAAGAAGATGAATAATGGTGGTTTCCCCACAAAGGGGTAAACCCTAGGTTTTTGATGTAAAATAAATCCTAGCTTATGTGATATGAGATTCTCGTGATATTTTATTTGAAAGGAATAATGCCTATTTATATAGGTTTACAATGCTTAGCCTCCAAGTATCTAAGTCGATTAAGGAACCCGATCCTAAGCTATGGAAGAAAACCCTAAAAGATAGTTCGTGAATTTTAGCCTTTATGGTTTATGTATCAGTTTGCAAACTATCCTTTTCAAATATTGTTCAGGAATTTTTTTGGTGTGCAAAACAGTATTCAAACCCTTCAAATCCACAAAATAATGGTTCACATACCGGTATGCAAACCCTATTGTCTTCTATGATTCTATAAACTTGTTTTGCCCATAACTTCTTCGCCCAAATTTGGGATAACCTCATTCTTTTGCATAATCTTTGTAATTGAATTATCTTCAATATGGTGATGAGAAATTTTGAGTTTGAATGATTTAATCTCAGTCTTTGTCCCATCTCTTGATTTTGAGCATCTTTTCTCCGTTTCGTCGCACTTCTTCCACTTCTCTTCGACTTGGGCACTTGGATACTTGGAATACTTCTCTTCTTAGATATTTTTAGCATCTTGTAGATTATTTTTGAATGATCCACCTAATAGAAATAAATAAGAGAAACAAGAGTAATAATACGAATACATGCAAGAATAATAGCTAAAACAAGTATGGAATGGGCAATAAAATCATATGAATTATGCAATTATCGTGTGTCTCCTCGGATTTCATATACCTCTTACCGGGTACTGACCCGACGAAGATATGGGTCTCACGTATTAACTTCCCTTAATAGTAACTTAAGCGGGTAGCTCGGATATACCACATGAACCTCTAGCCCGATTCCATATTTTTATTGTTTATATGTACCTTGGGTTTGGTAGTATCGATGTAGCATCCCCCCCCCCACCTACCCCCACACACATATCTTTTAATCAAGGTTAGTATTTATTGATGTACTTGGTATTCCACGAGTGATCTAATTATTCCCTCTCGTGATCTACTAATTCGTATGCTCCGCTGTATGCCACCTTTTTGATGATACATAGTCCTTCCCATGATGGTTCCAACTTTTCTCTTCCTTTTTGATACGGAAGAATATCTCGTAGGATCATTTTTTCGGATTAAAATCTCGCAGCTTTATCCTCTTCTCGTATTCTCTAGATAATTTCCGATACTAGCTCCCAGTTCATTGTAGTGAAATTTTTTAATTTTCTTAGAGGTCTTCAAGATTTGAAAGGATCAAGTCGCTTGTTTGGTTGTTCTCCTAGGCTTCGGTCTTCATTGTTGGTATTATTACTTCGGTGGGCATAACTCATTAGAGCATTGCTCAGTCGAACTCGCATGTGTTGCTATCTCAAACATGTTTGTCAATATTAGTGATCAAAACTATAAGTCTTGATTTCTAGCCTATGTAGCTAAAGGTCTCGGACTAGGATAGAAAGTGTAGTTGAGCTCAAGAACTCCATGACAAGCCATCATACAAGACGAATGACTACTCGAGGAACCGGTGGAACTTCATCGACTAAAAGGTATGTGGAGACTTGAACTTATCTCACACTCAAAAGTCTATTTACTCTATCTCCTACTCTTGAGACAAATGTTGTTTAGACGTATAGACTTTCATTATACACATTTGCTGTTTCGAGCCGAGTTTAACTCGCCTATCCATTTCTCGAAATATGTGTTGGTAAGCTTTCGCTTTAACCGAATTCATCTTTACCTAGTGACGAAAGTCATGTTATGTTTTAGTCACTTTGGAAATTGCTCGACGAAAAATGATCCGTGAATAACGACTATATAACGTTATCCGAGAATGTTTCAATGATTGAAATGAGAGTTTAGATTACATAACCAAAGGGTAGGATATAAGCATTGTTGTGGAAACACATATATCTATAAGTCCTTATTCCTTGAACCAAAGTTTGCGAACTTTGTTGATCAAGAGAAATGGAAGTGGCGCAAGCCAAGTCCGCGAACCGGCGGAAGTTCTCACCCCGATAATTTCGCTGGAGTTTGTGTACTCCTTCCATGAGCTTAAGTCCACGAACCCAACCCGCGAACTTGAGTAGGTTATATCTAAAACCAAATTGTTCTTGAACTAATTTTTATCTAAACTAAGGAATGCTTTTGCAAACCGTGGCTATAAAGTTCATGAACCGATTCGAGTGAATCAAACAGTTTTTGCTTCGATTGTGTCTCGTGTAGTTACATAAGATCTAACCAATTGAACAACTCTCTAACTAGTTCATTTGAGTTTTGAACTAGTTATGGTGAAGAAGAATATGGTTGATATGAGAGTGATCATATGGCTAACCATTTGGTTGACTATTGTTGAACCAACAAATGTTAATGTTTGGGTACGACTCATAAATCCAAAATTGAACATTTCATTTGTGTGTAACAAGCTAAGTTTTCGATCCAACGGTTGAGAAATATTAGCTTGAATCTAATCAGGTTTTCATCTAACGGTGAATATTGAATGATTTGTTACTAAGCTAACATTGATTGGGGAGAACTCTAGCAACCGGGAAACCTAATCCCCACACCTTACGTGTGATACTAGTTTGCTAAGCTAGAGTCGATTCTCCTTTAACCTTTGGTTTTCTTCTTCTAAAACCAAAGTTAACGACTTAAAGACTTCATTGGGATTGTGAAGCCGCACCGATACTACTTTTCTTGTAGTTGTGTGATCTCGATCTTGTTGTTTCTATCATTCAAGTACAATTAAAAAAATTGGCTTGAGATTTATATCTCCGATAGGCAACATAGAAAAGAAATCACAAACACTTCGCCTCATCGTTTGTGATTCCGCAATATCTTTTTTCGATGCGTCAATTAAGATTATTGTGAGGTGATCAATAATACTAGGCTATTCTTCGAGAATATAAGTCCTGTTATTGATTGGTTCCTGCTCACCTTGATTTATCAAAAGACGGAACAAAACTCGTAGATATATTCGTGGGAGACGGATTTATATATTACAAGAGACTTTTCTCGTGTGATACAGATTTGTTTATTAAAGTCTTCGACTTTGGGTCGTAGCAACTATTAGTTGTGGGTGAGATCAGCTAACTGTACGTAGCATCCTGCTGGGATCAGAGGTGTAGGAGCATAACTGTACCTTGGATCAGTGTGAGATTGGTTGGGGTTCAACTACAAAAGTGCACCGAAGTTAATTTGGAGTAGGCTAGTGTCTATAGCGGCTTAATACGAGTGTGTGTTCAATTTGGACTAGGTCCCTTGGTTTTTCTGCATTTGCGGTTTCCTCATTAACAAAATTCTGGTGTCTGTGTTATTTCTATTTCCGCACTATATTTGTTTATATAATTGAAATATCACAGGTTGTGCGTTGTTCAATCAATTAGAATATCCAACCTTTTTGTTGTTGATTTAAATTGATTGAGACTTGGATATTGGTCTTTGGTACCATCCAAGTTATCTCTCTAGTATTTGATAAAGACTTGCATATTTCTATTTGCTTGAGTATATATCAAATCGAGAGATTGAGATATAAACTCTTTGATATACTTTTTGTCTAGATTGAGTCCGACTTGTCTAGTTGATTCTCTAGAAAGTATATTGGAGTTTGTCCATACAGATTGCTAAGCGAAATATTGGGTGTGGTTGTTGTACCCCCGCTTTTTCAATTGGTATCAGAGCAGGCAAACACGTTAAAGACCTCATAAGTTTGTGTTTGTAGCGATCTGATTATGGACAGTAGTGTTATCTCAATAAATGCACCACCGGATCCAGGGATTCCAAAATTCTCTTCCATGACTGATTTAATAAAATCAGTAGAAGCAATTCTATCTAAACCTCCACCAGGTTTAAAATCCCTTGAAGTTTTTTCAGGGATAGAAAATAAACTTGAAAGCATATCTCTTGATGTTGAGTTATACCTCCGTAAATAACAAGAATCTCTTGACAAGCTAAATCAAGCTATGAGGAATAATATTCATGTTGAAGTCGACATTGATTTACTAATCGATGAGAGAAATGCTCCTTCTCTCGCGTAATTCATTTAATTGTAACAAACTAAATGAATTACAAGAGGAGTTTAAATCTCAGTCATCCGAGTATATCCCTTCAAAGCATGAATCGATTCATTGCTCAATTCCTCGGTACTTCCTATCAAGATAGTAGTATTGTCTTCTTTTATGAAGAAGCTAGGACGTCTATTTTCATCAAAAGAGTTTCCCTTCGCAGTCCTAAAAACTATCTACAGAAACTGTTTTTTATAAGTTTTAAACAAGAAATCGAAACACAGATCTTTTTGGGTTCTATTGAAGTTCTTTGATAGACTTATAAAAATGGGTTCCCCGGGTGTTTCTCAACACTAAAAGATGTAAGAGTTGCTGGAAAGAAACTCTTTCTTGGTGCCATGGTGAACAAGACATTGTTCACCTCAACACAACTTGATTGTGTTGAAAGTGCATCCTCACCCATAAATTCCCTGTATGTATACGGTGCGGGAAGCACAAGAACTGCGGCACACATATTAAGTTGGGTATGATTTTGAATATTTGGTAACGCTGTAGAATTCAATCGGATTCTTTTAAAAAGGTATGTCTCTATACTTGAGCAAGTTTTATGATGATCTATGTACCTTGTTTATTGTTCATTTCCACCTAACTTGATCTCGTGTTTAAGGTTCTTAAACATATAGGTTTGAAAATAATATTTCGGGATGTTTGGACTTCATGGTACACCTACCACGTATGCATAACATCATTTAAAATCAAAATCCAGGGGTTTAAGTACGCATACCCGTTTGCATACTGCTCCAGTCATGAAAATTCGTTTGCAAACCCGTATGCATACTTGCCTGTAGACGTCGATATTCGGTAAACTTGTTTTGGTCGTATCTTCTTCGTCCGAACTCGGATTGACCTCATTATTTTTGCATTCTCTTCCTCTTTTAATTCTCTTCAAAATGGAGATGAGAAACCTTGAATTTGGATGAGTTAAGATTGGTATTTGTCCTATCTATTTTTTTGAGTATTTTGCTCTGTTTCGTAGCACTTGTTCCACTTCTCTTGGACTTGGGCACTTGGATTCTTGGAGTACTACTAATCTAAGATAATTTGTAGCTTTTACAAGAATGTTGTTTGTGAATCACAAAGAAGGAAGTTCAAGAATGGGCAGTAGTACGCATTGCTATGGGATTCTTGAATGTTCACAATCATCCTCTGTGAACTATGGTGCATGGTCGTTAATGACTTTGTATGTTCTTATTTTTTAAGAAAATCTTTTTATACCCCTTTGGAATCTATTCTTGATGTAAATCCGGGCGAAAAAGATTGATTCTACCCTCTAAGGACAAATCATCTTATATGTGCATTACGAGTTTGTCTTGATACCTAGGAAACTTCTTATGAGAATTTATTCTTGTTTTTGAGAAGGATTTGTAGTTGCAGGAAATCCCACAATACATCCCTCACAAGAATTCATAATAATAAACACATCTTTAAGATCAACAATCACACTTTTTATTAATTGAGTTAGGGAATTTTACAAGAAGGAAATGAAATCAAAGTTACAACTAATATTCTAGACTTTCTCTCTCCTCAAAACTTTCCCTCCATTCTCAAAAGAGATCTCTCCCACCTTAGGCCTGTTCACTCTTTATATAGGATATTACATAGTGGGTGACAAAATAAGCTATCCTTTATTTTCTGATCTGCTTGCGATATTCTCACAGGTATATAAATATTAAATTTCGCAACATTCCTAAATCTCCCTAGGTTTCCACATCTTTCTCGTGTTTAGGATGTCGTCATCTGTTGCGTCATTTCTGTAACCAATCTGCGATGTCTTCGCAGTGTGTTGTACAAAGATTTCACAAAGGTATTGATGTTGCGATATTCTCGATCCTACATCTTGCCTATTCTCATGTCTTCTCGCGAATCGAGAATGATATGATAATTAGTGTTTCAAAATGTCGCAACTGTTCATTTCTTTCCTTATGTTCTCTACCGACAAGATTCCGTGAATTAAGCATAACCGCTTACACGTGTGTTGATGGTGGATTTTCGTTTAAGGTTAAATTTGTAAAAAACCAGAAAAAATCATGCGCTGACATCTTGTAAAAGATAAAGCCATTTATAAGTGTTGGATACTCCCTCACTTAATTCACCAAGAATGGAGCATGTAGCAACAATCCCATTCTCGTGAATACATGAAATTCCTCCAAAGTTGGAGCATGTGGCAACAATCCCTTCCTCGTGAATTTCATATCAGCCTTTGTATTTCCAAGACTCATTATCGTTGTTGCATGATGATCGAGTGTTACTCTTCTGAGTAACACGAACCTCCAAGCACTATAATGAAACCATGTACGAAATACCCTGGACAGTGACTCTCGGTGTGTTATACTAGCCCGATTGAGCCCTCTCTGTGTGTTATACTAGCCCGATACATTCTGACCGACCATATCGGGCCCGACTGATCCGATCGCAGCCATCCAACTCCACAAGCATGATTGGATGACCCCGCATCAATTCCATCACCCCCAAACAGGTATGGAATACCCACGGCCGACCCCGCATGATCGGTCATTGGACTAGCTTGCCAAGAAACCGTTCATACCAAGCATTATGGATGGAAAACCCTAAATTAGGGTTTGCGGATATTACATATGTCGCAAAACAGTCTCAACCATCCATCTTCGCAGGTATAGATGGAGGGTGTAGATGTAGACTCAAAGGGCCCAGAGCATGTCAACACGATCACCGTGGGACCGCCTATACACTTGACCAATCAGTAAAGACCAACAATGTTTGTCCGTGACAAAATCGTCACCCAAACAAGAGATTCGCGCGACGGCTTGAAAGCCAAAATTAGGGTTTCAGTGCCATCACGCGCCCCATCTTCTCCTAAGACATATGGAGGGTCACAGATTAGATTAAGCAAGGGCCTGGCCATACCAAAGATGACCACCGTGGGCCCATCTACCTCCTCATGTCTTTGTCCAAGGCATATCATGCCTGGTCAATCCAAAATGTGCGTCCAAACTAGCATGGCCACGCCTCCCAAAACCACAAACATGATCTCGACCGCTCAACTTCACCTGGATGATTTGAATGGCTTAGATCACGTTTTCATGGGATATTCGTATAGGCATGATCACCACCTGCCATCTTCCCGTCAAACCCATCGACCAAGACCGACCAAATTAGGTCATCTTGGAACGCTTGTGCCGAAAAAGCATGATGCGCGGTCTTTTGCGGCATCAATTTCCTATTGCAAATCGATCTCAACCACTCCTCTTTGCCGGCCAAATTGAGTGGCCTAGATCGCACCTTCATGGGACAAAGGAGACATGGACATGTACACCGGCATGTCGTCTATGCACATGCCCTAGTCAGGCCTCTCCAAATCCCTTTCCATGCTTGGTTTCGACCAAGTCAAGAGTGATGCTTGCGCACCTCTTCAAAAACCCTAATATTCATTAACTGGCCGCAGATGAGTGTCTCAAAGATCATCTCATCCGTTCAACTTCACCACTTTGGTTATACAACCCCGGTCGAGTTATTTGGCCGGTGAGGCGTCATTACCCATCACTCTACCACACCAGATGCACACTGCATAAAATACACATCATACTTCACAAGTATCAACTTCCCGAATAACGCAGCTTATTCAATTCAAAGATTACATACTACCTTTCGTGGATCCACGATCCACACATTCCGTATATCAATCATGTCACAAACCGGGGATACATACTAGGTATTGGTCTCGGCGGTTTACGGCGCGCCGTGCAACGCGCCATCACAAGAACGTGTCAGAAGTCATGGACGGTTAGAGATGAACAGAGAAGTGGGCAAGACCGGTCGTGTGGCACCGACGCACAACTCCACTACTCCATCACTCTACTTCATCCACTTCCCACGAGAGACGTGAATAAGGCTCAATGACTTGTATAAATAGGTTCTCCGCCCTATTTCAAAAATAACACAAGTCCAGTTTAGAGACAGAAAACCAAGTGTTAATACAAAAACGTATTCCAACACCCGAGCTTGCTTGCATCAATCACAAGCCTGCTCACCTTCGTTACAAGTCATAAGCAAGCCAACACCTTCACAATCTCAACACCTTCTTTGCTTCCCTCCCTAAGATCAACCCCATCTCCTTCACTTTGTCACGGAAACAAGTCCGAACGGCCATTTCTTGGTTTAGGCCGGACTTGCAATGATTGATCTTTCGAATCTACAAGCACTCACCGCTGCAAAGGCATTTGTTTAAGGTTTAGATTCATTCCTCATCCACACCCAAAATTACCAAATTATACAGAATAGTTTTCACCCATAAACAATTGGCGACTACAAAGGGGAGATTAATCTCTCGGTTGTGAAATCAATTTCTTCAATACCCAACTCGTTTGGCTAAGTTCCGAGATGGTTGGTATTAGGACTTCCCCAACAAATTCAAATCCCTATTGAAATTCCTCCAATGAAGATACCCCCTTCCCAACAGCAGACTGGCGCAACAGAAGAATCCCAACGATAATCGAGTTAGCTCGGGCACAGGAGATTCACACGAGGAACATGGAGCTTATCAAAGAAGCGGTAAACAACATACTTGATCTCCTCATCAAGATGACGCGAAATGAGTGTACCCGGTAGACCTTTACACCGGACTGATTCCCCTCAGTCAACAGCTTTTACTGTGGAACCGAGACCAAAGTGGACCAGAAGCTGCATCTCTAGTGGAAAGCTTGTGCGAACTCCCGCACCTCTCCAGAATCAACGGCAGAGACGTCACGCAATTAATAAAATAGCTTTGGATGTACACTGGCTCCTTCTCGTCCGTAAATTCTAATCAAGGCTTAAGCATCTCAAACAATGTTACATTTACATGTAAGACGACATGATGGCAGAGAAGGTCACAACCGGCCCTACATGTTACCGCGCACATCAAGGGTTCGAGTTCGTGAGAGCCCTCGTCGACACAGAGCACCTTCGAACGTAATCACTCTCAAGACTCTCGTGACAGCCAAGGTTAACCCATGCAAGATTGTACTGCAGCAGCCTACCACGATGACGGACTTCAAGGAAACTGCATCAAAGACATACGGGTATGTCAATCAATGTATCGCAGGGACTCCGTCCGATCAAAAGCAAGATTTAAAGTCATAGAAAGGGAGCCGACTACCATATGATACTAGGGAGACCATGGCTTCATGACAACAAGGTCATTCCCCCGACGTACCACCAAAGGCTCAAGACCATGCTAAACGAGAAAGTCATCCGCATTCCCGCATCATTGTCTCCGTATGCACCAATATGCGGAGTGGAGCTGTTCGAGCCAAAAGGTACCACACATGGAGGATCGTACCAAGTCCCGTGCACCCCACTACCCACGTGGGCTTCAATCAAGGAAGGAGACCGACTTACACCACTCGGAGGCCAAACACTACAAGACACGTTCCGTAACGAGGCGTCCATTTCTATCCTAAGTGAGACTCCAACTCATGCTCACACCAAAAGGGGACGCACTTTCGAGGTGAAACGTGATCGAAGGGGAGAACAATATACCATTGCCATCGTTATCAATTAGCAGGAGAGACCGGAACCCAAACTCTCCGCCCAATTGAATGCCGCAAGAATGATGAAACGCAAGATGAGGTACCGTACGCCCAAAAGAACTACAAGATGGAACCAATCCACAACCGACGAGCTCGAGACCGTTAACATCGGGAATGAAGAATCTCCTGGCCGGTCTCTACTCGGCCGACTCTCATCCACGTATTTCGAAAGAACGAGTCTTGTTCAACCGGTCAAGGAGTACCAAGATGTGTTTGCCCGGACATACGAGGAAATGCCCGGTCTCGGATGAAAATTGGTCACCCATCACTTACATGTCATACCCGGATCCAAGCCAATCAAGCAATCTCCGAGGCAATTCCCGACATGAAGTAAAGGATCAAATTAAGAACGAAATTCGAAGTCGCTAGTCGCCGGCTTCATCTCGGCCTATTCATCATCCAACCTGGTTAGCCAATGTGGTCCTGAAGAAAGAAGAAAACGGACAGATCCTAAGTGCCGCGTAGATTTCGAGACTTGAACAAGTGCTGCCCAAGGACGACTTTCCTCTACCTAACATCGACATGTTAGTGGACGCCACCAGCGGACACGGCATGTTCTCCTTCATGGATGGTTATAGCGGATACAATCGATAAGGATGTATGAGCACGATGCGAGTAAGACAGCTTTTCCGAACCCCTCTTGGCAATTTTTATTATACCGTTATGCCATTCTATTTAAAGAATGCCTAGCGCAACGTATCAACGTGCTATGACGGCAATCTTCCACGACATGATGCATAAACAAGTAGAAGACTATGTGGATGATATCGTGGTCAAGTCAAAAGCTCGAGCGTAACACACAAATGTCTTGAGGCAAGTGTTTGAGAGGTGTCGAGAATACAAGTTGAAGATGAATCCTTTGAAATGTGCTTTCTGTCTCTTCGTAAATTTCTGGGATTCCAAGTGACCACAGATGAATAAAGGTAGACCCGTCCAAAACTCAAAGCTATCCTCACAATGCCACCACCTCTAACCGTGAAAGAACTCCGCAGTTTCATGGGCAAGGTGAAATACATTCGACGTTTTATACCCGGTCTAGCCCAACTTACTGCCTCATTCACCACCTTGCTGAAGAAAGGAGCCAGCTTTGTTTGGACCGCAACCCAACAGGAAGCTTTTTGGAAAATTCAACAAATACTATCATCTCCAACCGTCATGAAGTCTCATGTACAAGGGAAGCCACTCGGTCCTCTACACCGCCTTCAAACACCGCCGTAGGGCTTTACTCGCTCAGAAGACGATGAGGGAATCGAACGGCCCATATACTATTTCAGCCGAATATTGAGAGACGCCGAACTCAGATACCCCAGAGCGGAAAAAGCGTGTTTAGCCTTAATCCATTCCATTCGTAAGTTTAGACATTACCGCTATCTAATAGGGTGATACTCGTGTCTAAATCCGATCCTCGCAAAGTTTTTACTTTCAAAGCCGGTCCCGACTGGGAGGACAGCAAATGGCTTCTCCAAATGTCGAACTAGACATAACGTGTGAATCGCCTAGAGCTATCAAGGGCCAAGCAATGCGGATTTACATCGGCAGCATTTCGGAGAAGGCACTACGGGACTACATGAAGAACTCCCCGAGAATTTCCTGACGTCTTTATTCTCGAAGAAGAAGTGTGGCTCTTGTATTTTGATCGGCTTCGCTACCCCCTAGCAAAGCATCCGGAGGAGCAAAGCGTGGTGTTAGTCTCTCCAACCGGAGAAGTATTTTCACATTCCTTCAAGTTAGACTTCGAATGCACCAACAACTCCGCAATACGAAGCTTTCCTCATAGGGCTTTCAATAGCTAAACAAGCAGGAGTCACACGTCTGGAGATAAGAGGAGACTCCAAGTTACTGGTGAATCAAATGAATGGAGTATATGCATTGAAAGAAGTAACACTAGCCCCGTACCGATCAGAAGCACAGAGGTTACTAAACTACTTTGCCGATGCAACCATAACCCATGTTGGTTGCAAAGAACAACAAACACGCCGATTGCCTAGCCACATTGGCTTCCAAACCGAAGTTTGAAGGGGCGGAAGAAACCCCGACAAAGAAGAGGAGAACCATAGAATCGACGTGGCTACCGCAATACAAAGACACCAAGACCGACGATCAAGAACTCCGATCATTCGAGAGCTCAACAGCCACTCTCCCAAGGAAAGGTCACCTCAAAACCCCCGCAAAACTTCTTCATGCTTCATGGTATGTTGTATTATCTAATCCGATGGCTCCCTGTGTCAAGATGTCCGGGAGGTGACGAAGCACAACTACAAACTGGATCGTATTCACAATGAAATTTGTGGACAATCACCGGTGGTAATGCTTTACCGGCGAATTCAACGCCCGGGTTATTACCGGCCAGAGATGGAGGCTCAATCCGACTACTTCAGAAGTCCCGCTCAAATTGTCAGCACCACCACACCAATTGGAGATTTTTAATGTGAACCGCACTGGGACTGGAGAGAACCCTACATTAGCTATCTCCTTGATGGGATAATTCTCACGGCCAAAAGGACGCCATTAAGATGAAGCAAAGAGCCAAGCGGTTCATATTTCATGAAGGGATCCTGTATCGCAAGAGCTTTGGGGGTTATCTGCTACGATGCCTGGCTGGAGAAGAAATCCCAGTCATGCTTGAAATGCATACACACGAAGGAGAACATCAAGGGAAGAGGAAACTGTTTCTCCAAATACACGAGAAATACTATTGGCCGACCATGGAGGACGGCGCGCAGCCGTTTTGTTCAAAGTCAAGCCACAAATGTCAAATCCATGGGAACCTTGTTCATGCGCCTTCTACCCTCTCGCACTCTATAAGCAGCCCATGGCCGTTTTACAGCTGGGACTGGACATTATCTAGAAAATCAATCCACCGTCATCGAAGGCAAAGACGAGTACATCATAACCGCGACTAATACTTCACCAAATGGGTAGAGGCCATTCCCTACGAGGAACCATATGAGCAACAATTGCGCTTTCATTAAAGAATACATCATTTGTCGTTTTGGCATGCCCAAGCATATCATCACCGATAATGGCACTCCTTCGCCAACAAGCAGTGTATGGGAATTACTTGAGGAGTATGGCATTAAACAGTCTTCTCCACCGTCTACTATCCTCAAGGGAACGGGCAAGCCGAGAGTACCAACAAGACATTGATCCGGATCATCACGAATCCGGCGGTACACGACAATCCTAGGGAATGGCATGATCAGTTTCAATGGCACTATGGGCCTACCGTACGTCACCCGTAAGCTCCATTGGGGTTTCGCCGTACTCACTTGTCTACGGAGCGATGCAATTCTCCCACAGAGATCGAATCCCATCAGCCAGATTGCAGCGAAGAATCGGGATCCATTGGAACGAGGTCAAGTCTCTCGACTCTAGAATAGCAGAGTTAGACACTGGATTTTAGAAGGAATAAAGCGTAAGAACGCGCTCAGTGTACATGAATCGAATTTCCAGGGCATACAACAAAATTGTGAAACCACGCGTTTCAAAATGGGAGATTTGGTTTTGAAAACGCCAAGCACATCCAACAAGACATGTCTCGCACCAAAATTCTCACCAAAATGGGAAGGTCCCTATGCAGTTCAAGGCTTACAATACCGGCTACGACAAGATCATTAAGGTAGACGGAGGCGAGCCGGAAGCGCTTATCAATGGAAAGTGGCTCAAGGCATATCATGCCCGACCACCGTATATCTTGTGTCAACAATACTGCATTTCTTTTCATTACATGTTTGAATCATCAATTATATTCGTGAGATGTGTCAATGAAAAAACCCGTTTCACCAATCAAAAACAATGCGCTTTATTCTCGAAAGACGTTTAAAAACTTTTGACATGAACGTCATTAACAATAAAGGAATGAAGTTTAGAAGAGGCCGTCTAGAAGATTATAGTTCCTCGAGAGCATCATCTCCGCCTAGCGTGATATCTTTCTGTTCTTTTCTTCAAGTCCTGCACAGCCTGCTCCACCTTCTCCGATTCTACAGCCAGAGCCTTCTCTTCTTCCAAAATAGCCTTCGCAGCAGGAACAACATTTACAAGGATACCAGCTCGATCAACCTTGATGATATCAAGACGCTGCCGCAACCAGCCCACGTTGAACTCCATGGATTCACAGTAGATACCATATTCTCCCACTTTTCAAGACTTGATTCAAAGAACGTTGCATAGAAATACTCTCCATCTCAGAATCATGGGAAGAAGGCAGTTTACCGTGGTAACCAAAGCAGAGGAACAAAGTGTCGCACCACGTTCCTCGGTCAAAGCGATATGGCCGTACTTCCTCCACAACCTGGTGTACAAAGGCACAAACTCCTTCCGCACTGAATCCACCGACATCTTGGTAGCTGGAGGATAAGCATTTCATGCGAACATCGAATGAAAGACCTGCATTTGGATATTCATAAGATGAGATACCCAGGTCAGCGTCTTCGAGGTTCACAGGGGTAAGCGTGTTTGAGTTTGAAGGAAGAGGAGTGGTTAAGTCATCATCATCAATAACCGTGACACATGTTCCGGTAGGGTATCTCTGCAAGAATGAAGGGATTATTTACTTGAGCATTACGACGAACAAGCAATGGTTCAGAAAAGGAAAAAAGGACAAACCGGTATGATCTTTTTGACTCGGAGAACACGAGCAGAGGATTGATCATGAAGCTCAGACACAGTGTCGTGCACGTTTAACGGAAGATCCTAGATGGTATGAAGAAGACGATCCATTGTTGTTCGACATGATGAGGAAACGGAGTTTCTGTGGGAAAGCCCTGTTAAAAAATCGCAAAAATGGTTCAAAACCTCTACACCTGCATATACCCTAAAACGATTACGGCGCCCGATATATGAGGATTCAACATCGACCAAGTCAGGCTTTCTGTTGAACCCTAATCAAGAATCAGAAGAGTACCTGGAGAACGATTCAACCAGCAGCCGCGCAAGCACCCACGCCTGGATCCCAATAGAATCCTATCTCTGACTCCAACACCTAAGAAAAGCCGGCTCATCAAGGCCTATAGTTACACACGCATGGAGGATTGCCCACGGCCAGAATCCCTCCAGGTAGACTTCCTTTATTTTGTTTCCTTACGTTTGTATATGTCACCATCTCATGCCTACCCCACAATAGTGTAACCATTGTGTGATAGGCAGGGGACTTAATGTTGATGGTGGATTTTCGTTTAAGGTTAAATTTGTAAAAACCGTAAAAATCATGCGCTGACATCTTGTAAAAGATAAAGCCATTTATAAGTGTTGATACTCCTCACTTAATTCACCAAGAATGGAGCATGTAGCAACAATCCCATTCTCGTGAATACATGAAATTCCTCCAGGTTGGAGCATGTGGCAACAATCCCTTCATGTGAATTTCATATCAGCCTTGTATTTCCAAAGACTCATTATCAAAGTGTGGCATGACGACCGAGTGTTACTCTTACAGAGTAACACGAACCTCCAAGCACTATAATGAAACCATGTACGAAATACCCGTACAGCCGACTCTCGGTGTGTTATACTAGCCCGATTGAGCCCCTCTCGGCGTGTTATACTAGCCCGATTGAGCATCCTGACTGACCATATCAGTCCGGATATGATCTGATCGCAGTCATCCAACTCCACAAGCATGATTGGATGACCCCAGATCAATTCCATCACCCCCAAGTAGGTATAGAATACCCACGGCCGACCCCGCATGGTCGGTCATTGGCCTACCTTGCCAAGAAACCGTTCATACCAAGCATTATGGACGGAAAACCTAAATTAGGGTTTGCGGCATATTACATATGTCGCAAAACAGTCTCAACCATCCATCTTCGCAGGTATAGATGAAGGGTGTAGATGTAGACTCAAAGGGCCCAGAGCATGTCAACACGATCACCGTGGGACCGCCTACACACTTGACCAATCGGTCAAGACCAATAATGTTTGTCCGTGACAAAATCGTCACCCAAACAAGAGATCGGTGCACGCTTTGAAAGCCAAAATTAGGGTTTCAGTGCCATCACGCGCGTCCATCTTCTCCTAAGCACAAAATGGAGGGTCACAGATTAGATTAAGCAAGGGCCGGTCCATACCAAAGATGACCACCGTGGGCCCATCTACCTCCTCATGTGTTCCTGGCCAAGGCATATCATGCCCGGTCAATCCAAAACATGCGTCCAAACTAGCATGGCCACGCCTCCCAAACCACAACCGATCTAGACCGCCAACTTCACCGGATGATTTAAGTGCCTTAGATCACGTTTTCATGGGATATTCAGGTATAGGCATGAACACCAGCCTGCCATCTTCACGTCAAACCCGTAGACCAAGACCGGCCAAATTAGGGCGTCTTGGAACGCGCGCCGATGCGCGGTCTTTTGCGGCATCAATTTCCTATTGCAAAATCGATCTCAACCACTCCTCTTTGCCGGTCAAATTGAGTGGCCTAGATCGCACCTTCATGGGACAAGGAGACATGGACATGTACACCGACATGCCGTCTATGCACATGCCCTACTCGGTCCTCTCCAAATCCCTTTTCATGCTTGGTTTCGACCAAGTCAAGAGTGATGCTTGCGCACCTCTTCAAAAAACCCTAATATTCATTAACGGCCGCAGATGAGTGTCTCAAAGATCATCTCATTCGTCCAACTTCACCAGACTTGGTTATACAACCCCAGTCATGAGTTATTTGGTCAGTGAGGCATCATTACCCATCACTCTACCACACCAGGATGCAAGCACTCGCATAAAATACACATGATACTTCACAAGTATCAACTTCCCGAATAACGCAGCTTATTCAATTCAGCAATACATGCTACCTTTCGTGGATCCACGATCCACAAATTCCGAACATCAATCATGTCACAAACTGGGGGATACATACTTGGGGTATTGGTCTCAAGGCGGTTTACAGTGCAAACGTGCAACGCGCCATCACAAGAACGTATCGAAGTCATGGACGGTTAGAGATGAACAGGAGAAGTGGGCAAGACTGGTCGTGTGGCACCGACACACAACTCCACTACTCCATCACTCCACTTCATACACTTCCCACGAGAGACGTGAATAAGGCTCAATGACTTGTATAAATAGGTTCTCCGCCCTATTTCAAAAATAACACAAGTCCAGAGGAGACAGAAAACCAAGTGTTAATACAAAAACGTATTCCAACACCCGAGCTTGCTTGCATCAATCACAAGCCTGCTCACCTTTACGTTACAAGTCATAAGCAAGCCAAAACCTTCACAATCTCAACACCTTGTTCGCTTCCCTCCCTAAGATCAACCCCATCTCCTTCACTTTGTGACCGAAACAAGTCCGGAACGGCCATTTCTTGGTTTAGGCCGGACTTGCAAAGATTGATCTCTCGAATCTACAAGCACTCACCGCGTTGATGCATTTTTTTAAGGTTTAGATTCATTCCTCATCCACACCCCAAATTACCAAATTATACAGGAATAGTTTTCACCCATAAACAACGTGTTAAATATTCCCCTATCCACCGGCACATTCAATGCTGACCGGTCATCACTTTCTTGTCTATTTAAGAAGAGATCTATCATAGAAATAATTTCTTTATTTTACTTCGTATTCTTCATCTCCACATTCTCTGTAAATCTTCATCGTCTGCAACTTTTTACGAATTCGTCTTTTCTCACTCTTGTTCTTATGGAACCATCAAGGTTAGTTTTTTCTTTTTACTGAAACTGATTAATCTCATCTACTGAAATTGTCTTATTTGATTATTTGATTTTGTTCATCTTTATGTAATTCCCATATTGTTTTTGTTTCAGCAAAAACTCCTCTAGCACCAAATTTACTCCAAAACCCTAATGTTCCCAAGAATTCACAAAGAAAGAGTCGTCAAACAAAAGAAAGCCTGCGAATAGCAAGGTAGTAAGAAACATTATTATTTTAGTAACAATATTGTTGCCTCTGTTTCTTATCTGAATTGTGATTCGCAGGGTGATGAAAATGTCGACAAGTCCCACAAATGATCTCGCCACCTTAAAAATGTTGAAACTTCCGTCCCATTTCCTGCATTTAACCCTTCTGTATCTCCTGTAGTATCTTCGCAAGCTGAATCTTTACTTCCTATTCGAGAAGGTATCGCCACAGATGTCTCCCCCATAATCGATCTTTCGTAGTTGAAATTCCTTTTAATGACCCTGCTGCGAATGAACCCTTCTCTTCTCCTGCTGTTGATACCTCTCATCTTGTCACCACCTCTCCCCCAGTCATTGATCTTCATCAGATTTCATCTTCAAATGACGCATCTATAGTAAAGAATGATTCAATTCCCCAACCCTCTATCATCACCACTTCTTCATCCAAATCTCTTCCTTTTACTAAAGAAACTTTGGAAGGAATAAATATTGCTTTCAACGTTTTATTAGATGTTCGATGATGTCAAGAAATCTTCCGTTGATCCTATCAAATTTGGTGTCCGCAAAATTTTGAGTAAGTATTTTGGCTCGATGTGAATGATTTCGCAAACATCCTTAGAAAATGAAGTTAAAACTTTGAAGAAGAATCTCCAATCCATGACTTTGAAATGTGACACTCTTCATCTTGAAAATCAAAAACTTCAGAATGTCTCTCTTGATCGTGACAATATTTGCAAGAAGAACGAAGAATTAAAAGGTACAACTTTTTTTTTTTTTTTTAAATCCCTTGTTCGCCCTTTAAGTTTTAAACCGAAACGAAAAATGGAGATTTATCGGAGTTGAATCCGTCATTTGAAGAAGCCCGTGTGGATAGAGATGCTTGGATGGATCAATATAACCAATTAGATAATATTCATACATACTCTGTTGATCAAATAGATAATTTTACCAATGAGAATACTCAATTAGTTCAGAACCAAAACTTATTAAGTAGTGAATTATCTCGCCTCTCTTATTCTTTGACTAAAGCTAGTTTGGAGTTGGAAACTTTATCGATGAGAATAAAATCCTATCTCAAGAGAAGCGAATTCTTTTAAATAAGGTGGCAATCTCTTCGCAAGAACTTAACATTTGCCAAAAAAATATAGCGATCAAGAACAATCTCTCTGCTCATTGAGGAATAAACTTAAGGAAGTAACAGAATCGTCTTTTGCTGAGAGAGACAAACTTATTCAGGGTACAATAACTTTAAGTATAAAAGCAAGTCAACTCAAAGATCAATACTCCAAGCTTGAAGAATCCTACACTTTTCTTGCGAAAGAAAATTCCTTGCTCATTTCTAATGAAAAGAATCTTCGCTCTCGCCTGAAAGGTTTAGTTGGAGATAAGTTTGACGATGCAATGGATCACTTGGAAAATAGTTGCTTGGCTTTAACCCAATATCTTATCTCGCAAAAGGAAGGTAGTCATAAAATTTGACCGCCTCAACCATTTCTTCTTTGTTAATTCTTTTATGATATATTCCTCGCGAATCCTTTGCCTGAATAATATTTTGTATTCTTTATTTTCACAGAATCGGAGAAAAATATTTGTTCCTCCATTTCTGTTGTGGAGTCTAAACTCGCCAAAATTCGCAAAGAGAATGCATTACTTGTCTCTACTCTTGCTTGTTCTCGCGATCGGGCGTAAAGAAGATTTGATTATCTTGCTTATTTCAAAGATGTGCAAAGTAGGAATCATCAGAAATCATTCCTTCGCCAAGCTCATCTCAGCGCTGAAGTTCTTGTGAATGATATCTTGCTATCCAAATCTCTTCCTCCTATATCTGTCGAACCTTTGGAAGTAGATGACGATGAAGTTCCTTGTTCTCCTGATGATGATTATTATTATGAAAGTGGCGAAGATCTCGCAAATGAAGAAGAAATTCTTCCTAATAATGCAACTGTTGATGATAACCCCAATGAAGAAGAGACTATAGTAAACCAGAATGAAGGAAGGATTGACGAAAATGAAAAAACTGGTGAAAGTGAAAAAACTGGCGAAGAACGTCCATTATCTCCTCCCGGCGAAAGGATTGACGAAAATATTTCATCTTCTCCTGGCAGGACTAATATTGAAGTTTGAATTTCTCATGTAATTTTACTTCTTTGGGTTGTTTCATCTTTATAAATTCTTGCCAATAGTGTACTTCAGTCAACTTTGAAGTGTATGTACTCTTTTATTATTATGCTTGTTAGCGAGAAAGATAATGCTTTTTATTTAATAATTCCCGTACTGCCTCTCATTATCTTTCTCGAGATGAATGATCTGCATAAATAATAATTTATTCTTATAAATTTTTTGTTGCATCATGTGGTCTTATTTTTCCTTCCTAGTTAAAGGTCTTATTTTGCCACCCCTTGTCATTGCGACAAAATCGCAGGACGTTTTTGCACTTGCATGCAAAAACCCATTGATCTTGCCTTAACTTTTTTCTTTTGTCCTTTTTGTCACGACAATATGACAGGCCTAAATATTCTTGCGAAAATAAAGCCTCATGACATTGTCGTCTTGCGACGAAATCGCAGGACGTCTTTACACATTCATGTATTGACCCATTGATCTCGCCTTATCTTTCTCTTTGTATTATTGCCTCTTCATGATAGTCGCACAAATATGACAAGCCTAAATATTCTTGCGAAAATAAAGCCTCGTGACATTTGCATCTTAAGACACTTATCAGCCTCTCTAATGGAGGGTGCCGCCGTATCTTCCTCCCGGTTTCCCTTTTAAGGAGACGTACCTCTACCATACAAGTTGGATCCTCCCATCCGGTCTTAACAACAACCAATTGTTTTCGCAGCCTCTTATCCCTTTTGCCTATATGGTTTATGGTTACAAGACCGCACCCTAAGTGGGGTTTTCTTGGTAAGTGCGATAAGCCAAGACTTGCCAAGAATGGCCGAGACGCTTCAAATGCCCTGGCACTCTTGGATCAACCGTGTACCTCGGTGCCTTGATCGATGCCGCACTCCTTAGAAGAGACCCTCAGTCGTCCAACCTAAGTCATAAGCTTAGGTTGAAAATCCAAGGTACCTCTCCCCGGATGGGCTTTATTGTCCCCAAATCTCCATGACTCAGGTTCCGGGGCGGTGTAACCTTTTTGCTGAGCCATGCAATAGGTACCCCTTCTATGACGCACTTTAGGTCTTACATTTGCCTCTTGCGAAATTTTGATTTCGCGAACTAGGTGTACGCCATAGTAGGTTCTCCTCTTTCTAGTATGTCATTAATCTTTGATTTCTCTTGTCATTATCTGTGAGAAGTTTTCGCGTAGTCTTTCTTTGTTTTGGATATGTATAATCTCGCAATTATTCTTTCATAAGATCTTCACATATATTCATTTTGTTTCAATCAAACATCATTTCGCAGTCTACTCTTTCTCAAAATCTTTTATGGGTAATATTTCTTTAAGTATAATATGTTCCACGGTCTATCAAGTCTATGACCCACATCTTTACCATCAGGATCCATCAATCTATATGCCCCTGTTCCAACTATCTCCTTAATGATGTAAGGCCCATCCCATTTTCTTGCTAGTTTTCCACCATTTTCTCGCTGAAATATTGGTGTTTCTCGCAGCACCAAGTCACCTGGTTGAAACTCTCGTGTTTTAACATGTTTATTATATTCTCGGGCTAATCTTCGCTGGTAGTTTTGCATATGCTGTAGAGCCCTTTCTCTTCTAATTCATCTAACTTGGTTAAAATCATACCCGCACTAAGATTTTTCTCCCAAGCTTCTCTCTTTGTTGTGGGAATAATAACTTATGTTGGTAGCACGACATCCATTCCATATGTTAAACAGAAAGGTGACATTCCCATAGCTTCTCGCCTGGTTGTGTTGTAAGCCCATACCGCATTATGCACTTGTTCGCACCATGCTCTATTATGCCTTTCTAATATCTTCTTCAATATATCTCGCGATTGTCTTATCTTGTTGCTTCCGCTGTCCATTGGCCCGTGGATATAGAGGTTGACTTACCACATTTTATCTTAAATGCATTGAGTAGCATTTCTATGTTCTCGCCATTCAAACTGTTTCCCATTATCAGATACCAATTGTGCGGGAATTCCAAATCTGCAAATGATATTTTCAAATATGAATGTAAAAATGTCTTTGTCACGAATGTGTTGTACTGCCTTTACTTCTGCCCATTTTGTGAAATAATCTGTAGCGACAATTAGATATCTTCTTTGTCCAAATCCCGGTAAAAACGGTCCCACAATGTCTAAACCCCATTTACCAAAAGGCCATACACTTGTTGAGGATGTTAATGCTGCTCCAGGTGCATGTATTTTCTTTCCGTGTCTTTGACAATCTTCGCAACGTATTGATACTTGGTTCGCATTTTCATGCATATATGGCCAGTAATAACCTTGCATTTTTGCTCTGTATGCCAAAGACCTTCCGCCGCTGTGATTTCCAGCATCCCCACAATATAACGCCTTTAATACTTCTTCTCCCTCTTTTCGTGTCAAACATCTGAGTGATGGTCCGTTAAAGGATCTCCGATACAATACCCCATCTCTTAGTTCATAATTTGTCGCACGACTCTTTAATTTGTGTGCCTCCAATCTATTTCTTGGTGTTTCTCCTTTCATTAGATATGCGTGGAGTTCTGCTCTCCAATCTTCGGTATTGGTTCCGCCATCTTCTATTATCATTACGTCTACCTTTTCTTCTTCTTCTTTGTTGATTGATGGTGATTAAAGTGTCTGTATCTTTATGCATCTCGCAGTCGGGTCTGTCATCATACTTGAAATAAATGAAAAAGCATCTCGCAAGCCTATTATCTTTCCTTGATATATGTCTCCATTTTATTTTCGGGATTTTCGTTGACAGTTCTTCAACAAATTTCTTATATTTCTTCAAAGATGGTTCATTTGTAGTGTATTCTCCTTTTATTTGACGAATGACTAGCTGCGAGTCACTGGCGATTATCACATTTTCCAACTTCATTTCTATTATGAATTTCGGGGCATGTATCATAGCTTCATATTCTGTTTTATTATTGGTGGATGTATACTCCAGTCTGAAGGAAAAAGCCATTTTAATGCCCTCTGGCGAAATCAAAACAATTCTGATTCCGTTACCTTCCCCATTTGACGATCCATCCACCAATACTTCCCATCTATTTGGCTCTGTTAATAGATCTCTTGGATTTCCATATTATTCTTCCACATCCATCATTTCCTCCATAGCTTCATCATCTTCTAGAGGAAATTCTGCTAAGAAATCTGCGACGACTTGTGATTTGGGTGAAGATAGTACTTCATATTTGATTTTCAAATGTCCTACTTGTGCATTCCATCTCTCAACTCTGGTGACCTTTTTGAATTCTTCATTACCGAATCAATTGGTACCTTTGTCAATACCCTTATTTTATGTGCCTGAAAATATATGCGAAGTTTGAATGTTGGATAAACTAATGCCAAAATTAGTTTTTCAATTTTTGAATAATTTTTCTCTGCGACATTGAAGGTTTTGCTGATGTAATAGATTGGTCTCTCAACTCATGCGTATACTCGTAATAACATAACACTTAATGCGTGCGAAGTTGTCGCAAGATAGATTAATAATTCTTCTACTGTTTCTGCTTTTTGCAAAATAGATATATTCATCAAATGTTCTTTTATTCCTTGAAAAGCTTTCTCGCATTCACCAGTCCATCTAAACTTCGTCCCCTTTTGAGTATGGTGAACAAATGTTTGCATTTGTCTGATGATCACGAAACGAACCTTCCTAGCGAAGCTAAGAGTCCGTTTAACTTCTGTACATCTTTTACTGTCACTGGTGTTGGCATGTCACGAGTTGCTTGCACCTTCGCTGGATCAACTTGTATTCCTTTTTTTGATACAATGTAGCCTAAAAATTTCCCCGATGCAACCCCAAAGATACACTTTTCTGGATTTACTTTGATGTTAAAATGCCTTATTTGTTCAAAAATTTCCCTCATATCTTGTACATGATCTTTTGCTTCTTTAATTTTTATTAACATGTCATCTACATATACCTCTAACGTTTTGTGTATCCACTTCGCGAACACTTTCTCTAGCATCCTTTGGTATGTTTCTCCAGCATTTCGCAAACCAAATGGCATTTTTGTATAACAATATAACCCTCTTGGAGAGAAAAAGCGGTATGTTCTTGATCTTCTTCAGCGAGAGGGATTTGATTGTAGCCTTTGTATCCGTCTAGAGAAGATATTCTATCATTCACCGCTGCTGATTCTACCATTTGTGGAATATCTGGTAACGGAAAACTGTCTTTTGGACAAGCTTTATTTAGATCAATAAAATCAAATTCTTATCCCCTTATTCTTCTTTGGAACCACTACCATGTTTGCTTTCCATTCCGGATATTTAGCTTGTCTTATGATTCCTGCATCAAGCATCTTCTTCAACTCTTCTTCTATTTGGGGATGATACGTTGTTGCGATTTTTCGATTCTTTGTTTGAATGGCCTTGCATTTTTGTCAATATCCAACCTATGACACGCCACAGACGGATCTATTCCCGGCATCTCATCCATGTTCCATAAGAAAATGTCTTTATATTCTCGCAACAGACTAATAGTTCTTTCTTTTTCATCTGCCTCCATCTTAGTTCCAATTTCTAGTATTTTTGGTTCTTCTTTGGTTCCAATATTCACTTCCTTTATTGGTTCCGCCGCGGTATAACTGGCCTCAGGTTCTCTCATAAGTGTTGGTTCATTTATCTCCTTCGCAAGTTCATTCCCTTCTTCCGAAATTTCGCTAGGCATTCCTTTTCCTTCCTCTGCTCTTATCATGTAAGTTCTAAATTCTTCTTCTTTCTTTGCCTCATTCGCCATTTTTCTGCGACTTTCCCGCTTCTCTGCATGTCCTTCATACTTCTTCACTTCAATTTGATAACATAATTTCGCTTTATCAACATCCCCTCTAATTTCACCAATCCCACTCGGCATAGGAAATTTAATGCATTGATGTAATGTTGACGCTACGGCTTTAATTGCGTGTATCCATGGCCTTCCTAACAACATGTTGTATGGCGATTCCATATCCACCACACATAATGTTACTCGTGTTTCAATCTCTCCTAGCAAAATTCGCATCTCTATTTCCCCTTTTGGTTTTGTTGCAGATTTGCCAAAGCCATGAATATGATATGTTGAAGGAGACATATCTTCATTTTTGTACCCCATTCCTTTGTATGTATGGTAAAACATTATATCCACCGAACTCCATGTATCCACCAAAGTTCTTTTTACTGTCCATTCTTCCATAGTTTTTGTTGATTTCCCCATTTTTTTTCTATGTGGGTAATGATTACCAAAGGAGATGTGTGGCTCAAATTTTCTTTTGGCATCTCTCTTCTTGTGAATGTAATTTTCTGTTTTTCCCAATCTTTCAAAGGTGATGTCTTCTCCACCGTCACAATTTTCTTTCCTTCAAAATCTCGTTTATGTATTCTCCCTCTGATGTTTTCATGGAATTCATTAATCATTGTTTTTGTGATCAAAATACACTCCAACCTTCTGTTGCATTCCTTGATTTTAATTTTCTCTTCCTTGACTGATTTATCGATTTGCTTCATCATTTTTTGATGTGATCAATATTAATTGCAATCTTTAATCTTATCGACCAATCCTTGTTTCTAGCGCCATTATGTAGTTGCAGGAAATCCCATAATACATCCCTCACAAGAATTCATAATAATCAACACATCTTTAAGATCAACAATCACACTTTTTATTAATTGAGTTAGGGAATTTTACAAAAGGAAATGAAATCAAGAATACAATTAATGTTCTAGACTTTCTCTCCTCAAAACTTTCTCCCCATTCTCAAAAGAGATCTCTCCCACCTTAGGCATGTTCAGCTCTTTATATAGGATATTACATAGTGGGTGACAGCTAAGCTATCCTTTATTTTCGGATCTGGCTTGCGATATTCTCGCAGGTATATAAATATTAAATTTCGCAACATTCCTAAATCTCGCTAGGTTTCCACATCTTTCTCGTGTTTAGGATGTCGTCATCTGTTGCGTCATTTCTCTAACTAATCTGCAATATCTTCGCAGTATGTTGTACAAAGATTTCGCAAAGGTATTGATGTTACGATATTCTGATCCTACAGATTACTAGAGTTTGGAATAACAATTATTGTGATTACACATAGCTATGTCCAACGTTTTCATCTTCATGTTTTTAGGTTTATTTTTTTAAATTCTAAAATTGTTTGGAAGATGATTTTTTGCAGTATTAATCTTTATGGTTTTATATATTGTAATTTTTTATGGGATATGTGTGTTTGCGTCCATGAACTATGATTGTCCCATATCTTGCCAAAAGTAAAGTCTTTCATAAGTCGATATTCTTATATTGATAAAGGAATGAATGGACTTTTGACAAATACAAAAGTTAAGCCTATATTGTCAATTATTGATGGAAGATATGTTAAAATCTTTTGTTTTTCAAGGATTATGTCTATTGTATGTCATGGTGCAAATTGTGATGGAAAATAGAATGAATCCTTGTGTATTCATAAAGAATTGATCTTCCCGATCCATATTTTTTGTGTATTACCGTGAGGCTCCGTAATGTGTCTTATGTTGAGCACTAAAACAATCAAAGTTGATCATTTTCATGGTTAGCTTTGTTTTTGTTCTATAAGGTACTTTATGTCGAGCATATTTAACTAAATTAATCATCTTGTTTGGTTATTTAGTTATGACTCCGTAAGTTTTCTTATGTTTGAGCACTTTTTGATTGGGTTGGTTATTTTCATGATTAACTTAGTCATTGCTCCATAGATTCTCTTATGTGAGTATTGCCAATTAAATTGATTACTTTTTGTGATTAGTTTGGTTGTGTATTTCGATTAAATTAATCATGGGTTCTCTTGTGGTTAATTTAATTGAGTATTTTGGATTCAAATTCATACTTGTATGTGATTTGTTATGTCCAAAGAAATGCTTCTTTTCCTTCGAAATTAAGGTCGCTCTTGTTGTTCTTTCGGGAATGACATATTATGGGGGAGAGTTCTTTTTGAACTTGCGCTTAATTGCCATATCTTTGTGGGGAGTGCGGCTGTAGAATATTATAGGGGTTATCTTGTATCTTTAAACTCCTTGATGAATGCATTTAGATTCGGCTTTATGATTACATCTAAATAAGATGATGTGTGTTTCTTTCTTTTGGTCATGAAATGTCTCTTTCGGAAATTTCATTAGGATCCTGTTCTCGTACCTTTGCCAATTTTATTGACAAAAATGGGGAGAATTAGTATGTAGTTGACACTACAAATACATATGGTTTCGGTCATTATGTAAGGGGGAGTGGTTTCCATGTGAGATGGAGTATTGACTGTAAGGATCGAAAATAAGATAGCACATAAATGGAAGTTTTTGTATTAAATACGTCCTAACAACTAGCTTAACCAGGATTATGTTTAGTCATTAGATTAATGTGGTATGTGCCTGGATGTGTTCGTACCTTATACTATTCATAATATCTAAATAGAGTTAGAAGAAAATAGACTTGGTAAACCGGTGGAGTCTTCTTAAGACAACACTTGTAGTGATACCAGGGTTAAAATAGGGAAAAGAAAATTAAAGAAAATAAATAGGAAAAGGGAAAATCATACGGAGAGAGGATAGAGTTTTGGTTCACTTTGAAAAATTAGATTAGGTTGGAACTTTGAAGAACTAGTCTACGTCTACATCCTACAAAGTGAACTTTGAGATTAAGACATTGAATTGTTAAACCCAAGTTGATTAGAGTGGAGAGAAGGTTAGGGGAAAGGTGGAATTCAATCTGATCCGAGGTGAGTTCAAGTTATGTTTATATGTTTGATTTATGAAATTGATTGCAATAGGAAGTAAATCAGTAGATTAGGTTGTTTTTGTAAAAAAACAATACTCAATCAATTATATAGCAAGAACATCATTATTGATAATCACAATAAGTTTCCAAATTAGCTTTACGTTGAATTAGAAGACATGTAAGAAATTAGGCGAGAATTTAGGTACGATACAGGGCATTGAAAAGAAAATAGTATGTGGTTTGGGAATTAAAGTTGAAACAATACTTGTTGTTCAGAATTGGTTAACCTGTTGTAACTCATATTTCTTCTAAATATAGCTGGTGTATAGGATTAAGAGTCTGGGGCTTCAAGAGGTGGACTAAAGTGTGTGAGGATTTACTACAGAGACAAGGTGGGAGTTTTACACGAAAGTTAATTAGGTGTTTAGAATGTTTAATCGTTTTCATTGGTAAAGTTGTGTTATACCCATTTGATTGTTGTGTTGTGTTTTCTTTTTGATACTGACTTCATGGCTTGGGTGGGATCTTCATGAGGATAGTTTTTTGGTGAAACAATGTTTGATTAATATCATTTTGCTCAAGATATAATTTGTGTTTCTTCTCTTGTTCCAATATTATTCTGCAATTGTTTTTTTTTCTTTACTGTAAGCTTCCACTGGCACTTTGCTCATTGCCTTCCTATGAGTGTCAGGTGAAACATCTACAGCCGAGAACGAGCCAAAGGAAATGGAAGGCGAGACCTATATTTGGCTTGAGTGAGTAGCCTCCTGTGGAGAGATTGGAGTGCCAAAGTTCTCATATCATTCTGTGCATAGTGTATATATCTTTTGTGGTGTCGATAACTTCTAAAATATGTAAATATTACTTTTGTACCTTATACAGACTTAGGCAAACCTAGACATGCGAGTCTCGTGGCATAACATAAGCCTCTTGTTTAATAAATCTCTTTTTGGTTTCAAACCTTAATTGCATTTTTAGTTAAGAACTACTCTAATCAAGTGAATGTGAATGTTGGATGTTCTCTTTTATTTTTATCTCCTCGTCTTAAGATTGGTCACCTTTTAGTTCTTAATATTATTTATTAGGGATTGTTAAGTAAGGGTCGTGACATTGACTAAGGGGGAGTGATACATATCACCATAATATTGTTGTTGAAGTTGTGATACAATTGAACTTTGACATTGTGTAATTATACTATGACACTGTATAACATTGATTGAGAACTCTTGCTTTCTTATTATTATAGCTACGGATTTTCAACAATGATGATGCTAAACTTACAACCTTTGGGATCATTGGAGTACTTGTAAGTGATGAAGATTTCGAGTAATGTTGAAGATTAGACATGTGGAATAGGAGCTACAAAAGTTAATTTATTTTTTGTATTCCATATGTATTAATAGTTTTGCCACTAAAATTGACAAATGGGGAGATTGTTAGAGCATTGATCGGTCGAACTCGCATGCATTGCTATCTCAAGCATGTTTGTCGATGTTAGTGATCAAAATTATAAGTCTTGATTTCTAGCCTATGTAGCTAAAGGTCTCCGACTAGGATAGAAAGTGTAGTTGAGCTCAAGAACTCCATGGCAATCATCATACAAGACGAAGGACTACTCGAGGAACCGGTGTAACTTCATCGACTAAAAGGTATGTGGAGACTTGAACTTATCTCACACTCAAAAGTCTATTTACTCTATCTCCTACTCTTGAGACAAAAGTCGTTTAGACATATAGACTTTCATTATACACATTTGCTATTTCGAGCCGAGTTTAACTCGCCTATCTATTTCTCGAAATATGTTGGTAAGCATTCGCTTTAACCGAATTCATCTTTACCTAGTGAAGAAAGTCATGTTATGTTTCATTTACTTTGGAAATTGCTCGACGAAAAATGGTCCGTGAATAACGGATATATAACGTTATCTCGAGAATGTTTCAATGATTGAAATGAGAGTTTAGATTACATAACCATTGGTAGGATATAAGCATTGTTTTGGAAACACATATATGTATAAGTCCTTATTCCTTGAACCAAAGTTGCGAACTTTGTTGATCAAGAGAAATGGAAGTGGTGCAAGCCAAGTCCGCGAACTGGCGGAAGTTCTCACCCGAGAATTTCTGCTGGAGTTTGTGTACTCCTTCCATGAGCTTAAGTCCGCGAAACCAGTCCGCGAACTTGAGTAGGTTATATCTTAAATCGGCTGTTCTTGAACTAATGTTTATATAAACTAAGG
Organism: Papaver armeniacum; assembly: GCA_023531295.1. Taxonomy (NCBI): domain Eukaryota; kingdom Viridiplantae; phylum Streptophyta; class Magnoliopsida; order Ranunculales; family Papaveraceae; genus Papaver; species Papaver armeniacum. The sequence goes on along the minus strand of JAJJWW010018480.1, from coordinate 288,419 downwards.
AATGCTTTTGCAAACCGTGGCTATAAAGTTCATGAACCGATTCGAGTGAATCAAACCGTTTTTGCTTCGATTGTGTCTTGTGTAGTTACATAAGATCTAACCAATTGAACAACTCTCTAACTTGTTCATTTGAGTAATTTGAACTAGTTATGATGAAGAAGAATATGGTTGATATGAGAGTGATCATATGGCTAACCATTTGGTTGACTATTGTTGAACCAACAAATGTTAATGTTTGGGTACGGTTCATAAACCAAAATTGAACATTTTATTTGTGTACACCAAGCTAAGTTTTCGATCCAACGGTTGAGAAATATTATCTTGAATCTCATCAGGTTTTCATCTAACGGTGAATATTGAATACTTTGTTACCAAGCTAACATTGATTGCAAACCCTGATTTGAAAGACTATATAAGGGATAACTCTAGAAACTGGGAAACCTAATCCCCACACCTTACGTGTGATACTAGTTTGCTAAGCTAGATTCGTTTCTCCTTTAACCTTTGGTTTTTTTTCTTCTAAAACCAGGTTAATGACTTAAAGACTTCATTGGGATTGTGAAGCCCGGGCCGATACTACTTTTCTTGTAGTTGTGTGATCTGATCTTGCTGTTTCTATCATACGAGTACAATTGAAATAATTGGCTTGAGATTTATATCTCCGATAGGCAAGATAGAAAAGAAATCACAAACACTTCGTCTCATCGTTTGTGATTCCACAATATCTTTTTTCGCTGCGTCGATTAAGATTATTATGAGGTGATCAATAATATTAGGTCTGTTCTTATGGAATATAAGTCCGGGTTATTGATTGGTTCTTGTTCACCTTGATTTATCAAAAGACGGAACAAAAACTCATAGGTATATTCTTGGGAGAAGGATTTATCTATTACCGTAGACTTTTCTGTGTGATACAGATTTGTTTATGAAAGTCTTCGACTTTGGGTCGTAGCAACTCTTATTTGTTGGTGAGATCAGCTAAGGGAATCAAGTACGTAGCATCCTGCTGGGATCATAGGCGTAGGAGTATAATAGTACCTTGGATCAGTATGAGATTGGTTGGGGTTCAACTACAGTTCAGACCGAAGTTAATTTGGAGTAGGCTAGTGTTTGTAGCGGCTTAATACAGTGTGTGTTCAATCTGGACTAGGTCCCGGGGTTTTTCTTCTTTTGCGGTTTCCTCGTTAACAAAATTCTGGTGTTTGTGTTATTTCTATTTCCGCATTATATTTGCTTATATAATTGAAATATCACAGGTTGTGCGTTTTTCAACCAATTAGAATATCCGACCTTTTGGTTGTTGATTTAAATTGATTGAGACTTGGATATTGGTCTTTGGTACCATCCAAGTTATCTCTCTAGTATTTGATAAAGACTTCATGATTTCTATTTGCTTGAGTATATATCAAATCGAGAGATTGAGATATAAACTCTTTGATATACTTTTTGTCTAGATTGAGTCTGAATGTCTAGTTGATTCTCTAGAAAGTATATTGGAGTTTGTCCATACAGATTGCTAAGCGAAATATTGGGTGTGGTTGTTGTACCCCGCTTTTTCATAACCGCTTATGTCCCAAAGGTTAAATGAAATGAAGATATTCCCGTAGCCTCTCGATGAGTGGTTCGGTATGACAAAAGTACATTCTGCAGATGCTCACATCAGCTTTTGTGATAGCCGTCCAATTTATTTTTCAGAATATCCGTTATGGTCTTATTGGTACCTCGTCTTGACCATTACTCTTGAGATGTTTTGGCGTAGATTTTTTTCATTGGATTTTAAATGAATTGTACAACATGTTGATTTTAAATGAATTGTACAACATGCCCAAGCCTCTCCTAGTTGTTCCAAACCTACAAATGATGTTTTCAAACAGGAAGGTGAAAATTTCCTTGTCCCTTATGTGCTTCAAGGCTTTTTCCTTAACCCACTTGGTAAAGTAATCCATCACCACGATCAAGTAATTTTGTGGCCCTGATTCAAGAACAAGTGGTCCAACGATGTCAATTTCCTATTTAGCAAAAGGTCATGGGTTGAGTACCAAGTTCAAACTCGTTCTTGGAATATATATCTTCTTGCTAAATCTTTGACTTTCTTCACATTTTTGAGAAACTTCATTAGCATCTTCATGTATGTATGGCCAAAATATCCATGTGCCTTGGTTTTTGATATAATGACCTGGTTCCCTTGTGATTTCCCATATATCCATAGTGTATAGATTTAAGGATTTCCATGTATTATTCCTATGACAGACACCTCAAGCAGTGATCCTAAGAACAATTTTATGTAGAGGAACCCTCACGCACTTGGTAAATGACTAACTTGATTTTTTGGGACATCGTTCTACTTATGGGAAACTCTCCCTTTTCTAAATAGTCTACAATGGGTGTTCTCGAGTGATTATTCTTCCATACTTAATCAGCCCCATCTTCTTCCGAATCTCGATGGTGTAGGATCAGAATATCGCGAGATCAATAAACGACGACATTACGAAGGTGTCGCGAGATGAGTAATATAAATGACGCAATAAATGACGACATCCAAAACACGAGAAAGATGTGAAGACCTAGCGAGATTTAGGATAGTTTCGAGATTATATATTTGTGCACTTGCGATACTTCGCAAATATTCCCGAAAATAGAGGAGATTTTAGTTTGTCATCCATTATGTAAAACCCTATATAAGGAGCCGAGCAGGCCTATGGTAAGGGGATCTTTTTCGAGTGTGGAACAAGTCATTAAGAGAGAGAAAGTTTGTAGTGATTGTAATTTCTTTAGCCCTTTTTCCATTTATCTTGTAAGCATTCAAGAAATTAATCAATAAAAAATAATAATTGTTCATCTTCAATGGCTTAGTTGTGTAGATTCTTGTGAGAGGGGATTTCCTGCAACTACATATTGGCGCTAGAAACAGGGAGAGAGTTAGGATTGACAACGTGATTTGAAAGAATTTGAAGTAGTAGGAAAGGAATTTCATATAATTTTCAACAGTTTACCAAAATTAAGAAATGGCTAGAAGAAGAAACGCATCCGAGCAACCAACAACGGTTAGAAGAAGTAAGAGACTTGTCAAGAAGGAGAAATGAAATGGGGGAATCCTCAAGAATGAACATAATAAATAATGAAGAAAATCAAATTCAATCACCAATTCAACCAGTACCGAATAGAACTGTGGATTTTGATAGAGTAAGCGTGCATACTTGGAGATCAGACTCTGTGGAGGAAAGGGGAGAAGAACAACGATTAGTAAACAATGGACAAGAGGAAAGAGACCGAGAAGGGATTGGAGAAATAATTCATGGAAATGAAGAGATTGCAGCATTAGAGGCATTGAGACAAACAATACATGAAGAAAGGCGATTAGAGGCAGAGGAACGTGCAAATTTGACATGAAGAAATCATGAGTTGAGGATGGAAAATAAGAGATTGCAAAACAGAAGGTCGAGAAGCACTACAAGGTCAAGCTCAAGATCAGTTAGAGAGGAAAGAAGGAGAAATTTACCTATAGAAAATGCTGATGAAGAAAATCGAGAGGAAGCGCAAAATCCAGGCGTAGAACATTGCGAGAGAAGAGAAATGATGGAAGATCGTTATATCCCACGTCCCGAGACTCTTCAAAATGAGCGAAATGTTGGAAATCAAGGAAATAGGCAGCGTCAAGAGCGGAATAATCCAGTTGATGAAGAAAATCAGGAAGAAGGAAGAAGGACATTGCATGGGAGAGAAGCACGGAGGAAGCAAAAAGAGATTGAAGATGAAATTGAAAAACACTATCTTGAACAAGCACGTCTAGCTGCAGAGAGAAAGATTGAGAGCGAGAAATAGAAGAACAGGAGTTAGAAGAGGCAATTCGCCGAATAATCATGATAATCGAGAAAGAAGGCGAGAACAAAATCGCAACAATGGTAATATTAATGAAGAATATGAAAGAGTACAAAGGAGAACCGATAGGCAGCAAAGAAGAGAAAATGATAGATATAACGGTGTGCGAATTCGTGAAAGAGATGAAGGAGAAGATCGTAGAGAAAGATGAGGAGAGAATGATGAACAAGAAAGTCAAAGCAGAAATGAACGCAGGAGAAGAGAGGCGGAACTAAAAAGACCAGTAGATTCAAATTATGATGTAAATGAACAAATCTTGAGAGAATTAGCATAAATGAGAGAAATGTTGAACAGTAAAAAGGGAGGAGGAAGGAGACAATTGGATGAAGCCATAGAAGAAGCTGCGAAAACTCCGTTCACACAAGAGATACAATTAGGAGGAATACCACCGAAGTGCAACTTACCTACATTAACCAGCATTTTCGATGGAACAACTTGTGCGATACAACATATCAAAGCTTATATGAGATGTATGTTACAGTGGGAGAATCATGATGCTATATTGTGCAAATATTTTGCATCAAGTTTGACAGGAGAAGCTTTGAAATGGTTCGAAGGGTTACCGAGGAATACAATAACATCTTTCAATCATTTGCAGGTTATATTTTTAGGGGCATATATAAGTAATAATTCCTCGCGACCTGGTATTAAAGATGTATTTGGGTTAAAACAAAGGGTTGGCGAAATTTTGAAGCATCTAACTGTGAGATGGAAGACAATGTGCAGTGAAATGGCTGGTCGTGTGGAGGAGAGATATATCATCTTATCATTCATTAATGCTATGTTCGCGACCAATCATTATATATTCAAATTTTTAGAGTCAAGAACACAATCACAATGCCTGAGTTGCGAGAGCTTCAAGAGGAGTAATTGATCTAGAGGAAAAGCAAAAAGAGATGGAATCATACCCTGTCGCGAATACAAGTTCAAGAGCTGCGAATTCAAGTTTGTTACCTAAATTGATAAACACAGTTGCGAGCACCTCGCAAGGTCAACAAGAAATGATAAGAGATGATGGTTAGCAAAAGTTAGTAGCCATGGGAAGTCGCGATCAGGAAGAATTTGAAATAGAAAGAAACTTCTACAACTGTGGCGGAAATAACAAAATTCAAATACTTGATCAGCCGCAAGAAACTTATGGAGGCCAGAGGCATAATTATCATAGAGGGCAGCGAGGTCATAGGGTAGTATGGGAGGAAATCAAGATGCCCCCATTGAACGCTAGTGTGGAGAAAATATGGGAAGCTATAATCCTGATGGAAAACATACCTGCACCATGGAACATGGGGAATGAACCGCCTCCAGGTGACAGAAGTCATGAATTCTGTTCCTATCACCATTTTCATGGAAATCTAACGAATGATTGCAGAAATATAAAAAGAATCATCCTCGAATGATAGACCAAGGGAAGCTAAATCATTTCTTAAAATGTGAAGAAAGACTCAACCATTACCACCACCTCCGTAAATTCACAGAGTAAACACAACAAAAGGAAAGAAACATTTGTAGTAGAAGTTGGAGCGAAAGCCAAAAACTTGTTCTGCAACTCTATTGTACATTCGTGCAGGGACAATTGAAGATTTTCATGATAATGTTCTCGGTAGGGTTTTCGCAAGAGATGCCGATAATAGAGAAGTAATGAACATCGCGAAGACATCGCCACTAAAGGAATGGCAAATGAAGAATATTTCTTTTCTTGAGAAGAGGTACCCGAGGGAGGAGATATGCATGACAATCCATTAGTGGTAAGATTGGAGATTAACCCAAACCTGTTGATGATGAAGATGATGAGGCGGAAAATTCATGGGAATCAATAGAATCTTAATTGATACTGGAAGCTCTGTAAACATCCTTTTTTACCATACATACAGGACTGTGGGAGGGAAAGACGAAGATTTAATACCTTCCACCTATAAGATCTATGGTTTCAACGGTACTGCCAACAAACCTAAAGGAGAAACTCATATGCGAATACCGTTGAAAGGATTATCAACTGAAATTTTGTTCTGCATAGTCGATGTGGAATCCCCCTACAATGCGTTGATTGGGCGACCTTGGATACATGAGATTTTGGGCGTAGCGTCGACATATCACCAATGCATCAAATTTCCTCATCCCAATGGTGTTGGGGTTATCAAAGGAGATTGGGTTGAGGGACAAAAGTGCTATGAAGTTGATGTGGAGTCTTGCGAGGAAAGGGCTGCTCAAAAGAAGAACTGGAAGCAGAATATCAAAGAAGAACAAAGAAGGGAAAGACTGATGGTGGACACAATAGAAGTGAGAGATGAAGATATATTGCGAAACCAATGCTTGAAGACAGTTGGAAATTGCGATGGTTTCGCAAAAGGGAAGGAAATATCAGGAAATTTAAATGAAGAAATAGAGAACAACAGAAGTAAGAAGTGTAAGAAATGAATAATTGATTTTAGATTTGTGTAAAAAAAAAAAAAAAAAAATTGTTTTGAGTGACAAAGACATGTCAAAAGTACAAAGAATATGACGATCGAAGAAGGAGAACACGAAAATCTCGCGAGACAGAATATATGAAAGTCTGATTAAATAATTACAGCGAGATCACAGCAGATGAAGCAAGACTATGCGATAATTTCGCAAAGATAATGAGAAGAAATAATCAAAAATCAACGATATATACGAATGGGACGAACCTTTATGGCGTAGACCCTAGTTCGCGAATGATATTTCGCAAGAGGCAAATGTAAGACCTAAAGTGCATCATATAAGGGGTATCTCTTGACATGGCTCGGGAAAAGGTTACACCGCCCATGGAACCCGAGTCATGGAGATTTGGGGTCAATAAAGCCCATCCGGGAGAGATACCTTGGATTTCCAATTATATAAGGTTATACCCTGGTTGGACGACCGAGGGTCTCTTCCAAGGAGTCAGTGTATGACCAAGGCTCCAAGGTACACGGTTGAGCCAAGAGTGCAGGGAATTTGAAGTGACTCGGCCATTCTTGGCAAGTCTTGGCACATCTTGCACTCGGCCAAGAAAACTCCACTTAGGGTGCAGTCTCGTAACCATAAGCCTTATAGGTATAAGGGATAAGAGGCTGCGAAAACAACTGGTTGTTGTTAAGACCGGATGGGAGGAGCTAGTCTTGTATGGCGATGTACGCCTCCTTGAAGGGGCAACCGGGGAGATGATAAGGGCGGCACCATCCATTAGGGAGATGATAAGTGTCTTAAGACGCAAATTTCATGAGGCTTTATTTTCGCAAGAAAATTTAGGCTTGTCATATTTGTGCGATCATCCTAAAGAGGCAATAATACTAACGCGAGGGTAAGACGAGATCAATGGGTCTTTACATGAAAGTGTAAAGACGTCATGCGATTTCATCGCAAGACGACAATGTCACGGGGCTTTAAGTTCGCAAGAATTTTTAGGCCTATCATATTGTCGCAACAAAAACATCCTGCAAAGGCAACAATACTAAAAAATGATAAGGCAAGATCAATGGGTCCTTACATGAAAATGTAAAAGACGTCTGCGATTTTGTCGCAATGACGAGGGGTGGCACAATAAGACCTTTAACTAGGAAGGCAAAATAAGACCACACAAGAAATTGAGTAAGCAAATAAGCTTACGAAAATGATTATATGCAAACAAATAAGTTTGCGAATATATACATGGAAACAATCGAAACATTTACTTATGAAGATTTGGCAACAACAGTTGCGAAACTGAGAAGTGTTATTACTTAAATATTATCGACTTAATCTCTCATTTGAAAATAAATAACAGAGGTAAGCATGGGAATGATTATAGGAAAAACTTCTTATTTATTTTCATATGATAGATTTACGCACTCATAATATTGATTAACTATATTGCAAGAAAGAATTGTTCTTTCAACATGTGCAGAAAGGGGGAGTAAAGTAGAACCTATATTTAAAGATCCAAGAAATTTACAGTAAGAGATTACAAAAATGGAAGGCTAAAAGGATAAATGTACAAATATTACAAGAAGAGAAAGAGGAAAATGGAGCTATTCCTCAGTTCATTCTTCTTTTTCATCAGACTCTTTGTCGGACTCCTCTTCTTCGCTAGCATCACTATCAGAGACGTCCAAGGAAGACATATTTTCAGGAATCTCATCAAGAAGACAAGGATATGAAGAAAGAGGAATATTGTGGTCATCGCAAACTGTCTTAATAGTTTGATTGCGAAAGCGGACATCATCATTATTGAAATTCGCTACAGTAGTTTGTAGTTGTTTCTTCAACTTGGAATACTTGTCATTGCAAAGAGAGAGGTCCTTTGCAAGTTGTTATTTTTAGATTCAAGTTCTTCAATTCTTTTAAAACCTCTTCTCAACCTGCTGAACGTATGATAATGGATTAGTAACTTAATAGCAATTTCGCAAAAAAGAAGCGATAAAATAAAGAAGAGCAGTTAACAACCTTCTCTGTCCCAGAAATCATGTTTTTAACCAAGGAAGTATGATCAGCGTGAAGGCTAACGTTAACACCTAAGTTATTTCTGGCATTATCTAGAACTTTCGCAGCCCAAGCGAATTCATCGTCACTATTTATGAGAAGAAGAGAACGAATTTAATTCTCTCTTTCGCTAAGAATAGTATTTTGACGAACAGATTCATCACGCTCAATTTGAACTTCAAGAAGAGTTTTTTGAAATTCTGCTAATGCTTGAGCACCTTGATTAGTAATGCGATCTTTGTCATCTATAAGATCGCTAACTTTCTTCCTTAAAGTACTAATTTTCTCTTGAGAATTAAGGTGTAGGTGTTTAATTTGGTTGGCTAAACTTAAGCTAGATCTATGATCTGCTTCTAAAAGACGGAATTTGGATTGAAGTTCGTTCAAAGAAAGATGTTTGATTCTGTCATTTGAAAAGCTATTTAGAGAATTATTGAGATGGGCAAGAAGGGCATCGTTATCCATAGACTTGGGAAATGTGTGAAGAAGAATAGATTCATCAGAAAGGTTATAAATGTCTGCGAAAATGATAAGTCAGATAAAGAAAAATAAATGACAAAACAAGAGCAAGAAATAGAGAAGAATTTTATACCATAAAGTTGTTGATTAGCATTTTGAAGGCTAGATATTTTATCCTTCTCGAGAAGAAGATTCGACTTCCAATTGTTTGGTCTTTTCACGAAGAGCGGCCGAGTTTCATTTTCAAGTTCTTTATCTCTCTTGCGAAGAGAAACAATTTCAGCCTCCAATTCTTTGTTCTTCTTCTTAAGTTGAAGGTTTTTCTCTTCGATACTGTTGCGCCTTTTCTCGAGATCTGAGGAAACAACAAAGGAAGCTCTCCCAGACTATAAAGGAAAATAAAGAAATTGTTAAGATAAGATTCATAATAGGAATCATGCAGAAATAAGGAAATATAAACATACCAAGGCACTAAGTACATTTAAGAAAGCTGGGAGTCATTGTTCGGAAACTCCACGAAAAGAATCATTATCCTCTAGCAAGGGAGCATCGCGAGATATTTGCGAGAGCTTCGCACGTGGCGAAAAACAATCATCCCCCATTCCTTGCATAGAATCGGAAAACACTAGATAGTTGCGCCATAGCAGATTCAACTGAATGATCCTCCTTCACAAGAGAAGTTTCAACATCATCATTATCTTCATCGGAGTTCTCGTTGGATTGAGAACTAGAGCGAGAAGAATAATGGATTTTCCGTTTTTCAGAAGATGGAGCAGAAGATTTATTCTTGCGAAGAGGAATTTTACTCTTGCCTTTAACTTTCAAAGCTTCAGAAATATCATTTTCTTCAACGCCAACCTTCGCACATGAATGAAGATAAGAAATAGAGGCAACAATATTGTTAAAAATAATGAAGAAAAGTATTTCTTACTTCATCCGTGATTGAACGGAATATCGCGAGTACTCGCCTTTGGATTTCTTTCGTAACTTCTTCTCAATTTGGTGATCTAAAAAATTCGCAAGATTAGATATAAGAGGAAATGAAGATTATAAAGTGAGTAAAAGTTAGGAAATATACCTCTTTTGCTTTCCCAGGCCAATTGAATACCCAAGGATGATAATTTGCGAGATTCACAGGGAGTACACTGGAACCCGAAATGTAAGGTCCGTTCAAAAATAGCGGAAAGACGCACCACTTGTCGCCTTTAGAATGGCGAGAACATTATTCTCGCCGGAGTGCCAATCAATATCTAGCATGAGTATCTTGTCGCTGGGAATGTTCTCTTTTCTTTTCAATCGTGCACCCAGTGAGATTTATCATTCTTCATATTTATCACTTCGTAATTTTCAAAAAAGTTTTCCACTGAATATTTTTCAGCAACTATCTCTAAGTTTGCGAATTTAGGATCTCTGACGTTATCAGGATACAGAGATCCCTTACCAGCGCCACGATTGGCGAATTCAAGCATTAAACGGATGCAATCCCCACTTAATTGATAAATAGCTCGCGAGAATTTCTCATGAGCAAGAATTTCATAGAACAAGGGGCAGTTTGGGATTGTAGAGAGGAATGGGAAGACCTGCGAGGAGTTGACCTAAGCGAGATTATGATTTTACGATCATCACAATGATGATCGATAAACAATTTTGCGAAAGAATAGATGAAGATTCTTGATTGGGAATAGTGGACAAGGTGAAACCCTTCTCTTGTAAATTCTTTTGAGTCTCACCCAAAAGAGTTTCGTATTCTGACCAGATGGAGCTATTCTCAGAGTATGGAATGATTAGAAAATTGAAGATCAAGAGAAAAAAGAAAAGGAAGATTTACAGTAGCAGGAACGTAAATTGCGGAGGAGGAGAATTGAAGAAAATTTGCGAGAGAGAAAGTAAAAAAAAAAGTGGAGGGTGAGAAAACTATATATAGAGAAGAGTTCTTGAGAAGATAAATACATTTAATGCGAGAGGAGACGTGAATGGTCAAGAAAAAACGGTTGAAAGAGACGTGTCAAGAAAAGAGCGGAAGAAGAAACACGTGTAATAAATTCTGTGTAAAAGTACGGGATCATAACAGATAAAGATGAACAGTTGTGGCATTTCAAAAATACTAGTTCTCATGACATTCTCTTCTTCGCATAGAAGACATGAGAAGAGGCAAGATGTAGGATCAGAATATCGCGACATCAATACCTCGCGAGATCAATAAACGAAAGCATTACGAAGGTGTCGCAGATGAGTAATATAAATGACGCAATGAATGACGACAACCAAAACACGAGAAAGATGTGAAGACCTAGCGAGATTTAGGATAGTTGCGAGATTATATATTTGTGCACTTGCGATACTTCGCAAATCATTCCCGAAATAAAGGAGATTTTAGCTGTCATCCATTATGTAAAACCCTATATAAGGAGTAGAAGCAGGCCTATGGTAAGGGATCTTTTGAGAGTGTGGAACAAGTCATTAAGAGAGAGAAAGTTTGTAGTGATTGTAATTTCTTTAGCCCTTTTTCCATTTTATCTTGTAAGCATTCAAGAAATTAATCAATAAAAAATAATAATTGTTCATCTTCAATGGCTTAGTTGTGTAGATTCTTGTGAGGGGTATAGTGTAGGATTTCCTGCAACTACATATGGCCCAAGCCTCTCCTAGTTGTTCCATGTCTTCTCCTGAATATTTATACAGATGATCTATCTTTGCCTCCTTGATTTGAGGGTCGGTCATCATTTCCCCACATTTTCACTCCGGAATTGTTTTAATGGGGATCAATGTGTCTACTATTATTCTTGCAATATAAATAAGTTTACGAATCCACGATCAAACAATAAGAATTCTCGTCCGAGCAATAACTCTCAACAGAGCGAGAATTCAATTAATATGAACTTATCTTATTCGAACTCAACAGTTCACGTAACTTGCGAGAATCCACAACACATCCGCAATCCTTGATCATAATTGATCTCACCCAGACTTCTCGACTTCCCTCTTACAAATCGACCCTCATCCCTCTTTGTGATCGAATTGACTTTGGAACGACCATTGTGTTGGTTTAGACTGGAGTCTTACAGATTAATCTCTCAAACTCAAAGCACTCCCGTGCAGTGCATCTGTTTGCAAAAGGTTTAAACAATTTCCTCATTAGAGGAACCGTTCGTCTCTCCACTTTTCCTCAAAAACCAATGAATCGTTTTTACCCATCAACAATAGGTTTCACCTATTATGCAAAAGATGTAAGCATTGACTAAGGGGGAGAAACATATAATACTCAGTATTACTTCAAAGTTGTGATACAATTTAATTTTGGAGAATATAATAATACTATGTTTCGGTATATCGGCAGTGAAAGTCTCTTTTTAAGTTGTTGTCATTGCGGATCTTTAACAACAACGATGCTTGAGTTGAACATGTTCATAATCATTGCAACTTAAACTAACGAAGAATTCATGTAGTTGAAGAACCAAGGAATATCTTGAATTCTGGAGTTTTGAAGCTTTATTTTTTAATCCATATGTATTGATAGTTTTGTCACTAAAATTGACAAAACGGGAGATTTTCTCGATCAAACTCACAAGTGTTTCTATCTCAAGTTTGTTGTTAAATTTTGTTGTAAAAACTATATATTGATTTATAGTCTACATTTAATCAAGTCACGGATTAGGATAAAAGTGTGTATTTGAGATGCGGATATCACTGCGTGCTACCGTTTGAAGGCGAAGATCAACATGAGCTCGGAGAACTTCTTCAACAAGGTAAGTGAATACTGAACCACCTATTTCTTAAGTTTTAACCTTTCTATCTATGAGACATTGTCTTATTAATAAATTAGACATACATGCATAACATAAATTTCGAGTCAAGTTTATCTTGAATATCGTTCTCGAAATATGCTAAGCTTAAGAATATTTGTTCATACTTGATGAATTTGGTTAAGAACAATTTATTGCTCAGAACCTAAATTATGATTCAAGATTTAATCATTTAAAAATAGCCTGGTGTTTGGGGGTGAAAACAGTTTCTGGTGATTTCGGTAATTTCGGGTGTGTGGGTGAGAAGCGAATTTAAACCCTAAACAATGTACTGCAAGGGAGTACTTTAGATTCGAGAGATCAATATGTACAAATCCTGCCTAAACTAAGAAATGGCCGTTCCATACTTGCTTCGGTCACAAAGTGAAGGAGAATGGTTGGTTTTGGGGAGGGAAGCAAAGAAAGTGTTGAGACCAGAATTGTTGATTCTGGAAGAGTAGTTATTCTATGAATTGTATCAGAAAGTCGGAAGCTAACAGATGGAGAGCTAGCAAATGTTTTCTGAGTGTTGTATGCTCCTAACCTAAACTTGTTGTTCGGTGGAAATAGGTAAGACCTATTTATACAAGTCGAAGTAAAACGTACTCTGGTCTCATTAAGGAATGGAAAAATGGGTGAGTAATGGGAGGAGGTGGAAACCACTAACGCATGGAATTGATATTCCATAAAAAAGAGCGTTTCACCATTACTCCTTGTATTTACTAATCGCCTCATCCTTATTACACTTCCTTATGACGGGCGTAGTGTACGCCGCACGATGTAAACCGCCAAACCAATACCCAAAGTGGATCCCCGGTTTGTGATATGTATTTATGTCTTGAATTTTTCGTGGAAAACATGTAGCATGGTTGTTTCTGGCAAGTCGAGCTTGGGACACTTGCTAGATTGGTGACCTTCGACGGTCAAGATTTTGCATCTTAAGAGGAAAGGTAGTCGTTGATAGTTGCACGCTTCCGTTTTTGATAGCCGTGTAGGGAAGGCCAGCATGGTGGCGTAGCGAGTTGGCATGCCATTGGCATGGCGTGCCTTAGCGCGTCCAAACTAGGGTTTTGGGTCAAATGTTACCATGCGTTGTCTGGTAACCTTGGGCCGGCTAGGATTTGATCCTGGGATTGAAGGGCGGCCGTTGATTGTCGCACGCCTTCGTTTTAATAGCCGCATAGGAAAGGCCAGCATGGTGGCACGACTAGGTTGGCATGGCATGCCCTTGCGCGACGCCTTCGTTTTAGTAGCCGCATAGGTAAGGCCATCATGGTGGCGCGGCTAGGTTGTCATGCCATTGGCATGGCACGGTTTAGCGTGGCCAAACTAGGGTTTCGGGCAAAGGTTACCTTGCATTGTCTAGTAACTTTGGACGTCTAGGATTTGCTCTTGAGATTGAAGGGCGACCGTTAATTGTCGCACGCCTGTTTTAGTAGACGCATAGGGAAGGCCAGCATGGTATGGCTTAGGCGCGACAAGGTGGGCTGGCACGGCATGCCATTGGCACATGTGGCATGGTCGGCATGCCTTGGCGCAGTTTGGGCGTGGCCAAAACTAGGGTTTTGGCATTGGGCCAAAGGTTACCATGCGTTGGCTGGCGACCTTGGATGGCTAAGATTTGCATCTAAGATGGAAGGGTGGCCATTAATTGCCGCACGCCGTTTTAGCAGCCGTGAAGGAAGGTTGGCATGGTATGGCTTAGGCGCGCGCAAAGGTGGGTGGAACGGCATGCCATTGGCATATGTAACATGGTCGGCATGCCGTGGCGCGGTTTAGGCGTGGCCAAAACTAGGGTTTTGGCGTTGGGCCAAAGGTTACCATGCGTTGGCGGGCGACCTTGGTCGGCTAAGATTTGCATCTAAGATGGAAGGGTGGTCGTTGATTACTTGCACGCCTTCATTTTAGTAGCTTGATGAAGGGAAGGCCGGCATGGTAAGGAAGCGCTTGGGGTTTTGTCTAAATTAGGGTTTGGTATGCCGAAACCCTAATTGGCGCCCTTTACTATAATCGTTGTGAAAATCTCGTACGTACTCGGATTTTGATAGTGCGCCCCTCCATTATTTACGTAAAAGAATTTCCTATCTCCCTACGCAGGAATATTTAGGTTTTAAGCTCGTTTGGGGGGTGAAAACAGCCCGAAAGTAAAACTCATGAAGAATTCAGGAGGGATGTTGGTAGCCAGCGGCATGGTGGAATGCTCGTGCACGCTTTAGGCGCGCCAAAAATTAGGGTTTGGTACAAACCGTAGTTTTGGCATTGGGACGAGGAAGTTGCCACCCGCTTGGTGGCGAACTTGGGCCATTGAGATCTGCATGGTCGTTGATTATTGCAACCCTTCGTTTGGTAGCCAGCGGTATGGTTTAGGGCCGGCATGGATTTGGCATAGTGTAGGTTCGGCCAAAATTAGGGTTTTGGGAAAACCGTGATGTTTGGCTTTGGGCCGCAAGTTGTCATGCGTTTGGTAGCGAACTTGGACGATCGAGATCTGCATCTCGGATGGAAGGGTGGCCGTTGATTATTACAACCCTTCGTTTGGCAGCCTGCGACATGGTTTAGGGCCGGCATGGCTTTGCCATAGTGTGGCGCGGCCCAAATTAGGGTTTTGGGAAAACCGTGATGTCTGGCTTTGGGACGCAAGTTGCCATGCGTTTGTTGGAGAAATTGGACGGCCGAGATCCGCATCTCAGATGGAAGGGTGGTCGTTGGTTGTCGCAACCCTTCGTTTGGCATCCAAACGACATGGTTTAGGGCCGGCATGGCTTTGGCATTGGCGCGGAGGTGCGGTTGGCATGGTCGGCATGCCTTGGCGCGAGACGTGGCTGGCATGGTTTGCCATTGGCACGGTGGTGCGGTTGGCATGGTCGGCCTTCCTTGGCGCGAGACGTGGGCGGCATGGTTTTCCATTGGCACGGTGGTGCGGCTGGCATGGTTAGCATGACTTGGCGCGGAGACGTGGCTGGCATGGTTTGCTATTTTCGCGGTGGTGTGGCTGGCATGCCTTGGCGTGGAGCCGTGGCTGGCATGATTTGCCATTGGCACGGTGGTGCGTCTGGCATGGTTGGCATGCCTTGGCGCGGAGATGTGGCTAGCATGGTTTTCCATTGGCAAGGTGGTGTGGCTGGTATGGTTGGCATGCCTTGGCGCAGAGACATGGCTGGCATGGTTTGCCATTGGCACGGTGAGAGGATCAGGGTTAGGCATATACAGAGGTGATGTCAGTTATTACTAAGGGTTACTGCCGTGGAACAAGACACGTGTATATATATAAAAAAGGTACCACAGTAATTCTTACGTATGCATGCTTTGATTGATTCAATAAATGTGCTAGTGGTCGTAGTGACGTCATGTCGATGTATGGTTTTATGATTTTAATCCTAAGCTAAAAACCACCATCAACATTAAGTCCCCTTCTTAGCTCGAAACACGGGATTATTGCGAGGTACGCATAAAATGGTGACGGACAAGGACGAGAATCGGAACGTAAATCTTGCAAGATGGTCATGAAGATTCGTCTAACCTTTTCGGGAAGTAAGGAGAATACGTGATCCTCATATTTGGCGGCTTTACGTAAGTTCTGTTCGTGGTACTGCGAGGTTAGGGTGGAACAGAGCCGCTAGTGTAGATTTGGTGTGAAGGGAAACCTAGCACTGGGTCGGCTTGGACTTGAAGTCATTTAGCACTGTATCGGCTTGGAATGAGAGCCGCCGGTATCGTGCGGCTTGGGAAGGATCCGTGAGCGTTGGATTGGCTTGGAACGAGCCGTCGGCATTGGTCGGCTTGGAATGGGAGCCGCGGGTATCGTGCGGCTTGGAAAGGAGCCGTGAGCGTTGGATCGGCTTGGAACGAGCCGTCGGCATTGGTCGGCTTGGAATGGGAGACGCAGGTATCGTGCGGCTTGGAAAGGAGTCTGTGAGCGTTGGCTTGAGGAAGATAACAACTTGCTTGATTGTTCATGGAAGGTGACGACTAGCCCGAGAAGATAACAACTTGCTTGATTCCGTGGGAAGGTGACGACGGCCGGGAAGATAACAACTTGCTTGATTCTGTGGGAAGGTGACGACGACTTCAGGAAGATAACAACTTGCTTCATTCCGTGGGATGATGGCAACTTTGTCTAAATTAGGTGCTGCATGCCGAAACCCTAATTAACGCCCTTACTAAAA
Organism: Papaver armeniacum; assembly: GCA_023531295.1. Lineage (NCBI taxonomy): Eukaryota > Viridiplantae > Streptophyta > Magnoliopsida > Ranunculales > Papaveraceae > Papaver > Papaver armeniacum. The sequence continues at coordinate 271,675 of JAJJWW010018480.1, read as the reverse complement.
TCGTTGTAGAATTCTCATAGGAACTCGTATTTTGACGGTCCACCCTTTCATTCTGATCGGAAAATAATTTCCCATCTCCTTACGCGAGAATATTTAGGTTTTGAGTTCGTTTAGGAGGAAAAAACAGTCCGACATTGAAACTCGGGAAGAAATCGGGGAGGGATATTGCGGGGCCGAGATGGCATAGTCACGCCCATCATCTATTCCCGTTTATGGCGCAAGAAGGAACCTTTATTATGTTCAAACTCTAGAAACTCCACCCCGTATGAAAAGAGATATCGACCCTCTTACGCTTTTCATTGCTCGTCTGGATCCGTGCTTTCGTTTACGATGTCCATCCAAAGGATTCCAAAATTTACTAAACTCCATTGCAATCTTGGGATGGATGGATGAAATATATGCTCGGTAATGATTATGTCAGGGCTAATCTTGGAGATTGTGGTTGTTTTGTCGGTCCATCTTTGACTTTAGGTTGTTCAATGTCTGGACCTTCTGATCGCGATGATGATACGTTGTGGATTGTAGAAATCTTCCGAAGCCACATGATGAAATAGATGAGTTGGGAGGAATTCTTTTGCCGATGTGTTGCTATCAAGTCTTCAAGGACTTTGACCCGGAGACACCCTTCGAACTAGCTTCGAATCTTGGACTGTGGTGTGGAATGGGATGCGGTGAGCGATCCTCAATTATATTTCTGTTAGATTCAATGGCATGGACGAATATATGAATGTATCTTTGTGGCGTGCTTTTGGAGTCTTCCATGCACATGTATGACTTCATGTTGAGAAATTTCGCGGCTCGTAAGACTTCGGCGGTGATGATGTTGAAATCAAAAATAACCAGGTTGAGGGGTGTGAAAGCGTTACGTGTCTTATTCCCCTTGTGTATCATATTTTTATTTCATCGCCTAGTCCATGTCCACGGGATTTGATACAAGCTTATTGTACTCTTCTGAATGTGTTCTTTGGATGCACATGGACGAAATATTCGGATAGTGAAGAGGTAGGAATGAGAGAGTTATGTTGTTTCACCGTGGCTCCCTCTGTTTCTTCAAGAAAAGTTTTTAGCTGCGTCTCTGGAATGGACCGCGATGAGCATTCCCCGGTCGCAATTTTCTTTAGTTTCGAAGTTGTTTTCCTCTGAACAGGGTTGGGATCCACCGCGGCCTCGTAAAGTGTTAAAGGCGTCTTCTAGACGGATAGATGAAGATATTCTTGCGCTACACCCTTGAAGAGTAGATGACCTTGTTGTGGATATGGCCTTTTGGTTGACTGTGTCATCCGAGCTTTGACAGTGAAGAGATTCCGTGTAAATCTTTGTAGTGATTGTCGTTGTGGTTAAGCTCTGGCTGGTATCAACAAATGAGCGGCAACAGTTCTTGGTAGAATATATAATCAGAAGAGACTACATTATCGTGGGAACAAAGTAGGTTGGCTGGAATTGTATGGGAATCCATGGAAGTAAAAGAATTTGATGGATGCGTAAGCGAGAAAATTGTCCATGATCACGAGTTTTGGCGGGATGGATCAAAAGGTGGCCATGACTACGAATATTGGCTGGCTGTGATCATGATCCTTGACATGGTGAGTGTGGTGGCACGACCCTTTGCAGGAAGGAGTGGCGTTGAAGTGGCTTCGGCTCTTGGAGAGGACGTTGAAACTTAAAAAGCCAAACGCTGAAGCTTCGGTTTCGGATCCTGGAGCAGCTTATGGAGAGAATGTTGAAGCGGAGCGGCTACTGGAGCGAATGTTGAAGCGGAGTAGTTTTCGGAGGACGTTGAAGTGGAGTGGAGAGGCTACGTCAATCGGCGTGCTGTCAAATTGGACACCCTTCACGCGAAAAACGGTTATGAGTCCCGATTTCATTCATCAATCGTTCTTTCGGGGAGAGGTTGGGGTTTAGGAACAACTTCCCCCGGCTGGAAACTGTTGCTTTCCGATGTAGTGCGGTTGAGGGCTGCAAATACATCTTGACGTTTTGCGCCTTGGAAAAATATTGAATCTCATATAAAGTGTTTCATCATAGACGTACGATTTTGTGGGCGAAGTCCTCGAAATCATGCGACTCTGACGGAAGAGGGTCTTCGTGAACTCAGGAGGGTTGCTGATTTTCTTTGCCTCGATTTTGGAGAAGTCGTTCCTAATCTCCACGTTTGATGAAATTGGATTCTTGATTCCCTTATACTTGGCGTTCAAGAGCAACGCATGCCTATTCGTCTATAAACGCGCGTCTGTTGAAGTGCACGGATGTTAACGGTATTTCTTGCCATCTCGTCTAGGGTTGATATGACTCTTGTGGTGGACCTTTCTGTTAGTATCTTGAGGAAAATATGTATCTTTTCCCGAGTTGTATCCATGTCCGTCCCGAGCCTTACGAAATCCTTTCATCTTTTCACCGGATAAACGGATGGTAAAAGGAGGGCGACTTCTTCTAGCTTCGCCGGTCTCTCGTTCGATGGTGGAGTAGCAGCTGCTCTGGTGATCGGAGGTGTAACGCCCGAAGGGACATTTATGCGTCACTAGTGTCGACATGTGGTGTATTAATATCACTTTGTTAGGACGCAGGAATAATATGTGATCCTTGCGTTCGCGGCTTGGCGTAAATTTGGTTTGGCCATCGAGTGTTGGTCAACGCTGCAACTTTAGCTACTTTTGACCGTAGCGCGGTGGCGCCCTTTGGAAGGATGCAAGTCTGTTAGCGCCGGAAGGATGCAAGATCTTTGGTCTTTGAAAGATGCAAGCTGGTGATGTAAAGATGCAAGCTGTTAGCGCTGGATCATCTTGGAATGGGCGCTGGCTTGGTGTGGACGCTGGCTTGGCATGGACGACGGCTTGGATTTGGTATGGCGCGGACTGTTGGTTGGGCATGGCACGAACTGGCTATTTGGCAACATACTTGGCGGCTTGGCGTGACGCGACTTGTTTTTATGCGGGCCCACTTGCCTATTTCCATACGTAGCTCAAGCAGAAATCCTTTCCTTATTCAAATTCAAAAGTGTTATGCCTATGAAAGGGGTTGGCTCTCCTTTGTTATCACGTCCGGTGTTAGCGGTAGCGTGGTAGCAATAAAATGGGCAAGCATATTCCAGCTATGTACTCCAGCGTTTCTCTTTCAATTTGTTTTCTTATTTTCTTGTGTTGGTGCAAACCCTAGCCATAGGTATGCCTTCCATAAATCTGTAGAAATATTTTTTTCTTCTGAACTGGTGTAAACCCTAGCCAAGGGTATGCCTTTCATAAACTTGTAGAAATACTTCATCATAAACAATTCCTCTTCGAGTAACGTCGGCTACCTCATGAATAGTAACGGGTAGTCATTATTATGCAAATTCGGCACATACGGGTAGGTGACTTGTTATTTTTTTGAAAGGCAAACAAAGCGCCTGGTTTATGGTTTGATTTGAATTGATAGATAACTTTTATCTATGAAGTTTTGGATTATTCTTTTGGAATGAATTGTTTTAGAGTAATGTTGTTTTGGTTATGACTATAAGTAGCATAAGTACCCAGAGAAAGCCATGGATTTGTGAATGTTGTGCGACAGTAGAAAGAACGAAATGAAACGTGGGAACAATATGGCTATCGGTTTTTATCATCTCTGTGAATACTTGAAGTAGTAAATCATGTATTTTGTCTAGGCAAGGCTTACACGATTTTTCGGATATCCTGACGAAAAATGAATCTTCCTGGTGTAAGTCCGAGTTTTGTGGGAAGCACCGTCGTGATTGTGGAAAGTCCCCAGCCCTCTCTAAGTCACCTGATAACTGAGTCGTCGACCCCTGGTCGGATCATTTGCTTCCAACCTCTGGGAAGTCCCCAGTCATCCCTTGTCGTGTCATGGTGAAAATCGGGTCGTCCGATAATCGAGTCGTTGATCCTCGAGTGGATCTTTTGCTTCTATCGACTTGATGTCCGGGTCGAGATATGAGATCAGGAATTCGAAATTGACAGCGTGACCGAAAGATCAATCTCCCACTTTGGTCGCCAATTGTTTGGGGGTGAAAATGGTTTCTGCTGATTTCGGTAATTTCGGGTGTGTGGGTGAGAAACGAATTTAAACCCTAAACAATGTACTTGCCAAGGGAGTAATTTAGATTCGAGAGATCAATGCAGTACAAATCCGGCCTAAACCAAGAAATGGTCGTTCCGGACTTGCTTCGGTCACAAAGTGAATGAGAAGGGTTGGTTTTGGGAGGGAAGCGAAGAAAGTGTTGAGACGAGAATAGTTGATTACGGAAGAGTAGTTGTTTTATGACTTGTATCAGAAAATCGGAAGATAACAGATGGAGAGCTAGCAAATATTTTCTGAGTGTTGTATGCTCCTGACCTAAACTTGTTGTTTGGTGGAAATAAGTAAGACCTATTTATACAAGTCGAAGTGAAACGTACTCTGGTCTCATTAAGGAATGGAAAAATGGGTGAGTAAATGGGAGGAGGTGGCAACCGTTAACGCATGGAATTGATGTTCCATAAAAAAGAGCGTTTCACCATTACTCCTTGTATTTACTAACCGCCTCATCCTTATTACACTTCCTTATGACGGGCGTAGTGTACGCCGCATGTTGTAAAACCGCCAAACCAATACCCAAAGTGGATCCCCGGTTTGTGATATGTATTGATGTATCGAATGTTTTCGTGGAAAACATGTAGCATGGTTGTTGCCTGGCAAGTCGAGCTTGGGAGACTATCTAGCTTGGTGGCCTTCGACGGTCGAGATTTTGCATCTTAAGAGGAAAGGAAGTCGTTGATCGTTGTACGCTTCCATTTTTGATAGCCGGGTAGGGAAGGCCAGCATGGTGGCGCGGCAGAGTTGGCATGCCATTGGCATGGCATGCCTTGGCCCGGCCAAACTAGGGTTTTGGGTTAAAGGTTACCATGCGTTGTCTGGTAACCTTGGGCCATTAGATCCGATCACGGGATTGAAGGGGCGACCGTTGGTTTTCGCACGCCTTCGTTTTAGTAGCCGCATAGGAAGGCCAGCATGGTGGCGTGGCTAGGTTGGCATGGCATGCCTTGGTGCGGTTTGGCGTGGCCAAACTAGGGTTTCAGGCTAAAGGTTACCATGCGTTGTCTAGTAACCTTGGTCGGCTAGGATTTGATCCGGGGATTGAAGGGCGACCGTTGATTGTCGCACGCCTTCGTTTTAGTAGTCGTATAGGGAAGGCCAGCATGGTGGCGCGGCTAGGTTGGCATGCTTGACATCGCATGCCTTGGCGTGGTTTGGCGTGGCCAAACTAGGGTTTCGGGCCAAAGGTTACCTTGCGTTGTCTGGTAACCTTGGACGGCTAGGATTTGCTCTTGAGATTGAAGGGAGAACGTTGATTGTCGCATGCCTTCGTTTTAGTAGCCGCATAGGGAAGGCCAGCATGGTATGGCTTAGGCGTGGCAAGGTGGGCTGGCGGGGCATGCCATTGGCACAAGTGGCAAGATCAGCATGCCTTGGCGCGGTTTGGGCGTGGCCAAAACTAGGGTTTTGGCGTTGGGCCAAAGGTTACCATGCATTGGCTGGCGACCTTGGATGGCTAAGATTTGCATCTAAGATGAAAGGGTGGTCGTTGATTGCCGCACGCCTTCATTTTAGCAGCCGTGAAGGGAAGGCCTGGTATGGCTTAGGCGCGGCAAGGTGGCTGGCACGGCATGCCTTAGCGCGGTTTGGAAATAGCCAAAACTAGGGTTTTGGCGTTGGATAAAAAGGCTACCATGCGTTGGCTGGCGACCTTGGACGGCTAAGATTTGCATCTAAGCTAGAAGGGTGGTCGTTGATTGCCGCATGCCTTCGTTTTAACAGCCGTGAAGGGAAGGCCAGCATGGTAGGGAAGCGCTTGGGGATTTGTCTAAATTAGGGTTTGGTATGCTGAAACCCTAATTAGCGCCCTTTACTAGAATCGCTGTAGAATTCTCGTACGGACTCGGATTTTGATGGTCCGCCCCTCCATTCTGTCGGAAAAGAATTTCCTATCTCTTTGCGTAAGAATATTTAGGTTTTGAGCTCGTTCGGGGTAAAAACAGCCCTAAAGTAAAACTTCGGGAAGAATTCGGTAGGGATGTTGGTAGCTAGCGGCATGGTGGCATGCTCGTGCACGCTTTAGACGCGGCCAAAAATTAGGGTTTGGTATAAACCGTGTAGTTTTGGCATTGGGCCGAAGTTGCCACGCGGTTGGTGGCGAACTTGGAAGGCTGAGATCTGCATCTTAGATGGAAGGGTGGTCGTTGATTATTGCAACCCTTCGTTTGGCAGCCAATACGGCATGGTTTAGGGCTGGCATGACTTTGGCATAGTGTAGGCGCGTCCAAAACTAGGGTTTTGGGAAAACTGTGATGTTTGGATTTGGGCCGTAAGTTGCCATATGTTTGGTGGCGAACTTGGGACGGCCGATATCTGCATCTCGGATGGAAGGGTGGTCGTTGATTGTTGCAACCCTTCGTTTGGCAGCCAACGACATGTTTTAGGGCCGTCATGGCTTTGGAATAGTGTAGGCGCGGCCAAAATTAGGGTTTTGGGAAAATTGTGATGTTTGGCTTTTGGCCGCAAGTTGCCATGCGTTTGGTGGCGAAATTGTACGGCTGAGATCTGCATCTCAAATGGAAGGGTGGCCGTTGATTGTTGCAACCCTTCGTTTGGCCTTGCAATGGCATGGTTTAAGGCCTACGCATGGCTTTGGCATTGGCGCGGAGGTGTGGTTGGCATGCCTTGGCGCGGAGACGTGGCTAGCATGGTTGGCATGCCTTGGCACGGAGACGTGCCTGGCCTGGTTTGCCATTGGCACGGTAGTGCGACTAGCATGGTTGGAATGCCTTGGCGCGGAGACGTGATTGGCATGGTTTGCCATTGGCACGATGGTGCAGCTGGCATGGTTGGCATGCCTTGGCGCGGGGACGTGGCTGGCATAGTTTTCCATTGGCACGGTGGTGCGGTGGCATGGTTAGCATGCCTTGGCGCGAGACGTGGCTAGCATGGTTTGCCATTGGCACGGTGGTGCGGCTGGCATGGTTGGCATGCCTTGGCGCGAGAGACGTGGTGGCATGCTTTGCCATTGGCACGATGAGAGGATCGGGGGTTAGGCATATACAGAGGTGATGTCAGTTAGTACTAAGGGTTCTGCCGTGGAACAAGACACGTGTATATATAAAAAAAAGGTACCCTGGTAATTCTTACGTAGGCATGCTGATTGATTCAATAAATGCGCTAGTGGTCGTAGTGACGTCATGTCAGATGTATGGTTTTACGATTTTAACCCTAAGCTAAAAACCACCATCAATACCTGGGAAGGTGATATGTGTCATTGATGTTATTCGGGAAAAAGTAAGATCGTAATATGCAACTACGGAGAAAATAGTTGGATCTGGCTCCACGAATCCCAAATAAAGTCTTTAAGTCGTTAACCTTAATAATGGTTTTTAGAAGAATTATAAACCTAGGTTAATGGATAATCGACTATAGTTTGCCACTACAACACATGTATGTGTCGGGATTACGTTTCCCGTTACTAAAGTTTTCCCTTATATAGTCTTTCAAATCGGGGTTGCTTACAATCAAAGCTAAATTATCTTGTAACAAACTAATTGATATTCGCCGTTAGATGAACTCCTGATTTAAGATTCAAGCTAAGTTTGCTAAGAAAATAATCGGTCAATCTCCACCGTTAGATGGTATTAGCTTGATACACACAAATGAAATATACATATATTTAGATATGGGTCAACCGTACCTAGCTAAATGTGTATAACAAGTTGGCTCAATAACGATTAACCGAAGTTATCCATATGACATTTCTAGCTTAGCCATATTACTCTAACATCAAATATGATAATCATAAATCATGATAAATAATCAAACGAATCTAAATGTGGCTTTAAGAGAGTTGTTCAAATGTTCACTATCTCATAAAAATATCCACGAACAATCAAAACATATTCGGGTTGGTTTGTAGTTTTACAAAGTACTTATACAAGAACCAATTCATGAAAATAATGCCACAATTTTCAAAACAAGTTCGCATACCTTCATTCATTAATGTTCCGGGAATTTAGTTCGCTAACCGAGTTCACAAACGAACCTGAGTTCATGAGTATGAATTGTCATACTTACCGATTTTAGAACTTAACCAATGTGTTCGCCAACTGAGTACGCAAACCACAGTTACGGACATAGCCTAGTCTTGACGTTCGCAAAGACTGTTCGCAAACCACAATTCTGGACCTATCACAGGTAAACCCATTCGCAAACAAGAGTTTCATACCCGAACTAGTATTTCACCTGTTCGCATACCATTTCCGCATACCGTGTTATATCCAGACTCGTATTAGTTCTAAAACTCTCATTCAATCATTGAAACATCCTTACAATATGACAATAATTATCTTACACATACCACTAGATTCAAGTAATTTTCAAATGATTAATTAATCAATATGAAACTTCCCGAGTTAATCATCAAATGATTGCCTCACACAGATCATGTAAGATGTTCAAGGTAATTTTCACATGATCATCTTGACTTAATATTTAGTTTACAATAAATAAATTATCTACAACAAAACTCGTCAAGTAGATGATGAAGTTAAGCTAAATCTAAAAAGCTTCCAACACGTATTTCAAGAAATATATAAACGCGATAAACTTCGGCTTGAAATTTCAAATGTGTATAAAACAGAGTCTATATAGCTACATGACTTAGTCTCGTTAGAAGATAAAATAAAATAAACTTCTCGAGTGATAGCTAAGTTTTAGTCTTCACATCCTAGTTAGCAAGTCGGGATTCGGCGAACGTACAGAACGACAAACGTATGGTTATTATTCGGTTTTGTAAAAATCAAATTTGGTCAAAATTTCGGTCAACGGTTCGTGATGCGGCAAAGTAATTCGGTGCGCGATATGTACGTGTATAATTCGCTTTAGAGATATCGATTCGAACACAAAATTCGGCATGCATTATTTATTAAAAAGAAATGAATACAGGGAAGACATTGGCGGTGGATTTGATTTGGGTACTTACAAACGTATATATATATATATATATATATATATATTAAACATAATACACACTAACACCAATGGACCATTGGTTCAGTGGAGATGGGGTGTTCTAAGGAGTTGGAAGGTGGTACTTCAAATATCTATCTCTACGCTTGCAAATTTTTGGAAAATCAAGATATTACAAAGATTGGGCCTTCAACAACCGTAGTAAACTTAACCCATTAAAAAGATAATGGGTCGAACTAATGCGCACGATTCTAAGTCGGAACGCCAAAATCGCGAACAATCCGGCAAGCTCAAAAAGTTCACGTCATTGGGTCCGGTTGCTGTAGGACAGGCGTATAATTCGTTAACGATCAGTTCGCAACAATTCGCGAATGATTCGCCGAATTTCCAACTAGGATTACATACCTTTTGTTGATGAAGTTCCTCCAAGCTCTTCAATAGATCTTTTTCTTTAATTGGTGAACACCGTGAAGTCTAATGCTCAACTACACACTTTTATATTAATTCGCGACATAGCTATAAGTAGACTAGAAATCGAGTATATAGTTTTGATCACTAAACTTGAAAAATAAGTTTGAGATAGCAACCTTGCGAGTTCAACCAAGCAGTTCTCTAACAATCTCCCCTTTGTCAATTTTAGTGACAAAACTATCAATACATATGGATTCCAAAATAAATAAACTTTGTAGCCTTTGATCCATCATGCTTGATTTCATTGGATCTTCAACTTCCTTGAATTCTTCGTTACTTCAAGTTCTCCATCGATTCTGAATGTGTTCAACTCAGCATCATTGTTGTTGAAGATCCTTAACAATAACAATAACAATAACAATAAGAAAACAAATGTTCTCAACCATTTTTATTCGATGTCACAATATTATTATATAGAGTCAAATTCCAATTGCATCACAACTTAGAAATAATACTATGGTGATTTGTATCACTCCCCTTAGTCAATACTTTCATCTTAGAATGGAATCCACCCCCTTTCTTTCAATGATTTCACATAGTCGAAACTTAGTGTATTCATCAAGGAGTTTATTAAGATACAAGTTAACCCCTTCAAATTCCACAACCGCTCTCCCCACAAAAATATGACAATTAAGCTCAAGTTCATTTAAGAACTCTCCCCCATTTGATGTCATTCCTAAGAAAAAAACATGAGCGACCTTACTTTTACGAGAAAAGAAGGATTTCTTTGGATATTAAAAAATCACATGGATTTGTATCCAAGAAACCTCGAGGAAACTAATCATAAGAAGATCTTAATGATTAACTTAACCGAATCACTCAACATAAGAAAACTTACGAGTAAATACAGTACTTTCACATAATAGTGGATCAGGGAAAGATCAATACTGCGGAGTTTCTCAACAAGTTCATTCAATATTTTATCAAGCATAAAGACATAATAGACTTAACTTGAGAGTATATATGAGATAATAGCTCAATTCATGAACCGTAAAGGGCATAAAATCTCATAAACAATTAAAACCAATAAGATTAAATACTGCAAGTTCATTTTCCAAAAAACTTAGAAATTCAAATAAATAAATCTAAAAACATTGCAAGATGAAAATCGTTGGAAATAGCTATGTATAATCACAATATTTTCTATACCAAACCCCTTGTTATCCTTCTTACATATAAGAAAAAAATTCTCATAAGAAGTTTCCTAGACATTAATATTCTTGAAAAATTCTTTATCATCCCCGAACTCCTTATCGTCAACAGACATTGAAACATAAGGTTCATGAAGAAAGGAGTCAATTCCAACGAACCTTCTTGACTGTTTGTCGAATCACGGCCTTTTGAATTTCCAGAGATCTTAGTACAATAATTTTTATTTACCGAATATCCATCCTGGTTTGTTTTAACTCTTCAAGAACAACTGAAAACTTTTGAAGATTCGAATTGTTAGCTTTTGGTTTCTTCATATTCTTCCCTTTTCTCTTCAAAGTTGTAGAGAAATGGGATTTCTCATTTTCCTTCATGATTGAAGATTTGACAATATTGACATCTTTTTCATCAGAAGAAATGGTGCTTGGAGTTTCCATAATATGAAATATGGATTCTGAAAAGAAAAAAATAAAACAACTTCACAAATAACCTTATGATAAAAGGAGTTTGAAAGAAGGAAAAATACTGCATAGTTACGGAACCTATATACAGAGTAAGTAGGGTTCATGTACAATCAACACAGACAACCCTAAGAGGGTAGAAATGTCGATGTTAATCTTTTTATTCAAATAGGGTGAAATCTTTTCAATACCATTACTTGAAAATTAGAAAATCATGAATAAACTAGATGGAAATTCAATTAATAATATTCAAGATACAAACTAGAATAGTTTTTTGACCCTAGAGCCCCGCCATGCACAATTCTTGTCTATTTTCAATATACTTTGGCACATGAGACAAGATGCACTTTCAACACAGTTGGACTGTGTGCTGAGTGAACAATAATTTGTTACTGCAAGGTTCCTACATGGAATTATCAACATCTCTCTTTATAGGTCGTTTGGACCTAGTTCTTTTTTGTAAAGATCTAACCTTTTCCTTGGAAATCAACTTCTTATGAGAGGAGTTGAATTCACATGCCTCGGATGGATTTGACTTGAACAAGTTTGAGCTTGTTTGCTAAATGATTGGCTCCCCTTGCAGTTTGTTGACATACCTTACTTTATGTTTGAACTCGAAACACTTAGAGAGATCGTGATCCTTAGTAGTACAGTAAGGACATGTCAATGTGGAGGATGGTTCATACATCGTGGTTGTACATGCCGCTAAGCAAAGCTGAGTACCTGAAACACAAGAACTAGAATTTGCATTGGTAAGTGAAAAATCCATTATATCCTCTAGAGTTGTGTTCTATAATGAACAAATTGAAACAATCAAAAGACCGGAAATAGTAACTTTGATTCGAAAACCAGCCTGAGAACCTAAGTTCTTGAATAAAAAAAATATCTGCATAAATAAAACGGCCGCCTTCCTACAACATTAATTGGCTAAGCCCTAATCAGGAAAGAGCAATCCTAACTCATCACGTGGTTGGATCCTAGCGGTTACAATAAAGAGAAGATAGAAATTATAAATGCAATCGGAGTTTAGCTAAATATACCCCTCCTACAGACAACCACATGACACCTGTCTACCCCTCCAAATTGTCCTTGTCCTCAAGGACAAAAGATGGAAAGTGAGCTTGAATTGTAGCAGTATCCTCCCATGTAGCTTCTTCAGCAGTAGCATTGGACCAGTGAATGAGAGCTTGCTGAACATTGTGATCTCCTCTTATAGTAGTTCTGTAGCCCAAAACTGAGATAGGAGTGATGATGATTTGGCCTGCATGGTCCACTAATGGCAAGTGTGGGAGAAGGTACATGAGCAGAGCCAATCTTCAATTTGAGCTGTGAGACATGAAAGACAGGGTGCACTCTAGCTTCTGGTGGTAGTTGAAGTTTATAAGCTAGGTTACCCACTTTGGCAAGAATAGGAAAGGGGCCATAGTACTTAGCTGATAGTTTGAAATTCTTTCTCAAGGAAACAGATGCTTGTCTGTAGGGCTGAAGCTTGAGGTAGACCATGTCACCCACTTCAAAAGATTTTTCAGTTCTCTACTGATCCACAAAGAACTTCATTCTAGCCTGAGAAAAATACAGGTGAGTCCTTGAGTATGTCAAGCGAGCATTCATGTGAGCAAGATACTCCTCAACTGTGGCAACAGAGGTAGTGACAGTAGTTGGGAAGGCTAAGTGTGGTGCATCATATCCATACACAGCTTTGAAAGGAGACATTTTAATGCTAGTATGATAACTAGTATTGTACCACCATTCTGCAAGTGCCAGCCAGCTGAACCATTTCTTAGGTTGAAATTCTGTCATGCACCTCAAATAATTTTCTAAACATGCATTAATTTTCTCTGTCTGACCATCAGTCTGAGGATGATAGGCAATACTAAGTTTGAGGCTGGTTCCAAGGTGATGAAAAAGATCTTACCAGAAATTACTTATGAAGACCTTGTCCCTGTCAGAGGTAATGGAGGAGGGTAAACCATGCAACTTGAAAATGTGATGTAAGAAAGCTTTGGCCACGATAATCTGCAGATATAGGTCTCTTTGAAGTCCAATGAAATGACTGTATTTTGTTAACCAACCAACCACCACCAAGATAACATCTTTGTGCTCACTCTTGGAAAGGTCTTCAATAAAATACATTGAGATATGTTGCCAGGCTTGATCGGGGATAAGAAGTGGCTGTAGAAGACCAGCAGGGAAAGTGTTTTCATGCTTATTCCTCTAACATACATCACAAGAGGTTACCAAAGAGATGATGTCTTGTTGCATTTTTGGCCAGTAAAAATGAAGTTTGTCCCTATTATAAGTTGCCTGAATACCAGAATGGCCATCAATGGCTTAGGAATGTAATGAAGATAAGATAGAAGACCTTACATTGTTACCAATACCAATATATAGCCTGGACTTGTACCTGAGGATCTCTTGCTGGTAGGAAAAATTAGGTGTGGTAGAAGGAGAAACCAGTAGTTGAGAAATTAGTTGTTGAGCCTTTGTATCAGTTTCATAGCTATTGGCAATCTCTTGCATCCAGACAGGCTTGGAAAGTGTGATGGATTGGAAGGCAGTAGTAGGGTGTGCTCTCCTTGATAAAGCATCATCAACTTTATTTTCAGCCCCTCTTTTGTATTGGATGTCATAATTAAATCCCAATAACTTCATCAGCCACTTTTGTTGCAACCCTGTAGTAATCTTTTGTTCTAAGAAGAACTTGATGCTCTCATGATCAGTTTTGAAGGTGAAATGATGCCCTTGTAGATAGTGCCTCCATTTTGTGACAGCTGACCCTACTGCCATTAACTCCTTCTCATAAGTGGATAGTCCCATAGCTTTGGGGCCTAATGGTTTGTTGTGGAAGGCAATTGGTCTTCCATCTTGCATTAAAACAACACCAATGCCAGTATCACAAGCATTTGTTTCTAAGATGAACTTTTTTGAGAAATCTGGAAGTGCTAAGACAGGAGTAGTAGTCATTGCCAGCTTGAGTTGATTGAAAGCATCAGTAGCAGCTGCAGACCATAAGAAAGCATTTTTCTTCAACAATTCTGTTAAGGGCTTGCTGATAGTCCCATAGCCTTTAACAAACTTCCTATAGTAACCAGTGAGACCTAGAAATCCTCTCATCTCCTTGATGGTTTTAGGAATTGGCCAAGAAGTCATACAATGTATCTTAGAAGGATCAGCTACAACCCCTTGAGTTGTGATGATGTGGCCCAAATATTCCAATTCAATTTGTGCAAAATAGCACTTAGAGAGTTTAGCATGTAACTTGGTGTTGTCTCAAATACGTAAAGAACTTGTTGGAGGTGTTCAATGTGAGTTGCCATGTCGTGGCTATAAACAAGAATGTCATCAAAGAATACCAAAACAAATTTTCTCAAAAATGGTTTGAAGATATCATTCATTAGTGCCTAAATTGTGGCAGGGGCATTAGTGAGGCCAAATGGCATGACAAGAAATTCATAATGGCCTAAATGAGATCTAAAAGCTCTTTTTGGTATATATGGTGGAAAAAGTCCGATTTGGTGGTACCACACCTGAGATCAATCTTAGTAAAGACTGCAGCACCATGTAACTCATCCAAAAGTTCATCAATTATAGGAATGGGAAATTTATCCTTAATTGTGATATCATTTAATCTTCTATAATCAACACAAAATCTCCAGCTATTGTCCTTTTTCTTGACCAATAAAATGGGAGAGGCAAATGGACTGTGGCTTAGCTGAATGATGCCTTGATGTAACATTTCATGTATCAAGTCTTTAGTGACAGATTTTTGAACATAAAGGCACTTATAAGGCCTTTGGTTAACTGGAGTGGAATTGGGTTTGAGAGGAATAGTGTGGTCAAGGCTCCTATGAGGTGGCGATCTTTGAAGGTTCATCAAAAACATCATAAAAGTCTTGTAACATAGTTGGAATTTCAGGTGGAAGTGGTAAGGGAGAGGGTGCATCAGAAATGGAGGATAACTGTGCACAAATTCCATGTGGGTTTTTTTGAAAGAACTTATGGACCTCTTTGTTACTGATGGGCTTAAGAAGTGGAGAGTTAGAAATACCAGTAAGGGTAATTTCAGTGTCCTGATATATGAATAAAACTATCAAGGTATTAAAATTGAAGAGCACATTACCCAAAAGTCTAAGCCAGTCAGCACCCAGTACTATATCACAGCCACCTAAAGGTAGCAATCTCAAATCTGCAGAGAAGGAATGACCCTGCATGAACCAGTTTAATGACTTGCAAATGCCAGAACTGACTTTTTGGTCTCTATTAGCCATAGTGACAGCCATCTGAGAAGTAGGATGTACATTGCAGTGTAATTTGTGAGCTGGAGATGAGTCAATAAAACCGTGAGTACTACATGTATCAATGATAATAGAAATAGAATATTTGTTAAGCAACCCAGGGATTCTAATTGTTTCACCCGAATGATTACAAGTAAGGGCATGTAGAGAAATCTCAATATCACTGTCCACTGGAGAGTCAGACTCTTCTTCCTGTGAAATATCTTCCTCAGTAGGTGATTCAGCAACACCCTCCTCTGCAACTATCCAGAAAAGTTGTTATTTCTTACAGACATGACCTTGTTTATACACTTCATCACAATTATAGCATAGTCCCCAGCTTTTCGATGTTGAGTTGTTCGGGGTAAGTCTTTTAATGGGAGCGTGGGTGGGGCTTGTCTTAGGAGTAAGAGATTGAGGTGGTGGTTTGGGGTTTGAATGAGGGATGGCTAAGGGTTTTGGTGGAAAACTAGACTCTGGTAATTCTGCTTTCCCATGGAAAAGGAATTGGAGAAAAATTTTGGTGTGGGTTTCGAATGCTTTTGTTGGTTAAGTAAGGATTATTCCTGCAACCTTGCTAGAGCAAAAGCTCTCATGAGGGAAGTTGGGTTAAACATGAGCACATTATGTTTGATTTCCTCCTTAAGAGCTCCAATGAAACTCATTACATAATAACTCTTTGGAAATTCAGGGTGTATGCTCATCATTAAATATCTAGCAACCTCAAATTCATCAAAAAACTCATTTATTACAGTTGTATGAGCTAATTTATTAAACATACCCACAATGTTGTCATTAGATTGGTTTTCAAAACGAAAAGCAGGCCTGTTCTGCTAATTCAAACCAACACAAGATAGATCTATAAGTTTATAAGTTAGAAATCCACCTCTCAGCTTTGCCATCCATGTGCATCGCTGCCATCTGTACTTTCTGATTCTCCTATCTGATATTGTGAAGAAGAAAAAATCTATCACACTTTTGAATCCACCCTTTCGCATTAGTTCCATCGAATCTAGTAAAGTCCAAATTTAGGAAATCGATTGTGAGTAGTGAAAATTCGATTCTCCGTATGTTGATTTGAAATTGCTCCATTACTTCCTTCTTCTCGGTACAACAAATGATTCTCCATGACCCATTTCTTTATTGTTGAGATTCACGTAATTGTAAAGCACCTGATTAAGTTGTTCTTTCATTTCGTAAACATCTTTATTCACCTATCCAACTGAGTTTGTTGCTTCTTCTGTGTATCCTATAAATCCTTAGTATCCTGAGCTCCTTTCCCTCCCATGGTGACAGGAAGGAACGACTCTGATGCCAATTGTTCTATAATGAACAAATTAAAACAATCAAAAGACCTAAATAGTAACTCGATCCGAAAACCATCATGAGAACCTAATTATTGAATAACAAAAATATCCGCATAAAAAAACGACCGCCTTCCTAAAACATTAATAGGCTAAGCCCTAATCAGGAAAGAGCAATCCTAACTCAACACATGGTTGGATCCTAGCGGCTACAATAAAAGAAGATAGAAATTATAAAGGCACTCTCGAGTTTATCTAAATACACCCCTCCTACAGGACAACCACATGACAAGTCAGTTGATGAAGAATCATCCGGAAAAATGCCAAAATTGATATGAGTATTGATACAATTATCAAAATTGATATTTTCACCAAGAGAGCTACACTTGATTTCCTATCCTCTCGTAGAATCATAGTGATCGGACATTTCATCGAGTTGCAGCAAGACCTTTGTTCCCAGTGTATTTTTTACGATTTGGACACTCATTAGAAAAATGACCAAAACCTTTACACTTGAAGCATTGTGGCATATCTTCATCATCTGTGTCGACGATATCCTTGTTTTAAGAGGAACACGATCGTATGGCTTAACTGATGATCTGGGCTTATATCTAGTGAAGCGTTTAATTTTCTTCAAAAGAAGATCTCTAAACCGTCTTATGATCGGAGAGACCTATTATCAAGATCTTCATCCGATGATCCAATCTCAACCGGATCGTTCACAAAGTTGCCAACACTTTTACTTTTAACAAGTAAAGTGTTATTTTGTGCTTTGAACGAAATATCCTTGGATAGACGTTTGTGATCAAAGATCTTTAACTTTCCAACAAAAGTATTTCGAAAGTGTTCCAAGGTTATTTCCCTTACCAAGGACATGTTTCTTAGAATCGTATCTAGCTGGTAGAGATCCGAGAATTTTTATCACAATATCCTTTCAGAATAGTCTTTCCCAGTGCAAAAGATGCATTAAAATTTTCAGACAATTTGTGATTAAACTCATCAAATGAATCTTCATTAGCCATGCGAAGGTTTTCCTAATCGAATTTAGGTTTTGAAGCCTAGTTTCTTTCTCGGAGGCATTCCTTCAATTACGGTTTCTAAAATATCCCAAGTATATTTAAACTTAGGGCACATAGTCACATGGTGCTTAAGATTTGGGTTTAATGGCATGAACCATATCATTTAATACGTCGAATTTTTCTTCACAACACTAATTTCGACTTCATTATGTCTACCAATATCCTTTGCAAATGATTAAACCGCTTCACCTGTAATTGTTGGAGGATCATAGCCATTTTCAACATGAACCCATGATTGAAAGTCACGCGCTTGTAAAGGCATGCATCGCGATTTTCCACCTTAAGTAATTCGTGCCATCGAAGACTCGGTGGTATGTTTATAGAGATAGCATTTCTATCCATGTAGTCGATTGCTACAAATACGGACTTATGAGGTCTTAGCGTGTTTGCCTCGCTCCTCGTACCAATAGAAAATACGGGGGTACAACAACCACACCCAACCTTTTCGTTCGTCAATATGTATGGACTAAACTCTAATATATTTCCTAGAGCACCAACTTAAAAAGCAAGACTCAATGGAAAAACATATCCAAGAGTTTTAACTCTTTCTCAATACAATCAAAAAATCAAACGGATAGAAATCCGTGAGCTTGATTGTTATGAGAATAACTCGGATGGTACCAAAGACCAATGTCCGAGCGCCAATCAAGTTTTATCTAACAAACAAGGTCGGATTAATCAACTATGATTGAAATATGCACAACCTGTGATATTTCAATTATATAAACAAAATATAATGCGGTAAAGAAATAACACGTACACCGGAAATTTTGTTAACAAGGAAACCGCAAATGCTGAAAACCCCTAGGACCTTATCCAGGACTTGAACACCACACTTGTATTAAGCCGCTCATCGTAGGATCGGAATATCGCAACATCAATACCTTGCAGATCAATAAATGACAGCTTTGCGATGGTGTCGCAAATGAGTAATATAAATGACGCAATGAATGACGACAACCAAAACACGAGAAAGATATGAAGACATAGCGAAGCTTAAGAGTGTCGCGAGATTGTATACTTGTACGCTTGCGATGTGTCGCAAGTCATTCCCGAAAATAAAGGACGGCTTAGCTGTCATCCACTGTATACTACCCTATATAAAGGGTTGAGTAAGTCTGGTGAAAGGGGGTTCTCTTTTGAATTGTTAAGCAAGTTTTGAGGAGAGAGAAAGTTTTAGAGTGATTGAAATTCTTCAACTCATTTCTATTTCATATTGTAAAGATGCATGTATTCAATCAATAGAAATTATAATCATTGATCTTAAAATGGCTTAATTGTGTATATTCTAGTGAGGGGTGTAGTGTAGGATTTCCCGCAACTACATAATGGCGCTAGAAACAAGGAGAGATTGAAGATAAGAGATTAGATATTGTCACTAAAACGGTAAAATCAAAAGTATGATGGATAAATTGAAGAAAATTAGAATCAGGGAGGTAAAGGAAGAATTGGAATGTAATATGATTTCAAAATCAATGGTTAATAAATTTCATGAAAATATCAAAGGGAGAATACATAAAAGAGATTTTGAAGGAAAGAAAATTAGAACAATGAGAAGGTGTTACCCTTGAAAGAATGGGAAAAACAGAGAATTATATTCACAAAGAACAGAGATGTCGGAGAGAATTTAAATCACACATCTCCACTAGTGATTACGATAAGTGTCAAAGAAAGAAGAAGGAAAATTAACAAAAACAATGGAAGAATGGGCAATAAATAGAACTCTAGTGGATACTAGGAGTTCAAAGAATATAATGTTTTATCATGCATATAAAAAATTGGGGTACAAATATGAAGAAATGACTTCCGCAACATGTCATGTCTATGGTTTCGGCAAGTCAAGTAATAAAAATTAAAGGGAAATAAAAATACGAATACCGTTGGGAGAGATTGAAACAAATGTGACGTTATGTGTAGTAGATATGGAATCACCATATAACATGTCATTGGGAAGGCCATGGGTACACGCAATAAAAGTCAGTAGCGTCAACATTTCATCAATGTGTCGATTCCCTATGCCGAGTGGAATTGGCGAAATCGGAGGAGATACTGGGTGAAGGAAGAATGTATCATCGAATCGAAGTAAAACATTATGAAGAACAGGTGAAGAGGCGAAAAGATCGCAAAAGATGGCAAAAGCGAAGAAAAAGGAAGAAGAGTTTAGAACATACACTGGTAAGAGCGGAAGAAGGAAAATGACTATGTGGTGAAGAAAATGATCTCGCAAAGGAAATAAAAGGACCGACGCCCATGGGAGAACCGAAGGCTAGCTACATTGCACGTAACTAACAAAGGAAGTGAATATTGAACCGAAGAAGAACCCAAGATGTTAAAAATTGGGACTAAAATGGAGGCGAGATGAAGAAAGAAAAACCGTTGGTTTGTTGCGAGATTATAAAGATATCTTCGCATGGGATATGGATGAAATGCCAGGAATAGATCCATCCGTGGCATGTCATAAATTAGAGATCGATAAAAATGCCAGACCATTCAAACAAAGAATTAGAAAAATCGCAACAGCATATCATCCTCAAATAGAAGAAGAGTTGCAGAAGATGCTTGATGCTGGCATTATTAGACAAGCAAAATACCCCGAATGGATAGCGAATATGGTCGTAGTTCCAAAGAAGAAAAAAGGAATAAGAATTTGCATAGATTTCACCGATCTAAACAAAGCTTGTCCAAAAGATAGTTTTCCCTTTCCAGACATTCCGCAGATGGTTGAATCAGCAGCAGGAAATGAAAGGATATCCTCTCTTGATGGATATAAGGGATACAATCAAATTCCTCTCGCTGAAGAAGACCAAGAACATACCGCCTTTTTCGCTCCAATAGGACTATCTTTGTTACACAAAAATGCCATTCGGTTTGCGAAATGCCGGTGCAACGTATCAAAGGATGGTGGAGAAAGTGTTCGAACAATGGATACATAAAACACTAGAGGTATACGTGGATGATATGTTAATAAAAAGCAAAAAGGAAAAGATCATGTGCGAGATTTAAAGGAAATTTTCGAACAAATGAGACATTTCAACATCAAAGTAAATCCGAGAAAAATGTACTTTTGGAGTGGCATCTCGAAAAATTTTAGGATACATTGTATCAAAAGAAGGAATACAAGTTGATCCGGAGAAGGTACAAGCAATTAGAGACATGCCAACGCCAAAACAATGAAAGATGTGCAAAAGTTAAATGGATTATTAGCTTCGCTAGGAAGATTCATCTCGAGATCATCTGATAAGTGCAAACATTTTTTCAACATACTTAAAAAGGGGACGAAATTTAGATGGACTTGGATGAGTGTGAAAAGGCATTGCAAGGAATAAAAGAACATTTAATGGATATATCAATATTACAAAAAGCGTAAGACGGAGAGGAATTACTAATTTATCTGGCGATAACCTCGCATGCACTAAGCGTGGTATTATTGCGAATGGACGCAGGGGTGGAGAAACCAATCTATTACATCAGCAAAACATTCAATGCTGCCGAGAAAAACTATTCAAAAATCGAAAAATTAATTTTGGCATTAGTTTACGCGACGTTTAAACTTCGCATCTATTTTGAAGCACACACGGTAAAGGTAATGACAAAAGTACCAATTGAGTCAAAAATGAAAAATTCAAAAAGATCAGGAAGGGTTGAAAGGTGGAATGCTCAAGTAAGTCATTGCAAACTCAAGTATGAAGTGTTATCCTCACCAAAATCGCAAGTTGTAGCAGACTTTTTAGCAGAATTTCCATTGGAAGAAGACGAGGCAGTGGAAGAAATGATGGATATAGAAGAAGAACATGGAAATCCAAAGGATTTGTTGACAGAGCCAAATAGATGGGAAATATTGGTAGATGGATCATCAAATGGAGAAGGTAACGGAATTGGGATCATTATAATCTCGCCAGAAGGCAATAAAATGGCTTTTTCTTTCGTTGGAGTTTGCATCTACTAACAATGAAACAGTATGAAGCTATAATACATGCTTTGCGATTTGCAATAGAAATGAAGTTGGAGAACGTAAGAATTACCAGTGATTCTCGCTTAGCTATTCGCGATAAAAAGAAGAATATACTACAAATGAAGCATCCTTGAAAAAGTACAAAAAGCTTGTTGGCGAATTGTCGTGAAGATACCAAAAATAAAGTGGAGACATATATCAAGAAAAGACAATAGACTCATGAGATGCTTTTGCTTTTATATCGAGTATGATGAAAGATCCATCTCATGAGATGCATAAAAATACAGTACACTTCAATCACCATCAATCAACAAAGAGGAAGAGGAAGAAGCGAAATAATGCTCATAGAAGATGAAGCACAAAAATCCCATTGCGAGGATTGGAGGATAGAACTTCATGCTTATCTAATGAAAGGAGAAACACCAAGAAATAGATTAGAAATGCATAAATTAAAAAGCCGTGCAACAAATTATGAATTAAGAGACGGGGTATTATACCGAAAATCCTTTAGTGGACCATCGCTCAGATGCTTAACGCGAAAGGAAGGAGAAGCAATGTTAAAAATGCTACACAGTGGGGATGCTGGCAATCATAGTGGCGGAAGATCTTTAGCACATAAGGCGAAAATGCAAGGCTATTATTGGCCATATATGCATGAAGATGCGAAACAAATATCAAGACGTTGCGAGGATTGTCAAAGACATGGAAAGAAAATACATGCACCAGGTGCACCATTAACTTCTTCAACAAGTGTATGGCCTTTTGGAAAGTGGGGCTTAGACATTGTAGGACCATTTTTACAGTGCAGGCAAAGGAGATATTTGATTGTCGCAACAGTTATTTCACAAAGTGGCGAAGTAAAAGCGGTACAACACATTCGCGATAAAGATATTTTTACTTTCATATTCGAAACATAATATGCAGATTTGGAATTCCAAGACAAGCTTGGTATCCGACAATGGGAAACTTGATTTGAGGGACAAAATATAGAATTATTGCTTAATGCATTTCAAATAAAATGTGGAAGTCAACTCCTTTATACCCGCGAGCTAATGGACAATAAGCAACAAATAAAACAATCGCTGATATATTGAAGAAAAAATTGGAAGGACATAATAAGGCATGGTGTGAGCAAGTGCATAATGCAGTATGGGCTTATAATACAATAAGGCGAGAGGCTACTAGGATGTCACCATTTTGTCTAACCTATGGTGTTGAAGCTGTACTTCCTGCGGAGTTATTATTCCAACAACAAAGAGAGAAGCTTGGAGAAAAATCTTAGTGCGGGTAACATTTTAGTTAAATTAGATGAGTTAGAAGAAAAAGAGAGAGAGCATTACAACATATGGAGAATGATCGGCGAAGATTGGCCGAGAATATAACAAACGTGTCAAAACACGCGAGTTTCAACCGTGTGATATGGTGTTGCGAGAAACACCAATATATCAGCGAGAAAGTGGTGGCAAGTTGGCGAGAAAGTGGGATGGACCTTATATCATCAAGGAAATAGTTGGAACAGGGGCATATAGATTAATGGATCCAAGGCAAAGATGTGGGCCGAGATTGGGTAGACCATGGAATAGATTATATCTCAAGAAATATAAATTCCGAAATGTAAAATGAATGAAATGATATGAAATGTTCTGAAATGTTCTCAACAGAGATATTTCGAACTCAAGAAAGATTGTGCGAATATCTCGCAAATGAATTGACAAATATTAATCAAAATGAATGATTGAACGAATTGACAAAAATGAATGAGTGAGTGAATGGGACAAACCTTTATGGCGTACACCCTAGTTCGCGAATGATATTTCGTAAAGAGGCAAATGTAAGACCTAAAGTGCGTTATATAATGGGGTATCTCTTGACATGGCTCAAATGAAAAGGTTACACCGCTCCCGGAACCCGAGTCATGGAGATTTGGGGCCCATGAAATCCTATCCTGGGAGAGATACCTTGGATTTCCAACTATATATATAAGGTTATACCCTGGTTGGGCGCCCGAGGGTCTCTTCCAAGGAGTCGTTGTATGCTCAAGGCGCCGGGTACACGGTTGAGCCAAGAGTTCTGGAGCATTTGAAGTGTCTCGGCCATTCTTGGCAAGTCTTGGCATATGTTGCACTCTACCAAGAAAACTCCACTTAGGGCGCAGTCTCGTAACCATAAACCCTATAGGTATAAGGGATAAGAGGCTGCGAAAACAACTGGTTGTTGTTAAGACCGTATGGGAGGAGCTAGTATTGTATGGCCGATGTACGCCTCCTTGAAGGGGCAACCAGGGAGATGATAAGGGCGGCACCCTCCATTAGGGAGCTGATAAGTGTCACAAGACGGCAATGTCATGGGGATTTATATTCGCAAGAACATTTAGGACTGTCATATTGTCGCAAATGAAATATCCCGCAGAGGCAAAAATACTAAAGAAATGATATGACAAGATCAATGGGTCATTACATGAAAATGTAAGGACGTCCCGCAATCTTGTCGCAAGACGTCAATGTCATGGGATTTTATGTTCGCAAGAATATTTAGACCTATCATATTGATGCAAAATGAGGGGTGGCAAAATAAGACCTTTAACTAGGAAGGCAAAATAAGACCACACAAAAACAATGATAAGGCAAGATCAATGGGTCAATATATGAAAATGTAAAGACGTCCCTGCGATTTTGTCGCAACAATGAATTTCAACATAAATAAAGACAATGGAATAGCAATTATTAAATACCAAAAATAATACTTGTTGAAAGAAAGAAGAATAACGCAAACGAGTACATACATTAAAAAAGATGATTGAAGTACATAAAGGAGCAAAAGTACGAACAAAGATTACAAGAGAAAATCATTTCTCAAATAGTAGCTTTTTCACTAGAAGGAGATGTTGGTCTTTCTTCAGCGACTTTATCTATGTTTTGCTAGCTAATATATTTCCAATGAGATCCTTCTTCATTGGCAGTTTCATTCGCGCATCATCATTGACGTTTTATTAGGAGAGATGGTTTCTTCATTTCCGAAGTTCTTCGCCACTAATATAATCAAGATCGCCATCGGGAGAATCGGGAACTTCATCATCACTTACTTACAGAGGTTCAACGAGACACGGGATCAAGAGATTTAGATAGTCAAACATTATTCACAACAACTTCACTCTAAGATGAAATTGGCGAAGAAGTGCTTCTCACTGATTTTTACTCTCTATATCTTTACAATCACACATATAGTCGAATTTTCTTTCTTCCCCTATCGCGAGAACGGGCAAGAGAAGCGATGAGTATTCCATTCTCTTTGCGAATTCTTGAGTAATCAGATTTCAAAGCAAAGAATGGAGGAGTGAAGTTTTTCTCGGACTCAGAAACAAGAAATAAAAGAATTATATAAGCAAAAGATATGAAGGCTTGATAAAGAAAGAATAGATGAGGCAGATCAACTACTATGACTACCTTCCTTCTGCGAGGTAAGATGTTGGATTAGAGCTGAACAACTATTCTCCAAATGATCCATGGCATTGTCAAAATTATCTCCAATTAAACCTTTCGGACGTGATCGCAAACTTTTTTTTTAAATTGGAAATCGGTAAAGCATTTTCTTTTGTAAGGGAAGAGTTGGACTTTTCTAGTTTAGAACATTGATCCTTGAATTGATTTGCTTTTACACTTAAGGTTATTCTACCCTAAATCAGTTTATCCTTCTCGGCAGTAACTTCTTCAAGTTGATTTCTCAACGAACAAAGAGATTGTTCTTGCTCTTTACATAATTTTTGACAAACATCATATTGTTGCGAGTAAATCGCCACCTTGTTTAATAGAGTTCGCTTCTCTTGAGAAAGAGTTCCATTCTCATTTGATAAAGTTTCCAACTCCAAATTAGCTTTGGTCAAAGAATAAGAGAGGCGAGATAAGTCGTTACTTAATGAGTTTTGTTTCTGAGCTAAATCAGCATTTTATTTAGAAAGATTATTTATATGATCAACGAGAATATGTATGAAGATTATCTAATTGGTTATCTTTTGCTCCATCCAAGCATCTCTATCAACTCGAACTTCTTCAAACAATGAGATTCCAACTAATATATCTCCATTTTTCGTTTAGGTTTAAAGCTTGAAGGGCGAACAAGGACTTGAGTTTTAAAAAAAAAAAAAAAAAAAAAATGGACAGTACAGAGGCAAGAGTATACCTTTCAGCTCTTCATTCTTCTTGCGAAGGTTATCGCGATCCAGTGAAATAGTTTGAAGTTTTTGATTCTCAAGATGGAGAGTATTACATTTTACAGTAATTGTTTGGAGATCATTCTTCAAAGTGTTAATTTCTTGTTCCAAGGATGTTTGCGAAACTCTGTCATGACCAAGGTGTTTGCTCAAAATCTCGCAAATATCAGACTTGATAGGATCGACAGAAGTCTTCTTAGCGTCGTTCACAATATCTGATAGGACTTTGAAGGCCACATCTATTCCTTCTAAATTTTCCTTAGTAAGAGGGATTTGCTCAGAAAAGGAAGTAACAGTGATAGAAGAAGGAAGAGATGAATCATCTTTTGTTAAAGGAACATCAAGAGAAGAAGAAATCTCGGGAGGGTTAATGACTGGAGGAATGGTAGAGGCATTAACAATGGAAGAAGAAATAAGCTCATTCGCATTGGAACTGTTATGAGGGAGTTGATCTATGAGAAATTCAGGTATAGAAATGTTATCTTTGGAAGAAACAGTAGGGATCTTTTGCGAATACATCGTAGTAGGAGTTGTAAGTTTGAAGGTAGGAAAAGTGACAGAAGGTGCAACGGGTTTAGAATGGCGAGGCTTCTTGGGCGACTTATCAGCATTTTTGTCATCCTGCGAATTACAAGCTAAATAAGAAACAGAGGCAACAATATTGTTAGTAAAAAATAAATGTTTCTTAAATACCTTGTTACTCGCAGGCTTTCTTTTAGAAGCAGTGGGTTTCGATTGCGAGCTCATGGAGACATTAGGGTTCACAATGGTGAACTTGGTGGTAGACTTGTTCTTGCTAAAATAAAAATGGCAGAGGAGTTGTTAAAAGAAGAATAGTATCAAGATAAAACAACTTCAATAAGAGAGATCAATCACCAAATGATCAAATTTAGCAAAATTAACGAAACTTGATGCCATGGAAACAGTAGCAGGAAAACGATGAAGAAGATGATGAAGAAAAACACAGAAAAAAGTTGCAGACAATGAAGAAGACGAAGTAAAAGAAAAGAAATGCTTTCACAAGGAATCCTCCTTTAAATAGATGAGAAAAGAGTAACCGGATAACATTAAATGTGCCGGTAAAAAGGGAAATTTTAGATACGTGTAAACAGTCATTCCTGAATTTACGGAATCTTGTCGGCAGAAAATTGATGGAAAATCAACGATTGCGAGATCTTAAAATGTTGGTTCTCATGACATTCTCTCCTTCGCAGAGAAGACATGAGAAGAGGCAAGATGTAGGATCGGAATATCACAACATCAATACCTTGCGAGATCAATAAACGACAGCTTTGCGATGGTGTCGCAGATGAGTAATATAAATGACGCAATGAATGACGACAACCAAAACACGAGAAAGATATGAAGACCTAGCGAAGCTTAAGAGTGTCGCGAGATTGTATACTTGTACGCTTGCGATGTGTCGCAAGACATTTCCAAAATAAAGGACGGCTTAGTCATTATCCACTCGTATACTACCCTATATAAAGGGTTGAGTAAGTCTGTTGTGAGGGGGGTTTTCTTTTGAATTGTTAAGCAAGTTTTGAGGAGAGAGAAAGTTTTCGAGTGATTGAAATTCTTCAACTCATTTTTATTTCATATTGTAAAGACTCATTTATTCAATCAATAGAAATTATAATCATTGATCTTAAAATGGCTTAATTGTGTATATTCTAGTGAGGGGTGTAGTGTAGGATTTCCTGCAACTACAGACTACGCACACTAGTATACTACAAGTTAACTTCGTGACCGGAATGTAGTTGAGCCCTAACCAAGTCTTACACCGATTAAGGTACAGTCATGTTCTTTACGCCTCTTGAATCTCGTAAGACTCTGCGCACTTTGATTCCCTTAGCCGATCTCGCCACAACTAAGAGTTTATACGAACCAAAGTCGAAGACTTATAGTCAAATCTATCTCCCACAGATAAGTCTATTTTGGTTGTTGTTTCCGCATTAAGATAAAGATCAAGGTAAACATGAAACTCAACTAATAATCCGGTCTTATACTCCCGAAGAGCAGCCTAGGAATATTAGTTACCTCACAATAACCTAACTGATTATCAAAATAAGTTATTGCGGAATCACAGGAGTCTAAGACAAATAACTGTTGTGATTACTTTTTATATCTTGCATATCAGGGAAAAATCTCGAGAAAATCTTAGAGAAGATTAAACTCAACACAATAGAAAAATTAAGATCAAAATATGCAACTACAGAGAAAATACTTGGATCTGGCTTCACGAATCCCAAATGAAGTCTTTAAGTCGTTAACCCTAAAAATGGTTTTCAGAAGAATTGTAAACCTAGGTTAATGGAGAATCGACTCTAGTTTGCAACTAGGACACACGAAGTTTCGGGATTATGTTTCCCAGTACTAAGGTTCTCCTTTATATAGTCTTTCAAAATCAGGTTTGCTTACAATCAAAGCTAAAATAGCTTAGTAACAAAGCAATTGATATTGTCCGTTAGATGAACTCCTGATTTAAGATTCAAGCTAAGTTTTCTAAGAAAATAAGCAATCAATCTCCACCATTAGATGGTATTAGCTTGATACAAACAAATGAAATACACCTATATTTAGATATGAGTGAACCATACCTAAACGTGTATAACAAGTTGTCTCAATAACAGTTAACCGAAGTTAGCCATATGAATACTTCTAGCTTAGCCATATTCATCTAACACTTCTAGATAAAATAAGACAATCAATAAATCATGATATATAATAATCAAATGAATCTAAAAGTGATTTAAGAGAGTTGTTCAAATATTCACTATCTCATAGAAATATCCATGAACAATTTGAAACATATTCGGTTTGGTTTGTAGTTGTACAAAGTACTTATACAAAAACCAATTCATGAACATAATGCCACGGTTTTCAAAAAAAAAAATGGATACCTTAATTCATTAACATTCCAGGGACTTTAGTTCCCAAACCGAGTTTGCAAACGAACCTGAGTTCATGAGTATGAATTGTCATTCTTACCGATTTAGAACTTAACCACAATGTTAGCCAACTGAGTACGCGAATCACAATTTCGGACCTATCCTAGTCTTTCCGTTCGCAAACACTGTTTGCAAACTACATTTCCGGACCTATCATAAGTAAACCCGTTCGCAAACGCAGTTCGCAAACAAGAATTCCGGACCTAAACTAGTACTTCAGGTTCGCATACCATGTACGCATACTGTGCTGTATCCAGATATTGTTAGTAGTTCTAAAACTCTCATTCAATCATTGATACATCCTTAGAAGACGAAAATGGTAATCTTACTACTAACTTCAAGTAATTTTCAAATGATTAGTTGATCAATCTTAAACTTCCCAAGTTAGTCATCAAATGATTGTCGCACACAGATCATGTAAGATGTTCAATGTAATTTTCACATGATCATCTTGACTTAATATTTAGTTTCCAACAAATACATTGTCTACAACTAAACTCTTCAAAGCTAAAAAGTTTCCAACACGTATTTCGAAAAATATATAAATGATATAAACTCGGCTCGAAATTTCAAATGTGTATAACACAATGTCTATAAGCTATATGATTTAGTATCATTAGAAGATAAAATAGAATATACTTCTGAGTGATAGAGAATTTTTAGTCTCCACATACCTTTTGTTGATGAAGTTCCTCCAACCTCTTCGGTAAATCTTCTTCTTCAGTTGGTGAACGCCGTGAAATCTAATGCTCAACTACACACTTCTATCCTAATCCGATAAGTAGACTAGAAATCAAGTATATAGTTTTGATCAACTAATCTTGACAAACAAGCTTGAGATAACAACACTTGTGAGTTCGACCGAGCAGTGCTCTAACAGTTTCAAAACCGGAAATATACACATACCTGTACGCATACCATAAAAATTTTGTGAGTTCCTGAACATGTTTTGTATTAAAGGTACACATACCCGTAAATTTACTATGACAAGAATATTCACCAAAAGGTACAGTACACGTACCCGGTACACGTACTTACCTTGTCGCATATTTTCAGATGCATCAGAATTATTTCTATGAGATAATCAGCATTTGAATAACTCTCTAAGAACACATGTAGACATGATTGATCACATTTGTGACTCGAGAAAATTCTTAAAGTTTTATATGATAATGGTTAAGCTTATTGTTCAATTGGCTAGTTTCGGATAACCATTTACAAACCAAGCATTATACACGGTTCGGTTACGGTTCATCCTAACCAGGGTGTATATTATGTTATATTAATCTCAAGTCAAGTTTTTCATCTGACGATGATTATTGATTGCTTGATTCCAAAGCTACCTTATCTTAAATCCAAAGAAACCTTGATCTTGAAAGTATATAAAAGGAAAACCTCAAACAACTGGGATCTTTGAATTCCTGACACTATATTTGTGCGTCCTAGTTGTAAATTGTAGTAATCTTCTCCTTTAAACCCTTATAGGTTTTAACGACTAAAAAGACTTCAGCCAAGGATTCGTGAAGCCAGGTCCAAATATCGTTATCTTGATAGTTCGTGTATCCTGATCTTGTTTTGATTATTGAGTCTTGCTCCAACAAAACAAGATAGATAGAAATCACAAAGTTTCTTCGTCTCGGACTTTGTGATTCCACAAAGTTATACTTGTGAGGTGAATAATAATCTAGGATACTCTTCGAGAGTCATAAGATCGGATTTTGAGGTTTTCTAAACTTTTTCTATTGCAATCGATTTCCTACCTCACCTTAATCTTTGATCGGAACGGAAATCACATATAAGCTTATCTTTGGGAGGCGATTGGTTTAAAGTCTTCAATTAAGTTGAAGCAACTCTTAGGCTGTAAAGGACGTTAGCTAAGGGAATCAATTGCGCGGATTCCTGCTGGGATTCAAGAGGTGTAAGGAGCACAACTGTAAATGAATTGTTGTGACGGTTTAATTTAGTCTCAACTACATTCCGCCTCGAAGTTCCGATAGTAGGCTAGAGTCCAGAAGCGGTTTAATACAATTTGGTGTTCAAGTTTGGACTAGTACCCGAGGTTTTTCCTTCATTTGCAGTTTCCTCGTTAACAAAATTTATGGTATCTGTCCTATTTCTTTTCCGCATTATATTATTTATCTTTATAATCGAAATATCACAGGTGGTACATTGAAATCAGTTCAAGTAGATAATTTCATCGCTTGTTGAATATGACTTGATTGATTCTTGGATGTTGATCTCTGGAGTTGTCTAAGTACTCTCACGTATAATCAGGTTCACGGACTTGTCTCTGTAACATTCTAATTTTGAGAGATAGAGTTATAAATTCTGAATGTTATTCCTTGATTTAGATTCATTAAGTTGAACTCTCGGAATTGTATTTAAGTTTAGTCGATACAAGTTGTCTAAGAAAAATTTGGTGGTGTATTTTGGTATTCCCACGTTTTCACTTTGAATTGGAAGATCGGCCACCAAATTAACTAAACACTCAACAATATTTGCTATATTGATTAATTCATTTCGACCCAAGAACATACTCGAAGTCTAATATAATGAACTATGAATTTACGTGATTCGTTACACCCGATAACTTTTTACAACATGCTTTCGCTAAATTCCATTCATAATTCCCGATTTATAATTGTCTTATATACCAACCGGTAGAAGACAAATGACAAGCACATAAAATGCGATATTTTTACACCCTAGCTAGGACTCATTTGTTCTCTAATGCATTTATTTTAGTGAAAAATACTATAACCCCCTTACTTTATGGGTTCAATATAGAGAAGCCCCACAAAATAGATCCTTCACTATCAACTCCATACTTTTAGTTTTTGATATTTCTAGGCCCGAACTTTTATTTTTGGGGCCGTGTTTTGAAATTTTCCGACATCGACGCCATCAATTTTTTTAATAAATCTGAAAATACCAAAAATAACCTCCACTATTTATAGTAGATTTATACAGGAATAGAAACAGAAAATCACATTTTTTTTTACTCTCTCATCTCTCTGCTCTCCGGCAATTTTCTCTTCATGAGCTCAAATCGTCTATTAAATTTTTCTTCACAAAATCGCTGCATTGAAGCACAACAAATAGGTACGTTGATTTTTGATTCGATGTATTGAAGACGAGAGGAAGAACGACACGTTATTTCTCAGAAAATCGTTGAATTGATTCAGTTGTTTTCAGATCTGATGAGAGGAAGACGCTGCATTGAACAACAACAGATAGGTTTGTATCAATTTTTATTTTCTGTTTGTATAAAATAGGTTTGATTAACTAGTTTTTCCGATCTATTTTTTTATTTCGATATTCTACCGATTATCGTTTTTTTTTTTTTTTTTTTTTTTTTTGAGTTTGAGAAAAGGAAGAAGACAGGTTGGAATAGAGAAATCAACATTGTAGGTGTGTTTTCGATCTAGTCTTGAATTCTATTGATTTCGATTTTTATGATTTGGATCTTTCTTATTTTGTTTTTTTATTTTTTGATTTGGTTGATACCGAGAACAAGAAGAGAAATAACATTGTTTCGAAGAAGGAAAACAACAAATCTATGTACGAATTTTATTTGGTTTGATTTTAAAACTTTTTTCAATTTTTTTTCGATTATTTGTTGTTCTTGCATATCCGATCCGAGAATTTGTTGTGAATGTGTTGTTGATACTGAGGAGGATGAAGAAATAATTTTTTCAGAAGAACAACTTCAAATTGATGTAGACATGCTGTTTTTTGTTACAGTATGTGTAACTTGAGGTTACACATATATATCCTATTGTACTTTTAACATGGAATTTGTATTTTTCTGATGTTTTTTTTTTTTTTTTTTTTGTGAATTTGTTGTGAGTTTTGAAATTTGATACTGAGAAGAGGATGAAGAAACAATGTTGTTTCAGAAGAACAACTTCAAATTGATGATGTAGACATGTTGTTTTTTGTTATACAGTATGTGTAACTTGAGGTTACACATATATATCATGTTGTATTTTTAGCATGAAATTTATATTTTTCTGTTGTTTTTTGTTTTTTGTGAATTTGTTGTGAGTTTTTTGCTTGATACTGAGAAGAGATGAAGAAACAATGTTGTTTCAGAAGAACAACTTCAAATTGATGATTTAGACATGTTGATTTTTGTTATACAGTATGTGTAACTTGAGGTTACACATATATATCTTGTTGTATTTTTAGCATGGAATTTGTATTTTTCTGTTGTTTTTTGTTTTTGTGAATTTGTTGTGAGTTTTTTGTTTGATACTGAGAAGAGGGTGAAGAAACAATGTTGTTTCAGAAAAAAAAACTTCAAATTGATGATGTAGACATGCTGTTTTTTTGTTACAGTATATGTAACTTGAGGTTACACATATGTATTTTGTTGTATTTTTAGCACGTGTAACTTTAAGTTACACATATATATCCTGTTGCATGTGTATTTGTAAACAATTGTAGCATTTGTATCTGTAAGACACATTGTATCTATTTCTTTCTGCATATGCTATATTTCTCCCGTTGAGTATCTTGATGGATCATTTTATGTTTAGCTTGCTACATAAGATATATTTTTTCACGAGGGGCAACGCCCCGAATGAATTGAGTTCGTTTGATTTTGATATTTTTATTGATGTTTGTATTTTTCAGGTTGTCATGGCTGCTGTGAGTTGCATGGAACATGGGACATGGAAACTTCCAATATTGGTTTGTTTTGGTTTGGAACATGGAAACTTCCAATAATCTACCCGGGTTTAAAGATGCAGCTGATCTTCGTTTTTGTTATACAGGCATCACAAGTCTTTTTGGCTCATTTTTTTTTGGATTAATTTGTTATTGCTTTAATAGCAAGAACGAGTAATTGGATTTGCGACCCAAATTCAAATTCTTGTTCATACAAGTTGTACTTGAGAATATTCTGATTGTTATTGTTGTGAAAGACTTAAAAATGAGAGTTGTAATGAATAAGAAAAAACAGACTCAAAATGGAACAAGCTATATTTATGTGTAACTGCGAGATACACATGCTAAGTGGATGTGTAGACGTAAGTTACACATGCTTACTGGGTGTGTATAGGAAAGTTACACAAGCTAATTGGATGTGTAGATGAAAGTTACACATACTAATTGGAAAAAATAAACTCAAGTGATGGAAAAACCTTGAATAAAATACACAAGCTATATGGATGTGAAGATGAAGGTCACACTTGCTGATTTGGATGTGTAGTTGTAAGTTACGCATGCTAATTAAACAGACTTAGACTTGGAAAATTCTGAATCAAGTACATAAGCTATATGGATGTGTAAATGCAAGTTACACATGCTAATTGAATGTAAACGAAACTCTTATATTCTTGACTAAGTCAAAAGATGATCATGTGAAAATTCGAGTAACATCTTACATGGTTTGTGTGATACAATCATTTGGTGTAGACTTGGAATGTTTCGTTATGATTATTTCAATAACTTAGAAATTGCTTTGATGCTAATAGTGTCCGAAAACGGCTATTGTCATCCTCTAAGAAAGTTTCAATGATTGAAATAAGAGTTTAGAACACTTAACCATTATTGGATTGTGACATGTTGTGTACTCTTACACATATGTTGTCCATGTCCGGAACCATAGTATGTGTACCCGTATGCATACTGTTGGTTTGAGAAGTCCGGAACCCGAGTATGCGCACCCGTATGCGTCATCGGCGTAAGGTTCATGTCCGAGATTTTCAGCTGGGATTGGTGGTATGCGTATATGTTCGCCTACTGGCAAAACCCAACTTCAGTCCAGGTATTTCAAGTATGCATACCCGTTCCCGTACTTGAAGGTTTAAAGTTCTAAAACCGGTTTAGTTCATGAACTAATACATTTATATATTAAGGAATGCATTCTATGCAAACCGTGGCTATAATGTTCATGAATTGATTCGAGTGAATCAAACCGATTTTGATTCAATTGTGTTCTTATATACTTCTATGAGAATATAGCAATTGAACAACTCTTTAACTAGCTTCATTTGAGTCATTTGAACTAGTTATGGTTAAGATGAATAAGGTTGATATGAGAGTATTCATATGGCTAACCTTGGTTAACTATTATTGAGCCAACATGGTGCACATGTTTAGGTACGGCTACATAAACCTAAATGAAGGTACATTTTATTTGTGTGTAACAAGCTAGGTCGATCTAACGATTGCAAGACATTAGCTTGAATCTAACTGGTTTTTATCTAACGGTGAATATTGAATGCTTTGTTACCAAGGTAACTTAGATTGCAAACCCCGATTTGAAAACTATATAAAGGAGAACTCTAGCAATCGGGAAACCTAATCCCCACACCTCATGTGTGATACTAGTTGATTAAGTTAGAGACAATTCTCCTTTAACCTTAGGTTTTTCACGAAACCCTATAGGTTAACGAATTAAAGACTTCATTGGGATTGTGAAGCCAGACCCAACTATTTTCTCTATAGTTGTGTGATCTGATCTTGCATCTTCTATCGTGTTTGAGTACGATCTTCTTTAAGATTGGCTCAAGATTTATTCTTCGATAGGAAATATAAAAAGTAATCACAAACATCTTCGTCTCATCGTTTGCAATTCCACAATATCTTGTTTCGCTACCATACGATTAAGATTATTGTGAGGTGTTTGATATTTCTAGGCTTAACTTCTGGAATATAAGTCCGGTATATAAATTGTTTCCTGTTCACCTTGATTTATCAAAAGACGGAACAAAACTCATAGGTATTTCTGTGGAACACAAATTTATCTATTCCTATAGACTTTCTGTATGATACAAATTGGTTTATCAAGTCTTCGACTTTGGGTCGTAGCAACTCTTGGTTGTGGGTGAGATCGGCTAAGGTAATCAAGTACGTAGTATCCTGCTGGGATCAGAGACGTAAGGAGCGCAGTTGTACCTTGAATCAGTGTGAGTTTGATTAGGGTTCAACTACAGTCTAGTCTGAAGTTCATTGGTAGTATGCTAGTGTTTGTAGCAGCTTAATACATTGTGGTTTTCAAACTGTACTAGGTCTCGGGGTTTTTCTGCATTTGCGGTTTCCTCGTTAACAAAAATTCTGGTGTCTGTGTTATTTCTTTTCCACATTATATTTGGTTATATAATTGAAATATCACAGGTTGTGCGTTGAATCGATCAATTGGTAAATCCAACTTTTGGTTGTTGATTGAAATTGATTGATCCCTGAACATTAGTCTTTGGTACTGTTCAAGTTATTTCTCTTATATTCAATCAGGCTCTCAAATTCCTATTTGATGATTGTAGATTGAATTAAGAGATAGAGATATAAAACTCTTTGATATACTTTTCTCTAGATTGAGTCTAACTGTCTAGGTGATTCTCTTGAAATTATATTGGAGTTTGTCTATTGATTAAACAATTGTTGGGTGTGGTTTTTTTACCCCCGATTTTTCATTTTGTGTTGAGAATTTCGGATTTGGTATTACAATAGCCAATACAACGAATATCCTACTGATTTTCAAAATGGACATTACTTTGACCATATTGTGAATAGTGGTTGGGAACATCAACTTTTTCAAGGTTATGGCTCATACCATGGTGATCCTAATTATTATACACACATTCACCGGTCATACGAGCAAGAAAATAAGGAATATTATAGTGTTAGTTCCTCGTCTTTGGACAATAAATCAAACTGTTGAAAACTAGTCCTTATTATGATCCTTTTGTTCCTATTCTTCCTCTAGATAAGTCTCTCATGCAGTTAACCGAGAATACAAATAGGTTTGTGTTAGAAATGAATAAACAAACTGCAGCCATGAGTGAGACTTCTTTGCAAGATACTATAAGGAATTCATGTGAGTCCACTCAAAAGATTTTGTTAGAGGCACAGAAAAGAACTGCTCAAACTAATCTTAATTTCCAATATAGTGTTTCCAATAGTATCATTGAAAATGAGGATAGTTATTTGCATAATCAAGATGACGAGGTTAGAATTGACAACACTAGTTTAGATGAGGATCGACCATTTTCATGTTATTACGATGATTATGACGAGGATAGTATCGATGGAGAATCGAAATTTTCGATGATTATGAGGAGGATAGTGTTGATGAAGAATCTCGAAATATGTAGGCATAGTAATCGGGATATTGTTACTTTAAATATTGACCTTCAAGAAAATAATGTTATTTATGGTTCGGATCCTAATAATTTTAACATTTATTCACCTATTTAAAAGGACGAGGATTTGACTAGAGATATTGTTTTATACGATGTAGAATTTCCTTTTTCGAAGCTGCTAATGGTGTAGAGCAACAAGTTTATTCTGAGAATATTGTTTTAGAGTCTAGAAATTTAGAAACATTAGTCTTAAACAAAGAAGATAGACTCATATAGAGAGTTCAAATATGAGTGAGGATGCACCTCCCGATTATAACTTAAAAGAATCTGACCATTTTAAAATATGTTTCTCTAAGTGATTTGGTTGGGGACACGTATCGAGTTATTACCACCGTTGGGATGAAGTAGAATGATTGAGTTACTTTATGAAAAAAAAAATGAAAAAAAAAGTTATTATTTTTTTTTAAAAAGAAGAAAAATAGACCAGACATCGCATCAACCCGAATAAATTGTTCAATAAAATCGAATACCGGTTCCCTTGTATATGCCATCCGAGGTTGATCTAGAATTAGGATTGTCGACCACTTTGGTTCCCTTTGTATATGCCAGTTGTGTTGATATTAGTCAGACCACTATCTTAGTCCATTAGGATAGGTTCATCTTGGCAAAGGGCCTTCTAAATATATGGAAAACACCGTTCACCTTAGTCAACATCAAAACCATCTACGTTTTTTTCTATATCCATATTCTTAACTGCTCATGTGATTTGTTGATTCCGGATATTGATGTCCAAAGTGCAACTATCTGAGTAGAGCTCTGTCACTTATATATGAATGTTAGTATGTGAGTTCAAACTCGTGTACAAAAATTGGAATTTCGCATCAGGGTACTTCCTCCTGTAGTCAATGACAGTATGATAACCAAGGATATTCCTTAGTGCTATTCCAAGGTTGTGCGTAGATAGCTAGGGTCTGGAATAAAGGTTTTGCGGATATATCTCTAGTAAACCCTCCCGAGACTATAACTCGGCCACTAGGGCCACCTAGGGGTTAAAAGGCTTGTTTCACACGCTAATTCCAATCTAGATGCATGCGACAATGAGTTAGGATTTTATTTTAGATTTGCTCGAGGACTAGCAAATAATAAGTTTGGGGGTATTTGATAAATGCATTTATGTGTCTAGTTTGGTCTCAATTTTCTGTAATGTTAGAACTCGATTTTGTGCTTATTTTGCTATTTTATGTTTTTGTATGTGTTTTTGCGGCAAAATTGACTCGAAAAGTGGTATTTGCACCCACGAGAGGAATTGCTAAAGGCACCGAAGAAGTGTTAAACGTACCCAGAAAAAGTAAAGAAACCCCCACTTTGGATAAGGGGCACCTCAGTTGATAAGGGGCACCCAAGTTACTATAGGCACCACAACACTTCGTTAAGGGGCTTCTTCTTTTGAATTTTCGTAAACTTGGGAAAACTCAAACAAGATCAAACACTTTTTGATTCGAGTTTTGGTTACTTTGGAGGAGATTCAATCGCGGGTTTTGCTTGGGTTGGTCCTGTTAGGACTAAACAGGGGGTTAGTAGGTCTAACGAGAATCGATTAAATAGGTCATTCATCGAGTTTGGCTTCAATAAAGGAAGATTTAGTTACAAGATTTTCTGGTGGAATTAGGGAGAGAAAAACATGCTTAGTAATGGGCTTTGTTTCGAAGAAAAATGAAGCTTTTACAAGTCAGGGCAAGAAAAAATACTCGGATGTTCTGTTTTCGGAAAGTATAGGGGACATAATTATTATCGGGATTTTTGGTTTGTTTGGAGGTTACGCAAATAAGAGAAGATAAATCTGGAAAGTTTGAAAAGGCAGAGGCCACATATGAGAAAAAGAAGAAGTATCACGTAAAACAGGGGAGATTCAGAATCCATAAGGAAACTCTAAACGCGTAGAAGAGGTAAAGAAGAAAAGAAAAGCCGAGGCTTTAGGGTGAAGAAAAAGGGAAGATTTCTCGGGATTCTTGGCAAATGTTGGATATATATAGAGTCATAAGATCTTAACAGCGGGTTATCGAGTAGTTGGAGGTTGATTGAGACCTTGGGGTTAGTTGTGGAGAAGACCAGGGAGCTATCGTAAGTCTCCTGCTGCTGAGGAAGAAGACGAACACGAAGAACTTTGTGCTGCTAAGGATAGTCAAAGAAAATGCTATAATATCACGACATAGAAGATAGTCGCTAATCGTAGTCTTATTTTAATTGTTATATTTGTAATGCCCAAACTAAAAACACTATAAACATTGCAGTTGAGCTGCTTCCATTCTTTTCCCATATTTCTTCAATAAAAACATCGTTTAAGCCATGAATAAATATTTTCATTGTGTTTTTGACATTTTAAGAGCTAAATCCCTACAGTGGGACAATGGAGGAAGCCATTCTTTACGCATGTGGTAATTTTATTCATTTCTTTTATGACTTTTGCATTATTATTAATCGTGTTATGATTTTTCTTAATTAATTGTGATTTCTTTTGATGATGTATGCTTGGTCTAAGGACTTTTGATGCGTTATGTTTGTGATTTACAGTCAATCTTTTATAAAATCTAACTTGGCAAAAAATAAGAGTCAATATTTATTATTGTATGAGCTATAATTGTATGGAATTGATAGTTGAAGCACGTGAATGGGAATTTGTGGAATCCTGAGTCTCAGTACCTCATAATTTGTTACCATATTTTGTATATATTTGTTAGATTAAGTCTAAGATCGAGTGTTTACAAGTCTGAGCAAAGAACTTTTATTTTACCACTTAAAATACTACATCACCTCCACATTGGTAACCATATCATATCAGCTGTTATGTAGCTGGTCAAGTAGCAAAATTGAGTAACTCATTAATTAATGGGAAAAGATAACTATAAAGTAAAAGTAGAAAACACTACCGTGTCTATTTTTTCGATTGGAAGAGAAGATTTTATTCATGCACAAAGAATTTACATGCAGTATATAACCAAAAATGGGGGTGGGGGGAGGGGGAGGGGGGCTAACAAAAATAGGAAAATAAAAATCCAAAATGTAAGAAGAATTAGAATTTTACTCTTTTAGTTGGCAACCGAGCTACAAGCTGGGCACTAACCCCTTTTTGAATAGCAACACCCAATCTATGAAATATAAAACTACCCAGACCGCTACCAGCATCATTACTAACTAAACTACCAAAGATCATTACCACCAATTCTTCAAATGCTTGAAAAACATATAGTATCCTCACTCGGCTCCCCTAAAGTAGTGAAAGCTAAAACACCTGAACCATAACCATGTGAGACACATTCGTCCAAGTATTTAGTACGTTTACGCGAAATTGCCTTCGAAATGGCCTCGCCCGGAATAAAAGCACGAACTCCTCGCTAGTGAAAGGAAAGACGCCCGTGACGTCCATACACACGTCCCGGCAATTTTCCGATTGAGAACAAAGAATATCCGCTGGGTACATCCTTGTTATTATCGGATAAAAACCTAGAGCAACTTCTTTACGCCGCGTGTACACCGGCCTTGTAACAAATATCAGCAATTACATCACGAACCAAATCATGTCGAAACCTAAGTCCAACATCTAAGTTGTTGATGCTCATATTCAATTTGGCTTCATGAAAATTGCACCATAGCAAACTTAATAATAATTAAATAATACTCCCTCCATTCTTAAATAATAGGTTTGGTTTCTATAAATAAATGTTTCAAACAAAATAGGCGGTTTCCTAATTGGGAAAGTCAAATGTTACTTTATTTTTGTGGGACCACTTTTCTCTTAACTTCTTTTGATGACAAGTGTCATGGGACCATTTCACTTTATTTCTTTTGCTGACAAGTGTCATGGGGACCATTTCACTTCACTTCTTTTATTGACAAGTATCATGAGGACCACTTTCAATGATTAGTTCTCTTAATTTCCTTAATTTTCTCTAAAAACAAAACCAGCCTATTAAACAAGAACGGAGGGAGTAATAAATAAATAAATAACGCAAAACTCCATATCTTTTAGTATAAAATAACTATAAATCACGAAAAAGCTAAAGGCCGAACAAAATTCATAGTCCAATTATGGACTAATGAAATCGGACTATTCAAATCAATTTTATAGGTCCCATTCAAATCTTAAAACCCCACCCCTGTGGATCTCAACGGTCTACGGAATTGGTCACAATTAGGGGGTGGGACTTGGGTTGGGTCAACCCACCCAACCCATGCCCAACCCGAACGTTGGGCGGACATGGGCAATGTATTTTAAAAGTTTGGGCAAGCTCGGGTATAATTTTAATAAACCCGAGTTAAACTTGGGCAAGCATGGGCACAAATATTTCTAACCCGAGCAACCCACCCAACCCGAGGAACTATAATATAATTATATAAACTATTTTTATAATTGGTAGTATTATCTATTAAAAGAAATTTTAGCCATTATCTTCAAACCTAATAATGACAATATAAATCATATCTATCTCATTATTAATTCAATAT
This sequence comes from Papaver armeniacum, assembly GCA_023531295.1. Taxonomy (NCBI): domain Eukaryota; kingdom Viridiplantae; phylum Streptophyta; class Magnoliopsida; order Ranunculales; family Papaveraceae; genus Papaver; species Papaver armeniacum. The sequence goes on along the minus strand of JAJJWW010018480.1, from coordinate 230,252 downwards.
GAAAAAATTTATATTATTGTCAATAATCATAAGTTATTTGGAAATTTAAGCTAAATACAATAATTAAATCTTATAATTACTAAAATTTGTTATTATCACATTAATAAAAAATAAATTTAAGACTTAAATTAAGGTCATTAGGGTTTCTATGTGTGTATATATATATGAGTCTACTAACTAACCCCATTCTATGTCCACAATTTTTACGTTGTAAAGTATTAGCATGGGTCAACCCGAGGAACCCGGGGAACCCGAGGAATATAACTTGGGCGGGACTTGGACAGCACCTCCACGGGTTCCACGGGTTTCATGGGCAATCTGGGCAAAAAATTTACCTCGGCTGCGCCTCGGCCAAGCCTTCCAACCTTACCAACCAACCCAAGTCCCACCCCTAGTCACAATTGATCCACGTTTATGGTCCGCCCCTAGACAAGTCGCTATAAATCATGTAATGCGTCCAGATCTATGCACCGTATCCAAAATTTTGCAGGATGAAGCAGCAAAGGATGTCTATCCCACAACTGTCTTTTGCCTTCGTATCTTGGAACGTACTCCTAGATCTTTCAATGAAAGAAGACTACTCTTGTATGGAATACCTTGACAAATGAATAGCGTCCTGCCCTCATTCATGTCCATAATCTTTTTAAAAATTCCAGTTTCCTGATCATAACTACAGAGATTCCAATCATTCACCCAAAAGAGAACTTCATTTTTCTCTGTTATAGCAAATGGTTGATAGAAATCAAACTTGCTGCCTATGTATTGCCACTCAATAGAAAACTTTTTACTCCAACTCCAAGATCCATGATCCTTTTCTCTTGGCTCGTAATGATCCCTATTCTCATCATGTCTAAATGACCATATGTCTACATGTTCACCATTTTGTTGATGAACAACATACAAGTTTCCTCCCACCACTTGGACTTGATAAGAGGAATTCTTAAATTTTTCGAAACAAGGTGGTGGTGGGAGCACCCCAAACTCTTCAGTTGCTAAATCGAACGCCACAATCTTCCTATTTATGTCGTCCATAAAATGCAGTGCTCCGTTTGCTTGGACACCCGGTAACCATAATGTGTTGGTGATTTCTCCGACGTCTCTCCACCCGCTATTATTATTATTATTATTATTATTATTCCCAAGAGTATACACCTGAACCCATCCAGCGGCACTTCTTTTAGCAGGGTAGCAAATTCTGACGACCTTGTACTCGTTTGTTGAAGAAAGGTAACCAAATCCACCGACGATATGACTACAACTTGTACGGTTAAATCTTGGGAGATAAACGTATTCTCCAGATGCAGGGTTGCATATGTAAATAGGATCGCTCAAACCATTACTGGGAACAGATAAACAAACCAGACCGTTGCAAGAACCAATGGCCACTGTGTTGCTTTCTTCAGTCGTATCAATTGGTGGATGGTCGATCTCAGTAGCGTGTGTTTCGAAAGAGTAACCAAGTTCATGACGGTGTAGATTATCAATGCTCATCAAATCGTAGTAATCTGCATAATATAGTTTAGCATATGTTTGCCCGCGTGATGCGACTGAGAAAAGGCACCCCCGGTTTTATGAGAGAGAATCCTTTCCCATGATCTGCATACTAGTTTGCACCTCGATACAAACTCTATCGGAACGTGTGAAAGGAGTTTTGATATTATATCCTCGCTAAGCTTTTCCATGGCGATCTATATATTAATAATTAATCAACTTCCACACCTAGTCTCTTTAAGAACCAGGGATTACCTCGGTTGGTCACGGGTGGAACTCTCAAGTTATAGATTAGGGTTGGACTTCCACGCTAGCGTATAACAAAATAAAATAAAATATCAGAACAGGAGACATTGTGTATATATAGGAATTCATTCCTAAATCTAGTCTTGTCTTTCATAGTGTGTTTGGATGACTTCTAAGCTTCTTTTAGCTTCTGAAGAAAAGGCAATAAATCGGTTGGGTATAGAATTTTAAAACGACTTTTCGAAACAAAAAGAGTTAACCTTTTATGAAGCAAAATAGTTTTGCTTCTGACTTCTACTTTAAAAAAAAAAAAAAAACATTTCTATTTCTGGTATCCAAACGCACTATCAGGGTTTAGTATAAGTTATTTTGGAAATATTCCAACTCCAACTCCAACTATAGAAAATCTTCCGAATTCCTTTCCCCTTGGAATTCTAATTCGAAGAAGGAAACGGAGAAATTTATGCTGAAGTCAGGCCAAAAACCCATATAAAAAAATTAGCCATATCAAGAGCCAAAACCACTCGTTAGCCTTCAGAGGTTCGAGTCTAACAATTCAGTGAGGCCGTAAGGTTACGCAACTCCTATGCAGGAGGATTATACAATTGTTCATATTTATTCGCGTCACTCAAAACTACAACGGTTTCCTTTGCCTGGTGGAGTTGGTTATTACGTCACTCTAACAAACCGAAGGGTCTCCGGTTTTAAACCTGGGCGAAGCCATCCATTTCATCTTCTTCTTTTTTCCTATAATTTTTCTGCCAATAATCAACTACAACTTTTTATCCGACCTTGGATCTATCTGGGTGTGACTGTCATTCATTCAAACTCGAATTCTACAACAAAACACTGAGGCTTTACAATTTGGTCTTTTAACACCTTTTTAGACACCCCTTAGCACACTACTTTGGATGGGAACAAAATGGGTATACCCCAATTAATCTGGGTATACCCCAATCAAGCCAGGTAAATATGCTGATTCACTGATTCTATAACTAGTATTACAGCGCTGACTGTCTAAATGGAACTCAGGTTACAGCGACTTGTAAGATCGATTGAGATGATACAAGTGTAAGAAACAAGGGGTTATATTACGAAGTCTACAAACAAAAAAATCACATAGCCCAGAACGGTTTAGGAGCGGCAGCTGACGTTGACTTAGAACTAATCTTTGAGATTTCTTGTTCACCCCTATTATCATCTCTAAGGTCCTCATCCTCGTCATCTTCATCCCCGTACTCCATGAGTTGGGTCAAAGTATCTGCAAAGAAATAAAAATAAAAAAACACAGTCAAAAGACTTGGACAACAAATTAGGAAGCAAGACCATACTGTTCTAAGAAAAAGCATATCTGAGACTAACAACAAATATAAAAGTAAATAAGAGGCATGTACGAGTACATGGTTTTGATCAGGCCAATTTTAGACCATGAGAGTAAAATACCAGAACAGGCAATTATGATGTAGTGCAAACGTAATCAATTACAGTGCCATCAGATAATGATTATAAAAATAAAAGTTCAAGAAATGCAAGGCCTTTTGTTCCATACCAGGGACAGGTGGACCAGATGTTGGTTTAATCTTTGTTGTATGTTTATCCCCGGTTGTTTGGGACGGCGGTTTAGGTACTGCGAATTTCGGCGGTGGAGGTGGGGGCATGGCCATTGAGGAAGAGGGTGGTAGCATCCCATTTGATGATGACTGCACCAACTTCTTTGGGGGCGGCATATTTGAAACATTTCTAAATGAATCTGACACTGCACCTGGCTCAACAAATTCTGATCCCTGTGGTGAGTTCTGAAAAAATGAAAAATTGAACATCCAAAATGCTTAGTGATGCCAGGGAGGAACCAATGATATGACACAAAGAGGGAGTAATAATGGGATCTATATACGCTTATGACAAATATCTCAGCAAGCCCCAGATTACCATCCTTGCCATACACAACTACAGGTCATATTGAGTTCCAAGCAAGCCTATAAAATCAAAGTTTTAATTCTAAAACAGCATTCAAGAAGGTAGCCACAAAGACTCAAGTACAAGAACCCGATCATGCTGTTCAAAACAACCGATGCAATGAGGGAAAAAGCACCAAAAAATGGGAGTGGTTTTAAGTAGAAAAGTCATGACGTTGAACATTTATTTATTTAGTATCCACAGTTGCAATGGTATGATGAGAAGTGCATAACATGTGGAAATTGACCATGCTGTAAGTGCAGTGAACAGAAAAATAGGGAGAGAGGGAAAAAAAAGGCTGGTAAAAACATCCACTAAGGATCCTGTCACACATGAGAACCAAAGATCCAGTATACAGGCATTGTGTTGGCCTGTCAGTTTCATATTAGGTCAGAGAAAATACCTGGAATAAATTCAGCAAGTGTTGTTAAATCTTGTATATAAACTATAACGAAGTTAAGACACACATATTACTAATATCGAAAACAGCCCTTATTAATTCACGCTCAATAAAAACCATTGAAGCCTGGTATCACATAGCTTATTGAGGTGGTTAACGGTCTAGAACTTTTCAGGATCCTGTGAGGACTTGCGCTCTAAGATTCTAGTGTGATAGTGCTATTGACAGGAAATCAAGAACGCTATGTCTATGACTCTCCATAGACTAACAATCAAGTTTGAATGGAATAGCAGACCTTGCTTTAAATTGGGGACTTCACTTGCGGATTCAATCCTTACAAAAAATGCAATATAGCAGCACAGGGACTTGTATTAGCTGTAACCTAGAAACTGCATTAAATACCTGGTGGGGTTTGGCAGGGCACTTGGCAACAACTGGTAGCTCCTGAAACTTGCGCCTCTGTGCACGTCGTTTTTCTGAATCACTAACAGGGTTCGAAGATGGCTTTGACAAAGAATTTCCTACTGATGCTGATGTAGTTACACTGGTAACTGGATATGGTGACTGTCGAAGGGCTAAGGCAACTTGTTGTAACGGTGTGGCTTGTGGATATATGCCACCATATCCACTGTAGCTTGTCCCACTAGACACTGAAGGCTGAGGATAGGAAGCTGTAGTTGTGGACGGTGGCCTATAACCAAATGATCCCACGTTTTGTGAAACACTTCCTTGCAGATGGACACAAGGCATCCCAGGGAGTGTGGCAGAGGAAACTTGTGGAGCTACTGGTGTAGAATAAACACTCGAAGACGTTCTTGCACCAATTACACCACCATTTTCATTTTGCTCATTCCCAGAGCTTTGAACTCCAGCCAACAACTGTTGAGGTGGTGGAACAGCATTGTAAGCCTTAGATGATGAAACCCTACTAGAAAGAAGGTGAAAATATCATATGCAAACCCAGATACTATTGAAAAAATAAATCCATAAAACTACAAACTGTCAGTACAGTTTGTTTCATCAGAACTTCAAGTTCAAAATATAACCTTCTTCCATTCTAAACTCTAAGAACTTCTGCTGCACAGATACCACAGGTATGCAAATGGAATAACAGAAGTTTGAGAGGTATATGAAGAGATCAAATGGAATAACAGCAAAAGGGAATGCAATCTTATAAATTGGTTTGAAGGCATCAACAGCCCAAACTAAAATGCGAACCTGTTGAGCAGTACAAGCACCTCTAGTGTACCAGTAATAAATATTCGACCATGATGAATGACGCACAAATACCCGAAATTAATGAGTTTAAAGCTAATTACCTAGAGGCACCACACTCGACACTAATAGTGTCCAAGAGATTTTCAGCCAGGAACTTTGCAGCTTCAAGACTTTTTGGATTAATACTTGACAAATATAAGTGCAGTGGTTGTTGTGATTCTGCAAAGTAGAATAAATTGTCATAAATAAACAGATGACACAGCCAATCAAATGCAGCATAAATCAAGAGTCATGGCTTACACACACCACACCAAGAAAAATTTAATAAAATAGAATAAGATAAAATAGAACCTTGACTTTGAGGATTCTCCAGGTTTCCTGAACCACGTCCTCTAAGTAAGACATTTGCTCCTGTTTCATTCATAATGTGATTTATATACTGGTCCTGCATGAACAAATCCCAACCACCAGCAGCACAAAAAAAAAAATTCTCCCAATTGTATGGAGATGTCAGAGAAAGCTTAGAAACATTAGAATCTCTTATCCACATACCAAAAAAAAAAAAAAGACTCTTAATTCACCAAGTAGGTTAAAACTATAAAGGAGGAGGGCACTGGACAGAGACATCGAATGATGACGAGAAGATCGACAGGATTACAAAATGACTAGTGAGCAGGCATATCAAAAAAATTCATTTATGTCATTTAGACTGTGTTAAGCAAGTCAAGAAAATGTGGGCTCCAAAAGGAGAACTCACATTTGGCCCTCGGATACGAGCTGCAATGTTTAATGATGGATCAGTATCGAAGCCCAAAAAGACGCATGTTTCCAGTTGTTGGGTGACCTGTGTCAATATATATCAGCCAACGACTTATTGTATATGCTATACCGTGCAAGAGCTTGCTGAAGTATGTTGTTCTCTATGTAAATTACCTGTCCTTCCGAGTTGACAATAGAACGAAATGGAGTAGAAGCTGCAAGAGAACCTACGCCGGGTTTGAGCATTTCTTCAATCATTGACGCTGCACTATCAACTGCTACAATCCTTTCTGCTGTCTCTTTTAACTGAAAAGGCACCCCGTTCAACAAAACCGACATCAAGCAGTGTCCCAAAGACAATAAGAATTGCACAGCGTTCAAGTTACCGTTTCAGGAAGAGTAACTTCTAATAGTGAACAAGAACATCTTATAAATACATTCAGTAAAAAAATAAGTTGTCCTTACATGGCCCAGAAGAGATGTGAAGAAAATTCAAAGACAAAAAGGAAAGATACTACACCAGATTTAGAATATCACCTTTCCAATTCAATACAATTATGTGAAACACTAGAGATGAGAACTTACGTGGGCCCCAGCAGAGATGTGAAGATATAATGGTTTCTCACTGTCATTCAATGCATTCGGAGGACGGTATTTTCCCTACAATGAAGAGTAACACGGATTATACGGATGAATTATAGACTATTATAAGGCACATTAATATTGCATTAGGAATTGTACTAACCTAGTTATGACAACTGCGCCGGTGCATCTCTGGATCTGCAAAGGCAAAAACCATTTCACGTCAAACTACTAATAGTTATAAGAAAAATGTACAGAAAGCTCACGAATCACTCAATATGCAATTGAATTTAACAGACTGTACCTCCTCCTGTGTCTGGCGTTTTGTGAGCTTGTAGCGGACTGTAGGTTCAGCATCATTTATGACAATTTCTCGTGCTATCAGCTCATCTTGGATTTTGGGCTGAAGCAGCAACACCATATTAAAGAGATGACACAAAAATGAAAATTTACATCAGAATATGAGTAAAAACTATGAAAACTAGAGAGAAAAGCGATAACACAGAATATATTAGTTTTGAATCCAAAAAATTCTAATCGGCATTCATGTAACTAGATAAGTATGAATCCACTAACTAACAAGAAATGACAATTATAGGAAAACAACAGCCAAGTATATTACAAGAGGTGTCTCACCAGATTTAATTTTTGTACCACTGAAGCCACACTCTGTTGGATGGGAGCCTGAAAAATATGAGGAACAGCAGAGTACGTCGTAGATACTGGAGTGACGCCCGGAAGTGTTACTCCAACAATAGTGCCAATGTTGTTCAGTGGTACAGCTAATCCAGCTGATATAAAGGATTCTGCAGGCTGATCCCATTTTCTCTTCTTTCTGCAACCATAATTAATAAACTAGTCTTTTCAATAACGATTCCAAATAAAAATTCTGCAGAAATCTTGACATCACAATTAGAACCCAAAAAACTGTTTCCAGCTATTTGAAAACAATTTATATATAATAAGCACAATCATAAAACCCTAAGGTCCAAATTATACCACTACAAATCAAGTTGAAAAACCCAATCTCTCTCAAAATAAAGAAATTAGAGAGCAATTAGGGTTTAATGAATGAATGTACCTTTGTCTTGTTACTCCTGATGAATTGTTAATAGAATCTTCAGAATAAACCTGGTCTGTCATGATTTTACTCTGTAATAATAATATTAAGCTTTGATTTATTGATTGATGGATGGATTGGTTGGGGAAGGAGAAGTAGGTTTGCAGAAGCGAAGAGGGAATTTTATTTCGTTCGTGTTAGTTTTCGATGTTTATTCGAAATTTTTATCTTGTACCCACCCACCATCCTCTCCTTTTTCCACTTTTCTTTTCCTTTTAGATTTCGGATGGGTTTGGGCTCGTCTCGTTTGATGGTCCCTGCGTCCAGCCCAATATAGATTGGACCGGCTTCTCGAGAGTTGTATTGTCTTTCACGAGAGCAAAAATGGTAAAATACGTCATTTATAGGTGCACTGCAATATAGCGTGTTAATAATTTTTCATTTGTAGAAGGAATACTTGCACAACCACAACATACAGTAACCTGGTAACTGCATCAAAATACCTGGAGGGGTTTTGCAGGGCACTTGTCAACAACTGGTAGCTACTGAAACTTGTGCCTCGGTGTGCACGCCGTTTTTTCTGTATCAGTAAAGTAGTTACACTGTTTTTTTTCTGTATCAGTAAAGTAGTTACACTGGTAACTGGATATGGTGACTGTCGAAGGGCTAAGGCAACTTGTTGCAATGGTGTGGCTTGTGGATATATACCACCATATCCACTGTAGCTTGCCTCACTAGACAGTGAAGGCTGAGAATAAGAAACCATAGTTGCAGATGGCGGCCTATAACACTTCCTTGAAGATGGACACAAGGCATTCCAAGGAGTGTGGAAGTGGAAACTTGTGGAGTTACTAGTGCAGAATAAACAACGCTCTGCCATATCACCACCATTTTCATTTTGCTCACTCCCAGAGCTTTGAAAACTCCGTTATATACCATTTTAGGTATAGAGAGTGACGGCCTGTTACGGCATGGAAAAATGTTTATATATATCTCATTATGTCGTTGATTTTGGTAGATTAATGACTGGCAAACCTCTAATGTGATGTGGGATACATTGGGAGATGGAGAGAAAAGAAGAAGAGAGAAAAGACTCCCCTTACTGAAATGCCTACAGATGAAAGCATGTTCATATTTTGATGCAAGCATACAAGGCTGAGCACTTGTGGGTGAAGATAACTCACTGAACCACAGTACTGCCGGCCAAGACACAAGGAAAACAACAGCTGCAGACCTAGAATGGAACAAACGATTCCTTAGGTTAAACAAAGCAGCAGCAGTTCCCATACCGTTCTAAAACTAATAGTATAACACTCTAAATTATCTACAAATCCCTGGGTCCACAACAAGGTGGAGGGGAGAAGAACGGCGAGGTAATCACTTAGTCAAAAACATCAAAATCAAGCTAATCTGTAGCTGCAGCTAGATCTTGTTTGTCCCTGAAATGGAAGAAACAGTTACAAGTTTATCAGTGATGACTTTACCTAGAGAAAACTCTGAAAAAAAAACATGAAGGATTAAAGACAAGGAATAAACAAAGAAAAGAACTTACTCCGGTTGTGCTTCCAAACCGAATTCAACCTCTGGGGGTGCAACTGGAGGTGGCCGAATAAAGTAGATACCTTCTTCACTGCATTGGTGTAAAATATTAGTAACATTATATTAAACTGGAGGATAGTTGGCACTTTATAGAGCAACAAAAACAAGGTCTACAGTTTATATACCGGAAAAGCTGTCCGGCTAGATACAAGAAAGGCTTCTCGAAGTTGTAGTTACTCTTTGCAGAAATCTCATAGTATTGGAGATCATTCTCCCTGTGGAAAGTAACGTCGCTTGCTTTCACTTGCCTGTTCTTGACATCAACCTTGTTTCCACAAAGAACAATTGGGATACCAGCTCTACACAAACTACAATAAAACAATGTAAGTTAACCTGCATTAGCATCCCATATCTTAAAAGAATCTCACTGTGATTAAGTTGTCACCTAGTCCTGACAAGACGCGACAGACCCAAGGTTGAAACAAACCTGCGGATATTTTTGTGCCATGTCGAGACATTATCGTACGTCACACGGGAAGTAACGTCAAACATAATTATAGCACAATCTGCATTGTTACTACATGAAAACAACGAGCTCAGTATGGGACGACAAGATATCCAGTAATATTGGAAATTGGTTTAAATTTACAAAGCACCGAATGTGTAAGTTGGATACTTACTAAAATGGATTCATATCCCCATTGAATAACTCAATCTCCTGGGCAGCTGCATCCCAAGAGTAAAACATAATCTGTCCACAGTCGGTTCGAAATTCAAAGGACGAACTTCGACACCAATAGTAGCTATGAAAACCGAAATTACAAAAATCAAAGTATATCAAAAAATAAAATAAAAAATAGAACAGATTGAGATGAAGAGCGTCCACAATGGACGACCATACTAAAACTAAAACCAAAACCAAATACTAAAATTATATGGGTTTGAGGGTGTTTCAACGCAGTGGTGGAGAGTAAAATTATAGTCAAGCGGATTTTGAATCTTCGCCTGAAACTGAGCGGATATTTAATCTCCGTGCCTCTAACATACGGATACGTAGTTAAACGCCTGAATGGGGCGTAAACCAAAGGTGCGTCTGATATCAGACGAATGTATAAGTTACGCCTGAAAAGAAACGTACGGGGTGATGTCCGCGCGATTGATGAACGTAGATTGAAAGTCCATCCCATGAGGCGCACTTTAAATGTACGCCTGAACCGGGCGTAACTTGTAGGTCCGCCCCAACTCGTTTGGTTACCTCAGGGGTAACTTTGATGTTCGCGCCTTTCAATCCAACGAACATTTTTTACTACAGTGAGGCGAACACCAAGTGAGAAGAACATTTCTTGGTATGTGAGGAATGTTCATGTGATTCACCAACTACACGATATTTAACAAAAACATGAACATGAACATTCCTCACAACTACACGATACACCAAGTGAGGCGAAGAGTTAACAAAAACATGAACATTCCTCACAACTACACGATAAACCAAGTGAGGCGAACATTTTGGTGAACGCCTGGATGGGGCGTTGATTGAATTTTCGCCCCACACGGGCGTTAACCAAATCGTTCGCCTCATGTGGGGCGGTGACACAAGATGATCCCCATGAGGCGTAATATTTAAATTCCGCTCTGTTCAAGCGTACATTTATTCTACGCCTCACCACCGGACGTAATTGGAAACTACGCCCCCTTCAAACGCACTTTAAACTACCGCCCCGTTTCAAACGAACTTTAAACAACCGCCCACTATATTTAGTCCAGAGTATCGACCAAATTTACTCTGGATTACGCTCTCTCTCCAACTAAAACCAAATAATATGGTTATAACCAAATAATATGGTTATACTCCTGCCCCACTGCGATTGATTTTCGACTAAATATGTACTTTACTCCACTTTTTACTCGTCCATTGTGGACGCTCTAACTACTTACGGTCGTATTTCTTCAAGCATTCACCTGTAATATGTCTCTTCACAAAAGTAGTCTTTCCTGTTCACATATAAATCTCTGTTAAAACCTAGAAATCCACCTAAATAAACAAAAAGCATCGCCAAAAAAGAAAAATCGATCTATTCTGGAAAAATCAATTACCAGTTCCACCATCGCCAACGATAATTAGTTTGTAACTAGGGCAACGCACAGGTCGCTGACATGCAAGCGCCTATTCGGGGAAAAAAAAAAAAAATCAGTAAAACATCGCCGCCACTTAAACCACACAAATGCAAAGTAAAGGTTTACCATGAACACTGCCTCTGGTTTTTCTTCACTGAGGAGAGTTCTGGTGAGATTGAGATAGAAAAGGGTATCCTGAAATATATAGGTAGGTAGAGATATTTCCAAGGAAGAGTTTTGGGGTATACCTCACTTTCAACGCAATGGCTTATATTAATCGTCAGATTAAGAGCAACTCCGAGTCTCCAATGGGAAGGATAACTAGATACATGCCTACAGTGGGCGACTAAACCCATTTATTTGGTAAAAGAACAATGCGCAGCGGGACGGACTATCGACCAAATCCCAGACCATCGACTAAATCCCAGATTATAATTGGTCTGGGACCCCGGACTAAACCTAAAATTTTAGTCTAGCGAACGTATAGTTAACGCCCCACACCAAACGAACGTATAGTTAACGCCCCACACCAGCGTGCATAATGTGAACGCCCCACACCAAAGCGTTAACTATACGTTCGCCTGGTTTTTTTTTTTTTTTTCCTTTATGTTGGGGCGATTGTTCATACCTTCGCCCCATGATTTTAAATTTTTTCTTGAATGGGGCGGGCTTTATACCTCCGCCCCATAATTTTTTTTTTTTTGTTTTTTTTTTTTTTTTTTTTCAAGTACATGAACAGGGATCTCGCTCCATCGGGCGAACTTATAATTTACGCTCCACCATCGGGCGAACTTATAATGCACGCTTCACCATCGGGCGAACTTATAATGCACGCTCCACCAAATTTAGTCTTCTGCCCATAGTGTCACAACACGGACTAAACCAAAATTTTGGTCTTTTTTTCCCTCTTTGGTCTTTGGTTATGCTCGCACTGCCGCAGCTTGCTCAATACTCCTATATGTTTTTTTTTTTTTTTTTTTTTTTTTGCCGTAAGCTCTCTCTGAAATATAAACCAAGTCGTTTACCTTACTGACCAACGAAACCATGGCCGAAGGACCAAGATACATAATTAGCAAGTTGCAGGTGTAATCATTGCGTTATTTTAATAATATCCTGGTACGTAGTATAATTGCTGGACAACAAAAGACATAGGCTTACGAATGTGATTAGTTTTCCGAAGCAGTTGAATGTGCTATAACTAGATTAAATTCTGTAAAACCTAACCGATATACTGTATAATTTTGATGATTCTATAACTAGTATTACAGAACACTAATTCCTGAACCACGTCCTCTAAGTAAGACATTTGCTCCTGTTTCATTCATAATGTGATTTATATATATACTGGTCCAGCATGAACAAATCCCAACCACCAGCAGCACCAAAAAAAAATAAAAAATAAAAAAAATCTCCCAATTGTCTGGAGATGTCAGAGAAAGCTTAGGACATTAGTATCTCTTATCTTTACACTTTACATACCAAATAAAAATTCTAAATTAACCAAGTAGGTTTAATTTTAAACTATAAAGGAGGAGGGCACTGGACAGAGACATCAAAGGACAGCGAGAAGAATAAACAGAAGATATCGACGTGATTACAAAATGACTAGTAAGCAGGCACATCAAAACTTTCATTTATGTCATCAAAAAAACAGGCATACGTGTTAAAGTCTTCCAGACACGTGTAATTCATGTTAAAGCGGTAGATTATATTCCCACTTGTAGAGATTAACTGTTGTAGAATCTCAAGGAGGTCTCCATTTCACATTATATTATGGCCGGGTTGACAACTGGTGTGCATGCATGTACTGTACTTGGTCATAGATAAAGAGAAGAATAATCAGGTTGTTTTTACTTGATAGGATGTTTAACTGCTGCTGCTAGCTTATTTAGAAGAAGAGAAAATGGGAGAAACTAGTTTGGGAGAAGAGCAAAGACCTAAGTTTTACATGATCATTCATAACTCCATCATTCATGATGGGTCTATTGTAAGTCAGATTACTACTACTATTTGGTTCTTTTCTTGTTTAAGCATGTGATTTATTTATATATATTTTAAGTATATGATGAGTCTTGTTTACTACTTGTGTGTGTAGGAGTTACCGGCAAAATTTGTCAAGAAGATTGAAAAGGATCTCGTTGATGATGATGGTGTTGCAGTCCTCAAAGTTCCGAGTGGTGTTGAATGGAGAGTTAAGATGACACGGAAATCTGATGGTGGTGTTTGGTTTAGTAATGGAATTCCAACATTTATTGATTGCTATTCCATATCTGCTGGGCACTTTTTGTTTTTCAGATATGATGGAAATTCTCAATTTCATGTTGTTATTTTCAACATGAGGGGCAGTGAAATTGAGTACCATCTATTTGAAGATGATGATAATAGTAATAGTAATGACAGTTCTTCTGAGGATAATCACTCCAATGAAGCCGAGAACATAGAATGTTTTGAAATGCAAGACTCCCAAGAAAATGTAGATTATATGGACACTTTGAGTGGCTCTTCTCCAGGTACTGTTTCAAAAGATAAACCTATGTTTGTGCATGCATGCTTGTTTTCTACTGTAATTTGTTGTTATAAGTGGTGATAATGTTCGATGCAGATCGAGATGAATCGGGTGAAGACGATGACGAAGATGAAGTTGCTAAGAAGAAGCCTTTGAAATTGAGTGGTTCTAAGAGAAAAAGTAGAAGTCTATCTTCAAACGCCAAGGAATATGTTGTTCGCGCAAATGAAATAGAACGCAGTTTCGCATCCACATCCACAAATCCTTTCTTCAGAATCATAGTGCAGACATCTTATGTCGAGCACAAATACATGGTGAGCTCTTTGAAAAACTATTACGTGCTGGTCTCATTGGTACTTCTAGAGATTGACTACTGACTGCAAAGATTGACTTCATACGATGTTTGTTAAATGTGCAGCCAATACCATGGACATTCGTAAGGTACTTCCCCGATGACTTGAAAGACGTCAAAGTTGTAGCTGTTTCTGATAGGCGAGAATGGAAAATTAGAATTCTTCGTTCAAAGACGGACTTGAAGTTAAGCAAAGGTGTTGCTGACTTCATGAATAAAAAGAATGGATTGAACTTGAAGGTAGGTGATGTGTTAATATTTGAAATCTTTAAAAGGAGATACCTTGTGCTAAAGGTTCATGTTTATCCCGCTACTGATTGAGATTGAAATGTTCGCACATGCATGATTCAATCGGTGAAATCATAGTGAGGTTAAAGAAGCTTTATTGTCAACTTAATTTGTAGTTTGGATGGCCATGCATGTTGCAATCAGTAGCGTTTACTATGTAATAGTTTTATTAACAATGTTGGTAAGGTTTTTGCTTCTTTAAAAGAGGCCATAATACCATCTGATCACTGTTTCGTTTCGGTACTTGACATTTGTTGTTGAAACCTCTTTTTTTTTTTGGATCGGTCAAATAGAAAATTCATTGAAAAAAAAGGTACTAAAGGGTACCTTAACCGAACAAAAAAGGGGAACCGAAAGGGGATTTGGCTACCCAAGAAGAAAGATACAAAAAGAAATAATCATATTACGGAAATAACCATATTACTTGATACTGGTATAACCAATCCCATAAAGAAATCGCCATATTTGCGGTAAGCTCTAACATATTTGTATTCCATTCAGCCCAAAAGAATGCTTGTAATTGATATCTCTAATCAGGCTCGAGGCTTGCCAAAGTTTTCTTTTTGTTATCGAAGGTTCTTGCATTTCGTTCTTTTCATATACACCACCATATTTCAACCGTGATGTTGTTCCATATTCGACTAAGTCTTTCATCTCTCCAATTAAACTTCCAAGCCAACTTCCAAGCCTTCATAGATGTTGATCCATATTCGACTAAGTCTTTCATCTCTCCAATCAAACTTCCAAGCCTTCATAGATGCCTTCATAGAAATAACGATATTAGGGTCGTATGACCATCCAAAGTGGCACCCTTCAACAAAGTAGTCTCATATTCTCCGGATTCTCCAACAACCATAAAACAAGTGCGAACAAAAACGACATACACTAGAGACATCCATACCTCTTCTTAAAAGTTTATCCGTCGTCATTACTCGATCATGAGAAAGAAGCCAAAGAAAGAAATTGATTTTGTGAGGGTACTCATTACTCCAAACAACATTGATTGGATAATCCGGCTCACCTTGATCGCCGTTGTCTTTAAAACCATCCTTAACCGTATATTGACCATGATCATGACTACCAACTCATTCGGGTATCCATAACCCCTTCTTGAATAGATATGGAAGAAAGAAGATTTGATATATAGATAACACCTCACTTGTAATGGTTTGAGAGTATCTTTGCCTAGACATAAACGCCCACCTTACACCACCTTCCCTAACTTCATACATACTAGCCACAACAAACTCCTTGGTCCTTGAAGCTTCATAAGCCAAAGGAAACAAATCACATAATCTTCCTTCACCAAGCTAAAAATCAACCCAAAATCTAGTTTCTCTAGCCGCTCCAATCTTGAATCTAATACTTTTGTTGAAATCTTCAAGTTCCTATATAGATATTGAACCACAAGCTACCACCTTTCGATCCTTTGGGTTGGAGAGTTTTCCAACCGGTAAATGTTTCGCCAAACTTTTCAACTATGAGCTTCCTCCACAACGCATCTTTCTCTACACCTAGCAAAGCCGAGTTCACTTGCTTAGTTCTTCTTATACCAAGACCACCCTTTTCTTTTGGTTTTGAAGACAATTTCCACTCAATATTGTGAATTCTTTTCTTATTTTGATCATCCCATAAGAAATTTCTCACAACTCTATCAATTTTCTTAGTTATGGAGCAAGGAGCAAGAAAAATAGAGAGATAATAAATACGGATACTAGCTAAAATACTTTTGATGAGAGTTAACTTACCTCCTCTTGCTATTGTTTTTCCATTCCAAGAAGTAACTTTTTCCCACAAATTTCAAGTGTTTTGTCCCATTTTTGAGTGCCTCCTGCCTTGTCTCCCAAAGGTAAGCCAAGATATATGCTAGGAAAACTTGCAAACTTGCATCCTAGCATGTTAGCATAATTTTCAACTTCCTCCTCGACCGCGACCCCAAATAAGCTACTTTTAGAGAAATTTATCTTCAAACCCGAAGTTAACTCGAAACAAAGAAGAAGGTAACGAAGGGCATAGACTTGTTCTCTCTTAGCATCAAGAAAAATGATAGTATCATCGGCAAATTTCAAGTTATTTATTTTTGTTCGCTCCTCCATGACCGAAAAAACCCGAGATTTGATCAAGTTCTTGTGCTTTGCTCAACATTCAACTTAAAACTTCACCAACAATAGTAAAGAGAAAAGGAGAAAGAGGATCTCCTTGACGAAGTCCCTTTTCACTACCAAAGTAACCGAAAGACGATCCATTAACAAGAACCGAGAACTTTGAGAATGTTAAAAACTTCTAATCCAAGCTCTCCAAACACCACCAAACCCCATTTTGAACAAGACTTCATTTAAAAAATTCCAATTCACATTATCAAACGCCTTTTCAAAATCAAGCTTGCAAACCAACCCCGGTGATTTTTGACTAAGTCTAGAATCCACACATTCGTTTGCTATCAATACTCCATCAAGAATTTGTCTTCCTTTAGTAAAACTAGATTGAGTTGTTGAGATTAGAGTAGGAAGGTGTACCTTTAAACGCTCCGCCAAAACCTTTGAAATGATTTTGTACACACTCCCAATAAGGCTAATAGGCCGAAAATCTTTTACTTCCTCTACACCCGCCTTCTTAGGGATAAGCGCAATAAAATTGTTTTTCAATGATGAATGAAGAACATTGTTGAAACCTCTTAATAACTGAGTTTGCGGTTATGTTGTTTACTAACTTGTTTAATGACTCTGTGTAATTGCTCTTTAGTCTGTTTTTTGGTTTTCTCATGCTTAAAAAAAAAAAAAAAAAAAAAATCTATTTTTTCATTATAATTAATTTGAAAGTTTATCAAATATCTTCTTTCTCTACAATTCTCTTTCTTTTTTTTACTCTAAAAATGGCAATATATAGAAAATACAGAGTTACCATAAAATAGTGGTAAAACTGCCGCGACAAAATCAAGTTGCTACAAAGTAGCTGCAGCTCAGACAAAGACTGGATCATAAAATAGAAATAACCATATTGAGAGTAATGTTCTCAATAGTTTTAGTAAAAACTACAACAAAACAAAACAAACTAGAATTACTAAGATCCTAAGAGCATCCACAATCGACGACTATAACCAAAATTTTGGTCGAAAAACCGGACCACACAGTAGAAGGAGTAAAGATTAAAAACTAGACCAAAGACCAAAAACCAAACCATATTTGGTCTTTAGTTTGGTTTTGGTCAAGCATAATTTAAAACTACGCCCGACGTGAGACGCAAATATTAGTTGCGTTTGGAGTGGGGCGCAACTTGAAGTTACGTTTGAATGGGGCGTAACTTGATAATACGTTTGAATTGAATTGGGGCGTAACTTTAAATTCGCCTGAGTGGGCGTAACTTTAAATTGCGCCTGGAGTGGGGCGTAACGTTAAGTTCGCCCGATTAAAATTGGGGCGTAACTTTAAATTTCGCACGGAGTGGGGCGTAACTTTAAAATGCGCTTGGAGTGGGGCGTAACTTTAATTGCGCCTTGACTAAATTTTACTCTATAACCATAGCGTAACACCACGGACTAAACCCAAATTTTTGATTTTTTTTTTGGTTTTTGGTCTTTGGGTATGGTCGCACCACTGCAGTTGCTCTAAGATACCTTCCCAATTGTAGAGAACCATATTGAGAGTAATGTTCTCAATAGTTTTAGTACCCATGGACCAATCAGTAATAATTCCGAGCTCTTGTAGATGCCTTGAAAAAATCTTCTTTCTTTATCGCGATAATAATTCCGAGCTCTTGTAGATGCCTTGAAAAATTCTTCTGTTTCTTTCATTCCAAACCGTCCACCAAATAGCAAAGGGAATCATGCCCCAAAGTCTTCTTTGAAAAGAATTTCCATTCCTTCTGCGCCATTCTCAAATGTTTGATCTAACATTCACTTGACAACACCCCAAGCATTGAGCAGTGCTTCATTTTATGATTAGTTATGCATTTGCAACTTATTTAGAAAAAACTTGGAAAACATATGCAATTTTTCTTGAGGTTTTCACATATCCATTCTTTTTTATAGGTGTTGATGGTGGTTTTTAGACAAGGGGTAAAATCGTAAAACCCCATGACCTAGTGTTACCCGCAACACATTAACTAAGAGCATTTAACTTTCGAGTGTAAATAATTAATAGGGGTATTTTTTTAAAATACCGGATTAGGGTTTTCAACCACGTAACCCTAATCCCCAAACCAAGCCGCACTCTGCGCACCATGGCAACCACGCCAAACCAAGCCGCACTCTGCGGACCATGGCAAAGAATGCCAAACCAAGCCGCACTCTGCGCATCATTGGCAACAATGCCAAACCAAGCCGCACTCTGCGCATCATTGGCAACAATGCCAAACCAAGCCGCACTCTGCGCACCATGGCAACCATGCCAAACCAAGCCGCACTCTGCGCATCATTGGCAACAATGCCAAACCAAGCCGCACTCTGCGCACCATGGCAACCATGCCAAACCAAGCCGCACTCGGCGCATCATTGGCAACAATGCCAAACCAAGCCGCACTCTGCGCACCATGGCAACCATGCCAAACCAAGCCGCACTCTGCGCATCATTGGCAACAATGCCAAACCAAGCCGCACTCTGCGCACCATGGCAACCATGCAAAACCAAGCCGCACTCTGCGCATCATTGGCAACAATGCCAAACCAAGCCGCACTCTGCGTACCATGGCAACCATGCCAAACCAAGCCGCACTCTGCGCACATTGGCAACAATGCCAAACCAAGCCGCACTCTGCACCATGGCAACCATGCCAAACCAAGCCGCACTCTGCGCATCATTGGCAACAATGCCAAACAAAGCCGCACTCTGCGCACCATGGCAACCATGCCAAACCAAGCCGCACTCTGCGCACCATGGCAAGAATGCCAAACCAAGCCGCATATCTGCACACCATGGCAACAATGCCAAATCTCCAAATCGCTATGCCATTGGCACACGCCAAATATAGCACCCTAGGCTTGCAAGACTTGCAACTAGGTCAACATGGCCGCACATGCCATTGGCACATGCCAATACGTGCCACAAGCCATATTCCAAGTCGCTATGCCATTGGCACACGACAAATATAGCGCCCTAGGCTTGCAAGACTTGCAACTAGGTCAACATGGCCGCACATGCCATTGGCACATGCCAATACGTGCCGCAAGCCATATTCAAAGCCGCTATGCCATTGGCACACGCCAAATATAGCGCCCTAGGCTTGCAAGACTTGCAATCGGGTCAACATGGCGCACATGCCATTGGCACATGCCAATACGTGCCGCAAGCCATATTCCAAGTCGATATGCCATTGGCACACGCCAAATATAGCGCCCTAGGCTTGCAAAACTTGCAACTAGGTCAACATGGCCGCACATGCCAACACGTGCCGCAAGCCATATTCCAAGTCGCTATGCCATTGGCGCACGCCAAATATAGCGCCCTAGGCTTGCAAGACTTGCAACTAGGTCAACATGGCCGCACATGCCAACACGTGCCGCAAGCCATATTCCAAGTCGCTATGCCATTGGGACACGCCAAATATAGCGCCCTAGGCTTGCAAGACTTGCAACTAGGTCAACATGGCCGCACATGCCATTGGCACATGCCAATACGTGCCGCAAGCCATATTCCAAGTCGCTATGCCATTGGCACACGCCAAATATAGCGCCCTAGGCTTGCAAGACTTGCAACTAGGTCAACATGGCCGCACATGCCATTGGCACATGCCAATATGTTCCGCAAGCCATATTCCAAGTCGCTATGCCATTGGCGCACGCCAAATATAGCGCCTAGGCTTGCAAAACTTGCAACTAGGTCAACATGGCCGCACATGCCATTGGCACATGCCAATACGTGCCGCAAGCCATATTCCAAGTCGATATGCCATTGGCACACGCCAAATATAGCGCCCTAGGCTTGCAAAACTTGCAACTAGGTCAACATGGCCGCACATGCCAACACGTGCCGCAAGCCATATTCCAAGTCGCTATGCCATTGGCGCACGCCAAATATAGCGCCCTAGGCTTGCAAGACTTGCAACTAGGTCAACATGGCCGCACATGCCATTGGCACATGCCAACACGTGTCGCAAGCCATATTCCAAGTCGCTATGCCATTGGGACACGCCAAATATAGCGCCCTAGGCTTGCAAGACTTGCAACTAGGTCAACATGGCCGCACATGCCATTGGCACATGCCAATACGTGCCGCAAGCCATATTCCAAGTCGCTATGCCATTGGCACACGCCAAATATAGCGCCCTAGGCTTGCAAGACTTGCAACTAGGTCAACATGGCCGCACATGCCATTGGCACATGCCAATACGTGCCGCAAGCCATATTCCAAGTCGCTATGCCATTGGCGCACGCCAAATATAGCGCCCTAGGCTTGCAAGACTTGCAACTAGGTCAACATGGCCGCACATGCCATTGGCACATGCCAACACGTGCCGCAAGCCATATTCCAAGCCGCTATGCCATTGGGACACGCCAAATATAGCGCCCTAGGCTTGCAAGACTTGCAACTAGGTCAACATGGCCGCACATGCCATTGGCACATGCCAATACGTGCCGCAAGCCATATTCCAAGTCGCTATGCCATTGGCACACGCCAAATATAGCGCCCGTAGGCTTGCAAGACTTGCAACTAGGTCAACATGGCCGCACATGCCATTGGCACATGCCAATACGTTCCGCAAAGCCATATTCCAAGTCGCTATGCCATTGGCGCACGCCAAATATAGCGCCCTAGGCTTGCAAAACTTGCAACTAGGTCAACATGGCCGCACATGCCATTGGCACATGCCAATACATGCCGCAAGCCATATTCCAAGCCGCGTATGCCATTGGCACACGCCAAATATAGCGCCCTAGGCTTGCAAGACTTGCAACTAGGTCAACATGGTCGTACGTGCCATTGGCACATGCCAAACACACACGCCGGTAGCCTAACTTGCAAACCGTGCAACCTACCACCAAGGCATTCCGCACATGTCATTGGCACATGCCAAACACACACGCTTGGTAGCCTAACTTGCAAACCGTGCAACCTACCACCAAGGCATTCCGCACATGCCATTGGCACATGCCAAACACACACGCCTGGTAGCCTAACTTGCAAACCGTGCAACCTACCACCAAGGCATTCCGCACATGCCATTGGCATATGCCAAACACACACGCTGGTAGCCTAACTTGCAAACCGTGCAACCTACCACCAAGGCATTCCGCACATGCCATTGACACATGCCACGCACGCCACTAGCGGCTCCGGCATTGCCACTTACTCTCAACATTCAACCTACCACCAAGGCATTCCGCACATACCATTGGCACATGCCACGCACTCCACTAGCGGCTCTGGGCATTGTCACTTGCGCTCAAGTACAACCCGCAACAAGGGCATTCCGCACATGCCAATGGCACATGCCACACGCGCCACTAGCAGGCGCCACTTGCACTCAAGGTGCAACCAACGAGATATCAACACAAAACTGGGGATGCTTTCCGGGGTTTTGGTTTGGCGGTCACGGCTTGGCGTACACTACGCTCACATTAAGAAAGCGTGAAAAGGAATAAAGCGGTCAAATAAATGAGGAAATAATGGTGAAAACGTTTTCACCCATTAACACCATGCGGTTACCACCTCCTCCCATTATTTCACCCTTTACTCTCTTCCTTCATGAGACCAGTAATGCGTTTCAATCTCGACTTGTATAAATAGGTCTTACCTATTTCCACCGGACAACAAGTCTCGGTCGGAGAAATATACTACACTTACACTCTCGGAAAAGGCAACTTTGCAAGCTCTCCCAAAAGCTTTCATCTCTTGCAAGCTTCCTAAGCCTTCACTTTCGATACAAGTCGAGATACTACTCTCCTCAACACCTTTCTCTGCTTCCCTCCCAAATCAACCCTTCTCCTCCACTTTGTGACCGAAGCAAGTCCGGAACGGCCATTTCTTGGTTTAGGTAGGACTTGTACAGATTGATCTCTCGAATCTATAAAGTGCTCACGTGCAAGACATTTGTTTAGGGTTTAAACCAGTTTCTCACTCACCTACCGCATTTACCGAAATCGGCGGAACGATTTTTACCCATAAACAATTGGCGACCACGGCGGGAGGATTGATCTATCGGCTACAATGTCGATTGTCGATATCGTTCTTCGACCCGGATGTCAAGATGGTGGGGGAGGGCGACTCAATCCGACGCAACTACCGAACAACCCAAGTTACTAGTTGTAAAACTACACGAGAAAACGGGGACTTGCCAAGATGCTACCGCTCGATCCGACTCAATCAGCTAGACGCCCCCGATTACCGGTTGTAAAACTACACTAAAACTGGGACTCGTTGAAGATGCTACCGGCGATTGGGGACTTGCGACTCGGTCCGACTCAATCGCTGACAACCCGGTTATCGGTTGTTAAAACTACACTTAAAATCGGAGACTCGGCCCGAAGACGCTACCGAAGAATCGGGGACTAATCGGGATGCTACCAGCAAAGCCGCCTTTTACACGGAGAGGGGCGTGTTCACAAAACCTATGAAGTGAGTAAATTTAGACCACACAGGATATACGATCTATTTTTAGGTTCCTAGTAAAACCGTCATACTTCACAGTCTTGTGCCAATTGCTAGCACACACTCTCATAGAAGCAATATTCCTTTCCAAAAACATAATCGAGTCATATTATCAAAACCATTCATCCCGAAATAATCCAACACCCAAAAAAGCTACCAAATTGCCTATCAAAGGTCAAGCTTTGAACCCGGACATCCAATATGTCTTTCAAAAAAAAAAAAAGAACCTAAATGAAAGATCAACAGAGAAACGTTCAAGGAAAATCATCCAAATGAAGTCCCTCTTCTTGAGAAAGTCAACTTTGCATCTTCAAGAGCCGCTCTCTTTATAGTCAACATCTTGGAAAGCTTTTCGAGTTCCACCTCCTGTCGTGCAATCTCCTCGGCGGAAAGGCTTTCGATTGCTGCATCTTTCAACTTTTTGGATCTCAGCAAGGCCTTCGACAAACCACGAAGTGTTGAACTCCTTTTCTACGCACACGTCGCGATGGTGCTCCCAATCGGCAATAACGTCTTGAAACGGTGTGACCAGTCACCCTCACGCATATCCTCGATGGAAGATAAAGCCTCTTCCACACGCTTAACCAAAGGCAAATCGACTAGTGATTTTCTTGGTTGTGGCCATATGTCTGTACTTCTCCTGCAGTTGGTGTATAACGCCTCGTGCTTAGCCGCACGCCGAAGCCGCCAACCAAAGACATGACACGGATAAGGAACCAAGTACGGAGGATCAAAAAAGGCGCCCGCACCTGGCCTCACGACTCGCAAAGGGTCTTCTTCCATGTCTATGGCAGCAACCATCGAGAATCATCCGCCGTTTGAGCCACATCTCGTGCACTCGGCAATTGGCTAACGCCATCTCCAAGTCACCAGCGTGGTCACCAAAGGCAAGTTTTCGTGTGGCTCTACCCCAGAATCATCCTCCGAACCGGATTCCTCCTGCGAACTTGAGTTAGACATTTTTCAAAAGAAGAAACAGAAGAAGAAAGAAAAGAAGCGCTTGCCAGACGCGCTTGCCAGACGTGCTTACTAGACACGCTACTGTGGCGCACATGCCGCACGCGCATGCTAGCCACAAGACCACACTATGTGCTAACAGTTTGCATCCTTCTAGCGCTAACATCTTGCGCCCTTCCAAGACCATCCTCTCCCTTCAAACAACGTCAGGCTCCAAAGACTTCGTGATCAAAACCGTGTCATCTCTCGCACGATACACTTACGATCACGGACCAGAGCCACTTCCGCCACCCCAACGGTTCTTCAAGCATGGCAGCTCCAACCGTCACCGGAGAGACGCTACTCCACCATCGGGGCAAGATACTTTGGAAGATCCGGAAGAAGCCGACCTCCTTGTAGCGCTACTGTTGATTTGATGAAAGGACAAAAGATACTTCAAAGCAGACGCGCGTTTATAGATGAAGAGGCTCGCGTTGCTCTTGAGCGACCAAAAGAGAAGGGGATAAGCAATCCAATTTCGTCACACGTGAAGATCAGCAAAGACTTCTCCAAAATTGAAAGCGAGGGAAATCAACAACTCTCCCGAGTTCACGGAGACCCTTCCCTCGTCAAGACCCGCACAATGGGAACTTCGCCCACAAAGTCGTACGATCTATGATGAAACAAATTGTGTGAGATTCTATGTTTTTCCAAGGCGTAGCGTCAAGACATATTTGCACCCCTCAACTGCACTACATCAGGAAAGCGAGGCATTTCCATCCGGGAAGCCGTTCCCAAACCCCAACCTCTCATAGGAAGCACGATCGATAGATGGAACCAGGGACTCTAACCTCTTGTTCTCTTGAGGGATGTCGAGTTTGACGAACGTGACGCGCGGTCTCCGACTTCAAAATGGTAACCGTCAAGGCTTTGAGAGTTGCAAGACGTTGTTTCAACGTTCTCTCCGGTAGCTCCGCATCAACGTTCTCTCCGTAAGTAGCTCGCATCAACGTTCTCTCGTAAGTAGCTACACATCAACGTTCTCTCGGTAGCTACACATCAACGTTCTCCAAGCCAGCGGCTTCACATCAACGTTCGCTTCAACGCCACTCCTTCCCCGCAAAGGGTCATGCCGCCACACTCCCCCCGAGCTTCACCGCAGATAGCAATTACTACAAGGATGGAAACACGTAAACCATACTTGAGGACGGAAGATATACATGGGATCCCTTCACTGTCAAAGCTACGAAGAACAGTCCACCAAAAATCCGTACCCACAACAAGGTCCTCTACTCTTCAAGCAGCGCAAGAACATCATCACCTCCCTGTATAGAAGACGCCTTCAACACTTTACGAGGCCGCGGAGGATCCCGAGCCTGCACTATCCGAGAATATGTCATCATGTAATTTCGAGCATCCCAAGATCACATCCCGGGAAGAGTACGATAGGCTTATATCGAATCCTGTGGAGGGGGGATTCAAGGCGATATAATGAAAGTAGGTCATGCATGGAGACTACCAGCGTAAGATGCTTTCACTCCCCTCAACCAGGTTATTACTGATTTCAACATCATCACTATCGAGGTTTTACGAGCCACGGGAATTTCTCAACATGAATCCGTACATGTGTGATCGTTTGTCGTAAGCGACACAAATATAATTACACTTTCTTACTACTCAAAATATAAATATAGCAAGGGCAAGAAAGGATCGATCCCACAGAGAGGTCTAGGTTGTCGGATTGTTATGGTTTCCTATAAAAAATACCGAGGGTTTTGTGAATGTGTAAATAAAAAATAAAATAAAAAACAAAACAAAAACAATAAAAAGTAAACTCGCAAATCAAGGATGTGAAATATTGGATAAAGGTTTCATCTTCAATTGTAAACAAGTTTATGAATATATGAATAGAATTCGTATTTAATCTCGCTATCATCAAAAGCCATAGAATACCTTATTGCAAGAATACTCCGTAAATTTCCAAAGTTATCAACACACACATTAGGGCTGCGTATGTGAATTCTACCTAAAGAATAACCTAACGCCTTTGCGCTAATCAAGTTCAATTCCTAGGAGCATTAAGTTTCAGAAATAGGCTAATCAATGCAATTGAAATACATTGCGCAAAACAATTCGAACAAAGGTCAATTTCTACATATGATTACGAGGATGTATCACTACAAACCCTAATCATATCATGCTACTAGTATTCAAGGTTATCGCTTGATGAAAACCTAAAATAGCTATAGATATGGATGTGAGTTCAATCAATTCTAGACTCGACTAAACAAACATTCAATCATATTGCAATCCATCAATCATGCAATTATTGTAACCCGTAGAAAGTGAACGATAATATTGAGAGAAAACTAATTCATAAAAATCATAACTTGGTTGCAAAATCCAACTACATCTTCAACCAATAATAAAACTTAGTTCATATTCATGGAGTTCATAACAAGAAGAAAGAGAAAAGACTCCATGGTGTAAACCCTAGAAAACAAGTAGAGGAAAAAGAATTAGAAAAAGATATTCCATAGATAATAAAAGTCTTCTCTTTATATAGCTCCACTCCTTCCAAAACTAGGTTTTGTCTTCAAAGTCCATTAGTTGGAAATTCACCGCCCACCATGGAGAGAAACCCGTGTAAAAATTATGTCCCAAAAACGCTCGCCGAAAACGGGATTATGGCCGGAATCTGCTGAATAAATCATTTAAAATATTTCGGTGACCGGCCAAGTCAAACCGGCCACCGGTCAACGGGTTGGATCGGCGGGTCGATCGGGTCAGGACTCGGTCTAGATCACTGAGTTGGATCGGGTCAACTCATTGAGTCAGGGTCTGTCAGGGTCTCAGAGTGAGTCAGGGCTGATTCAAGCCACTGTCTTGCACAGGCCAAAACTGTGCTGCACCAAGATGGCGCTTCACTGCCTCAGTCTGCCATAATAACTCTAACTCTGCACTTGATATTCCCTGTCTTGTACTCAGCTCCAACCATCTTGCAAACCATTAGCAGCAACAATTCATAATCCCGCTCGAATTGCGGTTATGTCACGACCAATTGCCATCATGAACCACCCCACAGGCTTCACGGCCACATACTCAAACTACCACTTCCCTTCAATCTTTCTATCAAACCACAATCCCAGGCTAGCACCACCTGTGATCTCAGAACCATTACCACCACTTGAATAGCAGCTTCTTTCTTTCAAACTCCGGCACACCACAGGACCTTATCAGCACACGCAACGACCATTATCACTGCCATAAGCCACTTCTGCCTCACAGCTCAAAGCCATTTAATCTTCATCGACACCACCCAGGCTAAACCAACAGCTTCATCTCCTCATAACTGCTCACTCCAGTTCATAGCACCACAATAGCCAACACAATCTCTGCCTTCATACAGCCGAAGTTTGTAAACCAATTCTACAGCAGAATCTGGTACCCACTGCTCTACGCTGCAACACCAACATCAGTTCTCAGAAACTCCCACAATCGCAGAAATCCCCAGTTCAACCTCCAACTGAATCTCCACCGTGCTCAACACACTACCACCGCAATACCCATTAGCTCACCTGAGTTCATCCACCCCCGCATTAGTCTCGCCATTATATTGTAGCCGCCATTTGCATCTTCACTCTCCACCCGCCAGTCCGATCTGCAATGAGCTCACCCAAAGATCGCTCTCGGCTTCAATTCCAATCCAGAACACCGAGTTCAACCACAGGCCAACTCAATTTCAATAACCTTGTGCTCAATTCACCTAAACCCATCAAGCACAATTGCTCGCAAACTCAATTTCTCCATCAAACATCATCTCTGCTTCTTTTCTTTCCTCCAAATGAACCCTTAATTCCTTCTATCGATTGCCACAGAACCATCTTCTAATCATTCACCAGACCCATGAACAGTCCCATTTCTCTATCACCCATTACAGTCCCTTGACCATCAACCACAGCTGCAATACCACAGACCACTTCCTCCATCTCAGTGAATTCCTCATATCACATAGCAAAGACAATCTCTAATTGAGGTTAAACCCCCATCATAATAGCACGAGATTCACACAGACCCTAATCTCCATAAAACCCTAGAAATGAGCAAATATCCCAGTTGATTCCTTCTCGAGTTTGAATATAAACATAAACCCATCTCAATTACGATCTCCAACTCTCCCCTGGCTCAACCTGCATTAATTCACATTCATCTCACCTGCCCTTCTTCCATTGTCTCAAGAACCAATTTACTGTGCCACCAATTTCATCGACTTCTCAATCGGTGTCGCCTCCTCTCTCTCGTTCACCCCTTCTTGATCTCCATTTCCTTATGCTCTCGATCTCCAACAAGAAGACCAGTTGACTCCATTCCCTCTCTCTCGAATACACAAACACCATAGTTCCTTTCTCTTCTTCTCACTCGGATGATTGAGTTTTTCTCTCGATTAAGGGATTGGTTTGTGTAAGAGATGATGGTGGATATAGCCACCCAGGACCGGCAGATAAGGGGTACCCCAGTGGATGCCCCATAACATGTGGTCACCCCTTAACCACAGCTGGCTGCATTTAATACTTCTCCTAATAGAGTTGCCCCTTAACCATTCTGGGGCTCCAGGATAATGTTTGCTTGTGCAATGACCATTTTGCCCTTTTCGCCTCAATTTGGGTGATTTCCGCTTCTTTTCCTCCGTGCGACTCCAGAGTACCTAATAACTCAGAAACACACATAAGATACATAATTTACAAGAAAACTCGCAAAGAAAGCATAAATACTAGATATTAAATACGGTGTATTCTACACCTATCGATTCCCCCACACTTAGACTTTGCTAGTCCTCGAGCAAATCAAACAAAACAATAAAATACAACAACTCCGTGTCGCCGAGGCTACGGTCACTTTTAGCATAAATAACAAGCCTTTAAACCCCTAGGTGTCCCTAGTGGACGAGTTATAGTCTCGTGAAGGTTTACTAGAGATATACCTACAAAACCTATATTTCAAACTCCGTCTATTTGTGACAAATCAATGAATGAATCCAAAATGACTACGGGAGGAGATACCTTGCAAATTCAATTCATATATTAGTAAATAAACTCTAATTAGATAGTCGAACAAGCCACAATACTCGGAAACTAACAAACCACAATCACAATGAAAAGATAAAGAAGATGGATAAGATGTAGATGTTGGCGGATATTCACAAGTGTTCGATGTTTCCCATATCTCTGTCTCAAGGTCACCTTGCTAAGATGAACCTAATCCTATTGGATTGAGCTACTTAGTCTTTGAATGCTACATCAAATCAATTGGCATATACAAGGGAACCAAAAGTGACTTTATTCAACACAATAAATTTTTTTTTTTTTTTTTTTTTATGATTGGATCAAACTGGATCCAATTTCTCTTTTTTTAGACGGCATGATTAGATCTTTTGGATCCAAGCGCATGCTTCTTGTCATCAAGTATATGATAGTTGCCTTGGATCCTGCATTCCACGCTTGTTTAGGCGACGGAGACGGGGACTACGTCACACATACTGCTATTCCCAATTGTCTTTTTTTTATTCCGTTTTGGTCTAATTTATCGGTCCTTTTTTTTTCTTTTCATATATTTTTTTCACTTTTTTTTTTTTTTTTTTTTTTTTTTTGTGACATGTAACTCAACCACTCTATTTCATCCTAGCAGTAATAACACGTCGATTTTTAGTGACCCACCAAAGCACTTAGAGAACAATAGATAAATATGAAAAAATAAAAATAGAATGCGATATGGTGATATTCCGAGATATGGTAACAACTATCATGTTAATTTGTGATTTCTGAGCTATATTCTTCCCTTTTAGTTAATTGGTTCCTCAACTCCTGCATTCAAAATGGTTCCATCCACTAATGGTGTCATCCTAAAGGCACAAGTTTCTAGATTTCGGAGTTCAAAAAACACAATTTTTCTTGGTTTTTTCTATTTTTCTGTTTTTTTTTTTTTTTTTTTTTTTTTTTCAAAGGCATAAAACAAACTAAAACATATAAATGCTCCCCCACACTTAAACTTTACATTGTCCTCAATGTAAAATTGAATCGTCCAAAGAAGAGTTCAAGGTGGGAAATTCCTCAAATGATATGCAAAAACAAAGAAAGTAAAAATAAAAGAAAATGCATAAAAATAAAAAGATAAAAGGTAAAGATACAAAACCGGTGGGTTGCCTCCCACTAAGCGCTTGTTTTAAAGTCGACGGCCCGACTTAGCTTCTTGTAAGATTCATTCCCCATACACCAATAATCGGAAAAGTTGAGGATCCACCCATAGCACTGTTTTGGAAACACTAACTTCACACAAATATTAGTAATATAAAGCAAAAGTGAAGCTATGAACCGATAAAAGCTTCCCCACACTTATTCTTGTCCACACTTGGAAGTGTATAAAGAATATATGAGTCCAGTACTTCACGGTTTCTTGTTCCATAACCTCGCATAGTATGAGAATCAAGTATCTCTAATGGCGGAAAACGAGAAACAAAGTCATTCAACAATATTCTCGAAGCACATACATTCAAACCAATAAGAGGTAAAGGAGAAGAAATAATAGGCAAAGGTTTAGATAAACCTTTCACAATCTCTTGTATTACGGAATCCTCTTCATCCTTGAAAAACTCAAGTGAATTATTCACCTCTTGTATATCATGGTCCTCTATCAAACCTTGCAACCATTCTTCATCCGTTTCTCGCAGTAACCAAAGTCTCGACATAAACATCATCATTACAATCCTTTGCAAGCTCAATTGGGTCTTCCACAATATTGGTCATAACGGTTTCATTCTCAACATATTCCTCCTTTTTGTTGTAAGGCACATACTCTTTTGCGGATCCAAATTTTATCATAAGAAACTTTTCTAGAACACTCGAAAATGCATCATCCTCAAGCTCCACCCTTTGAATAGGCTCTTGATCATTATTAAGATCAATGCTTGAGTAATCTACACAAGTGTCGACATATTCCTCTTCATCTTCATCTTGATCCCAAAAAGACTCCATTGTACATTCCTCGGGGATGTCACCATGAGTTGGTTCAAACGATGTATTTTCATAATAATCATCATCACTATCATAGTCATCATAACATTGGTCCTCGCTGAATTTAGTGTTGCTAATCTCGAACTCATCCTTTTGAATAGGTGAATGATCATTATTACGATCAAGAGTTGAGTTAACTACACAAATATCAACAAAAGTCCCCAAAGGTTCGCCTTTTTCAACATAATTATTCATTTCCTCCTTGTACTCATCAATGCCTTGTCTTAAAGTGGAAACACATTTTTGAAGCTCTTGGAGTGTTCCATCCAAATTCTGAATATAGTGTTCCATTTGTTGGTAAAACTCATTCGACATAGACAAAGTAGAATTACTTACCTCAGTATTGTTAGGCCAATTATATTCCCTTTGAATGGGTGGATGATCATAACTACGATCAGAAATTGGGCCAAACATACCATGAGCACATTCGGTCGATGAAATTGGTTCCATGCTGGGTTGTCCGCAAATTGACTCCATGCTGGCCATAAATTGTTGCATTTCATCTACCAAACTAGAGGAAAAATTATAAGGAAAACAACTATTCTCCCCTCCTTGTGGTTGCTCACTTACATAACCACCATAAGAAGGTTGATATGTATGAGAATAACTCATAGGGTACGTGGAGTATTGATCATAGCCAAAGGATTGGTTTTGATTATACTCCCCATAAGGGTGATAATTGTTATGTTGTTGAGGTTGAAAGCCGTATTGATTGCTCCAATATGCTCCTTCCATAGAAATAAGCACCTGAAATAAGATTCTCAAAACTCGGGTAAGAACCAAATAAGAAAAAGTAAAACAAAAACTAAATACAAAAATAAGAAACCAAAAACAATTAACAACCGTTGCCTCCCCGGCAACGGCGCCAAAATTTGATCGCTGTCGTAAGCGACACAAATATAATTACACTTTCTTACTACTCAAAATATAAATATAGCAAGGGCAAGAAAGGATCGATCCACAGAGAGGTCTAGGTTGTCGATTGTTATGGTTTCCTATATAAAACACCGAGGTTTTTGTGATTGTGTAAATAAAAATAAAATAAAAGCAAAACAATAAAAGTAAACACGCAAATCAAGGATGTGAAATATTGGATAAAGGTTTCATCTTCAATTGTAAACAAGTTTATGAATATATGAATAGAATTCGTATTTAATCTCGCTATCATCAAAAGCCATAGAATACCTTATTGCAAGAATACTCCGTAAATTTCCAAAGTTATCAACACACACATTAGGGCTGCGTATGTGAATTCTACCTAAAGAATAACCTAACGCCTTGCGCTAATCAAGTTCAATTCCTAGGAGCATTAAGTTTCAAAATAGGCTAATCAATGCAATTGAAATACATTGCGCAAACAATTCGAACAAAGGTCAATTTCTACATATGATTACGAGGATGTATCACTACAAACCCTAATCATATCATGCTACTAGTATTCAAGGTTATCGCTTGATGAAAACCCTAAAATAGCTATAGATATGGATGTGAGTTCAATCAATTCTAGACTCGACTAAACAAACATTCAATCATATTGCAATCCATCAATCATGCAATTATTGTAACCCGTAGAAAGTGAACGATAATATTGAGAGAAAACTAATTCATAAAAATCATAACTTGGTTGCAAAATCCAACTACATCTTCAACCAATAATAAAAACTTAGTTCATATTCATGGAGTTCATAACAAGAAGAAAGAGAAAAGACTCCATGGTGTAAACCCTAGAAAACAAGTAGAGGAAAAAGAATTAGAAAAAGATATTCCATAGATAATAAAAGTCTTCTCTTTATATAGCTCCACTCCTTCCAAAACTAGGTTTTGTCTTCAAAGTCCATTAGTTGGAAATTCACCCGGCCCACCATGGAGAGAAACCCGTGTAAAAATTATGTCCCAAAAACGCTCGCCGGAAAACTGGGATTATGGCCGGAATTTGGCCGGAATCGTCACGGAAAATATTTCGGTGACCGGCCAAGTCAAACCGGCCACCGGTCAACGGGTTGGATCGGCCGGGTCAGATCGGGTCAGGACTCGGTCTAGATCACTGAGTTGGATCGGGTCAACTCATTGAGTCAGGGTCTGTCAGGGTCTCAGAGTGAGTCAGGGCTGATTCAAGCCCTTTGTCTTGCACAGGCCAAAACTGTGCTGCACCAAGATGGCGCTTCACTGCCTCAGTCTGCCATAATAACTCTAACTCTGCACTTGATATTCCCTGTCTTGTACTCAGCTCCAACCATCTTGCAAACCATTAGCAGCAACAATTCATAATCCTGCTCTGAATTGCAGTTATGTCACCGCCAATTGCCACTGCGAACCAGCCACAGGCTTCACGGCCACATACTCAAACTACCACTTCCCTTCAATCTTTCTATCAAACCACAATCCCAGGCTAGCACCACCTGTGATCTCAGAACCATTACCACCACTTGAATAGCAGCTTCTTTCTTTCGGCTCCTGGCACACCACAGACCTTATCAAGACACGCAACGACCATTATCAACGCCATAAGCCACTTCGCCTCACAAACTCAAAGCCATTTAATCTTCATCGACACCACCCAGGCTAAACCAACAGCTTCATCTCCTCATAACTGCTCACTCCAGTTCATAGCACCACAATAGCCAACACAATCTCTGCCTTCATACAGCCGAAGTTTGTAAACCAATTCTACAGCAGAATCCGGTACCCACTGCTCTACGCTGCAACACCAACATCAGTTCTCAGAAACTCCCACAATCGCAGAAATCCCCAGTTCAACCTCCAACTGAATCTCCACCGTGCTCAACACACTACCACCTGCAATACCCATTAGCTCACCTGAGTTCATCCACCCCTGCATTAGTCTGCCATTATATTGTAGCTGCCATTTGCATCTTCAGCTCCACCTGCCAGTCCTGATCTGCAATGAGCTCACCCAGCACTGCTCTCGGCTTCAATTCCAATCCAGAACCTGAGTTCAACCACAGGCCAACTCAATTTCAATAACCTTGTGCTCAATTCACTGAAACCCATCAAGCACAATTGCTCTGCAAACTCAATTTCTCCATCAAACATCATCTCTCGCTTCTTTTCTTTCCTCCAAATAACCCTTAATTCCTTCTATCGATTGCCACAGAACCATCTTCTAATCATTCACCAGACCCATGAACAGACCCATTTCTCTATCACCCATTACAGTCCCTTGACCATCAACCACAGCTGAAATACCACAGACCACTTCCTCCATCTCAGTGAATTCCTCATATCACATAGCAAAGACAATCTCTAATTGAGGCTCTAAACCCCCATCATAATAGCACGAGATTCACACAGACCCTAATCTCCATAAAACCCTAGAAATGAGCAAATATCCCAGTTGATTCCTTCTCGAGTTTGAATATAAACATAAACCCATCTCAATTACGATCTCCAACTCTCCCCACAGCTCAACTTTGCATTAATTCACATTCATCTCACCTGCCCTTCTTCCATTGTCTCAAGAACCAATTTACAGGCCACCAATTTCATCGACTTCTCAATCGGTGTCGCCTCCTCTCTCTCGGTTCACCCCTTCTTGATCTCCATTTCCTTATGCTCTCGATCTCCAACAAGAGCAGACTGTTGACTCCATTCCCTCTCTCTCGAATACACAGCACCATAGTTCCTTTCTCTTCTTCTCACTCAGATGATTGAGTTTTTCTCTCGATTCTGGGATTGGTTTGTGTAAGAGATGATGGTGGATATAGCCACCCAGGGCTGACAGATAAGGGGTACCCCAGTGGATACCCCATAACATGTGGTCACCCCTTAACCACAGCTGGCTGCATTTAATACTTCTCCTAATAGAGTTGCCCCTTAACCATTACCGGGCTCCAGATAATGTTTGCTTGTGCAATGACCATTTTGCCCTTTTCGCCTCAATTTGGGTGATTTCCGCTTCTTTTCCTCCGTGCGACTCCAGAGTACCTAATAACTCAGAAACACACATAAGATACATAATTTACAAGAAAACTCGCAAAGAAAGCATAAATACTAGATATTAAATACGGTGTATTCTACACCTATCAATGTGCACCTAAAACTCCAAAAGCACGCCAGAAGGTTACATTCACGTATTCATACATTCCATCATATCAAATCGAAGTATGACCGGGGACTTCTCGCTGCATCCCATTTCGTAAGATAGATCCCTAAATCAGCGTCCTCCAAGTCTGCAGCAGTCAACAAGGACGGATTCGAAGGAAGGGGAACGACTAGGTCATCCTCGTCGATAACATGGACGCATGCTCCAACAGGATATCTCTGCACAAAAGGGAAATTTTCCATTTATACAACAAGCGGCGGTAAAGTGTACGACAGTCAAAGAAGAAGAAAACATACAGTATGATTTTCTTAACCGAGAATAACCTTTGTTGGGATGCTCATGCAAGAGTCGGACCTCGCGTCTTCATCCGGAGAACCCGATTTGGTTAGAAGATGATTCGAATCGCGTGACATGACAAAGAGAGAAATTCAACAAGAAGAACCTTTCTCAAACGAGGGTGATGATGCAGTTGCGTTGGGTATGAATACGGGATCTTAAAAAGGAAAGGAAGCAATGAGGGACATAACGCTTCCATATTTTTTGGCATGGAAGATGCCCTAATTGAAGCCGCGCGTGAAGGAAAGGCAAAATAAGGAAACTTTGCTATCTGAAGAAACTCCCTCCTTATTTACATCGGTCACGCCAAAGAAGCACGCACGCTTCCACACCTTTCACCGGTCCCACCGGCTAGCACACTCATTTTTCCAAGTCACGCCTGCAAGCACGCACAGCTTCCACATTGCACCGGCCCCACCAATTGCACCGACTTCCCTATGACCGCCCAAGTCACGCCTGCAAGCACACTAAGCTTCTACACTTCGTGCGGTCCCACCAGCTAGCACACTCAATTTCCCAACTCACGCCAACTTCCCAACGTCACCCAAGCTGCACCGGGCCCACCAATTGTGCCAACCTCCCGATTTGTGCAAAACTACCAGAGGCAAGGATTCCAAATCCCATTTATAAAGGTCGACAAGCCTCCTTCAATTTTCCTTACGTTTATTGTTAACGATTTGTCACCATCTTATGCTTACCTCGCAAAAAGCCCCTGTTCCGAGCTAAGCAGGGGACTTAATGTTGATGGTGGTTTTTAGACAAGGGGTAAAATCGTAAAACCCCATGACCTAGTGTTACCCGCAACACATTAACTAAGAGAATTTAACTCAGGTGTAAATAATTAATAGGGGTATTTTTTCAAAATACTGTTAGGGTTTTCAACACAGAACCCTAATTCCGAAACCAAGCCGCACTCTGCGCACCATGGCAACCATGCCAAACCAAGCCGCACTCTGCGCACCATGGCAGCAATGCCAAACCAAGCCGCACTCTGCGCATCATTGGCAACAATGCCAAACCAAGCCGCACTCTGCGCATCATTGGCAACAATGCAAAACCAAGCCGCACTCTGCGCACCATGGCAACCATGCCAAACCAAGCCGCACTCTGCGCATCATTGGCAACAATGCCAAACCAAGCCACACTCTGCGCACCATGGCAACCATGCCAAACCAAGCCGCACTCTGCGCATCATTGGAAACAATGCCAAACCAAGCCGCACTCTGCGCACCATGGCAACCATGCCAAACCAAGCCGCAATCTGCGCATCATTGGCAACAATGCCAAACCAAGTCGCACTCTGCGCACCATGGCAACCATGCCAAACCAAGCCGCACTCTGCGCATCATTGGCAACAATGCCAAACCAAGCCGCACTCTGCGCACCATGGCAACCATGCCAAAACAAGCCGCACTCTGCGCACCATGGCAACCATGCCAAACCAAGCCGCACTCTGCGCATCATTGGCAACAATGCCAAACCAAGCCGCATTCTGCGCACCATGGAAACCATGCCAAACCAAGCCGCACTCTGCGCATCATTGACAACAAATGCCAAACCAAGCCGCACTCTGCGCACCAAGGCAACCATACCAAACCAAGCCGCACTCTGCGCACCATAGCAGCAATGCCAAACCAAGCCGCATACTGCACACCATGGCAACAATGCCAAATCTCCAAATCGCTATGCCATTGGCACACGCCAAATATAGCGCCCTAGGCTTGCAAGACTTGCAACTAGGTCAACATGGCCGCACATGCCATTGGCACACACAAATATAGCGCCCCAGGCTTGCAAGACTTGCAACTAGGTCAACATGGCCGCACATGCCATTGGCACATGCCAATACGTGCCGCAAGCCATATTCCAAGTCGCTATGCCATTGGCACACGCCAAATATAGCTCCCTAGGCTTGCAAGACTTGCAACTAGGTCAACATGGCCGCACATGCCATTGGCACATGCCAATACGTGCCAGCAAGCCATATTCCAAGTCGCTATGCCATTGGCACACGCCAAATATAGCGCCCTAGGCTTGCAAAACTTGCAACTAG
Source organism: Papaver armeniacum (assembly GCA_023531295.1). Lineage (NCBI taxonomy): Eukaryota > Viridiplantae > Streptophyta > Magnoliopsida > Ranunculales > Papaveraceae > Papaver > Papaver armeniacum. The sequence goes on along the minus strand of JAJJWW010018480.1, from coordinate 192,700 downwards.
GTCAACATGGCCGCACATGCAATTGGCACATGCCAACACGTGCCGCAAGCCATATTCCAAGCCGCTATGCCATTGGCACACGCCAAATATAGCGCCCTAGGCTTACAAGACTTGCAACTAGGTCAACATGGCCGCACATGCCATTGGCACATGCCAATACGTGCCGCAAGCCATATTCCAAGTCGCTATGCCATTGGCACACGCCAAATATAGCGCCCTAGGCTTGCAAGACTTGCAACTAGGTCAACATGGCCGCACATGCCATTGGCACATGCCAATACGTGCCGCAAGCCATATTCCAAGTCGCTATGCCATTGGCACACGCCAAATATAGCGCCCTAGGCTTGCAAGACTTGCAACTAGGTCAACATGGCCGCACATGCCATTGGCACATGCCAATACGTGCAGCAAGCCATATTCCAAGTCGCTATGCCATTGGCACACGCCAAATATAGCGCCCTAGGCTTGCAAAACTTGCAACTAGGTCAACATGGCCGCACATGCCATTGGCACATGCCAATACGTGCCGCAAGCCATATTCCAAGTCGCTATGCCATTGGCACACGCCAAATATAGCGCCCTAGGCTTGCAAAACTTGCAACTAGGTCAACATGGCCGCACATGCCATTGGCACATGCCAACACGTGCCGCAAGCCATATGCCAAGCCGCTATGCCATTGGCACACGCCAAATATAGCGCCCTAGGCTTGCAAGACTTGCAACTAGGTCAACATGGCCGTACGTGCTCAGCAAGTAGCGAGTTTTCCCACACTACACCCCTCACTATATTTTGGTTAATTAGTCCATTGAAAGTTGCATAATTGAGAATGTTTATTGATTAATTTCAACAGTTGTTTACACAGGAAACACAGGATTACACTTAGCAAATAAGACACTCTTGAACTTTCTCTCTCCTAATGACTTGCCCAACAATTCCCAAAAGATCTCTCCCTACCACAGACTCACTCGACCCTTTATATAGGGTAATACATAGTGGATGACAGCTAAGTTATCCTTTATTTTCGGGAATGTCTCGCGAAGTGTCGCCAATGTACAACTATTCAATCTCGCGACACTTCTTAACCCTCGCCCGGGTTCCATGTCTTTCGGTTGTTTTGTGTGTCGTTTCCCATTGCGTCGTCTATTTTAGTTTCTGCGACTCCCTCGCGACATCGCTGTTTTATTGATCTCGCGAGCCCTATGCATTGCGATATTATGATCCTACATCTTGCCTCTTTTTCCTTGAATATTGCTTGAAGAGCGATTTTTAAAGGAAAAATCTGTCGCTGTAGTAATCTTTGGTCTTTGTTGACGAAGGAACGAGCAGAAGAATATTGTACTTGAAAAGTACGTACTTGCCTCTATTCTTTTGCGAAATTCCGAAGCTCCTATATTCGAAGTGTCGTTTCTTGCCTCATGTGTTACAGAGAATAATTGGTTTCGCAATCTCTTCTCGCCTATTAGGAAATATTCCATATATTTGAATTCTGCTAAATCAAGTTTCCTTGGATTTGGGTAATGACCGTTAACACGTGTCTACATTTGCCTCTTTTACCGGCGCATTTAATGTTATCCGGTCGTAATATCTTTTTCACATCTATTTATAGGAGTGTTCCTTGTAAAGAAATTTCTTTTTCCCTTTCATCTTCTTCATCGTCTGCAAGCATTTTTCTTCTTCATCGTTCTCAACCATTACGCAAGTGTTTGCCTGTTTGTTTTCCTTCTTCATCCTCTTCTCTTCTTCTGCTACTTCCTATCAGTTGTTGTTCTCATGGCATCCAGGTTTGTTAATCTTGCCATATCTAATTTGATCTTGTGGTTAGTTAGTTTTTCTTGTTGAAATCACACTGGTATGCTTAACTTTATAGTTCTTTTTCTGCCATTGTTGTTTAGCAAGAACCAACCCAAAACCAAATTTACCGTGAAGGACCCTTTTCTTTCTTTGGGTTCGTCATCGGAACCTTCTTCGCAACAAGAATCTCCTAGGCAGCCAAAGCCTACTTCGCGAACAAAATCTATGGTTAACAAAAGAAAGCCTGCGAGTGACAAGGTATTTAAGAAATTAGTCAAAGAATCTCATGTTTCTCATCGTCTGCGAGTGAACAATATATTGTTGCCTCTGTTTCTTATTTAACTTGTAACTCGCAGGACGATGGAAATACTGACAGAACTCCTAAAAGACTTCGCCAACCCAAGCCTGTTACTCCCAGTGTCCCATTTCCTTCATTCACACCTTCATCTCCTACTGCGAAGTCGTCGCAAGATAATATTCCTATGCCTCAACTCCTCCTAGACCAAGTTCCTCATAGTTCCCCTACTACAAACGATCCCATACCTCCTCCTGTTACCAAGGTCCTTGCCATTTCTCCAATCACTCCTCTTCCTGAAACTTCTTCTTCTCATGAGGTTCCCTTGACGAAGGACGACTCCTCTTCTTTGGTTGAACAAATTCCTCTAACTACAGAAAATTTGGAGGGGATAGATGTGGCCTTTAAGGTTCTTTCTGATCTCGTGAGTGATGCCAAACAGACTTCCACTGATCCTATCAAATCTCATGTTTGCGAGATTTTAAGTAAGCACCTTGGTCCTGACGAGAACCTCACAAGCTTCTTTGATTCAAGAAATTAATAAGTCAAGGATGATCTCCAAGTTATGATCATGAAATGCAATAGTCTTCACCTTGAAAATCAAAAATTTCACAACATCTCGCTAGATGGTGATAACCTTCGCAAGAAGAATGAAGAATTAAAAGGTATGTTCTCGCCACTCTTTTTTTTTTTTTTTTTTTTTTTTTTTTTTTTTTTTTTTTTTACTCAAATTCCCGTTCGTTCTCCAAGCATTAAACCGAGACGAATAATGGAGATATATCGAGATGGAGTCCATTGTTGAAGAAGTTCGAGTTGAGAGAGATGGTTGGATGGAGCAATATAATCTCTTAGATAATCTTCACACTTATGCAAACTGATCAAATAAATAACTTGTCGAAAGAAAACTTTAATTTATCGCAAAAGCAAGACTTGTTAAGTAATGATTTATCTCGCCTCTCTTATGCTTTGACTAAATCTGATTTGGAGTTGCAAACTTTATCAGATGAGAATCGAACTCTTTCACAAGAGAAACGTTCTCTGTTGAATAAGGTGGCGAGCTACTCGCAGCAGTATGATGTATGCCAAAAATTATGTGAAGACCAAGAGCAAGCCAATCATTCTTTGAAAAACCAACTCGAAGTAATTACTTTGAGAGAGATAAACTTATTCAAGGCGAGAATAACTTTGAGTGTAAAAGCGAAGCAATTCCAAGAACAATGTGTCAATTTAGAAAAATCCAACTCTACTCTAGCAAACGAAAAACTCCATACTTGTCTCCAATGAAAAGAATTTGCGTTCTCGATTGAAAGGTTTAGTGGGAGATTCATTTGATGATGTCATGAACCGCCTGGGAATAATTTGTGACTTTAATTCAACATCTTTCTTCTCAAAAGGAAGGTAGTCAATTTATTTGACTATCTTAGTTCATGTGTTTATTCCATGAATGCTTTATTACCCCGAAAATGTCGATAATGTTCGATAAGAATTTTATCCGATCTTGTGTATTTGTTATGCGATTACGAGAGAAAGCTTCGCTCCACTATTTCCACCCTCGTGTCTGATTATTCCAAAATTCGCAAGGAAAATGGACTACTCACTTCGCATCTTGCTCGTTCTCGTGACCGTGCGGAGCGAAGACTTGATTATATATCTCATTGTAAGGACATTGATAGTAAGAATCGTCAAAAGGCATTACTTCGCCAGTTCCCTCTAAAGGCGGAAGTTCTTGTGAATAACATTTTGCTGTCGAAGTCTCTTGATCCTATTCACGTCGCTCCTTTGGAAGTAAGTGATGATGAAGTTCCTGATGCTCCAGATAGTGATTATGACTATGAAAGCGGCGAAGACGTCGCTAATCATCAAGTTACAAAAGATCTGATCAAAAGTTTTACGATGAGAATCCACCAATTGGCGAGAATAAAGATGCTTGAAAATATCTCGGAAGAACGTCCATTAACTGGCGAAGGTGAAGGCTGAGAAGGTAGTTGGTGAAGACGATAAAATTGATGTAGAGAATTAACTGTTTGATAACTCTTGCTACAACTGTCTGTTTGTTTTGAAAGATTAAATCCCTTGTTGGATAATCCTCTTATTTTCTTCTTCTTAATTATGACTATAATCTCGCAAGCTTATTCGCTTACATTTTGATGAAATGATTTTTACTTAGTCATTATCATCTTTACATTGTACTCTTCGCTGATGTCGAATTTTGTATTGCGACGAGGTCGCAGACCGCAATTACATTTTCATGCAATGGCTCATTGACCTTGCCTTATCAATTTTGTGTGGTCTTCCGAGTTAGACCTCCCTAATTAGAGGTCCTCCCCGCCACCTTTTATGGCGACAAAATCGCAGGACGTCCTTACACTTGCATGTAAAGACCCATTGATTTTGTCTTATCATTTTCCAAGTATTTTTGCCTCTGCAGGATGTTTTAGTTGCGACAATATGACAGGTCTAGATATCCTTGCGGACATAAAGTCCCATGACATTGTCGTCGTGCGACGAAATCGCAGGACGTCCGTACACTTTCGTGTAAAGACCCATTGATCTCGCCTTACCCTCGCGTTAGTATTATTGCCTCTGCAGGATCATTGCACAAATATGACAAGCCTAAGTCTCCTTGCGAAAACAAAGCCTCATGACATTTGCGTCTGTTTTGACACCCCCTAATGGAGAGCTTCGCCCTTATCATCTCCCCCGGTTGCCCCTTCAAGGAGGCGAAACATCGGCCATACAAGACTAGCTCCTCCCATCCTGGTCTTAACAACAACCAGTTGTTTTCGCAGCCTCTTATCCCTTATACCTATAGGGTTTATGGTTACGAGACTGCACCCTAAGTGGAGTTTTCTTCGAGCGAGTGCAACGCATGCCAAGACTTGCCAAGAATGGCCAGGGTAGGTTCATCCATCCCGGGCACTCTGGCTCAACCGTGTACCTCGGCGCCTTGAGCATGCACTGACTCCTAGGAAGAGACCCTCGGTCGCCCAACCAGGGTATAACCTACATATATAGTTGGGAATCCAAGGTACCTCTTCCGGATAGGCTTTCATGGGCCCCAAATTTCCATGACTCGGGCTTCGGGGAGCGGTGTAACCTTCCCCGAGCCATGTCGAGAGATACCCCCTTATATGACGCACTTTAGGTCTTACATTTGCCTCTTACGAAATGTTATTCGCGAACTAGGGTGTACGCCATAAAGGTTCGTCCCATTCATTCATTCTTTTTAATTATTCTTCATCATTTGCTATTTTGTCTCGAGATACTCGCCAATTTATTCATTTAATCATTCCTTATCTCTTGTTGTTTTGTTAAGCCATGCATGACTTTTTTGTTATTCTTTTCGCGAGATCTTCGCGGATTCTTTCTGCATTTTTCTGAATGTCGCAAATATCTTGCGAAGAAGTACTTCATCTTGATTCCTTTTTCATCTTTCGTTATTACGGGTAATATTTCTTTAGATATAATCTATTCCATGGTCTATCCAATTTTTGTCCCACATCTCTTCCTTCGGGTCCATCAATCTATATGCCCCTGTACCAACTACCTCTTTGACGATATAAGGTCCATCCCATTTTCTCGCCGACTTGCCTCCACTTTCTCGTTGGTATATTGGGGTTTCTCGCAGCACCAAGTCTCCCGGTTTGGAATTCACGTATTTTGACGCGCTTGTTATATTCTCTAGCCAGTCTTCACTGGTAATTCTCCATGTGTCGCAACGCCTTCTCCCTTTTCTCTTCCAATTCATCCAATTTGACTAGGATATTTCCCAGCACTAAGATTTTTCTCCCAAACTTCTTTTTTAGTTGTCGGGATCACGACTTGTTGGAAGTACAGCTTCAACTCCGTATGTTAAGCAAAAAGGTGACATTCCAAAAGAGCCTCCCTTCTTGTTGTATTGTATGCCCATACTTTGCACCGGGTACTTGTTCGCACCATCTTCTATTGTGTCCTTCTAATTTCTTCTTCAATATGTCTGCAATTGTCTTATTTGTTGCCTCCGCCTGACCGTTAGCTTGCGGATACAGTGGAGTTGATTTCCCACATCTTATTTTGAATGCATTAAGTAATAACTCTATGTTTTGTCCTTCGAATTGTTTCCCATTATCAGATACCAACTGTGCGGGGATCCCAAATCTGCATATGATATTCTCGAATATGAAAGTAAAAATATCTTTGTCGCGAATATGTTGTACTGCCTTCACTTCTGACCATTTTGTGAAATAATCCGTTGCGACAATTAAGTATCTCCTCTGTCCAGTTCCTGGTAAAAAAGGTCCCACGATGTCTAAACCCCATTTTCCAAAAGGCCACACACTTTTTGAAGAATTTAATTGTGCTCCTGGTGCATGTATCTTCTTCCCGTGTCTTTGACAATCTTCGCAGCGTCCGCTATTGCTCTCGCGTCCTCATGCATATATGGCCAATAATATCCTTGCGTCTTTGCTTTATATGCCAAAGATCTTCCGCCGCTATGATTTCCTAGGCATCTCCACTATGCAACATCTTCAATATGGTTTCTCCTTCTTTCCTTGTTAAACATCGAAGCGAAGGTCCATCAAAAGAACGCCGATAAAGCACATTATCTCGCAATTCATAATTTGTTGCCCGGCTCTTTAACTTGTGTGCTTCCAATCTATTTCTTGGTACTTCGCCTTTCATTAGGTACGCGTGAAGTTCTACTCTCCAGTCTTCTTCGCGGCATTGCATTTCATCTACCACCATCATTATATCAGCTTCTTGTCCTTCCTCTTTATTAATTGATGGCGCCAGTAGCGTCTGTATTTTGATATTCCTCGCAGTTGGGTCTGTCATCATACTTGATATAAAGGCAAAAGCGTCTGCGAGTCTGTTATCTCTCCTTGATATGTGCCTCCATTTTATTTTCGGTATCTGTGCTGACAACACTTCCACAAGCTTCCTGTATTTCTGTAGGGATGGATCATTTGTAGCATACTTTTCTGTTATCTGACGAATTGCCAATTGCGAGTCGCTGGTAATTCGCACATTCTCCAGTTTCATTTCTATTGCAAATCGTAAAGCATGTATTATGGCTTCGTATTCCGTTTCATTATTGGTAGACTCAAATTCCAATCTAAAAGCAAAAGCTAACTTATTGCCTTCTGGCGAAATCATAACAACTCCCACTCCTTTACCTTCTCCATTTGATGATCCATCCACTAATATTTCCCACCGGTTTGGCTCAGTTAACAAATCTTTTGGATCTCCATATTCTTCCTCTACATCCATCATTTCATCCACTGCTTCATCTTCTTCCAAGGGAAATTCTCGCGAAAAGTCTCATGACGACCGTGACTTGGTTGAAGATAATATTTCATATTTGAGTTTATAATGACTTATTTGAGCATTCCATCTTTCGACCCTTCCCCGATCTTTTTGAATTTTTCATTACCGACTCAATTGGTACTTTTGTTACCACCCTAACAGTATGTGCCTGAAAATATATGCGAAGTTTAAATGATGCGTAGACTAACGCTAGGATTAGTTTTTCAATCTTTGAATAATTTCTTTCTGCGGCGTTAAAAGTTTTGCTGATATAATAGATTGGTTTTTCCACTCCTGCGTCCGTTCGCAGTAAAACTGCACTTAAGGCGTGCGAAGTCGTTGCCAGATATATTAATAATTCCTCCCGTGTTCTCGCATTCGCATAATGGATACATCCATTAAATGCTCCTTAATTCCTTGTAAAGCCTTTTCACATTCGTCCGTCCATTCGAATTTTGATCCCTTTTTAGAATACTGAAAAAATGTTTACATTTATCAGACGACCGCGAGATGAACCTTCCTAATGATGCTAACAATCCATTTAGCTTTTGAACATCTTTTACTTACCGCCGGCGTTGGCATGTCGCGAATCGCTTTTACTTTCTCCGGTCAACGTGTATTCCTTCCTTTGATATAATGTAACCCAAGAACTTCCCCGACGCAACTCCGAAGGTACATTTTTCCGGGTTGACTTTGATGTTGAAACGCCTCATTTGCTCAAAATTTCTTTCAAATCTCGCACGTGATTTTCTCGCCTTCCTACTTTTTACTAGCATGTCATCTACATAGACCTCCGAGTGTTTTATGTATCCATTCTCGCGAATACCTCTTCTACCATCCTTTGATACGTCGCTCCAAAGATTTCGCAAACCGAATGGCATTTTAGTATAGCAATATAATCCTCTTGGAGCGAAGAAAGCGAGTGTGCTCTTGATCCTCTTCGGCAGTGGGATCTCTGGTTGTAACCTTTATATCCATCCAAATGAGGATACCCTTTCATTCCGACCGGCGATTCGACTAGTTGTGGGATGTCCGGTAATGGAAAACCTGTCTTTAGGGCAAGCTTTATTTAAATCGGTGAAATCAATGCAAATCCTTATTCCCTTATTCTTCTTTGGAACTATAACCATATTCGCTATCCACTCAGGGTATTTTGCTTGTCTAATAATTCCGCGTCCCAAAGATCTTCTCATTCTTCTTCTATCTCGAGAATGATATGCTTTGTTGCTATCTTTCTAATCCTTTGCTTAAATGGCTTCACGTTTTTATCAATTTCTAACTTGTGACAAGCTATTGATGGATCTATGCCAGCATTGCATCCATATCCCACGCGAAGATATCTTTATATTCTCGCAATGCACCAACAGCTTCTTTCTTCTTCATCCGCTCCCATGCTAGTTCCAATCTTTAGCATCTTAGGTTCTTCCTTAGTTCCAATATTCACTTCTTTAGTTAGCTCTCGCCGCGACGTAATCGGGCTTCGGTTCTCCCATAGGAGTTGGTCCTTTTGGTTCCGTCGCAGGATCATTTTCTTCTCCCGAGATCTCGCTAAGTATGCCTTTTCCTTCCTTCGCTTTGATCATGTAAACTCTGAATTCTTCTTCTTTCTTAGCTTCCCTCGCCATCTTTTTGCGATGTTTAGATATATCCTTTTGTTTGCCTACTTGTTCCTCGCAGCATTTCACTTCATTTTGATAATATATTCTTCCTTTAGCAGCATCCCCTCTGATCTCGCTGATTCCAGTTGGTGTAGGGAATTTGATACGTTGATGAAGCGTCGATGCCACAGCTTTTATTGCATGTACCCATGGTCTTCCTAGCAACATGTTGTATGGTGATTCCATATCCACCACACTCAATGTCACCTGTGTTTCAATTCCTCCTAACGGAATACGTATTTTTATCTCCCCTTTAACTTTTGTTATGGATTTACCAAAACCTTGAATATTGTATGCCGCGAAAATCATATCTTCATCTTTATATCCCATCTTTTTATAAGCGTGATAGAATATGATGTTTACCAAACTCCCTGTATCGATTAAAACTCCATTCATCACCCATGTTTTCATCGTGTTCTCCGATTTCTCTCCTTCCTTATTCACGTTTATTGCGATCACCAGTGGAGACATGTGATCCAAGTTTTCTTTTGTTATTTCCTCCGCCGTGAATGTTATCTCTTGCTTTTCCCAATCTTTCAAAGGTGACGTTATTTCTCGATCTGTAATCCTCTTTCCTTCAAAATCTCGTTTGTGTATCCTTCCTCTGATATTTTCATGAAATTTGTTAGCCATTACTCTCATACCTGTGCTGTATGCCATATCTTCTTCTCCTACTTCATCCGATCTGAGAGTTTCCTTTCTCATTTTCTTGATCTAAACAACTTTAATTGCGATTTTCTTTCTTAAACCAACAAGATTAGGTCCCTGTTTCTAGCGCATATGTAGTAGCAGGTTTTCCCACACTACACCCCTCACTATATTTTGGTTAATTAGTTCATTGAAAGTTGCATAATTGAGAATGTTTATTGATTAATTTCAACAGTTGTTTACACAGGAAAAATAGGATTACACTTAGCAAATAAGACACTCTTGAACTTTCTCTCTCCTAATGACTTGCCCAACAATTCCCAAAAGATCTCTCCCCTACAACAGACTCACTCAACCCTTTATATAGGGTAATACATAGTGGATGACAGCTAAGTTATCCTTTATTTTCGGGAATGTCTCGCGAAGTGTCGCCGATGTACAATCATTTATTCTCGCGACACTTCTTAACCCTCGCCAGGTTCCATGTCTTTCTGCTGTTTTGTGTGTCGTTTCCCATTGCGTCGTCTATTTTAGTTTCCTGCGACTCCCTCGCGGTACTGTCGTTTATTGATCTCGCGAGCCCTATGCATTGCGATATTATGATCCTACAGTGCCATTGGCACATGCCAAACACACACGCTGGTAGCCTAACTTGCAAACCGTGCAACCTACCACCAAGGCATTCCGCACATGACATTGGCACATGCCAAACACACACGCCGGTAGCCTAACTTGCAAACCGTGCAACCTACCACCAAGGCATTCCGCACATGCCATTGGCACATGTCAAACACACACGCCGGTAGCCTAACTTGCAAACCGTGCAACCTACCACCAAGGCATTCCGCACATTCCATTGGCACATGCCAAACACACACGCTGGTAGCCTAACTTGCAAACCGTGCAACCTACCACCAAGGCATTCCGCACATGCCATTGACACATGCCACGCACGCCACTAGCAGCTCTGGCATTGCCACTTACTCTCAACATTCAACCTACCACCAAGGCATTCCGCACATACCATTGGCACATGCCACGCACGCCACTAGCAGCTCTGGCATTGTCACTTGCGCTCGAAGTACAACCCGCAACAAGGGCATTCCGCACATGCCAATGGCACATGCCACAAGCGCCACTAGCAGCGCCACTTGCACTCAAGGTGCAACCAACGAGATATCAACACAAAATGGGGGATGCTTTCCCGGGGTTTTGGTTTGGCGGTCACAGCTTGCAGCGTACACTACGCTCACATTAAGAAAGCGTGAAAAGGAATAAAGCGGTCAAATAAATGAGGAAATAATGGTGAAAACGTTTTCACCCATTAACACCATGCGGTTACCACCTCCTCCCATTATTTCACCCTTTACTCTCTTCCTTCATGAGACCAGGGTACGTTTCAATCTCGACTTGTATAAATAGGTCTTACCTATTTCCACCAGACAACAAGTCTCGGTCAGGAGATATATACTACACTTACACTCTCAGAAAGGCAACTTTGCAAGCTCTCCCAAAAGCTTTCATCTCTTGCAAGCTTCCTAAGCCTTCACTTTCTAATACAAGTCGAGATACTACTCTCCTCAACACCTTTCTCTGCTTCCCTCCCCAAATCAACCCTTCTCCTCCACTTTGTGACCGAAGCAAGTCCGGAACGGCCATTTCTTGGTTTAGGGCCGGACTTGTACAGATTGATCTCTCGAATCTATAAAGTGCTCACGTGCAGCACATTTGTTTAGGGTTTAAACCAGTTTCTCACTCACCTACCGCATTTACCGAAATCGGCAGAAACGATTTTTACCCATAAACAATAGGCAAATATGTGATTCAACAATAGACCATGAATCTACGATTCGATTCTCGTATTTTCAAAAACGATTCACGATTAAAAACCATGGCCAAAACCTTGTAGAAAACCCTGAGAGACGTAAAAAGTCTCACATGCCTTCCATGGTTTTCTCCAGAATAAAAATTTCAAGGATATTTTTGATTCTCGCGCAACCAAAATATCAACCATTACGTTTGCCACTAAGGAAATATGAACGGCTCCGATTAATTCAACGCTTTCTCATAATATTTTATAGTAGTTGTTAACGATCCTAGTTTTATTTAATAGTAAGTGTTGATGACCGACCCCAGTACTTTATAAGAAAATAATAGATCTACATCGTAACAGAGATAAGAGAACCATAGAGAGAGGATGAGTCTTGAAAAATTCATCAATGGGATCTTGTTGATATACTTTCCACTGATGGTGATTAAGGCTCCACTCCTCGATTTGTATATGTTTCTACCCGCTACCAGTTCCTATGGGAACTTACCGAAAATGCGGGGTACAATAACCACACCTAACAATTCGTTTGGCGATCCGAGCGGACTTACTCCAATATACTTTCTAGAGAATCAACTAGACAAATCATACTCAATCTAGAGAAAAGTATATACAAGAGTTTATATCTCTATCTCTCAATTCAATCTGCAATCAGCAAATAAAAATTTGCGAGCCCGATTGATAGGATATGGGAATACCCTATATGTGATAACCGCAATCGCACGGTGTCTAACTAGTAGACAGAGGCAAGTACGGGTCGTTCCCACAAAGAGCGGTGGAAATACTGTAATCAGTATCTCTAATAAGAGTAACCAACAATAATGTGTTTGAATTTTTATAATGAGAATGGAAAAATAAAATTAAAATAATAAAATGAGACCAATGGAAAAGTCGGTAACCAGGGTTTATAGTATCCACCACTATTTCTATTCAATTACTGAAATGAAACATAATTATGAATATATGTTTATTGTTCGTTATATTGGCATCACCTATTATATGTGTTAGAGTCGCAAACGTCACTGGTATACCCTAAGCATAGCACATCAAATTGCATCAGCGATAAAATTATACGAAACTAAAATATTGATTCACAAATATTATTTGACTCTTCTAAGCATAACCCATCAAAGAAATTAACCCAAGCATGGAATATCAAATAATGAACCAAACATATTTGTAAAACTAATTCATTAAGCACAAAGGTTTTTAAAACCGGTGAAGCAACAACTGATTTTCAATAAATCCATAAACAATAAACAAGAATTAATTTATTCAAATCATAGTAGCCTCTAAAACATAATTATTTCAAATCAAATTATTCTTACGCTCAAAGTGGTTTCTACCATAAACCCTAGTTATAAAATCTAGCAATACATTGAAATGGATTTCTCAAAATCCATCAAAATAGTTAAGAAAACATAGAGAGATTAAATCGAAGGAATCGTCGTCTCCTCTTCTCTTTGTTATGCGCAAACCTCCACGACGGCTCCAATTTCTTCCTTTGTCTTTCACGAACAGAGAATACAAGAGATAATACTCCAAACCGGCCTCCAAAACAGAACTCCAAAACCCATCCCCTTCTGTCTGTCTCTTCAAGAGTATATATATCGCTGCCAAGGAGTCACATGAATAAAACCTAGCAAATCGCCAAGGCCCAGCCCATTACCAAATTCAGGCCTTGTTACCACTTTCTGAAATGTGATCACCGTTCTATTCTCAACTCATGTTACAGCACCACTTCCTTCTCCAGTTCGAGAATCCATCAAAAATTGCACCAGTAACTCCTAAAATTTGTTGATGCCGTTAAGTCTCTGTTTTCATCATCCAATCGAACGGCATCATACCAAAAGCATTATCTTCAACTGGAACGATAAGTTCGTCTCTGTCAGTCTAAATATCGTCACCACCAAGTACACAGATCGAGCAATGCTTCGCATATGGATTCACTATCCAAAAGCATCTGTTGCTGTTGTAGAACATCTTCCATGTTGTTCTTCCATCTACACTTCTCCATCTCAAACACAACTCCGATATCCTCATCTCAGAACCTTGACCACTTCCGGCTACAGAATTATCTCTACGACTCTACCTCTTACAATTCAACACTCATTTTCTTCGTTGTTTTCCGGTGACACTCATACCATCCAACAGACGTGCTTCAAGTAATTTCCCTTCATCTAAAACACCATCACTGCAGCCATTCGTTTCAGACAATGGTTACTAGAGAATAACCACCAGTGAATGTCGAGAACTCCTAAGACCCGTTGCTGTCGAACCATCGTTGTTGAACTATCACCATTGCATGCACTACTGGAACCATATCTTCACTGCCAATCTTTCCCAGTCGTGAACTAGGAGCTGCTAAACTTTGTTCCTGACCACTGCCAGCCAATTGCAGACTCGAGCAACATTAATATTAGTAATGCTAGTGCATGAGTTCATGTCTTCTCCTTCCTTTTATCCTCACTCCATCTTCAACTCCAAACAGCACCAAGGTCCCAAGCACCACCACCAACAATACCTTTTATCATCTCTGCCGATTATCGCAAACACAGCTCATCATCTTTAATATCAATCCAGCAGCGAGATTCATCATCATTCTGTCGATAGTATCACAAACGGACTCAATATCTTTGGAACTGTCAACCACAGCTCAACATCAACAACTCCGATACTGCCATACTGGCAGCAAGCCAAACTCAGGTCATCATCACTTATATCTTCCAGTCCGGATAAGTTACTTCACACTATCGACTTAAAATTAGCACATGACGAGCAATCATCATTCACAGCCAACTCTCTCGTCTTCTCAGAAGCCACCATCGTTCAGAAACCCACTGTTGACGACGTTGTAAAATACCAGAAGGACTACGAATCCATTCAAAACAACACTCTTGAACATGTACACAGCCACATGATTCATAGCTACAACACGACGTTCAACGGCAAACTCGTATCAACACCTTCCTCAGCTCCTACAGACAAATCCCATTGTGGAGACTGGAATATAGCCACCACTGCCTTCAAAGATATGGTGAAGAGTATGCCTCGTCACCCTCACCAGGGCCGTTCCTGAGAAGTTTTTGCCCTGAACCGATTTTTGTTTTTATGCCCTAAGTATTATCTTTGCCATAACTCTGATAATAAAAGGTATGTAATTATTTTTTACTTTAAAAAAGCACCAAAATAAACGAATTGAACACCCTCAATAAACCATAAATAATTTTTGAATTAATCATGGTAATAAGGGAGGATCCCTTTACATTTTTATTATCACATTATCTCACACATTATACGTCATTTTGGTGGAATAAAATTCAAATGATAACGGATTTAAAGCTAATATTTTAGAAATATGTTCGTCTTACAAAGCATATGACTCCATCATCTATTACTTTGAAAATCGACTTTCGCAAATCAACAAATTCTCAGCCGTTAAAATTGAGATTAATATACGGTGAGATTTAGTATTCATGCTCAATTTTTATGGGTACGTAGAGCATCAAAGGACGAGAAAAATCCCCAATATTTGGTTTAAATATATTACCGTCTAATTTTTATTAAGAAAATTGTCTACCAAAATATGAGGTAGTATGAATTTAAAGTTAAAGAGATCTTCCTCATGTTCAAATTAAAAAAATGGAGAAATGAAATGGAATTATCAAGTTACATTTTCAATCAATAATCCGAGACTTAAAGAAGTACAAGAGTATTTGGGTGGTTATTTAGAACAACTTTCTAGGTTTAAGACTTCTTTCAATAATGTAAAAGGTAGAACACATTTTTCAATCAATAATATAAAAGCTAAAACGAGAAAAAAATCTTCCGTCAAAGAAAAGACCGGAGAGAAATTAACGAGTTTATAGAATATTCAAAAATCAACCCCCAAATATTTGTAGTTTCATTAATAAGCCCCTACTCTATTTTATTTGTAAGAATACACCCAATACAAAACTGGGCTATTGTTGCCCCTAGGCCTTGCTGCCCTAAAGTGGGCCTTTCCCTGATTTCCCTACGGGACCGGCCCTGCCCTCATTTAGTTATTTCTGGCTTAACATGCATGGATACTTGAGTGCACAAAGAATCTGTTCCCTTTCCGTGTAATTGAATGTTGCGACTAAGTCAATTGGTTAACTTGACAGCCCACACTTTCATCCATTCAGCTTTGTCTACTTTTGGTGTCGCAAACGCCAATTAGCTCTCATTTAGCAAAAATATTCTTCCGATGTTCGGATTCGTTTGTACTTTCTACAAAAGCACTAAAATAGTATCATTAGCCACAATATCGAGTCCTAGCTAGTATAAATACGGGTATAAAATGTAGCACTTTCGTGCTTATCACCGATTGAATATAAGAGAAGTAACTTGAACGGTACCAAAGACTAATGTTCAAGGATCAATCAATTTCAATCAACAACCAAAGGTTGGATTTCCTAATTTGATCGATACAACGCACAACCTGTGATATTTCAATTATATAACAAAATATAATGCGCAAAAGAAATAACACAGACACCGGAATTTTGTTAACTAAAACCGCAAATGCGAAAAACCCCTGACCTAGTCCATCTTTGAACACCACACCGTATTAAGCCGCTATGCACATTAGCCTACTACCAATGAACTTTTGATGGATCAGTAGTTTAACCTTAATCAATCTAACACTGATTCAAGGTACGGTTGCGTTCCTTACATCTATGATCCCAAAGTAGATACTACACACTTGATTCCCTTAGCCGATCTCACCCAAAACCAAGAGTTGCTAAGACCCAAAGTCGAAGACTTGATAAACAAATTTGTGTTACACAAAAGTCTATTGAAATAGATAAATCTGTCTCCCATGAAATACCTATGATTTTTTATTCTCCTTTTGATAAATCAAGATGAACAGGAACCAATGATAAACTGGTCTTATATTCCCAAAGAAAAACCTGGTATTATCAATCACCTCACAATAATCTTAATCGACCAGCGAAACAAGATATTGTGGAATCACAAACGATGAGACGAAGGTGCTTGTGATTACTTTTCTATCTTGCCTATCGGAGATATAAATCTCGAGCCAATTATTTCAATTGTACTCAACACGATAGAAACAACAAGAATAAATCACGCAACTACAGAGAAAATAGTTGGGTCTGGCTTCACAATCCCAATGAAGTCTTCAAGTCGTTAACCTACATGGTCTCGAGAGAAACCTAAAGTTAAAGGAGAATCGACTCTAGTTTATGCAACTAGTAACACACACGAAGTGTGGGGATTAAGTTTCCCAATTGCTAGAGTTCTCATTTATATAGTTTTCAAATCGGGTTTGCAATCTAAGTTATCTTGGTAACGAAGCATTAAATATTCACTGTTTGATGAAAAAACCCGATTCAACCAAGCTAATATCTTTCAACCGTTAGATCGAACTTAGCTTGTTACACACAAATGAAGTATGCCCTCATTTTAGGTTTATGTAACCGTACCTAAACGTCTACACCATGTTGGCTCAACAATAGTTAACTGCAGCTTAGTCATATGATCACTCTCATATCAACCTTGTTCATCTTAACCATAACTAGTTCAAATGACTCAAATGAAACTAGTTAAAGAGTTGTTCAATTGCTATATTCTCATAAAAGTATACAAGAACACAATAAAAACAAAATCGGTTTGATTCACTCGAATCAATTCATGAACATTATAGCCACGGTTTGCAAAGATTGCATTCCTTATTATATAAATATTTAAGTTCATGTACACAACCGATTTTAGAACTTAACCTTCAAGTATGCATACTTGTACGCATACTTGAAATACCCTGAACAAGATTGGGTTTCTCCAGTACGCAAACGGGTACGCGTACTTCCGATCCCAGCAGAAATATTCGGACATGAACCTTACGCCGGTACGCGAACGGGTGCGCATACTTAGGTTCCCGGATTTCTCAAGACGCGTACGTGTACGCATACTATGGTTCCCGGACATGGATTACATATGTGCAAGAGTACAGAGCATGTCATATCCAATAATGGTTAAGTATTCTAAATTTTTATTTTAATTATTGAAACTTTCTTAGAGGATGACAATAGCCATTTTCACACACTATTAGCATCAAAGCAATTTTCAAGTTATTGAAATAATCATAACGAAACATTCCAAGTATACACTAAATGATTGTATCACACAAACCATGTAAAATGTTACTCGGAAATTTTTACATGATCATGTTTTGACTTGCGTCAAGAGTATAAGATAAACTTGGTCGAAGCCAAAGCTTGCCAACACATATTCCGAGAAATATGTAAGCAAGTTAAACTCAGCTCGAAATCTTAAATGTGTATAATAGAAAACTATATCGTAATACGACTTATGTCTCAATATAGGAGATAGAGTAGAAATAGACTATCCAAGTGATAGATGAGTTTCAGTCTCCACATACCTTTTGTTGATGAAGTTCCACAAGCTCTTCTTAGTTTTTCTTCGTCTTCAAATGATGAACGCCGTGAAGTCTAAGGCTCAACTACACAATCTATGTCATAGTCCGAGACATCTATAAGTAGACTAGAAATCAAAAATTATAGTTTTGATCACTAACATTGACAAACATTCTTGAGATAGCAACGCGTGCGAGTTCGACCGAGAGCAAAAGTGCTCTAACACTTACTGTTTCATTTCTATATATGGTACGGAGATTACTTGAAACTAGAGAAACCTCATTTCTACGTCAATATCGTCTGGATTGATCTCCTCGTCAAGTGGCCTCTTTGTATCTCTAATTTCTACGAACTATTCACTAATAATTAATCCCCGGGTCGAAACAACCTCGCTTGATGTACGGCGTCTCCAGGTCACGGTCATGGTATGTATTACTCAACTATGTTAATATTTTGGGTTCAAGGTTAACCGCAACAAATCAAACTTACAAAAGGATTTGAGGTTGACTTTTTTTTAGAAAATGAGGTTGCTCAAGTTAGAAAATATCTTGTGTTATTTGGTGATTAACTGAAACTAATCAATTAGGAAAATAGTGATTTTGGATTGATACAAAATTTATTCCTATTAACAAAAGAAGGGATTTGAGGTTGACTTTTTGTTTTGGGTTTCAACTATAAAGTTTTTCTTTTGTCATACGTTGAAAAACACGGAATTGTCATTTGAAAGTAACATTGCCTCTTTTATTAAAATGAGAAAGTGATAGTAGAAATTCTGTAAAAACGTACGGAATATTTGCTGATCCTTTACGGATCATTCTGGTTATTTGAGAACTTAATCTTTCTTCTTCTTTTTTTCTTCTGTAGGTTGCAATTTTTTTCGATATGGTTATGTCCTCAAAACCTTCTACGCTTATGAGTCTTTATATACTTTCATGGTTTTCGGTCTGATTACAAATCTCATAGGGTTGATTCCAATCTCATCTCCAATTGATCATGTCAGGAAAAAACCTTCAGATGGAGCAAAAAAATAGGGCTTAGGGTGGTTATACTACTCTTTAATCTGCATAATAATTAAGTGTGACCTATTTGTTGGATGCTGTGAATGAGCTTCAACCTATTTGCCTTTCAGTTAGTTGAACTAAATGCTAAACTAAAATATTGGTATGAGATTGAACATGACTATTGGAGTCAAAGAGTCCAAGATGAAAACTTGGCCTTTGGTGACTCCAATACTAGATATTTTCATGAAAAGGCTAATTATAGGAGTAGGAAAACGCACATAGAAACTATCCAAAACAGTTTGGGCTTTTGGTTGACCGAAAGTCAAGAAATTGCCTCGTGAATTGACTAATCATTTCGTCAAAATGAGTAAATCCACTAGACCCAATATTACCTATGAATTTATGAGTGATATTCAGGACTGTGTTAGCAATGAAGATAACTTGAGGTTACTAGCTATTTCTAGTAGTGAAGAAATCAGAGATGTGGTCTTCAAGATGAAACCATGGACCTCTCCAGGTCCGGACGGATTCCCTCCTGGTTTTTACCAGAAGATGTGGGATATTGTAGGTAATTATACGTACACATGGTTCAAGATGTCTTTCATTCTAAGTACATTCTTAACAATGTAACCATAATTTTATCTCTTTAATTCCTAAAGTTACTTGTCCTAAGAATGTTTCATAATTTAGACCTCTAAGCCTATGTAATACCTCTTATAAAATTGTGTCTAAAATCATAGCCAATCGTCTTAGGCCCATTCTGAACAGAATTATTAGTCCTTTTCAAGCAGCTTTTTTGCAAGGTCGTCAAATGTCTGATAATATAGTTTTAGCTCACGAATTGGTAGATACTATGAAAAAGAATAAAACTAAGACGAAAAGTCTGATGGCTATAAAGTTAGACATGTCTAAGGCGTTTGATCGTGTTGAATGGTGTTTCGTTATTCATTCATTACTTAAACTTGGATTTCATGAAGATTTTTGGAGAATTATTGAGCAATGTATCTCAACAGTCTCTACCTCAGTGCTGCTTAATGGATCACCAGGTGATATCTTTTACCCTGAGAGAGGTCTTCGTCAGGGAGACCCTCTGAGTCCATATCTTTTTATCCTATGCATGGAGTTTTTCTCAAAATGTTTGTTATCTTCTGAAAGCAAGGGCCTTTTACATAGCATTAGATTTACGCCTGATTGTCCTTCTATAAGTCACTTATTTTTCGCAGACAATTGTATGATTTTCTTAAATGCTAGGCCTAGTGAAGCTATAGTTTTGCATGATATCATAAGGAATTTTAGTAACCTTTCTGGTCAATCTATTAATTTTGAAAAATCAGGCTTAGTTTTTAGTCCAAAAACATATAATAGGATTAATAATGACATTGCAAACATTTTAGGTATTAAAAGAATGGGACTCATGGGATAAATTGTAGTTGCGGAAATCCCACAATACATCCCTCACAAGAATTCATAATAATCAACACATTTTAAGATCCACAATCACACTTTTATTAATCGAGTTTAGGAATTTTACAAGAAGGAAATGAAATCAAGATTACAACTATTGTTCTAGACTTTCTATCTCCTCTAAACTTTCTCTCCACTCTAAAAAGATCTCTCTCCCACCTTAAGCTTTGTTCACTCTTTATATAGAGTATTACATAGTGGGTGACAAATAAGCTCAGTCCTTTATTTTCGGATCCGACTTGCGATATTCTCGCAAGTATGCAAGTGTTAGATTTCGCAACACTCCTAAATCTTGCTAGGTCTCCACATATTTCTCGTGTTTTGGTTGTCGTCATCCTCACGGCGTCATTTCTCAGAACTAATCTGCGATGTCTTCGCAATGAGTTGTATAATGGTTTCGCAATGGTATTGGTGTTGCGATATTATGATCCTACTTCTTGCCTATTCTCATGTCTTCTCTGTGAAGGAGAGAATGATATGAGAATTAACATTTCAGAATGCCGCAACTGTTCATTTCTTTTCTTAAGTTTTCTACCGACAAGATTCCATGAATTAAGCATAACCGCTTACACGTGTTAAATATTCCTCTAACCACCTGCACATTCAATGCTAATCGGTCATCATTTTCTTATCTATTTAAAAAGGGATCTATCATAGAAATAATTTCTTTCTTTTACTTCGCTTCTTCATCTCCATATTCTCTGTAAATCCTTATCTTCCAACAACTTTTACGAATTCATCTTTCTTCTAATGTTCTTATGGATTCATCAAGGTTTGTTGACTTTCTTTGAACCGATCTTACCGAAATTGATCTCATCTACTTGAAATTGTCTTATTTGATTTTATTCATCTTTATGTAATTCCCATGCTTTTTCTGTTTCAGCAAAAGCACCTCTAGCATCAAATTTACGGTATAAAACCCTAATATTCCCAAGGGTTCACAAAGAAAGAGTCGCCAGTAAACAAAAGAAAGCCTGCGAATAGCAAGGTAGTAAGAAACATCATTCTTTTAGTAACAATATTGTTGCCTCTGTTCCTTATTTGAATTGTGATTCGCAGGTGATGGTAATGTCGACAAACCCCACAAAAGATCTCGCCACCTTAAAAATGTGGAAACTTCCGTCCCTTTTCCTATGTTTAATCCTTCAATATCTCCTACAATCTCTTCGCAAATTGAATCCTTACTTCCTGTTTGTGAAGGTATTTCCACATATTTCTCCCTTGTAACTGATCTTTCTATAGTTGAAGTTCCTTGTAATAACCCTGCTGCGAATGAACCCTTCTCTTCCTCTACTGCTAATACCTCTCATCTTGACACTACCTCAACCCCAGTTATTAATCTTCCTCAAATTTCATCTTCGAATGATGCATCTCTAACAAAGAATGATTCAATTCCCCAACCTTCTGTCATCACCACTTCTTCATCCTATCTCTTCCTTTTACTAAAGAAACTTTGGAAGGAATATATATTGCTTTCAAAGTTTTATCAGATGTTCTGGATGACGTCAAGAAATCTTTCGTTGATCCTATCAAATTTGGCGTCTGCGAAATTTTGAGTAAGTATTTTGTCTCTGACAGAATGATTTCGCAAACATCCTTTGAGAAAGAAGTTGAAACTTTAAAGGAGAATCTCCAAGCCATGACCTTGAAATGTGACACTCTTCATCTTGAAAATCAAAAGCTTCAGAATGTCTCACTAGATCGTGACAATCTTCGCAAGAAGAACGAAGAATTAAAAGGTACAACTTTCTTATCTTCCCTTTTTTTTTTTTTTTTTTTTTTTTTTTTTTTTTTAAGATCAATTGTTCGCCCTTTAAGTTTTACACCAGAAACGAATAAGAGCGTCCACAATGGTAGAGTATACTAAAACCAAAAACAATACCAAAAAACTAAATTTTTTTTGTTTTAGTGGTGTTTCAACACAATGTTTATAGACTAAAATTATAGTCAAGCGAACATGCAAGTTACGCCCCACATGAGGCGAACATTTTATTAACGCCTGTGTGGGGCGGTGAGCAAATCATTCGCCTCAAGTGGGGCAGAGATACCATTTGTGCCCCATCGGGCGAACCTTTAAGTTACGCTTCACTCAAGCGCACATTCCATCAACGCCTCACCGCGGAACGGAAGTATAAGCTACGCCCACCTTCAAACGGAAGATAGTATTTACGCCTGTCTTCAAACGCACTTTAAACAACCGCCCCACTATAATCAGTTTTAGTCGAGAGTATCGACCAAATTTACTCTGGATTACGCTCTCTCTCCAACTAAAACCAAATAATATGGTTATACTCCTGCCCACTGCGATTGATTTTCGACTAAATATGGGGTTTACTCCACTTTTTAAGTATGTAACAACTTAACATTTGCCAAAAAGTATGTAACGATCAAGAACAATCTTTCTGCTCCTTGAGAAATAAACTTAAAGAAGTAACAGAATCATGTACTGCTGAGAGAGACAAACTTATTCAGGGTAGAATAACTTTAAGTGTAAAGGCAAGTCAACTCAAAGATCAATACTCCAAGCTCGAAGAATCCTACACTTCTCTTGCGAAGGAAAACACCTTACTCATTTCTAACGAAAAGAATCTTCGATCTCGCTTGAAAGGTTTAGTTGGAGATGAATTTGACGATGCAATGGACCACTTGGAGAATAGTTGCATGGCTTTAACCCAATATATTATCTCGCAAAAGGAAGGTAGTCATAAAATTTGACTTCCTCAACCACTTTTTCTTTGTTAAGTCTTTTTATGATATCTTCCTCGCGAATCCTTCTTTTGAATAACTTTCTGTATTCTTTGTTTTCACAGAATCTGAGAAAAATCTTCATTCCTCCATTTCTATTTTGGAATCTAAATTTGCCAAAATTCGCAAGGAGAATGCATTACTTGCCTCTACCCTTGCTTGTTCTCGCGATCGGGCAAAGAAGATTTGATTATCTTGCTCATTTCAAAGATATACAAAGTAGGAATCATCGAAAGCACTCCTTCGCCAAGTTCATCTCAAGACTGGAAGTTCTTGTGAATGATATCTTATTGTCCAAATCTCTTCCTCCTATATCTGTCGAACCTTTGGAAGTAGATGACGATGAAGTTCCTTGTTCTCCTGACAGTGAATATTATTATGAAAGTGGCGAAGATCTCGCAAATGAAGAAGAAATTCCTCCTAATGATGCAAATCATGATGATAATCCGAATGAAGAAGAGACTAGAGTAAAACAGAATGAAGGAAGGATCGCGAAAGTGAAAAAGTCGGCGAAGAACATCCATTATCTCCTTCGCGAAAAAATTGATGAAAATATTTCATCTTCTCCTGGCAAAATCAACATTGAAGTTTGAATTTCTTATGTAATTTTACTTCTTTGGGTTGTTTCATCTTTATAACTTCTTGCAAATGGTGTACTTCACCAACTTTGAAGTGTATTTACTCTTTTATCATTGTGCTTACTAGCAAGAAAGATGATGCTTGTTGTTTAATAATTCCCATATTGCCTCTCAATATCTTTCTTGCGATGAATGATCTCGCATAAGTAATAGTTAATTCTTATAAATTTTTTGTTGCATCATGTGGTCTTATTTTTCCTTCCTAGTTAAAGGTCTTATTTCGCCACCCATTGTCATTGCGACAAAATCGCAGGACGTCTTTGCACTTGCATGCAAAAACCCCTTGATCTTGCCTTAACTTTTTTCTCTTATAATTTTTGTTGCGACAATATGACAAGCCTAAATATTCTTGCAAAAATAAAGCCCCATGACATTGCCGTCTTGCGACAAAATCGCAGGACGTATTTACACTTTCATGTATTGACCCATTGATCTCGCCTTATCTTTCTCTTTGTATTATTGCCTCTTCAGATTGTCACACAAATATGACAAGCCTAAATATTCTTGCGAAAATAAAGCCTCGTGACATTTGCGTCTTAAGACACTTATCACTCCCTAATGGAGGGTGACGCCCTTATCTTCCCCCGGTTACCCCTTCAAGGAGGCGTACCTCTACAATACAAGGTTGGCTCCTCCCATCCGGTCTTAACAACAACCAGCTTATTTTCACAAACCTCTTATCCCTTTTGCCTATATGGCTTATGGTTACAAGACTGCACCCTAAGTGGGGTTTTCTTGGTGAGTGCAAAGATACGTCAATACTTGCCAAGAATGACCGAGACGCTTCAAATGCCCTAGGCACTCTTGGCTCAACCGTGTACCTCGGCGCCTTGATCGATGCTCGCACTCCTTAGAAGAGACCCTCGGTCGTCCAACCTAAGTCATAAGCTTAGGTTGAAAATCCAAGGTACCTCTCCGGATGGGCTTTATTGAC
Source organism: Papaver armeniacum (assembly GCA_023531295.1). Taxonomy (NCBI): domain Eukaryota; kingdom Viridiplantae; phylum Streptophyta; class Magnoliopsida; order Ranunculales; family Papaveraceae; genus Papaver; species Papaver armeniacum. The sequence continues at coordinate 167,989 of JAJJWW010018480.1, read as the reverse complement.
CCCAAATATCCATGACTCAGGTTCCAGGGGCGGTGTAACCTTTTCTCTAATCCATGCAACAGGTACCCCCTTCTATGACGCACTTTAGGTCTTACATTTGCTTCTTGCGAAATTTTGATTTCACGAACTAGGTGTACGCCATAGTAGGTTCGCCCCTTTCGATTGTTTTGTTTCTTCTTCTCGCATATCAGCTCTTTTGTAATTTCGCAATCTCATCTTTGTCATTCATAAAATATATTTTCTTCTTCGCATATCACTCTTTTTGTAATTTCGCAATCTCATCTTTGTCATAATTTTTTTTTTTTTTTTTTTTTTTTTAATTTTTAAGATCAAATCACCATTCATCTTTCTTTCTTCTCCCAATTTTACTTTTGCAAAATAAAATCAACAAATACATTCACTCTTTAAGTCTCTTACTTCGCTTACTTTCTCGCCTCGCATTTTTGAAATTTTCTGTTATTTTCTTATCCTTTTGCGAAATCTTTGTCACTTCTTATCTTCAAAGATGCATTTGTTTCAAAGCGTTTCTTCTTCTCTCTCTCTCCGTTCTATTGCATCTACCATCAATCTTTCACTTTTTTATTTTTCTCTCGATGTTATGTTTCCAATTTTTCTTCTTCGCAGCTCTTTCTTCGCAAGATTCTACATCAATTTCATAACACTTTTTTTCCTTCAATCCAATCTCCTTTGACGATGCCAATACCACTGGGATGAGGGAACTTGATACATTGATGGAAAGTCGATGCTACACCTAGAATCCCATGTTACCAAGGTCATCAAATCAATGCATTGTAAGGTGATTCCACATCGAATACACATAACAGAATTTCATAAGACAATCCTTTCAGTGGAATTCGCATATTGACTTCCCCTTTAGGTTTATTGGCAGTACCATTAAAACCATAGATTTTGTAAGATGAAGGTATTAGATCTTCATCTTTTCCTCCCATAGTTTTATAAGTATGATAAAAAAGGATATCCACGGAACTTCCAAGATCGATTAAAATTCTCATTAATTGCCTATAAATTCTCAGCTTCATCATCTTCATAATATCTAGGTTTTGGGTTAATCTCCAATCTTACCACTAGTGGGTTACCGTGTATTTATCCACCCTCGGGCACTTCTTCTCGGTGAAGGAAATAGTCTGTTTTTGCCATTCTTTCAGTGGCGATGCCTTCGCAATGTTCATTATTTCTCTATCATCGGCATCTCTTGCCAAAACCCTGCTGAGAATTTTATCGTGAAAGTCTTCAATCGTTTTGTACGAGTGTACAATAGAGTGACAAAACAGATTCTTTGCCTTTGCTCCAACTTCTATTACAAATGTTTCTCCTCCTTTTGTTGTATTCACTCTACGAATTTCTGGTGGTGGTGGTAATGGTTGAGGTTGAGGTTGTCCTATTAGAAAATGGCTTAATTTTCCCGATCTAATATTCTCGAGAATGATTCTCTTTATATTTCTCACAGCATTTGTTGAATGTCCATGGAAATGATGTAAGAGCAAAATTCATGACTTCGTTGCTTGGAGGTGGTTCACTCCCCATGTTCCATGGCACGGGTATGTTTTCCATCAAGATTATAGCTGCCCATATTTTCTCCACACTAGCATTCAGAGGTGGCATTTTGATTTCTTCCCATACCACCTTATGACTTCCCCGTCCTCTTTGATGATTTTGCCTCTGACCTCCATAATTTTCTTGTGGATGATCAAGTCTTTGAATTTTGTTATTTCTACCACGGTTATAGAAGTTCCTTTCTCTCTCGAATTCTTCTTGATCACGACTTCCCATAGCTACTAGTTTCTGCTGACTATCTCCCATTATCCTCTCTTGTTGTCCTTGCGAAGTGCTCGACACTGTATTTATCAACTTAGGTAACAAGCTTGAATTCGCCGTTTTTGAACTTGTGTTCGCAATCGGGTATGATTCCATCTCATTTTGCTTTTCCTCAAGAGCAATATACTCCTCCCGAAATTCTCGTAATTCGACCATCGTGATCGTATTCTTGATTCCGAAAATTTGAATGTACAACAGATTAGTTGCGAACATAGCGTTAATGAATGATAAAATGAGATATCTCTCATCCACACGACCAGCCATATCACTACACATTGTCTTCCACCTCACGGTTAAATGCTTCAAACTTTCGCCAACCCTTTGCTTTAACCCAAATACATCTTCAATGCCAGTCGCGAGGAATTGTTACTTATATACGCCCTAAGAAAGTAGCTTGCAAATGGTTGAAAGATGTTATAGTATTCTTTGGAAAACCTTCAAACCATTTTAAGGCCTCTCTTGTTAAACTTGATGCAAAATATTTGCACAACACAAAGATCATGGTTTTCCCATTGTAGCATACATCTCACATAAGCTTTGATGTGTTGTACTTGCATGTTGTTCCAAAAATGTTTGGTTAACGCAGTAAATTGCACTTTGGTGGTATTCCTCCTAATTGTACCTCTTGTGTGAATGGAGTTTTCGCAGCTTCTTCTATGGCTTCATCCAGGTTGTCTCCTACCTCCTTCTCTTTTATTATTTAACATTCCTCTCATTTTCGCTAGCTCTCTTAAAATTTGTTCATTTACACCGATTTGGATCCATTGGTATTTTTAATTATAACTTCTCTTCTTCTCGCTCATATCTCTGTTTTGATTTTCTTGTTCATCATTTTCTTCTCGTCTTTCTCTGCGATCTTCTCTTTCATTTCTTTCATGAATTCGCACATGATTGTACTTCTCATTTTCTCTTCTTGCCGCCTTTTAGCTCTCCTTTGTATTCTATCATATTCTTCATTGATATTACTATTATTGCGATTTTGTTCACGCCTTCTTTCCCGATTATCATGATTATTCTGGCGAATTGCCTCTTGGAGCTCTTGTTCTTCCACTTCTGCTCTCAATCTTTCCCTTTCGCAAGCTAGACGTGCTTGTTCAGTGTAATGTCTTTCGATTTCATCTTCAATTATTTGTCGATTTCTTTGAACTTCTCTCTCATGTAATATTCTCCTTCCTTCTTCCTTATTTTCTTCGCCATCTTGATCATTTCGTTCCTGACGTTGCCTATTTCCCTGATTTCTGTTGTTTTTTCCATTTTGAAGAATTTCACCATGTTGAATATAACGATCTTCCATTATTTCTCTTCTTTCACGACGTTCTTCGTCTGGATTTTGTACTTCCTCACGAGTATCTTCATTAGAATTTTCTACAGTGCGTATTTTGTCTTATTTCTCCTCTAACTGATCTTGAACTTGATCTTGTAGTACTTCTTGACCTTCTATTTTGTAATCTCATGTTTTACATCCTCAACTCATGATTTTTCCTTGTCGATTTGCACGTTCTTCTGCTTCTAGTCGCCTTTTTCGTGTATTCTTTGCCTCAATGCCTCTAACGCTTCAATCTCTTCATTTCCATGAATTATTCCTCAAATTACTTCTTGGTCTCTCTCCTCTCATCCATTGCTTCTTAATTGCTGCTCTTCTTCCATTTCATCTACGGAATCTGATCGCCAAGTATGTACACTCACTCTGTCATAATCCACAATTTTACTTTGTATTAGTATACGTTGAATTGGTCATTGAACTTGATTTTATTCATTGTTTATTGTGTTCACTCTTGTAGATTCCTCAATTTTATCTCTTTCTTTTCCAGCAAGCCTCCTACTCCTTCTAATAGTTGTTGGTTGTTTTGATGTATTTCTTCTTCTAGCCATTTTTCAACCTTAATGAGTTGTTGAAAATTATATGAAATTCTTTATCTAATCACAATATCAATCTTCAATCCCTGTTTTTAGCGCCATTATGTAATTGAAGGAAATCCCACAATACATCCTCACAAGAATTCATAATAATCAACACATTTTAAGATCAACAATCACACTTTTATTAATTGAGTTTAGAATTTTACAAGGAGGAAATGAAATCAAGATTACAACTATTGTTCTAGATTTTCTCTCTCCTCTAAACTTTCTCTCCACTCTAAAAAGATCTCTCTCCCACCTTAACTCTGTTCATATCTTTATATAGGGTATTACATAGTGGGTGAAAGCTAAGCTATCCTTTATTTTCGGATCTGACTTGCGATATTCTCGCAAGTATGCAAGTGTTAGATTTCGCAACACTCCTAAATCGCTAGGTCTCCACATCTTTATCGTGTTTTGGTTGTCGTCATCTGTCGCGTTTTCTGTAACCAATCAACGATGTCTTCGCAATGAGTTGTATAATGGTTTCGCAATGGTATTGGTGTTGCGATATTCGATCCTACATAAATATTTGGGTGTCCCATTACTTTTGCATAGGAACAAAATGGATTCGTTCAAACCTTTACTAGGTAAGTTTAAAGACATATTAGGTATTTGGAAACCGAAACATTTAAACTTAGCTGGTAAAGCAGTTATGTCACTGACTGTGCTAGGATCCTTAGCCTCTCATCATATGGTCTGTTTTTCTAATGCCAAAGGACTCGACCAAGGAAATGGGGATTTTTACCAAATGTGATTTTGGTGGAATCAAGACTATGAGTCTAGAGGTTTAATTTTTAGAAAATGGGATTATGTTGCGATTCCTAAGAAGTTTAGTGGTCTGAATTTTAAGAAATCTGACATTTTTAACATTGCTTTGCTTGCCAAGCTAGCTTGGAGGATGTTAGAACAGCCGGATGCTCCTTGGGATGTTATTCTTATACATAAATACTTCATGAATCTAGATCTAATTACTGCTGGGAAATAGGGTATGGATATCTAAAGTTAGTGTATGGAAACATAAGTGGGTTCCTGGATTAGATAATATAGTTGACTCTAGTATATGGTCTATGAGCATTAGCAAGGTTAGTGATATGATAAATAGTGAAACTAGATCTTGGGATGTTGATCTCACTGAATGCTCTTTTTAATGAGCAAATTGGTAGTCGATAACTCGATTCAGGATTCCCATCCATGGAATTGATAGGATTTGTGACGGACGAAAATTACGCCTTTGGCGCGTTGCCCATGAGCCGTAACTCCCGGTGCGCCATGATGAAGCTATGATCCGGGCCTTTAAAGCTAGGCAAATGCACGGTCATTCGCCCTTGCAAGCATGCTCGTGGAGCATGATGCGGCTAACTTAGCTTCCACATCGTTCCAACTTACCCTTGTTCCGCAAAAGGGTCTATTAAGAAAGCAAAAACTTGCTTAATACGGCAAAAACAACCTTTTGACGCCCTAAACGATGGAATTTGGCTAAATTCTGGTGACCATGTGGATCAACATATCTTGATCTTTGGGCCGTTTCCATCAAAATGGACTCCTCTTGTGCTAAATTACGACACTCGGGTTTTTCGCCTCCAGATAGGCTATAGCTTTCTCTTTGTAGCTTGATAGGAAGTATGAGCATCCACTTGCCGGCATGCAACTAAGCCTCATCAACTATGGCCACAATCATCTCTCGGCGTCGAGCTACCGAGCTTAGATGATATGAGGGGGCGAATGTCGCAATCATCTCCGAATTAGATGATATGAGCGACAAAGTCTTTGGACCGGCAATGCCGCAACTCATTGCGGCTGCCTACGTACCCTTCCCTACTCTAAGGGGATCAAGCAAAGACCGTAGTTCATCCGCTAAGGGACAAGCAACTTATTCCAACTCGCTTGCTAGTTCGTGGTAAAGCAATAGTGGTAATGGCCTAGTCCATATAGGTCGTTCCGTCAAATACATCCAAGTGATGCATCATCGAGTCCGTGAAATGGCATAGTGATGCCTCAAAGATCATATGCTCCATTCGTAAGATCACGCGACTAAGAATAAGGCACGAGCATCATTCATACCGATTCCGGATAAGCTATGAAGCTTACTTGGTACATAGTCCGCATATGCACCTTCAACCAACTACCCTCCCTATATATGTCTTAAAGGAATTTCTACAAGTACGGAAAGGGGACGAAAAATATTTCATCAACTCCCCGTTTACTATTCATGGTCGTTGCCATGTATTTTCCCGATATCCGGCCATGTTGGCCGTACACTTCCAACCCGATGTCCGGCCATGTTGGCCGTCCTCTGCCAACCCGATGTCCGGCCATGTTGGCCGTCCTCTCGCTTCCGATCTCCGCCATGTTGGCCGTCCATTTTCAAGGTCATCTACCCAATTGACCTAGTGCATCATTTGATGCAAGATTGGCTCTTGGCCAATGTTACTTCCAACCAATGCCATATTGGCCTTAGCCAATATGCATACTCGATGTGCCTTACTTGGCACCAGATATGGCCCAGGGCCAAATGCATCTCACCATGCAAAGGAAGCTTTGGATGAAGCTTCATCATAAGCAAATGGCGCATCTTTTAGCATGCGCCATGCTAAAACACGGGGTGTTACATTCTCACACCCTTCAAAGAATTTCGTCCCCGAAATTCAAAACCAAAACTATTGTGGACAATCTCTTCAAGTTGGATTTCCTGAGCAAAAGACCCATACCAGATGCTCAGAAATCACGGGTTTCTTCAAGTTGTCATGAACAACAATTTAGACCTTCCGAGCACATGTCCCATACCACCGCCCAGAATCCAAAAAGTGCCCACAACAAAACCAAGAATCGCAACTGGCCAGTGCCAAGAGGATATCTCGACCAGGTATCCTGAATGCGCATCCCATACTACGCACTCAGAAGTCCCTAAAGTTCACAAGGTTGAAAGGTGTCATCGAAATGACAAGGCAAAACTCAACGCAACACTGTGAGGACCAATCTCTAATGCCGGTGCGGTTGGATGCAAGCCACCGTCCCCGACGGATTTACCGGTTGCCACTCGTAAGTGGGATGCTAGTCTCGCTGACAACGCACACCCTTGGCCGGTGCCAACGTGTGGGGATGATCACCCCATTGTCTACCCACCGTCCTAGACGATCTTCCGGATGCTAATAAGCGGGGTGCCACAGAGGCCTGGCAAACTCACAGTACTTATACAAGCTCAACTCGATTCGCATAGTAACTGGCATAGCAGTTACCAACTCTTTCTCGCGCAGAAAAGTTGGCCTACTCTCCAACTTTAAGTTTTCCGTTAAGGAAAATACTTGCCAATGAGTCCATTCCGCACAAGTCCCTAGAGTTTTCTCGGAACTTGCTCTGATACCATCTGTGACGGACCGGAAAATTACGCCTTTGGCGCGTTGCCCCGCAGCCGAACTCCCCTTGCGCCATGATGAAGCTACGATCCGGCCTTTAAAGCTAGGCAAATGCACGGTCATTCGCCCCTGCAAGCATGCTCGTGGAGCATGATGCAGCTAACTTAGCTTCCACACTGTTCCGATCGACCCTTGTTCCGCAAACGGTCTATTAAGAAAGCAAAAACTTGCTTACTACGGCAAAAACGGCCTTTTGAGGCCCTAAACGATGGAATTTGGCTAAATTCTGTGACCATGTGGATCAACATGTCTTGATCTTTGGGCCGTTTCCATCAAAATGGACTCCTCTTGTGATAAATTACGACACTCGGCTTTTTCGCCTCCGAGATAGGCTATAGCTTTCTGTTTGTAGCTTGATAGGAAGTATGAGCATCAACTTGCCGGCATGCAACTAAGCCTCATCAACTATGGCCACAATCATCTCCGGCGTCGAGCTACCGAGCTTAGATGATATGAGGGGCTGAATGTCGCAATCATCTCCGAATTAGATGATATGAGCGACAAAGTGCTGGGACCGGCAATGCCGCAACTCATTGCGGCTGCCTACGTACCCTTCCCTACTCTAAAGGGATCAAGCACGGACCGTAGTTCATCCGCGAAGGGACAAGCAACTTATTCCAACTCGTTTTCTAGGTCGTAGTAAAGCAATAGTGGTAATGGCCTAGTCTCGTATAGGTCGCTCCACAAATACATCCAAGTGATGCATCATCGAGTCCGTGAAATGGCATAGTGATGCCTCAAAGCATCATATGCTCCATTCGTAAGATCACAGCGACTAAGAATGAGGCATGAGCATCATTCATACCGTTCTGCATAAGCTATGAAGCTTACTTGGTACATAGTCCGCATATGCACCTTCAACCAACTACCCCTCCCTATATATGTCTTAAAGGAATTTCTACAAGTACGGAAAAGGGACGAAAAATATTTTATCAACTCCCGTTTAGTATTCATGGACGTTGCCATGTATTTTCCCGATATCCGGCCATGTTGGTCGTACACTTCCAACCCGATGTCCGGCCATGTTGGCTGTACTCTGCCAACCCGATGTCCGACCATGTTGTCCGTCCTCTCGCCAACCCGATCTCCGCCATGTTGGCCGTCCTCTGCAACCCGATCTCCGCCATGTTGGTCGTCCACTTTCAAGGTCATCTACCCAATTGACCTAGTGCATCATTTGATGCAAGATTAGCTCTTGGCCAATGTAAGTTCCAACCAATGCCATATTGGACTTAGCCAATATGCATATGCGATGTGCCTTACTTGCCACCGTTATATAGCCCCAGGGCCAAATGCATCTCACCATGCAAAAAAGCTTTGGATGAAGCTTCATCATAAGCAAATGGCGCATCTTTTGGCATGCGCCATGCTAAAAACACGGGTGTTACATTCTCACACCCTTCAAATAATTTCGTCCCCGAAATTCAAAACCAAAACTTTTGTGGACAATCTCTTCAAGTTGGATTTCCCGAGCAAAAGACCCATACCGTATGCTTAGAAATCACGGGTTTCTTCAAGTTGTCGTGAACAATAATTTAGACCTTCCGAGCACATGTCCCATACCACCTGCCCAGAATCCAAAAAGTGCCCACAACAAAACCAAGAATCGCAATTGGCCGCTGCCAAGAGGATATCTCGACCAGGTATCCTGAATGCGCATCCCATACTACGCACTCAGAAGTCCCTAAAGTTCACAAGGTTGAAAGGTGTCATCGAAATGACAAGGCAAAAATCAACGCAACACCGTGAGGACCAATCTCTAATGCCAAGCGGTTGGATGCAAGCCACCGTCCCCGACGGATTTACTGGGTTGCCACTCGTAAGTGGGATGCTAGTCGGTCCCGACAACGTACACCCTTGGCCAGTGCCAACGTGTGGGGATGATCGGTCCCATTGTCTACCCACCGTCCCAGCACGGTCTTCCGGATGCTCGTAAGGTGGTGCCACAGAGGCCTGGCAAACTCACAGTACTTATACAAGCTCAACTCGATTCGCAACTCTTTCCCGCGCAGAAAAGTTGGCATACTCTCCAACTTTAAGTTTTCCGTTAAGGAAAATACTTGCCAATGAGTCCATTCCGCACAAGTCCCTAGAGTTTTCTCGAACTTGCTCGATACCATCTCTGTGACGGACCGGAAAATTACGCCTTTGGCGCGTTGCCCCGCAGGCCGTAACTCCCCCGGTGCGCCATGATGAAGCTACGATCCGGGCCTTTAAAGCTAGGCAAATGCACGGTCATTCGCCCTTGCAAGCATGCTCGTGGAGCATGATGCAGCTAACTTAGCTTCCACACCGTTTCAACTTACCCTTGTTCCGCAAAAGGGTCTATTAAGAAAGCAAAAACTTGCTTAATACGGCAAAAACGGCCTTTTGAGGCCCTATACGATGGAATTTGGCTAAATTCTGGTGACCATGTGGATCAACATGTCTTGATCTTTGGGTCGTTTCCATCAAAATGGACTCATCTTGTGCTAAATTACGACACTCGGGTTTTCGCCTCCGGATAGGCTATAGCTTTCTCTTTGTAGCTTGATAGGAAGTATGAGCATCCACTTGCCGGCATGCAACTAAGCCTCATCAACTATGGCCACAATCATCTCTCGCGCCGAGCTACCGAGATTAGATGATATGAGGGCTGTAATGTCGCAATCATCTCCGAATTAGATGATATAAGCGACAAAGTGCTGGACCGGCAATGCTGCAACTCATTGCGGCTGCCTACGTACCCTTCCCTACTCTAAAGGGATCAAGCACAGACCCTAGTTCATCCGCGAAGGGACAAGCAACTTATTCCAACTCGTTTGCTAGGTCGTGGTAAAGAAATATTGGTAATGGCCTAGTCCGTATAGGTCGTTCCGTCAAATACATCCAAGTGATGCATCATCGAGTCCGTGAAATGGCATAGTGATGCCTCGGATCATATGCTCCATTCGTAAGATCACATGACTAAGAATGAGGCCTCGAGCATCATTCATACCGTTCGACAAGCTATGAAGCTTACTTGGTACATAGTCCCCATATGCACCTTCAACCAACTACCGCTCCCTATATATGTCTTAAAGGAATTTCTACAAGTACGGAAAGGGGACGAAAAATATTTCATCAACTCCCCGTTTACTATTCATGGCCGTTGCCAAGTATTCTCCTGATGTCCGGCCGTACACTTCCAACCCGATGTCCGGCCATGTTGGCCGTACTCTGCCAACCCGATGTCCGGCCATGTTGTCCGTCCTCTGCCAACCCGATCTCCGGCCATGTTGGCCGTCCACTTTCAAGGTCATCTACCCACTGACCTAGTGCATCATTTGATGCAAGATTGGCTCTTGGCCAATGTAAGTTCCAACCAATGCCATATTGGCCTTAGCCAATATGCATATGCGATGTGCCTTACTTGGCACCGCATATGGCCTGGGCCAAATGCATCTCACCATGCAAAGGAAGCTTTGGATAAAGCTTCATCATAAGCAAATGGCGCATCTTTTGGCATGCGCCATGCTAAAAACACGGGTGTTACAGGATTAGATGGCCTTAGACCAATAATGGGTGCTTTAGTGTAAAATCTGCTTATATGTTTATTCTTAATAGCAGAATTGATATGTCTTCTGTTCCTAATAACTAATTTCCTTGGACTAGGTTCTGGCAGGTGCAACTTCCTCAAAAGATTCTGTTTTTTCTTTGGAAATGTATACAGGATTGTATTCCAGTTAGAGATCGTCTTCATAAAGTCATGAACAATATAGACAGTACTTGTCCTTTTTGTAGGAACTGTTCTGAAACTGCTCAACATCTATTCATTGATTGTAACTATGCTAAGGATATTTGGATATCTCTTGACCCTAATTTATACAATAGAATTCAAAACAAAAACTTGATTGATTGGATTAGGGAATGGTTTGTTAGTCCATTAGGTATAAATGCTCATACGCAGAAAAACATTCAACTTGCAGGAATAGTACTCTGGCATATTTGGAAGACAAGGTGCCAGCTAGTATTTGATAATATTCGCATTCCTGTTGTAACTTTGTCCCTGCAGGTGAAGAAATTTATCTCTGACTGGGACAACAGTCTATCCTCAATGTCTATTAATGGGCAGAATGTATAAGGCAAGGCAGACATGAACATTAGATGGACTGTTCCTATGTACCCTTTTATGAAAATTAATTTTGATGCAAGCTTCAAAAAGGATTGTAATAAGTGTGGTCTTGGTCTAATAATAAGGTCTTTTGCGGAGTGAATGTGGAGGTGCAACAAGCATTCCCTTAACAGACTTTTGATGAAGAGCAGTCAAGCTCTAGGTGTTTTTTGGCAGTCATATGGGAAAAAGGAAATAATATTGATTACCTACATCTGGAGGGGGACAACTCAAATGTGATAACGACGTTGAATGGTGCTTCTACGGCTATGAAGTGGACTACAAACTCAGTTATCGAGGATATTTTAGTTCTTCTTTCTTCTTTTAACTCTTGGAAATGTAGCTATGTTCCAAGGGAAGCAAATAAAACAGCTCATCTATTAACCAAGGAAGCTTACAATGCTTCAAATAGTTTAGTTAGATTATCAACTGATTCCGATTTTCCTATGTGGTTAAAATCCTCTCTAGAGGAAGACAATGTTCCCTAATTTTTATAATTCAATGAATCTTTTTTTCTAGTAAAAAAAAAAAAAAAAAAAGAACTATTCTTTTATTTAGAACTATTCTCAACTGGAGAAATGAACCTTCATCGCGTATTAAATTTGCTTTAGAAGTAGATAAATCAAATGTTCGGGTTGATCTTATTAGCCCAAGATTCGATGGATCTACTCTTCTTTGATGACTCCCCCTCATAGATGAGGGTCTGGGTGTGTACACTATGGAGGACACGATGCAGTACTGCTACTTGGCTTCTTTCTTTCAGAATAGTTCTCAACAAGTTAACATTTTGAGGCTTGCAGAGGTGTCCGGCCCTAGCCCCGCTTTTTGAGCATGCCCTAGTCCTATACAAAAAGGTAAGTGGTATTAATGATTCTTCTTTGCGCATTGATGATATTGGCCCCCACTCTATGAGCTCCTTGGCAATTAAATATTTTAATGCGGTGAAGAATGATATACCTACTCGGTTTGTTATGATCACGCGTGATTCAAATTCTTTGGCAGAGTAATAGAGTCAAACACGCTCAAGATTATTTGTTGGCAATTCCTATTGATGGGATTAATCAAACAATTGGGGCCAGACAATTTCGTGCAGTGGTGTGCTATATGCTCGGGATCCCCCTCTTTGAGGATGGAGATTTGTGTTCTGGCTGTGGTAAAGGTATGGATATTTTTGGGGATCACGCCTTACACTGCAATAAAGGAGTTGGTCTCAAATACATGCATGATCTTGCCCGTGATACCTTCACGGACATTTGTTATCGAAAGTGTTTTCAAAGAGAAAGGAAGTGGATCTGGGCTCCTTGTGGATAATGGAGTAGCTTTACGTCCTACCGGTATCCTTGTGTACGGTTGGGACAAAGGGGCTACGATATGTGTTTAGATGTTACGGTGTCTCCCCTTCACGGGTGACTGGGAGCGTAATATTGTTCTTGGTCGGTCAATTGATAGCGTGGTTGCTAAAAAAAGGGCAAAATACCTTGAGAAATGTACTAGTCAGAGGCTGGGGTTTGGTGTTCTTGCCTTTTCTACCTTAGGCGGGTTGGGGAGTGATACGGTGGAGTTCTTGAAAAGGATGCGGAATTATATGTCTAGTCATGATGAGAATGTTACTGTTGGAGATTTACTTTTGGATTATAAATGAGATATACCCCTATATTTACATCCGACTTAAAAATGTACCCCTGTTTTTTCCCATTTACAAATATACACCCGTTGGATGTTTTCCATCCAAATCCGTTTTAAAAGTCAATTTCGTAATTTCCGTCAATTTTTCGTTGACCAAGATGAGAAAATGAGTGATAGATTACAATTTTACCCTTTGATACGTGGCGAAATCTGGTGTGAACTTGGACATCTCGAAGAAATTAGAGGGCTACGATTTAATCCTGGGCATAGTTATTAACTCAAGCTAAATCTAACATCTCTGTTCGTCTTCTCCACTTCTCTCCACGGCAACATCAGTCCCCATTGACATCATCACCACTCTCATTGGAATGTCACAGCCGCCACCCACACTTCCACCTACCACCTTATTCTTCGCCATACTTCTTTTTCTTCTACGGGTAATTCTTCTCGATGTACGGTTATAAAATGATTTAGGTTTCTTATTAATTCAACCCATTTTCTTAAATTCGATGTATAAAACTTAATGGGTTTCTTCAATTTCGTATTCTTAGTTCATTGTTTGTGTCTAAATTTGAATCGATGGTGTTAATTTTAGCTGATTGAAATCGGTGGAGGAAAGTTCTAACCCGAACTTGGTACATCTTTTTCTTAATTTAAATCCAGATAATCAAAGGATATGCTGATCATTTGAGATAAATTAATAATCGATGGTGTTAATTTGATCAGCACCACCTTAACCAGCGCCACCACTGCAACTAGGTACATCCTTTTCTTTTTCAATTTCAATTTTATTAATTCCAACCTAAACTTGAAAGAATCATGTAGACATTGGTAGCATCTTTTTTGTGTATTACAAAGATTTATTGATTTGAATGTTTTGAATATACATTAGGGATGATGTCAATATATTTGGTAAAATGTCTAAACCAACAAGGTTGGGCAAAAGGTGTTATTTTTCTCTTCCAAAGGAATGTAAAGCAAGCCACCGATCTATCCAAGTTCTATTGTTTTTTGTTTGGCTTTTGTTACCAACTCGGTTAAGTGTTGGTGTAACTCGGGTTAGATCAGACAAAAACTAAATGTCAACTTTGATTATTGTTTAGCTTAACCGAACTTTTAGCTTAATTAAATGTCCTAGATCGCGTGACACCATGAAACAATGATGCATTCACATAGGTATTCATCGACACCACTTCGGCAGATTTTTTAGAGTTCACCATGCCAGTAAGAAAGCAAACTATCGACATATTGATATTTTGTTCAGCAGTGAACAAAACCAACATGAATCACAGCCACATGTTGGGATTGCAACACCAGGGAGGATAACACACACAGTTCGGCTGTCTTCTCGAGGATCCAAGATGCTTGATTTGAATGTTGCATGCCGTGCAATTTCCGAATGAAAAGCGTGGAAAATTTGATTTGACTATTGTACAACGAGCTTCTAAAAGCTATGGTAAGCTCCATGCAGTTTTTTTTTTTCTTTTTTTTTTCTTCATGTCAATGCAATTTTAAAGTAAGAAACCATTGCCAAGGTTATGTTCTTTTATACATACACTAGTTAGTTCTAGCAAAATCAAATTATATGGTACCAAAAGCGATATTCATTTCTCAATATTTGTTTTTACCGACTGATTTTTACGCTTTTGCATTCGTTTTTTCTCAACTCTCCATGCTACAGAGGGATAAAATACCGCTTCTAACTGAACTTTTAGCATTCGTATATTTAAGTTTCACTCCATTAAAAAGCATATCCTGTTAGAGTGTCGATGAATATTGTTTCGATTGAATCTAATGAGTTTGAACTGAGAAGGTCATTCACCTTATGATCCGGTTCTCAATAGCTTGATTCAAAACGACAACCTTCTCATGTTTATAACAGAGACTTGTGTTTGTGTTTCAATAATTTATAAAAATGCTAGAGTTAAAATTAGAATATTGCTATAGTTATATTTGAGTAAATGCAATTATTTGAACTAATGGAATGGTTGAATATATTTGAACAGATCGGAACATTGAGATTTTTTTAAACTGTAATGGTTGTGGGGAGATGTCATTTTTTGAGGGGAAAGTCAACAGCTACAACTATTGGGGGAGCATTCACAGGCCTTAGTATATGTAAATTACTTTCCTTTGGAACTTGTTTTTTTCTCCTATATACTTGTTTTGTTTCTTACTGTTAAAAACGGAGGTGTAGAGGGTCCATTAATTTTGCCTAAGTCTACGAAGTGAACTGCTTAATATGTTTTCTCTTTACATGTATTTCCTCCATTTAGATTAGTAATTAAGTAATACTAGTGGTGGGATTTTTGTTAGGATTTCATTTTTCATCAATTTAAATACATATTACAGGTCATTTAATATGTACTATTGCAATCTGGAACTTTCACTTGTGCATTTTCATATTTTCGCCATTATACGAGTAATGCCAGATGCCGCGAATGCCTGTTTTAGATTTGCGTATGTCTGCCTATTTTGTTGTCTTTGTAAATACTGTTTTTGTTGAGTATATGTGTTGTTTTTCATATGCGGAAAATGATGCTTTTTGTGTGTAATTTGTAAATGGGAGTCCTTAGTTATGCCATGTATGATGGGTCTGATTTTTGGGCGTACCCCGACTAAGTTTGAAACTTCTTTGTGTTGTCCAATTTCAAATTAACTGAAGGTCTCGTGTATACTGGTACATATTGTGTTTCCGTGTTTTTAGAGTTGTTCATTGGTTTTATGTTATAGACGATCGGAGTTAAGAGGTGAAATTGGATTTAAAATAGTTAAACAAGTTCCTGGTTTACTTGGTGATTCAAAGGACTAAACAGTCTTTTTAAGTGGACTTAACTGCCGACGTGGAGGATAACTCTCCGTTAACCGTTTTTTTCAAAAAAAACGGTCAAAACAGGGGTACATTTGTAATATTCAAAAAAACGGGGGTACATCTGTATGCGCCCAAAAAAATAGGGGTACATCTGTATTTCACCCTTTCCTTTTTCATAGGATAGGTGTTGTTATCCAAAAAGAGATTGGAGCCCAGCTTGTTGCCATGATTCCATCCAATGCTTGTAAACTTCTTTTTGTTGATGATGATTAATAAAGTCTTCATTTTCTTAAAAAAAAAAGAATTGAACTAGAAAAAAAAAAATAAATAAATCACAGGTTCTTTTTGCCAGCTAGCACAAACGCATCCTCCTTTAATGCATAATTTTTTTCAAAACTAGTCATAAAAACCCAAGGTGACCAAACTTGTGGTACAAAAACCTCACTCAAATGTTGGATTCATTAAAACTCCATCTTAAACTAAATTGATACAAAATCCCCAAAGTTTAAAAAAATGATACAAAAACCCCAAATCTCAAAATTGGTTTCATCAAATTTTATGATGAAACCAAAAATTGGTTTCGTCAAATTCTACGAGGTTTCATCAAAATTTTGTTTTTTGGGGTTTTTGTGTTACTTTTGTTTTGGCGGGTTTTTTGTGGATGAATAGTGACACCTTTGAGTTTTTTATTTATTTTTTTGCTAATTTTGGTATAAAATGGTTTGCACCCCCTAGTAGGGGTAAAAAATAAGGCTCCAGATCACCTGTCCCCGAAAAACCTGTTTCTTCCTGTCCCCACCAATAAAAGTACCACACCTATCTTAATTTAACCGTCTCTAGCTAGAAGTTCACGCCGTTAGCATTTGTTAAAAAAGTAAATAAATTACCCAGACCAGTCGTCTCTGTATTTGTTTTCTCTGTTTGACGAGAATGCAATTGGCTCCGTCGCTTCCTCCTTCAAGATCAGCAAGAAAAAATAACGAGCAGATTTCATCCACATACGATCTATGCTAATCCTTCAAGGTTTCAAACATATCAATCAAGTAGCAAAACAAACAGCAAACAAAAAAATCATCTCTATGGATTATTTATTTTTAACTCATTGATGTCTATTTCCATTCATCATTCTAAACCCTGTATTAAACAAGCTTTCAACAGTAATTAGTATGACCTTATTCATATAAACCGAAATTAATCTAAGGAGTAATCCAAACATGTGATTCCAGTTGTAAATCTAAATGAAGAAACCCCTAAATCAAATCCTAAAATCCCTATTTTTAATTTTAGGTAAATCTACATCACGTTTGGATTGATTCAAAATTCTCAGAATTTTCCGTTCTTCATTTTTGGATTATTCATTTTTTTTTCTTATTTGGATCGAGATTTTTTCTACCGTATCTGGTTTATTCTTTTACCCGATAACTCCGTCACATTTTTCTGTTATGCAGTAAACAAATTATAATGAAAAAACAGGTGGCGTGTTTTTATTGGTGGGGACAGGAAGGGACAGGCATTTTAGAGACAGGGGATCCGAAGCCAAAAAATAATTCTGCAGCCTCTTTCCTTAAAAGCCGGCTCCGTAACTGCCATGAAACATATCTTGAAACTACACTTGCAGTTTTTCTGCCTGCCAAAGCCTTGTCAGAAACCCTGAGAAACGTATAAAAATCTCAGATGCTCTCCACGGTCATCTCAGGGGTAGAAATTCAATGGTATAATTGAGCCATGTGCAAACCAAAATATCAACCGTTATGTTTGTCAACGTTTGCCACTAAAGAAATATGAAGGGCTCCGATTGATTCAACGCTATATAGTCTTATAATATTTTAGAGTAGTTGTTAAGTTAATGATCCTAGTTTTATAGTAGTTGTGAATGATCGATCCTAGTATAAGAAAATTTATAGATCTACATCATTAGGAAAAAAAGAAAACAAGAGAGAGAGAGAAGAGATGGGTCTTGAGAAATTCATCAATGGGATCCTGTTGATTTACTTCCCACTGATGGTGATTAAAGCTCCACTCCTGGATTTGTATATGTTTCTACCTGCTACTAGTTCTTATGGGAATTTACTGTTTCATTTCTATACATGGTACGGAGACTACTTGAAACTAGAGAAACCTCATTTCTACGTTGGTATCGTCTGGCTTGAGCTCCTCATCAAGTGGCCTCTTTGTATCGCCAACTTCTACGGGCTACTCAATGAAAAATCCTGGGTCAAAACAACCTGTTTGATATATGGCGTCTCCACGGTCACGGTCATGGTATGTATCACTCAACTAAGAAAATGTCCTGTGTTATTTGGCGATTAACTGAAACTAACCAGTTAGGAAAAGAGCAGTTTTGGATTGATACAAAATTTCTTCCTACATACAAGAGAAGGGATTTGAGGTTGACTTTTTTATATACGTTGAGTTGAGAAACAAAGAATTGTCATTTAAAAGTAATATTACTTCTGTTTTTACCGAAGTTTTGATAAAATGTAAAAGTGATAGTAGCAATTCTACAAAGACGGATAGAATATTTATTAATCCTTTATAGATCATTCTGGTTATTTGGGAACTTATTATCTTTCTTCCTATATTTTTTTTTCCTGTAGGTTGCAATTTTTTTCGATATGGTTATGTCCTCAAGGCCTTCTACGCTTATGTGTCTTTATATACCTTTCATGGTTTTCGGTCTAATTACAACTCTTAAAGGGTTGATTCCAATCTCATCTCCAATTGATCGTGTCAGGAAAAAAACTTCAGATGGAGCAAAAAAGAGGGTTTAGGGTGGTTATGCTACTCCTTAATCTACATAATGATTAAGTGCGACCTATTTGTTGGATGGTGTGAATGAGCATCAACCTATTTGAATGATTTAAATGATTAAGTGCGACCTAT
Organism: Papaver armeniacum; assembly: GCA_023531295.1. Lineage (NCBI taxonomy): Eukaryota > Viridiplantae > Streptophyta > Magnoliopsida > Ranunculales > Papaveraceae > Papaver > Papaver armeniacum. The sequence continues at coordinate 149,385 of JAJJWW010018480.1, read as the reverse complement.
TTGTTGGATGGTGTGAATGAGCATCAACCTATTTGAATGATTTAAATGCAACGATAATAATTAAGGTTTTCCTTATTTCCCATCCCCAGTTTTCCTATTTCCCATCCCCTATAATTCCTATCCCCAATTATCCTAAGTACTACTCATTCTAAATTTCGGATGTCCTAAATACCAACTCTTGACTTTTTATTTACACCCAATAATAAAATCATCCTAAAACTAACCATAAAAAATTTAAGATATTAAAAATGGCGGACTAGGGCATCATATTGCTTAAGATTAGTTGGAGCATACACGGTCTTAACAGTTTACACTGTATCGATTGGATCTTATACTGATTTCATGTTAGGTGGGATATGGAAGCATGTGTTATTATCTTTAACGATAATTCTAGGTAAACCCTACTGTGTATTACTGCAATTGGATGATCACTGCAATTGATTGATCATAGAAGATGACGCTGGTAATGTGTAGTTAATTAATAACCTCAACACCTTGTTCATAAAATGGGTTCCAATATGATTACATAATCCGATTGAACTTGGCTACTTTTCCCTAGTTTCCCATTAACGGATCTTCCATAAAAATGGTTTACCCACTGATTGCTTATACTATAGTAATAATTAATTGGAATCTATCTTAGGGTTTCTAACCTAATAATTTTCAATTTTGTTTAATGAAAATGAGGGGTTTAATGATTTGTGAAGAAGAAAACAAATAGGGAAATAAAAACAATGGTCATAGTCATTGTTAATTTGACTTTTAAAAGGTGGTACATAGGGAAATCTGGAATTGAAAAATAAATAGATTTTAACAATTGTAAAAGGGATGGGAAATAGGAAAAATGAGGATGGGAAATAGGGAAAATCATAATTAAAGTGGCCTTCTACACTACACTTTTTCAACTTTAATAAATTGATTTAACGATTCGTTTGCATTGGATTTGCATGATTGCTAAAGGCTGTTACTGATTTGCTAGGGGAGGGTACCACTGCGTATAGGACAAAGCAATCTCAGCCGTGGATCCTGAATTGGTACCCGCCCCTAGCAAAAGTGGTATCAGCCTTTAGCAATCGTGTTGGATTTGGACATAATGTCTTGAAGTTCGGAGTTATATATTTTCTTTGGTTATTAATCACTTGTTCAAAATATCAATCTTAAAGCATCACCATAAAAATAAAAATAAACCTCATATAAGGGCCGTTGAATCTAACGAGTGGTAGTCTATTGGGATTTCTATATACTTTTATTTGAGCGACTCCCAGAAATTCTTTAAAAAATATATAGATTTTTAGAAATTCTCTAAGAGCATATTAGACAGTCTTGTCTTGTAGAGGCAAAAAATTGAGATTCTTAAAGAGTCTCTGTGATTTGTAGAGACAAAAAAGTGTACAATATCTAATCAAAAATTCAAAAAATCTACTGGTTTATTATATTATGCACGTTATAATCTTAATAAAAGTACCATGAATCTTTACCGATCCAAAATAAAATAAAATAAAAGTACCATGAATACCTAGTAAAATATGTGTTCATTGTCGAAATAAATCTCAATGATGTTATATGCCTGTGTTTTCATTCTCTTTATTCCATTCATCCCACATTTTATCTACTATGCTATCTCGCCATTGGTTTACTTGGTCGTCAACTCAAACTAAAAAAGAGAAAAAAAAATTGGTCTTACTCCCAATTTGGGTTGTTAATTAGGATTAGAGAATTAAGTTTATTTTTCTTTTTTAGGTTTAATTGATGGAAGGGTTATTGATGATGATTGATTTTGAATTGTTGTTGATGATGATTGATTTTGGGTTATTGTTGAATTGTTGTTGATGATATTAGTATTAAATATTTAATTAGATTAGCTAATCTAGTATTAGTTATTTGATCAGATTAATGATTTTGATTTAAATTACTGTTTTTTTTTTTTTTTTGAGGGAAGAAAAATAGAAGAAAAAAAAAAATTCAAAACCCTAGATTTTGATTCATCCAAACAAAATAAGTAATTCCAGTGAAAAATTTGAGGTGGGTGAATCCTTATAAGACAGATAAACCAAATTTTACATACCTCTATGTAAAAGATTGATTTTTTTTTTTTAGCTTATCAGGACATTTTACGGTTGGATTTTTTCCCTCGAAACCAACCGCAAGAGGTATTTACAGTGAGATAATGATGAACTTCCAACGGTAACGGGTTAAAATAAGGGAAAACTGAATCATAAACAAGTTACGATTGGAATTTTAGTTTGAGGAATCCAACCGTAAAAAAGTTACGGTTGTTTTGTTTGTTTTTCGAAGCCAACTGTAACTCATTAAAACCAACCATAACTCATATTTTTGGTTTTTCGAAACTAAACCGTAACTGGTTCTTAAATCGATTTTTTTCGAACTTGATGGATAAAAAATAATATATTTCGATCTCATTTGCAATAGATTGATTTTGGGTTGTTGATTAGGATTAGAGAATTAGGTTTATTTTTCTTTTTTAGGTTTAATTGATGGAAGGGTTCTTGATGATGATTGATTTTGAATTGTTGATGATGATGATTGATTTTGGGTTATTGTTGAACTGTTGTTGATGATGATTGATTTTGGGTTGTCATTGATGATTAGAATTAAAGATATTTTGTTTGTTTGTTATTATTTTGGTTTAGTTGATGAAAGGGTAACTTAGACATTTATTGTATTTTTAGGACATCTCCTAACCAACTAAATATACATTAGGATCATGGGTGAAGCCCCTCTATTGGAATCAGCATCCCCATATGAGGTTTAAAAAATAAACTTCTTCCAATTCAAACGTTCATGAATCGTAAAATGAAACTTATCTTGAATTTACCCTTACAGTTTTTCTGCCGCCACAGCCTTGTCAAAAACCCTGAGAGGCTTAGAAGAGTCTCAGATGCTTTCCACTGTTTTCCCTGGAGTAGAAATTTAAAGGATATTTGTAAGCTTTGTCCGACTAAAATACTTTCATAAATTAATTTTAACCGCAAAACACACTCGTGGACATTATTTGGCAGCAGGGAATGAATGACCAATTGCAGACAAACTTACAAATACTACCTCGTGGAAATGTTATATTTCCTACTGAACAAGCAGAGTGTACGTGCGATGCACGTCGTGCAACTGAGAAGCGAGACCTACACAGGACTACAGGAGTCGGGACATGAACAAAAAAGACGTGAAGTAAATGCACAAAAGTGCAGTTTTTATATAAGGTCCTTATATATGTTTATTATTTTGAAATAAACCCCAAATATTCTCGCATATTTAGGCAGGGTCCTTTCAATCTAACGGATGAGGTATAAATGCAAATATCTGATGGATGTCGTGAATTATTCACACGGAATTCAATTTCAGAATATCTTAAAATCCGACGGGTGAATTTTAAACTATGTAGATCAGACGGTTAGGAAGAGTTGAGCTTGCTCTCATTAAAGGTGGGGAGATGATAAATCAATTGAAGACGGATATGCCTTTTTCAACTGCATCTTGTACAAAAAATATTAGCTAGCAGAATAATTATTATTATGATGACAAGGGTGTGCTATATGAAAGGGGTATCACCTAGTAATCCAACTTTAGATTCCACATTAAGAGTTATGAGCTACTCTAGATTTAAATTTAAAATCGGTTAAAGTACCAAAATTAAACTGATAGTCTGCAACTGCAAAGAATGGTGGGCAAATAGTGCATTTAAGGATATTTTTAAATATTCCGATCCAATTATAGGTTTGTCGTTTGGAGTTGAGATCAACTTTAGGTTCGAATTAGAAATTTGGATGAAATTTCAATTAAGCCAATAATTTGCAAGTCAGAGGAAATTGTAGAGGCCATATATGAGATTTTTTTTGGATGATGAGTGAAAAGGATTTTATTTTCCTTTTGAAAAGATATTTTCCCCTTGCTCTCTTTCCTTTTACTCTTTGCCTCTTCTTTTTTTTTTCACAAAATTGGTCAAAAAGACCAAAATAAAAAATTCTTGGGTGAAATAGATTCTTAGCTTTAGATACTGTTTATATAGCCAAAAAACAGAAAAATACTGTTCATTTAGCCAAAATGGATATTTGACCCAGAATGTCTTTTATTTATTAACCTGAAGAGACAAATATGTCCCTATCTTCTACAAATCTTTACTGCGTTGGGGTAGTAAAGGTTGAAAAAAAAAACAGAGCATTCGCAATCTCGGAAAAACAGTACTGCTTCGTGGTAATTAAAAAAATTTCTACACAACAGATCCTACTCAGAGCTTTATCATTTTACACAACAACTACCGCAACACAACCTACTCAGAGCTTCTACGTACGCATAATTACAACCATTTCAGTTGACAATCGAGTCCAAATGATGTCATCACCAGTCCACCTACTTCCACGATAACCATTTGCTTCATGAATAACAACAACACCAACTTCTAATTGAACTCGATCTCTGCAAAAAAGAAAATATGAAGTTACATAAAACAGAGTAATCTCAGCAAAAACAGAGTAATCTTAGCAATATAAAACAGAGTAACATAAAACAGGGCAATCTCATAAAACTGGTAATCTCATAGAACATAGTAATCATGAAGCAACGGTTATCGTAAAACAGAGTAGTCTCATAAATCAGAATTGGTACCGCATTTAGAGCTGGAAGTGCAAGATTTGGAATTTGGCTTGCAGAGATGTTGTAATATGCAGCTTCAGTTGGTGATGTGACGCTGTTGCTGCCGTAATGAGATGTTGCTGCTTGATTGCAGTCGCTGAAATGGTGGAGCTCTATATTGCGGTTCAGTTGCAGGCATGGATAACTGCCAAGGATTGAATGCAATGGCCTGGGTTGTGCTGAACCTGCAACTATCAGATGTATGTTTAGGAATTGAAACAACTAGAGAGTGGTAAGGAAAGTTGGTGTGCAGTGAGTTTGAGTTGCAGTTGTTCTAATTGGAAATGATGCCATGAGTTCAATGTCTTTGAAGAGATTGTGCTACTAGTTGATGCTGGGAAGTTAGAATGAGGCTCAAATGAGGTGCTGGTAGATGTATGAGCAGAGAATGAGATGTAGTTGAGATGGAGCTGAAATAGCAGGCATAGGCATGCAGGTGCAGGTTGAGCTGAAACGGAATATAATGGAGCAACAGAGATTGAAGTATGATCTGCGTAGAAGTCTGTTGGCCTGAGATTTTCAAATGGGTACAGGTTGATGGGATCGCAGGTGGATTTGGAAAGATAATAAGGATAACAGTAGTTCAAAACCATAAAACAAAAAACAAGCTGTAGATAATAAGGATTACAGTAGTTCAAAAATGACAGTAAGTAACCATATATCTCAACAGACAAACAACCCAAAAACAAGAACCCCAAAGAATGGATAAAAGGGCCAGCTTTACTATTACATGAGCTCAAACACTCAATGAGATCGTGCTCCATAACAACAATGAGCAATATAAACATACATAAACCAGTTTGAACATGATGAAACCATCTCAACCCAATCTAAAACAGGATGAAATCATTTTCATCCTGGTTTAAACATGGGGGAAACCTAACTCAACCCTCCAAGATTAAACATGGGTGAAACCAAATTCAATCCACTGTTGAATTAGATGAAACTAGTTTCATCCAAGTTCAAACATGGATGAAAACAAAATTCTATTCAATCTAAGAAATGATGAAATTGGTTTCCTCCTATTTTAAGCTTGTACGGAAACAAATTTCAATTTAACTCAATTTAAAATGGGATGAAACCAGTTTCATCCTAGTGTGAATGTGGATGGAACCAAATTCAGTTTCATCCTAATCATTAGAATGAAACCCAGTTTCATCCTTCTTTACAATGAGTTTTACCTAATTCAAAAATTATAGATTCATCCTACCTATAGATGAAACCGGTTTCATCCTAGTTTAAAATGGGTGAAAGCAAATTCAACCCAATTTAGTATAGGATGAAAACCAGTTGCATGGTAGTTTAAAATGGGTGAAACCAAATTCAACCCAATTTAGTATAGGATGAAATAGTTTAAAATGGGTGATACCTAATTCAAAAATCATAGATTCATCCTACCTATAGATGAAACCGGTTTCATCCTAGTTTAAAATGGGTGAAACCAAATTCAACCCAATTTAGTATAGGATGAAAACCAGTTGCATGGTAGTTTAAAATGGGTGAAACCAAATTCAACCCAATTTAGTATATGATGAAACCCAGTTGCATGGTAGTTTAAAATAGGTGAAACCAAATTCAACCCAATTTAAAATAGGATGAAACCCATTTTCGCCATGTATGTCTAGCACAAGATAAAACCAGTTTCATCTAATTAAGATGAACGAATTTGAAATCAAAATACAATTAAGGTCAAGAAACTTACCAACTTGAGCATAGTCTTCATCCTTACCAATTGGAAAAAAAGAGTACTGTAATCTCAACAAAAAACAGTAACACCTAATTTGGGAAATTGCAGAGTACCAATTTCTTATCTTCTGAAATCGAATTAACATAAAACCCTAATTTGAGAAATTTAATCAAATTACAAAAAACCCATTTTGATGGTGGTGTTGCTGGTATCTATGATGGTGTTGTTGGATAAAGTTGATGATGTCGATGGTGGTGTTGGTGATTTGTGGAGGATATGGAGATGGTAGAGGTGCATGATGATGTTACTGGTTTTGATATTGGAGACGGTGTAGAAAAAAGACGAAGACGATGATACTTGTTTGTTTGGTAATGAATCTGATGGAAAACGAGAAAGATGAGGTTCAGAAGTGATGGAAAACGAGAGCTTTCTCTGGCTTTTTTTAGATCTGGTTATGTTTCAGGATACGGAGAAGACGAGAAGAAGATATCCCTTTGACGGTTTCAAAAGGGTAGTAACGTAAATTCCTCATTTTAAAGATTCCTCTGTCCATTTGACCCAGGCTTAATCCTAACTGTCCATTTGGCCCAGAAAATGTGCACTTTTGGCTATATAGCCCATTTTCTGTTTTTTTTTTCTCCCAACAAGTATGAATGAGAATGTTGGGCGAAGAGAAACCGTTCTCTAGCCAAGATATTGGCTTTCTTTTGTCTTGTTCCCTTGTTATCTATAGGAATTTAAGTTAGTCTTATTGAGAAAAAAACAAAATAAAAATAAAAATGATAATATGAAAAATAAATTGGGTAGTATTTTTAATTTATTTTTGAATTTTAAAATGAAGAAAGCACTGACGAAAAAAAAAGGCGTATAGTGAAAAGTTTGGTTAAAAAAAAAATTGTCGAATTGCAGTATACATAGATTAATTAGGGACTATTAAATTTAAACCCATCTAAGCTGGTGTGTTAAGGGGTGTCTAAAGTATACAAAGTTACGTAACTACCCTTTTTATTATAAATTAAAACTAGCTCTTTTTTGGTTTTAAGTCCAGATCGTTTGGTTTCCTTTTATTTCTTCATCAACCTAATGGTCAATCTCTCTCCTTGTCCCCCTCTCCATATTCCAATCATTTTTGAACGAAAAAAGTTCATCGAGAATAAGATACTTATTAATGGCATAATTAAGCTCAATCAATTACTTAAGTTTTTTTTCTAAATGACATACTAGTCATAAATTTTTTTTATGTTGAATTGTAGTGTTTTGATCGTCAAGGTATAGTTGCACTTAACATGCATTTTTTTTATGTCTTAGACTAGTCACCATGCTTGATGGATTCATAGCAACACGAATTTTCATCTCGTTTACATTTCTGAAAGAAAAAGTACAGAGTCATCATTGTTAGAGCACTGCTCGGCCGCACTCGCGGGTTTTGCTATCTCAAGCTTGTTGTCAGTGTATGATGCACAAAATTATATCTTGGTTTATAGTTTACTAAAGTCAAGTCTCGGACTTGGATTAGAGTATGGTAGTTGAGTGACAGACATCACTGAATAACTCTCGAAGACTGAAGATCAAACGAAGACATTTTTAGAACTGCATCGACAAAGAGGTATGTGAATACGGAAGCATCCTATTTACTCACGGTATTTACCATTGTATCTTTATGAGATTATGTCGTATGATTTTAGTATATTTATATTTAATAATGGAAATAAGAAATTTCGAGTCAATCTTGTCTTGATAAATCTCTCGAAATATAACTCAACCAATTGATGTTCTAGATCATTATTAATCTTGGTCAAGAAAAATTTATCGTTCAAGACCTATTTTTGTTTCAAGTTGATAATTTTGAAATTGCCCGAGAAATGATATTCATTATCTACGGTGGTTGAGAATATTTTAATTTTTTTAAAGAGAGCTTTCAGAACTACTGAAATTTTGGACAGTGTAGGTATGTATACCCAGTATGCGTACCCTAGTGATCTGATTTTCGAAATGGGAGGTAGTATTATGCCCGTACGCATACCCATGAATTGGTGGGATGTACGCATACCCAGTATGCGTATTCCTAGGGTCTGAGTTCGTGAATGGATACTCATAACCCGGTAAGGTACCATAGCAGCCCGAGTTCAAGAACTGGTCTATAGGTATACATACCCTTGTACATACCTATCCAGTATCAAACTAATTAAGCATATGCTCATACACTATGTTCACAAATATATAAGTTTAACATTGCTATAACTATCATAGACATTTCTAAGACAACTTTGTTTAGCAAATCACGTTATACTTTTGAAACATGATTTAAGTTCATAAGGAATAATTGTACCGAATTATCATTTTACAAGGTTCCAATATCCTTGACCATAGTGTATATTATTCTGTGTAATTTCAAGACAAACTTATCACATGCTTACATAAATTCGATTCAAGAATTTTATCTAAATTGATAAAGTGTTTGCAAAGACGAGGGTACCAAATACACCACAATCTTTTTGTATCAACCTATAAGTCCTCTACCGAATGTGATCATCTATGGACAAAGTCGAGACAATACTACAATTCGGTTTACACTTCTTGTGATCGTCTATGGATACGAGATCGAGACAATACGAAAACAATATAAATTGTGTGATTGACTATGGATACAAGATCGAGACAATACAACAACGAAGTATGTTACTTGATAATAAGTTTGGTAATAACCAAACTCTATAAGATCACTATCAAGTAATGCGGAGTTAACGTATATGTGTATTTTACTTTATTATAATTAACAATTCTAATGCGGAAATCAAACTAAAAGACACAATAAGATTTTGTTAATGAGGAAATCGCAAATCCAGAAAAATACTGGGACCTAGTACAGTTTTGAATACTCTCGAATTAAGTCGCTATACAAATTTAAACCAACTTAGTTGAGACCAAGCAGACTACCCCTACCTACTTAGTTCCCTCAGTATCCCTGCGCCTTTGACATCTAGAGTCACGCACGTGAATAGCAAGTCCTTTGGATCGTATTCCAAACAGTAAAGGAAGAATTTGTTTGGTAACCACTCTAATCAATCTTTTCTACAAGATATAGATGAGTTGTTGACAAAGGCTCTTCCGTTTAATCTAATAAACTCCTTTATGTAGTTAGATCAATCTAACTTTAACTACCGAAATAGTCAAGTATATATTCGCACTCAATCAAAATAAATCTCAAAGAGATATATTCAAAATGTCGATCTCACGCAACTAATCAATCGAATAAATCTGATTCTAGTTGGATCCCACCCAATCAAGGTTTGTGCACACAATTCACAAGATACGAAACCAATAAGAAATCTTCTTTGTCTTCAAATCTTCTTTAATCTTCAATAACCTGCACAACATCACTTAAATCTCTTGTGATCAATCACGCGCAGAACGGAGTCTCTTAACAATGGATTATCAACAACATGTCTTTAGATCTAACAAAAGTTCGAAAGATCTCGTCGATACTTCGATCTAGTTTGAGTGAATCTTATATCAGAAGAGAAGATTCTCAAGAATAAACAAACTAGGTGCAATCAAAGTTTCAACAACCGCTAGGCAATCAAATCAATCGAAACTAATAACATTGTAATTATGTAGTTTCCCACCAAAGGTACTCGTAGAGATTCTTGATCCCACAGAACTCTTTAAACGAGCAGTCGTAAGAGATTTTACCTAATTAGGATACTTTCCTCTCCGAATAGACGGCTTCACCAGAAACAACAAGAAATGAACTTTTCCTGCCTCTTAGGATAGTTTGCTAGAAATTAAAACTTAGGTATTTATAGACCAAGGATGTTTGAAAACCAAGGATGTTTGAACACCAAGGAATTTTCAAAACCGAAGATATTCTCAAGATATGCAATGAATGACAAAATTTGGTTTTCCTAATTCCAATAAATGCTTGTCCAATATTTCCGAAATCTCTCAATAGAAAATATCCAATTAGTAAATGCACATTACTAATTTTTATGCTCTAGAGATATGCATTAATTGCTGGTAATTAAAGCATATAAAACCGAAAAACTTAATTAAAAGATTCTTAACTTATTTCGGCACAGGATCACCTTAAGTACTAAGGATTATATTTGAATAATAAATGATAAGAGTTACTACTCGTGTAAAGTATGTTGACATCTTTTCACTTCAAATCCTTATTTCATATCTACATGGATTTGCATTCTTGGAATCGGTTATACCACACTCTCAAACAAGTTAGAATTGGTTCACCTGTTTTCAGGACTACTATGTGATTGATCAAATACCAAATTATATACATGGGTTCAATCTATTCTACCAGTAACTAGGATCGGTTATACCTAAATATGGAAACACTTGTGATCGGTCACACCAGTCACTAGGATGGGTTATACCAGTTACAAGGATCGGTTCCATCTACACATGGTATTATTTGTGATCGGTCACACCAGTTATCAGGACAGGTTACACCAATTACAAGGATCGGTTACACATACTCATGATCGGTCACACCAATTACTAGGATCGGTCACACCAATTACAAGGACCGATCATACCATCACATGGTAATTACTTAGAATCGGTTAAACCAATTAATAAATGCCAGTCATACCAAATTATAAATCAGGCATTGTGATTAGTTATACCAAGATACATAACCTAAGTTAAGATTGGTTCTACCATATCACACATATTGGTCATCCAAAGATTTGCGATACATAGCCAGACAAATAAGCCTAATCATTTCCCTTTTGATTCATAAAAAAGTTCATGAATGTACTTCCTTTAAAAAAAATGTAAAACATTATTTCATATGATGAAATCTTCACCATAACCCATTCACATAATCATAACAATATATACAAGATTATGTCGATGTCATATCTACGAAGTTCAAAAAATAAGCGTTGTACTTCGTAGTATAATTACATAATACTATGATCATAATATTATGATCCTCTCACATCACTAGAGTATTATACAATATGTACAGTATATACAAATTTACAATTATGTTTTCAATATAGCACGACTTGAAAGATACGTTAGGAATGAAACAGTTCAAGTCAATATTACTAACCTCAAGTGGAAGGATGATGTCATCGTTATAGTTCGTTACTTCTTCATTATTCTTCTTCGAGTAATACTTGTATGTCTCAACATTCCTAAACTTCCTAGTCTAACCTAAATGAAGTTGACTCTAGTATTTAATCAAGCGACTCTAGATGAGTTTTTATTACTAAAATATGACAACCAAACTTGACATACCAACGCTTGGTGAGTTCAGCCGAGCTATGCACTAAAAATATCCCCTTTGTCAATTTTAGTGACACAACTCTTATTACATATGGATAAACAAATTACAAAATAATTCATTTTACATACACTTGATTCCAAGTTTCAACAACACAATAACCTGCATACATTCAATCAATAAATGTCACAGTTGTTGACATTTGAATAACAAAAGATTTTGCTCCCTAAAGGTAAGCTAGGTAAATATTCAATCTGAACATCTCTCTGTATTCCTCTTTTGTAGTCAAAATTACCGCACAAGTAATATGATATGTTTCTCCCCCTTAGTTAATGATTTACTCTTTCATTAGATATAACGTGTAAGCACAATTGTCCTTTCCTTAGTGATTAAAAATCACTTGTTTACTCCATATATTTCTCCCCCTTTTGTCACTAAATGACAAAGGTTCGAGCAAATAAAGGACAAACCAAAAGGATCTTACAAATATAAAACAATTGTAGACAACCTTTAATAGTTAAGCACGAAGGTTTCACATACCACTTTAGATAACTCGATATTAAAACCATACTACAAAGTAATTTAGTTTCAATATGTTATCAAGGAAACCATTTCCCAAAAAAATTTCCCTAATAGTTTAACAGATCGACTAAGAAACCTAATTCCCTAGTTAAACCGATTGTGTATGCACAATCGCTTATTTCGATAAGACCAAATTAAAGATCAGAATCAACTTTAATACTCTCAACTGGCTCTAATTATTCAGACAATAACTTAGACATTTCCCTTTTGACAAGACAAACACTAGGTTAGTTAACTAGTATTTCTTGTCAAGGCGTTCAATTAGACTTGAATAACCGAATCCTCCAATTTGAGTCTAACTAAGATCATAATTAACTTAGTTTCTCTTATACATAATCAATTGGACTAAACAAATGATCCCGTATTTTGTTAAGCCATAAAAATACATACGAACCAAAATAAATTGACTTGCATAATTATTTTCTTAACCTAAGCAATTGAAACAAACATACACATTATAGCATCGCAATTGCATTGAATTTCGTTAAGCAAAAACACTTGATACCCATCAATAAAGAAGATACCAAACAATAAGCCAAATAAATTGACACAATTTTTCTTAACCAGAAACAATTGAATCAAACACACATCCATACACAATATAATGGAACATATCAATTGTACCGAAATTTTGTTAAGAAAAAGCAAAATATATGCAATATAAACAGGCTTTTCTTAAACAATAACAACGATTAACTAACAAATTCGTTACCTCGGATTCCGCAGCCTCTTCTCCCCAGAAAGATATAACATCAAGCGAAAGTTCAAATAAGAACTCTCTCCATTGTGTTGTCATCCTCTCACAAGAACAAAAGAATAACAACAAAAGCAACCTTTACCAGAGAAAGGTTGAATCGATTTTAACTAATGTGTGCCGATAAAAAAGTTGAAAACCCGAAACACATGTGCTATGCTAAACGCAACTCATGTAAACACAAATTGATTCAACATATTGTGACTTTTCACATATGAGTTTCAATCGGAACAGCTTATGATCCTTTGATAAAGTCTACCAACATGGGCTAGAACTTAATCCCGCTAAATCAAAAAGACACACTAACCATAAGGGTTTCATTCATATGAGATCGAATATTAAGGTTAATAAAAACCGAAATCAGACATCCCATAAACCAAATATACATAGCAAAAATATAAACATTCATTCACAGGCTATGTAATTGGTAACTATCATAATTTTTTTTCATAAAATAACAGTTTTATTCATAGATAATTGATAGTTTTATTCAAAATAGACCTTATACAATAATTGAAGTAAATCAAAACATTGATGTCTATTTTCTGTAAATAAGAAATCTTATTTTTATTCCATGAGCAACTTAATCCTTCATATCAAGACTAGAGGAAAGTAGGTTTTTACTTTCAGTCTTAAGCTTGTGAATTTCTTCAAGAAGATAACCTTGTTGCTTGACTAGAATTTCTTGCAGTTGTGATGTTTTCGTGAAGAACTCTGCAAGCACATGTAATTCTGTCTTTTATTGAACAATAAATTATGTCAATATCTCAATACACCGATCTTTCTTCAATATATTCTCTCTTTCCCTATTGCTAAGCCAATCTCTCTTTTGATCTTGAAAAGACGGGGTACCCAAATATACCTCAATATAAAACTTTTCCACCTATAAGTCCTTTCTCCGAAAGTGATTGTCTATGGACCGATTCGAGACAATACAACTAATCGGTTCACACTTCGTGTGATTGTCTATGAATACGAGATCGACACAATACGACAACAAGATAACTTGTGTGATTGACTATGGATACAAGATCGAGACAATACAACAACAAAGTATGTTACTTGATAATAGGTTCGTAGATCTAACACCGCACATCTTACAATTGATACATCTCGAGACTATACGGACGAACAGGAACTGAAGTAGCAGGACTCAGTCTATAACAGTTTAGGGTAAGGGGAAATCGATTTCATTTCCGTCTCAGCCATCTCTTTCTCTAAAACCTCTGCAGAAATGGCGATTCACTCAAAAACTTGATATTTCATGTGGTTTTCATCGCAAAAAGATCCTGAATAGATTATCTTTGGTAGTGTGTATGGTTTTTATCCATCTTTAGCCATGATTCGTGAAGATTTCAATCAAAGAAGGTAATCGGTTGAAGGACGCCGATGGTTTTCTTACAAGATTTAGTCACTATGTATGCGAACATCATGAGGTTGGTAATCAAAACCCGTTTGATCAATTTCAAATTAGATTTGAAACCCTAATTTATCAATTTTAGGGATTTTTTTTTCATAAACCCTAATGCTTGAACGGTGGTATGATTGCAAAGGACGATTGCTTGCGCTTGGTGGAGTTCAGTTGGTGGTTGAACCAAAGTGGAGTTCAGTTGGTCGTTGAACTCGGTGAATTTAAGAAATGGAAGGGATCTGAGCCAAAATTGATGTTCGGGGAGATGAATCAAGATGAACAGATGGGTTCTCTTGCCGATTCATGGTTGTAATTGGTAGAGGTTTGAGAGTTGAGAACGAAACATAAGTGGGTTTTGGTTGTTATTGCATGGAGTTTGATCTGGAGGTCGAGCCAAGAAGATGTTGTTGATGCTGTTTGTGTTTACTTGGAGATATAATAAGAAAGAGCTGCAGTTGGATGACTAGTTGAGGGTTTGAATTGAAGCTGCTATGGGTTGTTCCGTTACTTACAGGTTAGGTTTTGATTGAAGATGGATGGTCATGATCAAACTGCGACATATATGGGTTGCTCTCTGGACCTCCTTAGTCTATATCTATACCCTTCATCCGAGCCGCGAAGATGAATGGTCATGATCAAACTGTGACATATATGTAATGCCACAAACCCTAATTAGGATTTTGGATCAGTCACGCGTGCGCAACTTTGGCCAAACGGTTTGGCAAGCCACGCTTCCCCTTTGGGAGGACCGACCGTGTGGGGCCCACGTTGGGCGACTGAACATATGTATAGATGGTGGATTTTCGACAAAGGCTAAAATCGTAAACCCATACTTATACGTATTCCCGATCCAACAATCGAGATAAATATTGAGGCTCATGTCTCTTATCTAAGCATGAAAGATCATGCTATAAGAATCTCTGACCGATAATACTATCTCTCGAGTATAGATATATAGATATGTAGTCTCTCAACTGAGGCAGCGGCATATCTCACGAATACTGAGCAATTTCAGTAATTACTTCTGTATAGAATCAAAAGATTAGACGGCTCATAGACAGCTAGCCTGTTAGTATATAGCAATAATGGGATGAAACAATGTTTTCCCTAACTATATGAAAGAAAATATGACGCTTCAACAAGTTCATATCACTCAATTTCGAATAATTAATGCTCCTAGATGATCATGCTAGTATAGATCCATTAATTAATTCTCGAAATCAATAGATTCATTAACTGAATCCCTGGAAAATATTCAATATTTTCATAATATTTTGTTACTTCAATTTATGGTTCTTCTCAGCAGAATTCCATGGGTTAGTAATAAATATTCAACACACGGGCATCTGAGCTACCTTTGAGTAAGCCCCGACCAAAATGGTGTAAGTGTACTCAATTATGATGCACTAACAATCACCGCACGAACAAGTATTTCAAAATACGACGAGACGATGAACCTATGCAAATAGGAAAGAAAATAATAAAATAATAGTCAAGGCGCTAGCGGACTGGCTCACCGGCTGGCCAGTCATGCCGTGACCAGTCCAACGCCCAAATTCTATATTTTAGCATATTTTTTTATTTTCCTTGATCTCATGAAAATCCTTTCATTTGAACAAATATCCTTCGTTTTGAGGAAACTCCTCGTTTCATGGTGTTTCCTTCACACTGAGGAAATAATATAAAATTAGGGAAAATATTGTGGGGCCGTGATTAATGGCCAACCGGCCATGCCTTGATCCCAGCCGGCCCCACACCTCAGGGTTCCTCATTATTTTATTATTATTTCCCTAATCTCATGAAAACTCTTTAACATCATGATATTTCCTTGATCCCATGAAAAATAATATAAAATTAGGGAAAACCGTGGGACCGGCCATAGCCTGCGGTCATGCCCTAGCTGGCCCCACACGTCTTATTTTATTATTATTATATTTTTCATGTTTCCTTAATCCCATGAAATTCCTTGATTTCATGATGTTTCCTTCAAATTATGAAAATTCTTCCAAATCATGGAAAAATACATAAAAATTACATAAAATTAGGGAAACTCGTGGGACCGGGCCCAAGCCGCTCTGTTATGCCTAGCCGATCCCACACATCCCTTTTTTTACGTTTCCATGATTTTATGAAATTCCTTGATTTCATGATATTTCCTTCAAATTATGAAAATTCTTCCAAATTATGAAAATTCCTTCAAATCATGAAATAATACATAAAATAAGGGAAAACTAACGGGACCGGTCCCTAGCCGGCCAACCATGCCCAAGCCGGTCTCACACGCCCTTATTTTATTATTCCTAATATTTTGTGTCCTTCATCTCATGGAAACTCCTTGGTTTTAACAAACTCTTTGGTTTTATGATATTTCCTTAAAATCATGAAAAATATTATATTAAGAAAATATCGTGGGACCGGGCTCCTTGGGCGTCCGGTCACGCTTTGGCCTTAGCCGGTCCCACACTTCACGATTCCTTCATTTTCTATTATTTTCCTTCATCTCATGAAGGTTTTCACGGTTTCGGCAAAAACCTATGATTTCTTCATATTTTCTCAAAATGTTGCTCAAACGCACACCGAAAAATATCAAAATTCTCATAATCGAGATACGAACACTTTGGTGATGTGATCATGTTACCTTGACCGACTAGGGTTGGCTCTTTGGCTTGCAAGAGGTCGGTCCCACAATTTTGACCTAATTTGCGCAATTGCACGTATTAGGTCCAAAACTCTTCCAAACAACTTGGAACTTCATAAGACGATCAATATTCGATCCCGTGACTACCTGTGGCCGGTTTCATGACCCCTTGGTCGGTCCTTCACATCTTCATAATTAATTAGGTTTTATTACCTAAGGTTCAGACGAGCATTATTTTAATAAATGATTAAACCAGCATTTAATCATCCTTTCATCAAATCAACTGGTCTTCAGGAGACCTTGATATTTGCTCACGTGAGCATCTGGGCGCTACATGGTTGATCCATAATCCCATCTAGCCGGTCCCTCCTTCACTCTGTGGTTAATTTTCAATAAACCATCAGTTAATCATCAATTGATCAAATTAGGGTTTTGAGTCCAAGGTTCATAATCCCAGACTCAAACGCTAATAATTTTACGTTGATCCCGTGATCAACATTTTATTTATCATACTCGGTTCAATTGCCAGTATCTTATTTGGTCACGCTACCAATAATTCATCGAATGAGCAAAATTTGCTCAGATGAGTAATATTTGCTCAAACCAAGGAATACTGGTTCAACTATCAATATTCAACAATTCATCGAATGATCAATATTTGCTCATGATAGATTATTCACGTATTATATCTCCGTCTAAACAAACATGCTCAATTCATGAGTCTCAGAACATTTCTAAATCACGTTCGACTCAACAAAACAAGGACTCATAGTCCCATGAAGTCATGAAGTCAAGAATCGACTAACTAAATACACGTTTGCCTTACGGACTCCACAATCACACGAGACATCAAATTACATGGGGGATATTAACTAGGGTTTTGGTCTCAGCGGTCTACGGCACGTGTGTTCATACACATTATGAGAAAATAAGCAAGTCGTGCAATCGGTTGAAGGAGTTAACAAAGTAGTGGATAGAAAATCAACCAAGTCTCCGCATGTTGAGCAACCGGGTTTTAACACAATTTCCACTTCCCCATTCTTTGATTCCATCAACTGTCACACTTCATGAGATCATGGTGTTTTCAATTCCAGCAATATAATAAATCTCTGAATCATGATTGAAAGAGAGACAATCTCAGGTCGAACAGACAACACGAGATTAACAATACAACTCTCAACAGAGCAAATTCAATCATTCATAATTTATCTTATTTTCAGAATACCCACCACACCTACAATCTTCGATCACCATTGATCTCACACATTTCTCATCTTTCCTCCTACAGACCGACCCATCCTATTTTGTGACCGAATTTACTCTGGAACGACCATTGTCTTGGTTTAGGCCGGAGTACTACATTGATCTCTCGAATTCAAAGCACTCCCTTCTTGCAGTGCATCTGCGTGAGGTTAAGCGTTCGCTCGGTTCAAGGAGTCTCCTCCGTGCGATCATCTCCTCAATTCCGTAAAAACCAGCCAATCGTTTTCCCCATCTATAATATGTGCACCTTCCCCGATGGTCCTAAGTTCGATATAAGCCATCCAAATAGGCTGGCTAAGTTGGATGCTTGTGATCAATTTAAGACGCTTTTAGAATTCCACGACCCTTAGAAGCATCACGTCTGCCATGGTTTGAGTAAATGTTTTTATTGCTCCATGGCTTCACCATGAGAAACCGATCGGGTATGGAGAGTGGTCCCGCCAACGTGTGTGTTAGCGCTTCCTAATCATTCACTCGAATGATCTAATCCGTCCAACTAGGGCTGGTAAAGTTGGACGGTCATGATTGTTTTAAGACTTCCACTGAACAGTCTATGTTCGATCGAATCTTCACAAAGCGGACAGCCACCCTAATTAGGGTTGGCGTTTGATGATGCTAGGAGGTGTTCGTGTGATGGCCGACCGGCTAGGCATAAGTGGACCCGCGGTGGTCATCATACAATCACCTATTTTTGCCGTGGTTTGGCTAGGCTTGTTAAATTGTGCAACCAACTCATGTGGCCGTGATTGTTTCGAGACCGACATGGACAGTCTAGATTTTCCTTAAGGAAATTAAGCATGCTTGATCGGCTAACCAAAGCGCGTCGATGCGAGACACTTTGTGTCGAGAGTGATGTAGCTCTGTATGAGTACTTCGTGCATGTCTCAATATTGGCACGGAGATTCGTGTTACTCTGCGAGAGTGAACACTCGGTCGTCATGGCATGCCAATAATGAGAGTTCGGTGAGAACACAACACGGAAAGTACTAGGCAAATCATGCATTAATTGTTAATGCTAATAAGATCCACGAGAATATTTGGGATTGTTTGTTGCACGCACTATTCTCGGGGTGAATCTTGTGTATGTTATTGAATTGCTTCGAATAAATAAAGTGAAGAGGTTTTCTACACTCTGCTACTTTTAAATGGCCTTTCCCTTTGCAGGGTGACAACTTTGTAAAAATATTGGTTTTACAATTTTAGCCCTGAACTAAAATCCACCATCAACATTAAGTCCCCTGCCTAACACATAATGGTTGCACTATTGCGGAGTAGGCATTAGATGGTGACAATTAAAAAATAAATTCACTGGAAAGGTTTCAGTGCATGTTACCAAGATAGAATCTGGCTCGTCTCTTTGGGCGAGATGTGTTTCCTCTCATTACACAGCTGTCCTCAAATATTCGGATTGATAAGCATCAGCTGATTGCTATCTCGCATCCGTATCCTTCATAAACGGCAAGTGAAAACTCCTTTTCTTCTTGGGATCTGCTAGCTTGTGAAATATAAAGAAGACGCTGAGACTTTTCTCCCATCGTAGAATTGTTTTCTTGTCTATTCCATGTATTTCTCCATGTTTATTAATCTTTTGACTGATTGATGATGACTTTTTTTGATGCAATCGTAACTCCTTCTTGCGGTACATCATGGAAGTCTTTGTGATGACTACTCAGAACCTCTCCCTAAAGAAGTTTTGAAGTCAACAAGCCCGAGGCTGATGCGTTTGAGGAGGTGATGGCTAAAATCGATCTTCCACTTAGCGAGACCGGTCGTGCTATACATGGAATGTCCATTCTCGCATCTGCGCATTGCTCGAGGACGTATTCGTGCTCTTATGGCTTCAATCGACATGGAGGAGAGATAGAGTTATAATGAAGCGTCGCAACCATCGATGGCGCAGAGCTGAGAGATTCGCGGCAGATGGTGAAAAGGCGGAGGGTTGAACATAAACGGACTCCGAATAGAGATAAGTGTGATTATTCGATCCACGATGGTGTGATAATCCTCGATTCTGATACGGATGAACCCTAGCATCCGAAGGTTGTCCGTATAATCTCCAATGTTGCAGTGGCCCTTGAGGAAGATATGAAAGTTGTTCCTACCGAGGATGTTGAAGCGGAGAACATTGCGATGCGAAATATCCGAAAAGAAGTTGAGGATGACCCAAAGGAGAAAGCGTAGTAGCCTATCACGACGATGTTGAAGTAGGCTCGGCAAAGTGGTGAAGGCGCGGTTGATCCCCTTGATGACTAGATCTTCCCGTTTCATTTTATTTTCTTTTCTTGGACGAGTATTTTCCGTAGTTTGTGAGCACTTTCTCCTTATACTCGGTGGCGGTGAGTTTAAGGTTTTCTTCGTTTTTCGTTTTCTCGTTTAAATAAGGCTTTTATTTACATAGTTTCGAGGCAAGACTACATTAGAATCTTCTATGTGCGTATAGGCAGTGATGCGTCTTCATGTGATTGCACGTTATTCTTGTGATGAGAAATTAATGCTATAATGAGACACCACGAACCTGCCTGTCTTCCTGATATGAAGCCCGCGTGATTCCTTCTTGTTTGAGTAGACTGCTCACGTTTTCCCCTTTTCTCTGCACATATTCTATTCCTCCAACGAAGGTGTGAAATGTTTCCCTTTTAGGGTTCTCTGGTTTAATCTGGTGGGTAATGATGATGACTCAGGCTTGACTCAGAATTTTGTGTCACGCCCAGTGGGAGGAAATTTCTAAAAGGAAATAATTCTTTGATTAATTGAGAAATTGGAACCCTAATAATTATGAATGCAAGTAGTGCAATCATTTTAGAGGAATTACAAACATTGCATGGAAAGGGAAACTGTTGGAGGAAGCATCACGGAGAACGCTGGAGAAAAGGGTAACACAGCGTTTTTTAGGTATTGTAGGGTTGAAGCCATCGTGAGTGGATCGTCACTCCCTCAAGCTTGTCAGCGTTGATGATCTTACCATAGCCGCCTAGGATGATATCTGCCACCAGGTACGGTTTATCCTCCTTTGCTGTTGGAAAACCAGGTTGAGCGGTCATCTTCACTGCTACGTTTCCAACTTGAAATGTGGTCACCTTCACTACCATATCTCCAATTCGAAACGGGTTCGGACTTGGTACAACTCCTTGTGACGTGTTGCCTTTGATTGAAACAGCCTCTAAGTTTTTTGCAAAGCACTTGAAAGGACTGGCATCCCACTCACACCTCTTAATAGCGGTCGGGTTGTTGATTGAAACAAGTCCCCGAGCTGGAAGAGGGTGATTGTTTGCAAAAAAGGGTTGTTCAATGAGACTTACTTGGGATCGAGAACCTTTTAAGGTATCTTTGACGGGCTTTCTCCGAGGAAGTTGTGTCACATTTGCAAGTCGTTGATACGGCAATAGGTAATCTTCTGGGATTGGACGGCTTGTTGGAAATTCTTTCGGGTATTGAAATCGGCAAAGGGCATACTCCTAGCTTAGCTTTGTTGTCGTGTATCCATGAGCGTCCCAAAATCATATCATAATTCGAATACTCCTTGACAATGTAAAATTTAGCATGTGTCATAGCATCACCCATCTTAACTTCGAGATTGATGTACCCATAGGCGTCTACGAACTCCCCTTCTGAATTCCTAATTACGGTTAGGATGCGAAAAGCTTCTTGTTTTGAAATCTTTGCGGTTTTCAGAGTTTTGACAGTGATGATGTTGAATTCGGAGGCTGCATCAATCAATGTGCTATTGAACTCTACATCCTTCAAACAAGTGACGGTCAAGAGTCCCCAGTTCCCCTGTCCGGTTGCATCTTCCAGGAAAGATTGAGGTTCCGAAAGTGTTTCCTTTTCTGGATACAAACGCCTGCCTGACACAATGCGATTGAGGGCTGTAAATATATCTTGACGCTGCGCCTTGGAGAAATATAAGATTTCACATAAACGCTCCATCATATGTTGTGCAGTCTTGTGAACAGAATCCCCGGAAATCATGCAGCTCCTAATAGGAAGAGGATCTCTATGAACACCTTCGTTTCCTAATTGGAGTTCCCACGCTTCTACCTTTTCTCCGAAAATGAGCTTCAATCTGTTGCAATCACTTGGTTGGGTGATGGACGAACCTATGGTAGCGGCGAGCACTGGATTTTCCATTTCTTCCTCATTCGGCGGACATTTGAGAGGTGGTATCTTGATCGCGTTGTCTTGAATCCACGCTTCCAAGAGCTCTATGACTTCATTCATGGGAAAGGGGAAGTCCGGGACCGCATCTCCAGCTTCTTGCGCAGGAGTTTTGTCCGTGTTCTTTTGGGATGGAGTTGTCTGCGCCGGTGCTGCACGTTTAGGTTGTTGTTCTGCTGCCAGAGCTTTCCTTTTTCCTCCTTCGCCCACCACACTCACAGAAGGACCGGTGTTATATTTCTTGTTAATGAGACGTCTGCTTCCTCGACTCTCACGTGCATCTTCGTTTCTAACAATTATGGTTCTTTCCAACAATGTCAAATGTTGTGGTAACGCTTAGCGGCTTCATGGAGCTCGGGAAATGTTGAAAGCCCATATTCTTCAACAAAGCACGGTATATGGGCACCATTCCGTTGATGCATGACTCCACCAATTGGCGCTCGGTGACATTCGGATCATGACAATCCAACGCTTCAATCCCGAACCTCTTAACGAATTCGTTTGGATGTTCGTTGTTTCGATGAAACATTCTTCCTAAGTCTGAAAAGGTGATCTACTCGGACACTAAGAAATACTTTTTGTAGAAGGCACTGACCATCTCGCTCCAATTGGACATGTCTTTGTTAGGTGCGATGTTGTTGTACCATGTGTATGCTCTTCCAATAAGTGACTTTGAGAACTCTTTCGGTGGAGAACATGATTATATTCGTGTTCCCTAAAGATTCCAAAATCGGGAGACCTGTTCACGAGCGTTACCAGTACCATCATAAAGGGGAAACTTAGGAGAGGTTTATACTCTTGGAAGGGAAATCCGTTGTACATCCCGAGGGTATGGTGGTTGATGCTTTGGTGCATGTTCGTGGGATTTCCTTTGCCCCGGTTTTGGAGGAGTCACTCCGGGTCCTCACGTGTAATAAAGTTGGATGACCGGTCCCTTTTTCTTGGGCCTTCGGGAGCATTACGAGCTTCTTCATCCATGTGGGCCCGTCGTTGAAGTGCCTAATCCGGGTGTACTGAACACGTTCCTTGTTGGCTCCGGGCCATCGTGACTCTTGTGGCAATCGTTCGGTTAAAGTTTTGAGAAAAGTAAGTACCTCCTTCTGAGTTGCAGCCATATCCGTTTGGGCTCTAACAAGAACTTCCTGCCTTTCCATCAAATCCACAATGGTAATAGGGGTTTTCCTCCTCTTGTTCCTCCAATCCCTCGTCCCGACGGAGGAGTGGCGATTTCTCCGGTGACGACCGGAGGCATTACACTTAAAGAAATGCCTGGGGTTTGCGGCTGCTCTCGGCTCGGTGATAGAGTTGTCACGCTTACTGGAATCTCTCCATCTCGCTTGGTGTTGGTGGTAGAGGAGGCGTCTCCACGAGATGTATTGCTCGTGCACATTCTCGCACCTGCGGCTCCACCGACAGGGGACATCGACACCGAGAGTGTTGCAGCCGCTAGTTCTATCGAAATTTATTGCGATCCCGACCTAAGTTCTACCATCTTGAAATCGGAATTGAAAAATGAAATTGGGAATTTGGAAATTGATATTGCAACCGAGATATTAATCTCCCACTGTGGTCGCCAATTGTTTATGGGTGAAAACTATTTCTGCTGGTTTCGGTAATTTTGGGTGTGTGGATGAGAAATGAATCTAAACCCTAAACAAATGCACTGCACGTGAGTGCTTTTTGATTCGAGAATCAATTTTGTACAATTCTGGCCTAAACCAAGAAATGGCCGTTCCATACTTGCTTCGGTCACAAAGTGAAGGAGATGGGGCTGATCTTAGGGAGGGAAGCGAAGAAGGTGTTGAGATTGTGAAGGTGTTGGTTGTTTATGACTTGTATCGAATGGTGATTTCGGGATACGATGACAACACTTGGTTTTTTTTCGTGTTTTGTCTGTCTTGTTTTTGAAATAGGTGAAAGACCTATTTATACAAGTCATTGAGCGCAACCTCATCTCATGGAAGTGGAGGAGGTGAAGTGATGGAGTAGTGGGGTCGTGCAGGAGTGTTGATTGTTACACGGTCACACCTTTGCCCACTTCCCCTCATCACCGTTAACCGTCCACTCTTCCCCGACATGTTCTTGTGATGGCGCGTTGCACCCTGCACGCTTTAAACTGCCAGACCAATACCCCAGTGAGTATCCCCCAGTCTATGACATGTTTGATGTCTCGAGTGAGTGGGTCGAGTCGTGGGACCCGTAGGAAATAGCACGTGATGCTATTATGTTAAATAACTAAGTTATTTAGGAAATCGATATTCATGAAATATCGTGTATACTTTTTATGCATGTAATGTAATGCATCGAATACAATTAATATGTATGAAGCATCGCTGTTTAAAGCTTAACGGAGTAAGTCGTTGATTAAGCGTCTTAAAATAGCTGCACGTCCAACCATCTTAGAGTGATCGTTTGGAGGCCGCATGGGCGGGCCATCCCTTGGCCTATCACTCCCCGTAGAAGAGTGACGGCGATGATCACCAAGGTGCCTCATTGGTCGTTTAACTATTAGCCTAGGTTTCCGACCAAGGCGGCAAAGTTGGACGGACGAGATGATCTTCGGCACATGTTTGCGACCGTTGATGGATTTTAGAGTTTTAAAGAGGTGCGCAAGCATCACTCTTTAGCTTGACCGAAATCAAGCATGGACAAAGTTTTTGGTGGGACCGACCAGAGCACGCGTGTATATGGCTTGCTTAGGTGTACAAGTCCATGCCACTGCTGTCTCGCGGAAGTGCAATCTAGGCCACTCAATTTGTCCGGAAAATGTGAGTGGTCGTGATCGATTTATGGCAAATCCTTTGCGCAAAGGATTTTAAGGGGCCACGGCATGCCATCTTTGGACGCGCATTTTGAGGTGCACGGCCATGGTCCACCTTGGCATCGGTTACATGCACAGTGGACCCACGGTGATCATGTTGATGCTCTCTGGACCTCCGTAGTCTATATCTATAACCTTCATCTCGAGTGGCAAAGATGGATGGTCATGATCAAACTGCGACATATATGTAATGCCGCAAACCCTAATTAGGGTTTTGGATCAGTCACGCGTGCGCAAATTTGGCCAGACGGTTTGACAAGCCACGCTTACCCTTTGGGAGGACCGACCATGTGGGGACCACGTTGGGATGACGGTGAACATATGTGCACCTACCTGATGGTCCTAAGTTCGATCTAAGCCATCCAAATAGGCTGGCTAAGTTGGATGCTTGTGATCAATTTAAGACGCTTTTATAATTCCGCGACCCTTAAAAGCATCACGTCTTCCATGGTTTGAGCAAACGTTTTTACTACTCCATGGCTTTACCGTGAGAAACCGATCGGGTATGGGGAGAGTGGGCCCGCCAACGTGTGTGTTAGTGCTTCCCTAATCATTCATGGAATGATCTAATCCGTCCAACCAGGCTAGCGAAGTTGGACGGTCATGATTGTTTTAAGACTGCCCCAACATTCTATGTTCGATCGAACCTTCACAAAGCAGCACAACCACCCTACTTAAGGTTGGCGTTTGATGATGCTAGGAGGTGTTCGTGTGATGGCCGAGCGATTAGGGCATAAGTGGACCCGCCGGTGGTCATCATAACAATCGCCTATTTTGCCGGGGTTTGGCTAGGCTTGTTAAATTGTGGGGCCAACTCGTGTGGATGTAATCGTTTATGAGACCGACATGGATAGTCTAGATTTTCCTTAAGGAAATTAAGCATGCTCTATCGGCTAACCAAAGCGCGTCGATGCGAGACTCTCTGTGTCAGAGAGTGATGTAGCATGTGTGAGTACTTCGTGTATGTCTCAATATTGGCACGGAGATTCGTGTTACTCTGCTGAGAGTGAACACTCGGTCGTCATGTCATGCCAATAATGAGAGTTCTACGAGAACACATGTGGAAAGTACTAGGCAAATCATGCATTAATTGTTAATGCTAACAAGATCCATAGAATATTGGGATTGTTGTTGCACGCACCATTCCAGGTGAATCTTGTGTATTTATTGAATTGCTTCGAATAAATAAAGTAAAGAGGTTTTACGCACTCTGCCACTTTTAAATTGCCTTTCCTTTGCGGGGTGACATCGTGTAAAAATACTTTGGTTTTAAAATTTTTGCCACGAACTAAAATCCACTATCAACACTAGGCCTATTGAATTTTGTGGCCAAATTGTGCGGCCTTGATCGTTTTTTAAGACTGATATGGACAGTCTAGATTTCCCTTAGGGAACTTAAATGCGTTCGATCGCGTTAACTTTCAATTGAAGGGTGTATGAACACGTTGATCTCTTTGTCGAGGGTGATGTAGCCTATTGAGTGTTTTCATGCGGTCTCAATATTGACACTTCGGGAGATTTATGCTACTCAGTTGCGAGTGAACATTAATCGTCATGTCATGTCAATATTGAGAGTTCAGTGAGAACATAGCATAGAAACACTAGGAAGGCTCCGACATTAATGAGTAATGCAACTAGGAGATTAAATTCGCATTAGGCTCTATACTAGTGAACAATTCATCTAGGAGCTTGAGTTTTAATATAATGTGAAGAGAGACATAGGCACTCAAGATTCTGATATATTCTCCAAATTCCTTGTGAAATATATATATATATATATATATATATATATCAAGGTCTACTACTTCTAATGTCGGGTCAGGTAGACAGACTTTTACAGTTTTCGCCCTAAGCTA
The DNA here is from genome assembly GCA_023531295.1 of Papaver armeniacum. Lineage (NCBI taxonomy): Eukaryota > Viridiplantae > Streptophyta > Magnoliopsida > Ranunculales > Papaveraceae > Papaver > Papaver armeniacum. The sequence continues at coordinate 122,320 of JAJJWW010018480.1, read as the reverse complement.
AAAACCACCATCAACAGGTACGTTAACAGAAATCGACTAATTGGAACTCGAGTTCATTTCTTATTGGTTGGATCGCACCAAATATAGATTGTTCGATCTTTTTCGTGATATGCCTGCTCTGATACCAATTGAAAAAACGGGGGTACCCAAATACACCACAATCTTTTTGTTTCAACCTATAAGTCCTCTACCGATTGTGATCATATATGGACAGAGTCGAGACAATACTACAACTCAGTTCACACTTCGTGTGATCGTCTATGGATACGAGATCGAGACAATACAAAAACAAGATAACTTGTGTGATTGACTATGGATACAAGATCGAGACAATACAAAAACAAATTATGTTACTTGATAATAGGTTCGGTAATAACTAAACTCTAAAAAATCACTATCAAGTAATGCGGAGTTAACGTATATGTGTATTTTACTTTATTATAATAAAAAATTATAATACGGAAATTAATGTAAAAGACACGGCAAGATTTTGTTAACGATCAATCCGCAAATGCAGAAAAACCTCGGGACCTAGTCCAGTTTTGAATATTCTCATAATTAAGCCGATATACAATATCTAAACCAACTTCGTATAGTTGAGACCAAGCAGACTACCCCTAGCTGCTTAGTTCCCTCAGTATCCCTGCGCCTTCGACTTTTAGAGTCACGCTCGTGAATAACAAGTCCGTTGGATCGTACTCCAAATAGAAAAGGAAGAATCTGTTTGGTAACCACTCTAATCAATTTTTGCTACAAGATATAGATAAGTTGTTCACAAAGGCTCTTCCGTTTTATATAATAAAATCCTTTGTCTGGTTAGGTCAATCTAACTTCAACTACCGAAATAGTCAAGTATACATTCGCACTCAAACAAAATAAATCTCAAAGAGATATATTGATAATGTCTATCTCACACAAATAATCAATCGAATAAATCTGATTCTAGTTGGCTCCCAGCCGATCAAGGTTTGTGCACACAATTCACAAGATACGAAAACCAATAAGAAATCTTCTTTAATCTTCAATAACTTGCACAACACCAATTGAATTTCTTGTGATCAATCATGCACATAACGTAGTCTGTTAACAATGGATTATCACAAGATGTCTTTAGAAGTAACAACAGTTCTAAAGATCCCGTCGATACTTCGATCTAGTTTGAGTGAATCTTATATCAGAAGAGAATATTCTCAAGAATAAACAAACTAGGAGCAATCAAAGTTTCAACAACCATTAGTCAATCAAATCAATCGAAAAGTACTAACACTGCAATTATCTAGTTTCCCACCAACGGTACTCGTAGAGCTTATTATTCCCATAGAAGTCTTTAAACGAGCGATCGTAAGAGATTTCACCTAATTAGGATACTTTCCTCTCCGAATAGACGGCTCTACCTAAAACAACAAGAAATGAAGTTTGTTTGGCTCTTAGGATAGTTTGCTAGAAATTCAAACTTAGGTATTTATAGACCAAGGATGTTTGGACACCAAGGAATTTTCAAAACCGAAGATATTCTCAAGATACGCAATGAATACCAAAATTCGGTTTTCCTAATTCCAATAAATACTTGTCCAATATTTCTGAAATCTCTCAATAGAAAATTTACAATTAGTAAATGCACATTACTAATTTTTATTCTCTAGAGATATGCATTAATTGCTGGTAATTAAATCCTATAAAACCAAAAACCTTAATTAAAAGATTCTTAATTTATTTCGGCACATGATCACCTTGAGTACTAAGGATTATCTTTGAACAATAAATGATAAGAGTTACTGATCGTGTTCAAAGTACGTTGACATTTTTCACTGCAAATCCTTATTTCATATTTACATGGATTTGCATTCTTGGAATCGTTTATACCACACTTCCAAACAAGTTTAGAATTGGTTCACCTTCCAAGACTACTATATGATTGATCAAATACCAAATCACATACATGGGTTCAATCGGTTCTACCAATCACTAGGATCGGATATACCTAAATATGGAAACACTTGTGATCGGTTACACCAGTCACTAGGATAGGTTACACCAGTTACAAGGATCGGTTCCATCTTCACATGGTATTACTTGTGATCGGTCACACCAGTTATCAAGACCGGTTACACTTGCTACCAGGACCGGTTACACCAATTACAAGTATCGGTTACATATACTCATGATCGGTCACACCAATTACTAGGATCGGTCACACCAATTGTAGGGATCGATCATACCATCACATGGTGATTACTTAGAATCGGTTACACCAATTAATAAAACCGTTCATACCAAATCATAAGTCAGGTATTGTGATTAGTTATACCAAGATACATACCCTAAGTTAATATCGGTTCTACTATCTCACACATATTGGTCATCCAAATATTTGCAATGAATAGCGACCAATAAGCTTAATGATTTCCCTTTTGATTCATAAAAAAAGTTCATGAATGTACTTTGATGAGTGCCAAATAGTGCATATTTATACACATTTTTATTGGCATTTTACTCATCTTTTGTGCTCAAGAATCAGATATTATCCCAGTTCTCGTGTTTTCTTTGTTTTCAAGAATAAATATTTGTATTAATTAATTGTGTGTTTTTAGGTAATAAATAAAGTCCGGAGAAACTGAGGAGCTAAAGAGCGAAGAATTGGAGTCAAACATCTATGGAGCGGATAGCCAAAGCCCGCGCGCAAATCAGTTGCAACCCAACAAGGAAGACTTGGGCTAGAGCTACCCATGACCCGGATCCGAGCCCGCTCACTCTGAGCCATTGAGATCTCCCTCAGCTACATCCAACGGTCGTTCTATCACTATACATCATCTCTTGATGCTCCATGCAACACCAAATCGCTTCAAAAACCGCTTACCATCCTCGACCGTTCGGATCATAGCCGCCTCATCCAACGCTCGCTCGGCTGTCGCATCGTCCGTTGATGTTCGTGCTTCACGTGAAATGACCCTACCCTATACCCCCATCGACCTAGCCATTTCACCCTTCCATCTTTCTCTTTCTTCTTCCTCTCTCCCGTCTCCCTCACCCGACGAGCTCTGCTCTGCCCTGCGCAACAACACCAACTCCACCTCCTTCTTCACCCATACCTCCACCCGGAGACAACATCACTCAACCACTCCCTCATTACCGCCATCACTCTCTCTCTGTTTATCTCTTTCACAGCTTCTTTACAAACCTAGAAGCTAGGTTAAAGATAAATAGAGTTTAGGGTTTTCACCAACTCCATTGCATGTTCGATTCAGAAGTCAGAGATGATTGAGTAGAGCCATCACGCGAGTCAGAGAAGTGGGTGAGAGTTTATTTCATTTTTAATTGATGTTTTATCAAGAACTAGGGTTTGGGGTTTGTGTTTGTATAAATAGAAGTGAACTGAGTTTGTTAGGGTTTACGCCTGGATTAGCCAGAGCAGTCACTTAGTATTATTTTGTTCTTTGTTGCTTTAATTTGATGTTTTAATTTAATTGTTAGGGTCTCCATGAAACCCTAATTTACAACTGTGTTCTTCATGATTCATGTATTGTCTTGAATGCTGGAATATTTTCTAGGATAGAATTAATCTTAGTACACAATACTTTGCTCTCACGGTGCATACCCACGCCATGGATGCACCTTTGTAGTTTGATTCCCACTTTGTATTCATTGTCTTTGCGACTCATGCTTAGAAACCAATGTTTATCTATAGATTAATTGTACTTTAGCTAGACAGGTTAATACTTAGGATGAATACCTTAGTTGTGATTGATTCTTCTATTGGTGAAACACCTTAGGTAAGAGGTAGAATTGACACTTCTCCCTTATCCGTTACAAGGGCAAGAATAATACAATGAGCTAAAGACACAGTGTAAATTAGTGGCAGATTGAAAGACCCTAATTCTCTTTAATTTATATCTTTTACCTTAGTTTAGTTCATCACATTCAAACTCAGCCGTTTCGGCAAAACACTATTTTGTTACTCTGTCACCTGAAATTCGTTAAGTAGCAAGCCTTAGATCACATAAGGGCACCACAAGTCTCGTGGTTCGACCCGTCGTGCCCGAGTGCTACATCACGACACCGTGCACTTGCGGTATTACCGTAGGCCGCAATTTATTTAAACATCTTTTCGGGCCTACCAAGTTTTTGGCGCCGTTGCCGGGGACTTGGCGCGTGCCTTGATGATTTTTGTGCTTGTCTTTACTGATTTCATATCCTCCTGTACATATTCACCTTGATTTTTTTTTTTTTTTTGTTTTTAGCCTTGAATTATTAGCATGTGTCTTTGCTTTTGTACCTTCGTGTTTAGCATCCTCATCTTTTTCTCATTACATTCTTAGTAAGCTCATCTGTTTTAGTATTGCATTCTTTGTTTTTTTATATAGTAACTTAGTGGTTAATCATCTATCTTTTCATCAGCTTTTTTGTAGTTGTAACTTAGTAACCATCTTAACCTAGTAACAACTAGTTAGTTCATTTCAAACCGCATCTCGGTTCATTTGCATTTTGCCTTTGATCTCATTTCGTTAAATTTTCTCAATCCCCCGACAGGTCCGAGAGAACTAAATCTCTTTTGTTGAGCCAACAGTGCTACATCTTGCTACTTGGCTGCTAACTTTCTTCTTTGAGCAACCAACGAAAGAGAAGGCAAGGAACAAATGCGAGGCCTTGAGGTATCTCGTGTATAAACCATAAGTGAATTTTGATATGTCTTTGGGTTCTTGAACCTTGCTTAACCCCGCACCGCATTTTTAAGACTCACTTGTTACCAAGCGAAACGACTCACTCCAAGTGCCCCGTACCTTGTGTGAGCTGTTGAGCCAAGCTCGACAACCCCTTTGCATGATTTACCTGTCAAGACCTTGTGAGCCACATGTTAATCGATAGCCACGAAGCTACATGTTTGAACATAGGAAACCTTATCAACTGCTCCAGTTTATCCTGTCAACTTTGTGCATCGGTGAATTGATATTAGTCGTGCCATCTGCCTCAACTCCAGGCCCCGAAGGCTGCGAGTTGAAATGTCATCGTTGTAATCCTCCATTTTGCACTTGAGCTTGTGCTTGCTACTCGCTACCTTAGCCTAAGCAACTTTGAGCATGATAGAATGGATGCCCCGACCCCTTGCATGCTTTGTGACTTGTCTTGTGTTGTCAATCCTAAGCTTGGTGTCAACCATATCCGTGCATAAGCTGGAAAGAGACCTTGAATATCATGTGACTTGTTGAATCTCACAACCATGATCACATGAGAAATTAGCTTATACTGCTAGGTGTTGCATACACCTGAGTTGCATGAGCCACCTGAAGCTCACTCAGCTTGTATGCTCTGTAAACCTTAGTGAGCCATTTGCACTGTAACTTGTTGATACCCTAAGCCCTGTTGAGCCAATCTCCAGCCCCCTGAAGCTGTGAATTGAGCTCCACTTGAGGCTTCCAAGTCTGTTACAGGCCCTGTTAAGCCTGCTTGCCTTGGCTTTAGCCCTGTTGTATGTTTTTTTTTTTTTCTTTGTCTTGTGTGCAAAACCTACTTTTGGAATTTCTTTGAGCTTGTGCCGTAACTTGGATAGCCTTAGCTCCCAGCTGCCATGTGCGCATGCCTCCATTTTGAAGGCTGTTGAGCTTGTGCCGCTTTGGTTAGCCTAGGTTAGTGTAGCGCATAACCTTTGTCAACCACCGAAGCTTGTTGAGACACATGAGCCAAACTCCATTTTGAGTGTTGAGCTTGTCTTGCCTCTTGGAAAGCCGGGTTATCTGCTAGCCCTTGTTATGTCACGCCTGTGTCTGTGAGCTCGCCCTGTATAAACTCCATGCATTCTCTCGAGTTGTGCATTGCACATTTGTGTGAAAAATTTCACAAGACCTGAGCTTTGACATGGCACGAGCCTAACTCCATCCGCCCTATTACGTGTGTGCTTACCCTTTGATTAGCTTACCAAATTTGTGTGAACTTTGAGCACACCTATGCATAGCTTGACCTGAGCATAACACATGCAACCCCCGACCCCATTTTGTGGGGCTTTGTTACAACTGGTCCATCAATCTAAACCCAGCCCACATAACCCACAGCAATCACCTGGGCTAACTAAACCCACTGCTGGGCTGTCACAACAACCTGGGCTACTTAAGAAAACCCAATTGTGGGCTTGACATTCCACTAAAATTCTCAGCCCATAAATCTGAGCTGTTTCAGCTAAACCCACACTGCTGGGCTGAGCCTTTTCACTGGGCTGCATATGTTAACTTAACTTGGGCTTAAACCAAAACTCAGCCCAACTCAATTCATTTCTGGGCCAGACCATCTAGGCTAGAACCTCTACTTCTGGGCCAGACCATCCGGGCTGCTCACAATCAATCCACTTCTGGGCTACACACTTTGGCAACAAACAAAGCTTTCCCACATAAACCAAAGTTTACAAAACAAAAATGAACCCATTTAAACCAAACTTTCCCAACAAACCATAAACCCAATAAACCAAACTTAGTCCACTTCACCTGGGCTTTGAGTTCAATTTGAGAGCTAGACCATGTCGAGATTTTGGTCCGCATCCGGGGATTCAAACAAATCCCTTAGAGAGCGTGCTTACGGGCACGCTTCACGGGATGAACCCCCACATACCATAGTGATTTTAGGGAATTTTATGCGCCTTCTCGGGGCCCCGACCTCACATACCCTAATCACTATGAGCACATGTATCATCCATCACGGGTTGAGAATGAACACTCTCCTCATACCCGGTCATCACTTTTAGATCAATTAGAGGCTCGACTATCTCGCTTTAGATAGGCAATGCAGCTTTAGAAAGGCAATGCAGTCGAATCTAGTTTTTCTAGGCAATATTAAACGCATGCTTGCACCTTATGTGGTGGCTTAGACCACCTGCTGAATCTTTGTTATATCTTGCATGATTTTAGGCAGTCTAGGGAAACCATGATAATCCAATGAGCAAGTGTCTAGAAGTGACTATTGGGGCCATAATCAACTTTGCACACATGCATCATTCACCACAGTGGGGAGATGAACAATTTTATACTCCCCAACTCCTAGTTTGCAATCAACAATGGATACACTCATGGAGCTAAATGCTAGGCTTGAAATGAATGCAATGCATGACCATCCATATAGCAACATGTCCGAATTTCCCTTCTCTAGTGAACCTCATGCACAACCATACAATGAATATCCATATGAGGAATGCATACCCACTAGTAAAAACTTTCCTTTCATTGAACAACATAATGAACTTCTTAAATTTAGTCAAAACCTTGAGCAAAACCTTGAGCAAAACCTTGAGCAATATCAAAAGTCAACTGACCAAAGGTTTGCGAGCTTAGAACTCAAATTGAGTCAAATCTGTGATGCACTAAATGAGGAAAGGGAGGAATTTCAAGATGAAATGAATGTTAGGGAAATGCATTTGTGCTATGATGATGATGAGGATGAATATGATATGTTAGAAGAGCATGTTTACACCGAAAATGTAGTAGAATCTTTTGGTTCGAGAGACGTTAGGCGTCTCTTACCGAACCCTATGAATGATGCTTCTTCGATATTCATGCATGTGATGTTGATGTGGAACCTGTGGAATTTCCCTGTGAAAATGACCATGATTTACCCTCTTTTGACTTTAGGAAAGTATGTGATGGTACAAATGATTTGATACATGAAAATAACGTAGATGTACCTAACCTCTCTCCTGAGTCACAAATTGATACTCCTCCACCAAACCTAGGTGTAGTTTGTCACAAAATTGCAAAACCAACTTTTCTGAAAATGCCTAACTTAGGCCTAGAACTTTGTGCTTCCCAAGTCCTCTTGGACTATTTTGCATCAAAGTATAACACTCTTAAGGAGCCACAGTTGGAATATGTATGTGCACTTTGTAATTAGCAAAACTCATTTTTGAGTTAGACCTTTTGCATGATGTACCTTTAAAATTGCAAGATTTTGTTCTCACAAACACACGTTCACAAGTTTAGGTTTGGGGAAACTCATTCCCATTTGCAGTCTTACGTGCACTCTCATATTATATTTGTGTAAGGTCAATTAATGTGTGTACATATCGTCTATTGGGTTGATCCTCAACTCTTTAGATTGTTAGTTTATGGTGAATTTTTGTATATAATCCAAGAGGACTTGTTAAATTTTTCTTTTCTTGATTCGGTTGAGTCTTCTTGCACATATATTATGCTAATCCGATATAATCACCACTTTGAGAATGTTGGATTTTGCCTTGACGAATGAAGCTCAACCTTGCTCTTCCGACATCCGGTAATCTCTTCCCTTTTTATCTTTTCAGCATTGTTCTCTCGGTATGTATTTGTTTAAATTTTTTTCTATATGTAGACACATTGAGGACAATGTTTGATTTAGGTTTGGGGGTGCATTTGCATTTAAAGTTTTTAGTCTTTTTAATCTTTTACTTTCATAAAAAAAAAAAAAAAAAAAAAAAAAATATTTCAAAACTCTTTTTGTAAAAACCTCCAACTTTAGAGATTTTAGAGTCACTAGCATGCTTCTAGCTATGTTTACATAGAGAATCGACCGAAATAACGAGAACTTGGAAGTCTTAGGAGAACACAATCGGGTTTCTTAGTTGATTAGAGCGTTAAAGTTGGATTTAACCATACCGGGAGGGCGAATTAGGTCTTGTTTAGATATTCGGTAGTAGAATTGTGATCACCCATAGTGGAGACTACCCATTTTACATCAAGCGAGTGTACCGACCTTCACTCTTTGTGACTTTCTAGAAAAGCTTTTAGAGTGTGTGTCACCGTACGTCAATTCCGGGTAGGAATGGTGAGCTACCCAACTTCGCACCACTTTCGGCACTACTTTTGATCTCTTGAGTGCTAATTCCGTCAATCATGAGGGTGACGTCTAAAGATGAAAACTCCTTCTAAATATCGATTTGCGCTTAGCATCTCTCTCTCTCAAATCGCCAAGACCCATAGAAACACATCATCGTCAAGAACCGGAGCGAATCGAGAATATTTAAATAAAAATTGATATAGTCCAAGGTTTATGTGAAAAAAACAAAAGAAAATAAGATGATAATTAATGAAGTTTGTGAAAAATTGTGTTTATCGTAACCAAAAAAAAAAAAAAAAAAAAAAAAAAAAAAATTATTAAGTTTTTGTGAAGTTGAAGTTCGTCATCAATAGTTGAAGGCCGAAGACCAGAAGATAGAAGATTGAAGACGTTTCTATGGTTTCTTATGAGAGAGTGATATTAATTGCCGATCGGGTGAGAAGTGAGTGAGTACTCCCACCCTTGCTAATGGTTGATTTTCCTTTCTTAGAGATCATCGAGAAAAGACTCTTTTTGTCCACACTACGTGGAGTCTCCGTTTTATTTCGGAAGGTTATCCTTCTTACCTACAACGTGTGCGGGATTTCTCTCTTTACTCCTGCTGCACACATGAGAGACTAAAAGCGATCTTTTTGAGTGCAATTATCATAAAACCCTAATGGTGAGGCGAAGTCGAGGCTTATGATCACAATCGAATCCGAATTCTTTCATATGGTATGGTTACTTCTCGCTCGGACTTAAGGATGAGAATGCGTTCTTCGATAGTTCTAACCACCATTACTAGCATGCGAAACTCTATGTCCTCATAGCTTCTTGGAGGCTTGAGACTCTTTTACACTCGAAGTTGGAGAAGGTTTTGTGGGTACACCTCTGGTAAACCCTCACGAGACTACAACTCGTCCACTAGGGACACCTAGGGGTTTAAAGGCTTAGTGCATACGCTAAATGCATTCGAGAGACTGCGACGGGGGTATAGTTAGGATTTCTTATTTTGTTTCACTTGAGGACAAGTAAAATTCGGGTTTGGGGGTATTTGATGAGTGCCAAATAGTGCATATTTATACACATTTTTATTGGCATTTTACTCATCTTTTGTGCTCAAGAATCGAGATATTATCCCAGTTCTGTTTTTCTTTGTTTTCAAGAATAAATATTTGTATTAATTAATTGTGTGTTTTTAGGTAATAAATAAAGTCCTGGAGAAACGAGGAGCTAAAGAGCGAAGAATTGGAGTCAAACATCTATGGAGCGGATAGCCAAAGCCCGCGCGCAAATCGGTTGCAACCCAACAAGGAAGACTTGGGCTAGAGCTACCCATGACCCGGATCCGAGCCCGCTCACTGCGAGCCATTGAGATCTCCCTCGCCTACATCCAACGGTCGTTCTATCACTATACATCATCTCTTGATGCTCCATGCAACACCAAATCGCTTCAAAAACCGCTTACCATCCTCGACCCGTTCGGATCATATCCGCCTCATCCAACGCTCGCTCGGCTGTCGCATCGTCCGTTGATGTTCGTGCTTCACCCGACGAAATGACCCTACCTATACCCCCATCGACCTAGCCATTTCACCCTTCCATCTTTCTCTTTCTTCTTCCTCTCTCCGTCTCCCTCACCCGACTGCGAGCTCTGCTCTGCCTCCGCAACAACACCAACTCCACCTCCTTCTTCACCCATACCTCCACCGGAGACAACATCACTCAACCACTCCCTCATTACCGCCATCACTCTCTCTCTGTTTATCTCTTTCTGACTTCTTTACAAACCTAGAAGCTAGGTTAAAGATAAATAGAGTTTAGGGTTTTCACCAACTCCATTGCATGTTCGATTCGGAGTCGAGAGATGATTGAGTAGAGCCATCACGCGAGTCGAGAAGTGGGTGAGAGTTTATTTCATTTTTAATTGATGTTTTATCAAGAACTAGGGTTTGGGGTTTGTGTTTGTATAAATAGAAGTTAACTGAGTTTGTTAGGGTTTACGCTGGATTAGCCAGAGCTTGATCACTTAGTATTATTTTGTTCTTTGTTGCTTTAATTTGATGTTTTAATTTAATTGTTAGGGTCTCCATGAAACCTAATTTACAACTGTGTTCTTCATGATTCATGTATTGTCTTGAATCTTGGAATATTTTCTAGGATAGAATTAATCTTAGTACACAATACTTTGCTCTCACGGTGCATACCCACGCCATGGATGCCTTTGTAGTTTGATTCCCACCGTATTCATTGTCTTTGCGACTCATGCTTAGAAACCAATGTTTATCTATAGATTAATTGTACTTTAGCTAGACAGTTAATACTTAGGATGAATACCTTAGTTGTGATTGATTCTTCTATTGGTGAAACACCTTAGGTAAGAGGTAGAATTGACACTTCTCCCTTATCCGTTACAAGGGCAAGAATAATACAATGAGCTAAAGACACAGTGTAAATTAGTGGCAGATTGAAAGACCCTAATTCTCTTTAATTTATATCTTTTACCTTAGTTTAGTTCATCACATTCAAACTCAGCCGTTTCGGCAAAACACTATTTTGTTACTCTGTCACCTGAAATTCAGTTAAGTAGCAAGCCTTAGATCACATAAGGGCACCACAAGTCTCTGTGGTTCGACCCGTACGTGCCTGTGCTACATCACGACATCGTGCACTTGCGGTATTACCGTAGGCGCAATTTATTTAAACATCTTTTCGGGCCTACCATACTTCCTTTAAACAAATGTAAAAAATTGTTTCCTAAGATGAAATCTTCACCATAACCCATTCACATAATCATAATAATATATAAAAGATTATGTCGATGTCATATCTACGAAGTTCAAAAGATAAGTGTTATACTTCGTAGATCATACTATTATGATCATGTCACATAACTAGAGTATTATACAATATGTACAGTATATACAAATTTACAGTTATGTTTTCAATATAGGACGACTTGAAAGATATATTAGGAATGAAACAGTTCAAGTCAATATTACTAACCTCAAGTGGAAGGATGATGTCGTCGTTGTAGTCCGTTACTTCTTCACATTATTATGGTCTTCGTAGTAATACTTGTATACATTCCTAGACTTTCTAGTCTAACCTAAACGAAGTTGACTCTAGTATTTAATCAAGCGACTCTAGATGAGTTTTTATACTAAAATATGACAACCAAAATTGACATACCAATGCTTGGTGAGTTCAACCGAGCTATGCTCTAACAGTGTTGGCTTGAATTTCAAGTTATCTTAGCTTGAATTTAAAGCTAACTAAAGTCTTGAAAGTATATAAATAGAGAGAATCAAACAACTGGGAACTTCAATATCTGACACTTTTTTTCCTAGTTGCTTATTAGAGTCGTCCTATATTAACCTAGGTTTCCTCTAAGAAACATAATTAGGTGTACAACTTCTCTTAGGGATTGTGAAACCAAGTTCGACTATCTTTTAATTGATAGTTCGTGTATCGATCGTTGAGGTTCTCGTAAATCTCCGATCAGAAATGAGATAGATAGAAATCGTAAATTTCTCTTGGGGTCAGACTTTGTGATTCCTCAAGATAGATACATAAACACTTTTTCATTCATTTGTTTTGATTGTTCTTGAGAGGTCGTTAGTAATCGAGGATTCTCCGCTAATTGAGTGTAAGTGTTCTAGATTCGTGATGTTTGCTACACTTTGTCTATTGCAAAAAAAAAAATCCAAACCTGGATCAAAAAGGAAATAAAATAGACTAATATGTTAGCGGCGTATTGGTATCAAAAGTCTTCACTTAGGTTGAAGAAACTCTTATATAAAGGATGTCAGCTAAGAGAATCAATTGTTCATAGCCTTGCGAGGTTCAAGAGACATATGAAGCACAACTTCATCTGAATTGTTCGGAGGGTTAACTCGATCTCAACTATATTCCACTCTGAATTCTGATAGTAGGTAGTGTCTATAATGGCTTAATACAGTTTGGTGATAAAAGCTGGACAAGGTCCCGTATTTTTTATGCAGGTGCAGTTTTTCTCGTTAACAAAATTTCTAGTGTTTATGATTTTCCTTTACCACATTACATTGTTTTATATTTATACAGGAATACCACAAGTATTACGTATTCAATCTAAGTAGTTTAAGTCCTTAGTAATTATGATCAATAACGAGACTAATTCTTGTTAAATTTGTATCTTGAAAGATAGATTACAAGTTTCATACTTGTCATAAGTCATATCCTCTTGATTTGGATACAACTATATTGATCTTGGATATTGATTTGTGAGATTGTCCAAGAACTCTTCTACACAATCAGTTTCATGGAATTCTTAGTCTAGACATACTGATTGTGGAAGGCAAAGTGAAAAACTCTATACACATATTGTTTAAGGATATTTAATTAGACTTACCTGCAATTGTATTAAATTTTGTCCATACAGGTTGCCTAACGAAAAATTTGGTGGTGATGTACTTGGTACCTCTCATTTTGAATTGATATCATATCCGGCAACCACTTTGGACCTAATTATTCCGTGTTTAGACTGTTCCTAAAGGTAATACCCTAATGGGGTAACTGCTTAGGGAGGCTTGTTTCATTTACCCATAACACACACCTGAATACCTTAAAGATTTTTCAGAGTCTTTTATTTTGGGGATCAACTGATCATTTAGTCCCTATAGATGCTTTTAACTCAACTAAGATTTTTGATCTTATGGTTGATGTAAAAGAATCTAAACAAAAAATAAAAATTCCCTTATGAAGGGCAATATTCAAGAATCTATCAATCAAGAGTACTAGGCTTCATTTTCTTAAAAGGCTGGCTCTCAATCTTTTCTAAGGAATGCAATAAAGGATGGTTTATAGACAAGATCTCTTCAAAGCCATTAAAGATACTTTTGAATTCTTGCAATATCTTGCCTTGATTAATAACAAGGTTATAAAGATATGACTCCGATAAAACCTACTATCAGTGTGAGCAAACTGAACATGTTAGGGAATCTAATAGAATCACTAAAAAGAAGAATGCAAATGTTGACTACTCTAATTGGTTATGAAACTCAATCGATTGATCACATCATCAACAAAAACGGAACTGAACAAAGAATTTCAAGCTTGACCATTTACCCAATTGATTATGCTCCAAGAATTATCTGAGCATCTCCTTGCTCACCCAACTTGTTGGTAACAAGAGTTTGGTGCCACCCCATCATGTACATAGCTTGAGATGGGGAAAGAAAATTTTTTTGTGCTTATTTTTGGTTTATCGGGATCTTTCCGTTTTATGTCTTATCAGGTGTCTCTAGTGGGATCTGAGTATTTCCTGGTAATCTGTACTGGATAATGAAGAATGTGAATTTTTTCGAGTATAGATGACATTAAAATATACATCTTGTCATGTTGAGCCTTGCTCCATAAAGATATAACTGTATGACGTAGATCCGTATGTGGTGTCATGTTTGTCTCCTACGCAGCTGTATCTGTAAGAGAAAGTCAATACGACTTGGGTGATACCACATCACTGACCGTAAGTCCAAAACATAATGACTCGATGTGGGTATCAATAAATTGTGTGCTCTTAAAAAATCATTCTCCCTACCTATCTGACTCCTAAACAACAAATGAGAACATGATTCATGGGAGTATTTTTTAACTAGCCAAGATTAAGTATATTCTTAGATATCTATCTAATCATCGTGTTGATTTTTAAACTTAGGTTTATATTTGAAAGAAAACAGACCAACATGTTATCAGAAATACTTTAGGTAACACATTTGATCTTGGCAAAGATAGATACTCTTATCGGATTATGTATCAATTAACCAGCTTTATATCACAATTTTGATTGAATTTTACTCATCCATTAAGACTTATCTGTGAGTCTTAGTGATATCATCCAAAATATCGATTTTTACTGAGAAGAGTTTCCCAAAAAGGAGCATTTGAAAATTATTTGATGATTTAGCTATTTGTCTCAAAGTAGCTATCAGTTCCGTAACTTGTCAAGCCCATTAAGAAAAATATAAGGTATGCGGGTTCGGGAACTACTTATTATCTTCTTTCTCAATAGTTCACGAATTTTGAGTAGAAAAGAGATCTAGGGTTACATAACCGACTCTACTTCTCATGAGTTTGGAGTTGATTTTCTACAATCTTGATATCATCTTGCTTGGAATCAAATTTATTCTTCAAGGAGGGTATTAATCATGGTGACTCTCTTAAAAGGGGCTAAACTCAAGTAAGTTCATCTTTGTTCTCTTCTCTATTTTCTATTTTTAGTAAGTATGACTAGAATTAAAGGGGAACCTAAGAATCCTAATAAAGTAGTTAAGGCTTCTACACAAAAGGCATTTACCCTAAGGAAAAAGGAGAATTAGTACTCAAACATCTTGTAGGATTACTTTTGTTGATGAAGAACGCTCCAAAACCTACGAAAAAAATTCTTTTTAGGAATTTCATATTAAGAAATAAATTGGTCAAGAAGTATGTGGATGTTGGAGAATTATTTTATTTTGAAAAGTATAATCTTGGTGACATCTTTGATGGTCATGGTAAAAGCTTTGATGTTCCCACAAGATTATTTGATGCTATCATTCATGATGTTGATCTTAAGAAATTGTTCTTTTGAACCAAAATTGGAGAAGGATCCATTAAAGTCGATAGGCAATTGTTGTCAACCCTCACAAGTCTGCCTATGGGAAACTTCTCTTTCCTTAGGATAAGAGAAGATAAGACTTCGTGCAAGACTATATCCTATAAACTCATTGGTCAAAGTATTGGTTAGAAAGATAAAAAGTTCCTTACCGTAAATCATTCCATGTTCTTGAAGATTTTTGGGAAGGCTGGGATGCCAAATATTTTTCCTTCCACCACTGAAAATTCTCGTTAGAGTCGAGACTTTACTTGGAAACTCAAGGTCTTGATATTTGTGGTTGGAACATACGAAAAATGGCCACCGTGACTTTTTATGACAAGAAATTGAGAGAGCATTTGTCGATCCTTGAAGACTGGTCCAATTGGTACTTGTACTCCCTATCTCATTCTCAAGTCTTCTTTTCGATGGATAATAATGAATAATTACAAGAGGAGAAGAAGTTTTCCTCTTTCCTCGATCGGTTCTTGGATTCTACCTCCTTGGGTATTTTTCAAGAAGTTCTCAAGAATATTAAAAAGGTAGACAAAAAGGTAAAACATATGCAACAATAATTGGGTTTTCATGTTATGAAATTTCCCGAGATCAAGGATGATATTAAAAATATCATGCCGCGTGGAGTGAATCGGAAAGTGAAGATGATGCCTAACTCTTTTACTCACTTCTTCCTTTTTGGTTTCTAGTTAACTCCTTTTAGGAAGTTTATTCTTATTATTTTTAAGGGGAACACATGTTTTTAGAATAGCCTATTTATGTGTTTTATACATTAGCTATTCCATATACTATCATCTTGCAATAATTAAAGTTTATTTATTTAAATTTTATTTTGGAGATGATCGAAATACCTGATCTTTGTCGATTATTATTACGTGTGCTTCTTATTTTGTGAGATTTGATCTTTGCTATCATATTTCTGGTGATTAGAATAGATATATTATATGCTCTGATAGGTTAAGCTCATAACTCTTTTTGTTCATCACTTAAAAATGATTAAACTATTTTGAGAATCGCAATATTGATCCTCCGATGATTAGACTTTGTGAATATATTGAAAGGACTCCGTAATATGTTCTTAGTTCTCGTTTCCTCCCCGAAGCAGTAACTGGCCGGGAATAAGATCGAGAACTTTAATCTCTATGTCTATACATGGATCTTTGTTCGTAACTTGCCTAGAGAATAGTTTTTGTAAATGATTATTGTTCTGATGAAAGTAATGTATCTTAGTTTCTCTAACATTAAGATCATTAATTTGAACTTCTTTCTACATAATTGGCGAGTAGAGAGAAAAATATTTAGGATACAAATCGACTTTTTTCGTAACTGTCAAGTAATTTTGATAATGTCCAAGAAAATCTTCTCCTGTAGTTAGAGAAAGGTCGCTCATGTTGTTCTTTTAGAAATGACATCAAATGGGGAGATTTGAATTTTGTGCTTAATTAATATATCTTTGTGGAGAGTGAGGTTGTGGAACTGTGGGAGAATACTGTACCTTTCTCTCTCCATGATGAAGACGTTAAGTTTACTTCGCGAAGTCATAAAAAGATGGTATGTTATCTCTGGTCTCGGTAACTCGTTTGTGTAGTTCATTACGATCCCTTATTTTTCGCCTTTGTTTTAGTAGTATTCTATCATAGCATATGAATTTTCGGAACATTATGTAAGGGGGAGTGGGTTATCAACTATAGATTTTACCTATTATGCAAAAGAGGTAAGTAAGAACTAAGGGGGGAACATATCACCATAGTATTGCTTCAAGGTTATGGTATAATTGGACTTTGAGGAAGGTAACAATACTATGCATCAAGGTAACAACAATTTAGTTGAGCGGACTTTTTCATTCTAGAAAAACTCTAAATGAATATTCTCATAAGTTATTATCTACGGATCTTCAGCAACAAAGGTACTGAAACAATTATATACATAACCATAAAAGAACTTAAAGAACGAAGAATTCAAGACGATGTTGAAGAACCAAAGAAATCAACCATGATGGATTTTGACCTGAAAGGTTTATTTATTTTGAATCCATATGTAATGGTAGTTTTGTCACTAAAATGGACAATGGAGGAGATTGTTAGAGCACTTCTCGGTTGAACTCGCAATTTTTGTTATCTCAATCTTGTTGTCAACGTTAGATGCACAAAACTATATCTTTATTTGTAGTCTACTAAAGTCAAGTCTCGGACTAGGCTTAGAGTATGGTATAGTTGAGTATCATACATCACTGAATAACCCTCGAAGATTGAATAATGAAGCTGAAACGGGAACATTTGGTGAACTTGATCGACAAAGAGGTATGTAAAGACTGAACCATCCTATTTAGTCACGATATTTATCGTTTTATATTTATGAGACTATGTCATATGATTTTAGTATATTTAATATTGAAAGGAAGAAGTTGAATCAAGCTTGTCTTAATAAATATCTCTAAATATGATTCAAGCAATGGATGTTTTAAATCCTTGTTAATCTTGGAAATTTACCAAGCAATGATCTTCATTATCCACGAGGATTGAGAATGTTTCAAATTGGTTAAAGAGGTTTTTTCATAACTAGTGAAATTAGGACACGGGGTATGTACGCATACCTAGTACGTGTACCCTAGTGATATGAGTTCCGGAATGGGAAGTAGGTATGCATAGCCAATGTGTGTACCATAAGGTTCTGATTTCGTGAATGGGAGGGATGTACGCATACCCCAAGGGCCTAAGTTCATGAATGGCTAAGGGTACACATATCAGTACGCGTACCCTAGTATCCTAAGTTAACAAAAAAATTTATTGGTATGCATACCCCTGTACATACCTACCCAGTATCAAACTAAGAAGATGCTTATACACTATTTTCACAAATATGTTTGGCATTACTACCACTCTTATAAACACTTCTAACACAATTTTTTTCACCAAGTCATTTTGTGTTTGTGAATCATGGTTTAGGTCTTGAGTGTTAATGAATATGATTTATGCTTGTAAGTTCATAAGGCACATTTTCCACGAACTATCATTGTACAACGGTTCTAGACCATAGTGTATCTTCTTTTGTGTAATTTAAAGACATACTTCTCGCATGATTACATGAATTCCTAATTAGATTTTTATCTAAAGTGAGAAAGTATTTACTTAAATTTAAAGTTATATTAACTTGAATTCAAAGCTACATATAGCCTTGAAAGTCTATAAATAGAGAGACTCAAACAATCGGGAACTTTAATCCTTGACACTTTCGTGTGCTAGTTGTTTGTTAGAGTCGTCCTCTATTAACCTATGTTTCCTTTGAGAAACATAATTAGGTGTACCACTTAAAGACTTTATTTAAGGAGTCGTGAAGCCATGTACGATTATCCTTTACCTGATAGTTCGTGTATCCTGATCTTGTTCTTATTGATCGTTGAGGTCCTCGTAAATCTCCTATCAGGAACGAGATATATAGAAATCACAAGGTTCTCTTGGTCTCGGACTTTGCGATTCCTCAAGATATATATCTAAACTCTTATTCATTGATTTTTTCTTGACTATTCTTGAAAGGTGGTTAGTAATCCAGGATTAAGTTTAAGTGTTCTGGATTCGTGAGATTTGCTAGATTTTGTCCGTTGCAAACATATTTCCGAACCTAGATCGAAACATCAAAAGGGAATCAAATAGGACAATCTGTTAGAGGAAGATTAATATATTGATTTGGATACAACTATACTGATCATGGATATTAATTTGTGAGATCGTACAAGAACTCTTCTACACAATCAGGTTCACGGACTTTTTGGTCTAGACATACTGATTGTGGAAGAGAAAGAGAAAAACTTTATATGAATATTTTTCAAGGATCCTTAATTTAGATCTATTTGCAATGGTATTATATTTTATCCATATAGGTTACCTAATGAAAATTTTGGTGTTGTACTTGGTACCCTTTCCTTTTTTAGTGATCGTCGCCATTCCTCAACCATGACTATTAGTGATTATTATGAACAATCGTCATGGGAAAAGCTAAACTATGAAGACTAATAAACTAACAGAAACAAGTTGTTACTATGTCCTATTTTGTTATTAGTCGTCATGGTTTTGGAAAATAACTTGACGACTAATAGACAATAGTCAGTGTATAGCATTTTCAACCAGGACGACTATAAGTGCTGAAAACCAATGTTTTCTGTTTCCAAGTCATCATGGTTATGAAAATATACCATGACGACCATTTTCTATAATATAGAGAGTTATCATTATTACATTCTCGAGTATGACGACTAAGAACTTCCGAAAACAAGTTTTTTTGTATCTAAATTTACTTTTAGTCGTCAAGATTTCGAAAAAAAAATAACATGCACTGTTTTGCATTCTCGAGCATGACGACTTATCGCAATGGTTAGTTGGCATGGCTGGAATAAATACAACATGAAGACATATAATGTCACTATTAAAAGTCGTCATTTTATTACTATACGATGTCAACCAAGTTGTTGCACTGTCAAGTATGACGAATTTTCATGACCTGGGTCTGAATCTCTGAATTCCATATGTCATTTGAAGAATTAAACCAACAAAATATGTTCAATTCCATTTTCAAAAGTGTTCAACTAGAGAAACTCATTTTCGTTACAAAATTCTGAAAAACCAATTTTTCCTAACAATAATCAAAATATATACTTAATAAATTTAATCTAACAATATTACTTAACTAATTCAATTGATTATTGATAATTAATCGGGGGTTGTTTTGCCATTACGAAAGGTATATGGCATGGGTTTTGGATTTTACTTCCTAATGAACCTACTTTGTTTTATAACCTAGTCCCAAATTAATTTTAGCATACCCCAATCCGCCGAGTTAAAATAATAATTATTTTTATTTATTTCTTTTATTTTGCGTTCCATTTTTTGCTAGGAGTAGTATAGGAGAAATTCATTGGGTGGAGAGCAAGAATGATGTGCGAAGAGAAAGCGTTTTCTAGCCAAGATGTTTTCTTTCTTTCTTCTTCTTCCGTTACTATTTAATGGCAATAAAAGTGGTAATATGAAAAGATTTAGGTGGGATTTGTGAAAAATGATTGGATTTTGAAATGGAGAAGGAGCTAACAGGGAAAAAAAAAAAAAAAAAAAAAAGATGTGTCGTGAAAAGTTTGTCTAGATGAATAATTATTAATTTTTATTGTTTTCTTTTTCATATTTTGCTACGAGTAATATATGTTAAATCCTATGGTGATGAGTGAGAAGGATTTTGTTTCCATTTTGAAAACCACCATTCACCCCCTTCTGTCACACTTTTTTTACAAGTGTGAATGAGAGTGTTTTGCGAAGACAAAGCGTTACCTAGACAAGATGTTGTTTTTCTTTAGTCATGTTCCTTTGGTGTTTATAGGAATTTAAGTTGGTTGTGGAGGGGAACAACCCAGAAGGAAGTAAAGTGATAATATGAAAAGATTTGGGTGGAATTTGTAAATTATTTTTGAATTTTGAAATGGAGAAGACACTAGTGAAAAAAGAGAAATTCTTCGGATGACTTTTGAAAAGGTATTTACCCCTTTGCTCTTTTTTCGTCTCATTCTTGTCTCTCTTTTTCTTTTCTACAAGTACGAATTAGATTGTTATGCGAAAAGAAAACGTTCTTTGATTAAGATGTTATAATTTTTCCGTCTTCTTACCTTGTTATTTACAGGGATTTAAGTTGATTTTAATAGGGGACAAACCAAAATGAAAATAAAAGTGATAATATGAGATGAGTTGGGTATTTTTGAATTTTGAAATGGATTAGGCACCAATGGAGAAAAGATGTGTAGTGAAAAGTTTGGCTAAATTTTTTTGCCACAAGTAGTAAAGGAGAAATTCTCAGGATGATGAGTGAGAAGGATTTTGTTTTACTTTTAAAATGGTATTTTCCCCCTCGCTCTCTTCTGACATTTTTCTTTCTTTTTGAATGAGAATGTTGTGTGAAGAGAAAATTTTCTCTAGTCAATATGTCATATTTATATCGTCTTCTTATCTTGCTATTTACAGGAATTTAAGTTGGTTTAAGTGGGGACCAAAATAAAAATAAAAGTGATAATAAGAAAAGATTTGGGCGAGATTTGTAAATAATTTCCGAATTTTGAAATGGAAAAGTTAAATAATTTCCGAATTTTGATTTTCCTTTCCTGGCATCAGTTAGTTTGGTTAGTCTTGCAATGATTTTTTTTTCATTGGGTAATGTGTCGGGGAAACAATATGTTTCTCTCTTTTTTTTTTTTTTTTTTGGCAAAAGAGTGAACTACATTTTATTGATAATGTATCATGTGTGATCGGTTACATGCCTAAATTGGCTATTAACTTGAGAACCATATCTAATGTTAATATTGTTGGTATTCAGACCATTCAAATGACCAGACACTCGGCTTGTGCTTCCTTCTTCAAATATTGAATTTCTGAAAAATCTCATTTTCGCGCCATCCTTTGTGACATTTTTGGGTTGAGTTACTCTTCTTTCCAACATTATCAGATCTTGTGTATTCTTCCCAATTTCATTGTAGACTTTGACCTTTCCTTGATCCATAATGTTGGTACCGCTCTCAGACTCCATATCCCAAATTTCAATATCTCCATTTAGATTTTGGTCTTCCCACTGCTTAGAGAAACTATATGTAGAACTTGTAGTAGCCTGCAGATTCTGATCTATTCTTCTCACAACTTCAAACCAGTTCTTCATGTTCCTGTCATCCATTTCTGACCATATCCAATCTTTTCCAAAAAGGAATCTTAGCCTATACATATTACACAACATAATATTGTCTTTACATGTATTACATAACACAACCTTAAAAGAGTTAAAGTAGTTATAGATATTCTGAAGGTGGAATGATCTTAATTTTTGCCGTTTGATTCATTGTGGAATGATACCTTTGTTTGATTTATCGTGGAATGATATCTTTGTTTGTACTTAGTTCGCATACGTAATTTAAATTTCATTGGTTTACAGAAGTCATGAGGAATTGAGAATTTCAAAAAGGTAAGAAGGGAGGCATTGAAAGATAGAATGAGGTCAGTACAATTACAAAACCAGGTGACTCCATATGACCATAACCACCAAAGATGGAGCTATAAGAAGGTGCTTCCATACTGGTACTGATGAATGATCACTTTTGTGTTTAGTTGTCATGTTAATGGTTTTGGACCACTACCGCAGGATAAGTGATATTAGCTTTTTTTTTTCTTTTTCTTTTAGAGGCAAATGAATATGAAGTTGATATTCTTAGCTTGCGTTGCTTTGGGTTATGACAGTATCACCAAAATGGTGTTGAGAATTTGGAAAATAATGAAATCATAAACTATTTGGTGCTGTACTAGTACTATGTACTATGGAATCGTAAACTATGTACTGTTTTCTCAAAGTCCCAACACCATTGACATAGTCCAATGACAAGTACCGAAGTCTTAAGATTGAAGCTCAGACCTTTTTTTTGTCTGTAAGTGGGGACGTATAAGAGTTGGAAATTTGTAACCACTGTTTTCTCGTATGATTATTAATGAAGTTCCTATGTGTTTGAACTGTGATACTGGAGATTTATATTAATGTACTGATGCTTTTGTAGTGGAAATATAGGGAAGGCAAAGAGACAAGGAGTTTCTATTGATTAGCATCAGTCTGTATTACATAACTATATTCCTTTATATACAAGAAGGAAGATAACCCTAGAAACTATATTCGGCCGCACATCCATAGGCTACAAGCCCTACAACACTCCCTTGTGCGGTCCAAGTAGAACTTCATATACAGTGCTTCACATTTAGTGCTTCAAATATGGTTCTTCAAATGTCGTCCTCTCCTTGATGACTTGTGCTGAAATCAATCGCCTCATGAAACTTTGACAATAAGGAAAAACCCAGTGGGATAAAACCTTGGTACAACTCTTCACATGTAATACTTCACATGTTGTCTCGTATTTTACATGTAGTTCATCACATGCAATACGATCTTCAAAGATCGACGAGTCTAAGTTAATTGCCTCGTTAAAACTTCGTCAGGGAAACCCAAAGGGACAAAATCTGAACTAAAGGAAAAGACTACAATATTACGCAAACGTAGAACATAGTTAGACTCGAATATGTTGATTCATTAAAACCTTGACAAGGAAAACCCAGTGGGACAAAATCTTGACGAAGGGAAAAGAGTACAACATGATAGATGCAAGTAAAGGTGATCTGTTGCAGATGATCACTTTTCTCCGTTGAAGTTAACTAGTTGCTTCACAATTCCTAAGGCAGAAAATCCTTGTGGGAAAGACAATATATAGCCTTAACTGGGAAATAATTTCCCGTGTTTGTTGTTGGCTCATTAAAAACCTTGTCGAGTAACAAAACCCTATGGGAAAAAGTAACCTCGATGAAGGAAAAGAGTTCAACACACCATCAGATGCTCCCCCTGATGTCAGACAATTTTTATTAGTATAATGAGTCAGAAGGAGTTTATCACACTTTACTTTGGTGACTTGAATGTTTATAAGACCATGTTGTTGATTCTGGAAGTTATGTTGCTTAACACACTATCGCGTTTCATTTCTTTGATTCATATATTTTAAGTAATATCAATGCGATCTTTATGTCCTCAATGTTCAACATACTTGATGCCTTTAGTGTTGTCTCGCTAAAAACCTTGTTGAGTAACAAAACCCTTTGGGAAAAACTATTCTCGATCGAAGGGAAAAAGAGTACAACATAGCTTCAATTTCGAAGTAAAATTTGTCGACATCATATCCTTGGATCCTCCCCCTGATGTCGGCATCTCCCCCTGATTACTTTCAGAGTTTTTCCAGACAGTTCCTTTAGTCATGTATTTTTCGAAATCCGAATATTGGTAATGACTTAGAAAATAATCTACCATATCTCCCCCGATTACTTTCGTTGGAGAAGAGATTATTGTTCCTTCATAATCAACAACTTTTGGATTGCACTTTCATTAGCATTCCTTTTAATATCTTTGCAGGGATAAAACAAACTCATGTCAATGGTTACTTTTAAGTATATGATTACGTTCATTATACCATTCCAATGACGTTGCGTTGGCGCTGAGCTATATCTAGCTAACAAGTTCACTGAGGATGCAAAATTTTATCGAGTACATTATTATAATATAAGTACAACAATGCGTCTATTGTACTTAGATATGGGAATTTCATCTCCCAACACATCTTCGTCATCTTCCTTTAGACGAAATGGTCACTTACTTACATTTGAACCTCGACTAATCATGGGAGTGCTATAAGGATCGCATGTCTTTGTTAAATTGCCTGACAACTTTAGACAAATGCAAACTGGTGGGATAATATACCACAAGCTCAGTATTCGGTCGAGCTTTCCCCAGATTTTTCATCTCAAATTCGGATTTCAAATAGCTTTTAAGGTCTCTTATTAAATCAAGAGTACCCATCATGTTCAGATCATCGACATAGATAGCTACAATTCCAAATCAGGAACTTTCTTGTGAATACGCAATGAAAATAACTTACTTTTCTATCCCCTCCAAATCAAATAGTCACTTAGATGGGTATACCACATCCACCTGATTGATTCAATCTATAAGTGAGCGTTATATCTAACGTAAAGCGCACTCTCTGTGGTTTAGAGTCACTTGATTTGGGAAACAAAAGGCTATCAAGTACTTTTGTAAATATCTCATATCTCTTGATTCTTTCGGAGATACGTAACAACCATATACATATGCTACATTTCAAGTCCTTTTGAAATTACCAAGCTAACTAAGTAGCGGAACGCTATAACTTTCATTACGAGAGACAATTCCAGGGCTTTGTGAGAAACCTCGCGCCACAAGGCGAGTCTTATGACTGCTTTCTTCTCATTATGCTTTGTGACAAATTGATCATGTATGTCCAATAGGCTTTACACTTGGTTAGTTAGCACTACCACACCAAATACCTGTATATTTGCCAAAGAACTAAGTTCTACCTGGATTGCGTAAGCCAAATATGCTATTTATTTGAAATTAATCAAAATAAAGCAAGGTTCGATCTCATTGTGCTCTACTTATGGAGCAACTATTTATGGGTTATATCATCACTGTACACGCATGATCCTTCCATTGACTCATGTGCATTCTCATAATCCGTCCGGATTTCATTGTTCTCTAGAATCATTTAAAACTTCGAGCGTCCTCCAAGTATTGATTCATGGACATAGTCAGAGACAATCAAATGAGATGATTTCATTAATGATACAAATTAGTTTGTGCCTTACTCATCTACTTTCTTTCTAGGTGAGCATTGATCGAACTTGGTGGTCTCTCCATCTTCCTTTATGGAGCCACGGCCTCAACTACACTTCCACCAAGTGTAGTTGGAACACCTTAGTCCATGGTGTACCCCATACTGAGGATTTTTAACCTTGCGGGGAATATTTGCAAATGGTATGTGTGATCTTGTCACTTTAGCGACATCGATGTACATTCTCGAAAATCAATTATTCTTTGTCACTTCACATTTACATTTGTGGAGTACAAGAATCAATATGAGACACAAGTGGGAACACACCACGACAATTCTGCCGTTCCCTTAGAAAATACGTTTTCTTATCTCCCCCTAACGACGGGAAGACCTGTCTCATTAAAATGACAACCCGCAAATCTAGCGGTAAGAGATCTCCGCCAAAGGTTCTAAAAATGCGGATAATTGTTGGAAACTCATTTCCAACATAACCACTTAACATTTTGAAGACCCATCATAGTACGATGTGGAATCGTAATGGCACATGTATAGTGCAACCAAAAATGCGTAAGAACACGAATGTCGGGCTTAAATCCGATTTACCAACCGGTACGCAAAAAGGGTTGACTAATATTGGGTTCTAAAACGAATTAAGTAAAGATGCGCTAATATTGTAAATTCCCCAAGCATTAAAGGTAGGTTTGTATGCATAACCATGCCTTAGGCACCATCTATAACCTTTGATGATAGCCTTTGCGAGACCTTGGGGTATAGGATACTCGCATTGATCCTATTAAACATGCAATAACCATCAAGTCATTTTGATGTACACTCACTAGCATTTACAAGGGTGGTGAGCCCTTACATGTAAAATATGTGCTAGTAGTTTTCCAAACGCAAATTTCTTGGGAACTACATTTAGTCCAAAATGTCAAAACATTCACCAGATCCATAAGTCACTTTAATGGTCCGCATTCTGCATGAATATTTTTCTAAATTTCACCTCGTTTTCTTTGTAATATAGGTTGTTTACCATTTGCATCTTCGGATGGTCTCGTCCTTTTGCTTAAGACTTTGTAAAAAATGAGTGATATGCTTTCATAGCTAAAAGCATAATCGGATGGGGATTGTGCATCTAGTACTTTAGGAAACACTTATTGAGAGATATGCCGTCACTTCGCATTTTGTCAATCTTTTTCCCATTGTCTCGTCCACTCAAACACAGTGATGTACGTATGATTCCTTTCAAAACGAAACAGCATGTCACAACCAAAGTGCCTTTATGGTTATGTCAAAGCCTGTATGAGTCAATTCCCAACATTTCATCGTCGGAGTCAATATGGATTCAATAATCCAAATACTATAGTGATTTACATTTCACTAGATTGACTCATTAGTTTCTCTAAGATATGTCCTTCCAAATATATTAGAGACTATAAAAGATGCAGTCAATTACATATTCATCTGAGTTTCCATATGATATCCACTTGCATGGGTCTATTTGGAATTTAACAAGGTGATTAGCTCTGGGTACATATAGAGCTTTTGTGACTTTTAATCTTTGTTCCATCTTGGGAACAAAATTTGAGCATTGCTTCGCTCGATGATCCAATCATTATAAAGAATTAGTTTAAAACTAGTGTATATTCCTTAAATTAGTAGGTGAAAAACCACTATTAGTTAGACATTGAGTCTTGATAGATTTAATAAGTGGTGTGGCCTTATTACGTAACAAAAGTCGGATTCAACTCAATTACTTTAGAGTGAATATATGTTACATTTCACCTAGATATATCTCAAGTACTTAAGAGAATTTATGTCTCGTGACAATGATGTACTTGTACTTTGGTGTTATTACTACCGTGGGGAAAATGTACATCTTTATCTCATGATATATATGTCCCTTTTCACATTATTTATGAGAGTCGGTACGTCTAACCCTCATTACTTCTAGGGTTCTTTCCATTTTCAATTTTGCAACATTTAGCTTAATTTGAGAAATTTCTTTATCTCAACAAGTCAAGAGAATCCTATTCATGTCAACCACTTACCTTAGGTTTGAATAGCATACTAAAAAAGATAAAAAAATAATAGTGGATCTCTTTTTGCATACTTTAACATATACTTGTTCGTTAGTATTATGAATGAAGTAGAAAAAAAAATGGAAGAAAAATAAATCCGACTCATGTCACTTTCTTGAGTCCTTCGACAAAGGTGAGATTCATGTGCTTTTAACTACAACATAACTTTGTTGAAGCTCTTTGATTATCAATAATCTAATAAGTGGATTTCATCCCACTGGACATTCATGCTCCGGGAAAAATAAAATAAAATAAAATCATGAGTGCTTAAATTTTCTTCATTGCATAGAGACATATGGCTCCACCTTTTAGACGGTACATTATCATTGGTAGAGAGTTTTATATAAATATACACCTTTTCTTAATGATTGAGATCAACGATCATAATTTAAGTTGACCGCTAATATGGTATAGACTTATCTTAAAACAAAGATAAAAATAATGGAAAATAAAATAAGTGAGCCCAAAAATTAATCACTGGTACATACCTCAAAGATTTGGTTCCCACCGTACATAGCCAACACCGTAAACGACATTACCCACGCACGCCCAAAACGACGTTTGGAACGGACAGATTACAGAACGGAGCGGTAACCAAATCGACAGATCGGCTCAGCTGGAACTGGACAGGGGCCGAGTTGCATCGCTGGATCGGGGTCGAGTTGGAACAGAATGGACCGGCCGAGTTCGAACAGAATGGACCGGCCGAGTTGGAACAGAACGGAGCAAACAAGATCTTCTCGGGTGAAAGAACATCTCCATCTCCTGTTTTCCCAGATGATTCCAAGCCACGGACCATCATCCCATAATAACCAACAATCAGTAGTCAATCATCCAATAAACAATCATATGTATATTTTTATACAAAATTCAAATACGTAGTATTATAAACATTCAAATCGACCCCATGAACAAACATACTCAAATCGTATCCCATGAACAAATAAAATTCAAATCAATTATTATAAAGCTCAAATCAGTTGATATTAGATGCATAGACATGGATTTTCGCCACCAATTAACCAATTGATAGTGGGAGCATATAGATATTGAACAGATCTAGAACAAACATCAGATTAATTGTAATCATAGATTCAAATCAATTTCTAAATGGATTTAATAGATCCAAGATATAACTTCTACAACATAAATTCGAATCAATTTTCCCCATGAATTTAATAGATCCAAGATGTATAGCAGAGTCATGGATATGCAGAAATAAAAAAAAAACGGAAGAAAACTTAGCTTGACGCCTTGATGTAGATCCAAACAGGTCCTATTTGGATTTTACTAATCCAAGTACAGCACAAACAGGTCCTATTTGATTCATGTACAGCACAAACAGAGGCGGAGATTCGTACACATCCATTCAATTGATAGACAAAATCCTTCTTCTTCTCCTCGTACAGCGACGGGATCATCAATCACCGTGTAGAAAAAAAAAAAAAAAAAAAAAATACGAATCAACATATCCCTTTCAAGTTTCGATGCCTTGAACAGAAAAAGAAGAAATCAATGATAACTTAAAAAAAAATCCTATTTTTCACACGTTTAGAGATCGTGACTGATAACGTTTTGTAGTGGAAATATAGGGAAGGCAAAAAGACAAGGAGTTTCTATTGATTAGCATCATCAGATTACATAACTATATTCCTTTATATACAAGAAGGAAGATAACCCTAGAAACTATATTGGGCCGCACATCCATAGGCTACAAGCCCTACAACAGATGCTTAATTTTATTCTGCATTAAAACTGGATATGAAATATCCGTTTAATACCCTAACCCGGTAGATACCCTGCTGTTTAATAGGGTCCGATTATGGGTCCACTAAATTAGGAACCGTGCATCTAGGAACCTGGGAAAATAATAGGGTCCGGTTCCGGGTAGTATGATACCCGGGAGGAACCATACCTATTGACAACCCTACCCAAAAGACATACTTAAATATGATCAATTTGAAGTCTAATGAGGGAAGATGAAGACACAATCAAACATAATAGACTTTATATTATCCTCTTACCTTATTAAGCTTTAGGAGATTATCTCCATTGAATTGGGTTGTAATCACAAAAGATATTATTATGGTTTTATATATATTCTAGCCAAGGGGAACATTTCTCCTCAAGGAAATTATCATCAAATCCAAGATGGTATCAGCCCCCCCTACGATCCTGTTTTCTCTAAACCATTAAAATCAATGGCGACGGAAAAATTGAAGCTCAGACATTGCTTTGAGGCATATAGTTCTATGCATCTACAAGAACCCGATGATGCTTTCTACATGGATACCGGTGCTACCTCGCATCTCACTCGCTGATTCGGTACTTTACATAACGTTACCAATTCTAGTATTGTACTGTCTATCTTAGTTGGAAATGGCAATAGCATTCCGATTCATCGCTAGTGGTACCAAGCTCATAAACCTCCCTTCTCGCACCCTTCAACTCAAAAATACTCTTGTTGTTCCCGATATTATCAAAAACTTAGTTTCTGTTCGTAAGTTCACCACGGATAATCGTGTGTCTGTTGAGTTTGATCCATCCGTTTTTCAGAAAGATCCGAGTTCGAGGAGGATTATCCTTCGGTGCAATAGTTTGAGGGAACATTACCTATCACCAACTCTGCAGTGCCAGCTCAAAAATCTTCCCAACCTTCCCCATTTCCCTTGTTGTTTGTTCGCCAGATATTTGGCATAGCCGCCTTGGTCACCCCGGCAAGGCTGTTTTAGATGTTTATCGTACCAATAATTCTATTCATTGTAATAAGAATCAACATTCTAAACTTTGTGATTCATGTCAAGTTAGTAAACATGTTCGATTACCTTTTTATGAATCAAATTCCAATACTTTTGCTCAATTTGATATCATTCACAGTGATTTATGGACCTCTCCTATACATGTTGATACCGGTTTTCGTTATTATCTTATATTGCTGGATGATTTCACCAACTATCTTTGGGTTTATCCTTTAAAATTTAAATCCCAAGTCTATGACAAGTTTTTGGAATTTCGTTCTCTTGTTCAAACCCAATTTGAGCGTCAAATAAAAAGTTTTCAATGCGACATGGGACGTTAATTTGACAACTCTTCTATTCACAATTTTGCTCGTACTAATGGTCTAGTTTTTCGCTTATCTTGCCCCCAAACTTCCTCTCAAAATTGCAAGGTTGAACGCATGATACGCCGTGTCAATGATATCACCCGCACCCTTATGTCTCATGCTTCCGTTCCACCAAAATTTTGGGTCTATTCTCTCCTTATGGATGTTTATCTTCATAATATTCTTCCCACAAAAATCCTAAATTTTTCCTCTCCCGTGTCTATTCTTTATCAACGCCAACCAACATATGACCATCTTCGTACTTTTGGTTGTCTTTTCTATCCAAATCTCTCCTCCACAACTCCTCACAAACTTGCCCCCCGCTCCACTAAATGTGTTTTCCTTGGTTTTTCTCCCAACCACCATGGATACCGCTGCCTTGATCTTGCCACCAACAAGATAATCATTTCCCGTCATGTGACTTTTGACGAGAACGTTTTCCCTTTCACTGATCCTCCAACACCCTTGTTCGATACTGATCCCTCTTCTTCTCCCCTTCATTCCCCCTACATTTCCTACAGTTCTCCTCCAACCAATCCTACTGTCAACTCTTCCTCACCCACCCCACATCCCTACATTCCACCTCACCGGCGCCTTAACACATTCCCCACCTTCTCCACTAAAGACCTTCCAACTTCATCTTCCACTGTCCCCTGTTCCTTAACAGAGACCATCTAACTTCCACCTTAACAACTTCCCCACTGTCCCCTATTCCCAATCCCACTACCTCCCAGCACAGAACCCTGTTGCCACCTCCTACTTCCATTGTTCCCTCTACAGACCACCATCCACCTTCTTCATTTCCTACTGCACCGTCCCCTCTCTCCACTCCCACTCCCACTACAGCACCACACAGTACTGTGTTGCCACCTCCTGCTTCCACTGTCCCCTCAACAGAACAACGTCCCACTCCCTTCACTCCAACTCCCACTCCCACTACAGTATCACCCTCAACCACAGCACCTTCGGATCCTCCCATACCTACAGCTCCTTCTAAACCTATCACTCGTGACTCTCGTGGAATTTTCCGCCCTATAAATCGTCTTAATCTTCATGTCCAAACCTTAAGTCATATCTGTCATATTCCCCGTTCTCACTTGTATGCTCTTAGGGACATAAACTGGAATGCTGCCATGAAAGACGAGTACAATGCTATGTTGAAAACTAATACTTGGGAACTTGTACCACGACCTCGTGATGCTCATGTTATTCGTTCTATATGGATGTTTCGTCATAAATATAATGCCGCTGGATCCCTACAGCGTTATAAGGCTCGTCTTGTTTCCAATGGCAAATCTCAACAAGTTGGAGTTGATCGCTTTGAAAATTTAGTCCTATTGTTAAACCTGCTACTATTCGTATCTGTTCTCACTATTGCTACATCACGATCTTGGCCCATACATCAACTAGATGTCAAGAACGCTTTTCTTCATGGTGATCTAACCGAGACAGTCTATATGCATCAGCCTCCAGGATTTGTTTACTCTTCTCACCCTGATTACGTATGTAGATTACGTAGATCTCTCTATGGCCTCAAGCAGTCTCCCAGGGTGTGGTTTCAGATATTTGCCAAGTTTATCACAGGTTGTGGTTTCCGTGGTAGTGTATGTGATCCATCACTTTTTGTTTATCAATCAGGATCCGAAATGGCATACTTACTTTTATATGTTGATGACATTATTTTGACTACCTCTACTGATGCTCTCCTATGCCGCTTCATTGATTTGATAATGAGAGAGTTTTCTATGTCTGACCTTGGTCCACTACATCATTTTCTGGGCATCACTGTTACTTGTTCATCCTCAGGATTATTTTTGTCTCAGTCATTATATGCACAGGACATCATCGCGCGTGCCTCCATGAAAAATGTAATCCAGTGACTACTCCAAACCACAGATTCCAAGCTTAGTGCTACCCTGGACCGGAAATTTTGGATCCCACTCTTTACAGAAGCCTAGCTGGTGCTCTTCAGTACCTCACTTTTACTCGGCCGATATTGCATACGCAGTTCAGCAGGTATGTCTATTTATGCATGATCCCCGTGAGCCTCACATGCATGCCCTCAAGTGAATCCTTCGCTATCTTCAGGGCACCATCAACCACAGACTGTTTCTCTCGGTCTCCTCTATCTATGGATTAACAGCATACTGATGCTGACTGGGCGAGTTGTCCTGATTCTCGACGATCGACATCTGGTTTTTGTATCTTTCTTGGTGACAATCTCATCTCCTGGTCCTCCAAGCGTCAAGCCACGCTCTCGATCCAAAGGTCAAGCCGAATACCGGGAGTAGAAAATGTGGTTGCTTTGAAATAACATGGCTTCGCAATCTTCTTCTATAGCTCCGACTACCTCTACGACGTGCTACTAGTGTTTACCGTGACAATGTAAGTGCGATATATATGTCTAGAGATCCTGTTCAATATCAACGCACCAAACATGTGGAGATTGATATACATTTTGTTCGTGAACGAGTTCGTATTGGTGCCATTCAAGTCTTACATGTTCCCTCTGAGAACCAATATGCTGACATCTTTACCAAGGGCTTCCTCGACAGCTATTTGTTCGTTTTCGTTCTAGTCTTAGCGTTTGTTCCTCTCCCGCTCAGACTAAGGGGGTGTAATAGACTTTATATTATCCTCTTACCTTATTAAGCTTTAGGATATTATCTCCATTGACTTGGGTTGTAATCACAAAAGATATTATTATGGTTTTATATATATTCTAGCCAAGGGGAACATTTCTCCTCAAGGAAATTATCATCAAATCCAAGAAAACAGATGAGTCAAACCTAAACACCATCATTCAGTAGACTCGTGTCCGTACCCATTTTGATTTACACAAAATAGAAATAAAAATCCATGTTTCAGAAATCAAAATCGAAGCCTGATTAGGGGTGATTTTTTCTTTTAAATAAATTACCAAGTCAGCACCAAACAAGACTACCTTAAGTAAATCATGTAACTACTAAGGGGTTTCAATCACAAAATCAAAACTGATGAATTTTACCGTGTTGACGTGTTACAATTGATCGGATCCAAGCCCCAAAAATTTGTATCCCGCCCATTGAAACTAAACGCAATAAACCAAAAAATTCGTTAGGTATCAAAACATGAATGAAATCGAACAAAAAAAACTGGAAGGAAAAAAAAGCAACTTATAGGAGATACTTAAGACGGCGGGATTTATCTACCTCGTCCAAGAAAAATGAGGGAGATGGTGGGTTTAAGAATTTATATAGGTGAGACCTAAATCCAACGGCTGAGAATTTACTCTTACGTGGAGATATACTTGCTTCTTTTACTTTAACTCAGCTGGTCATCCCCGTTCCCCAAAAGTTTAATGCGCTCCAGGAGGTCCTAGGTTCGAGTCCTCAATGGCATAATATTGCAGGAATTAACATGGAAGGAGTGTTAGCTTGCCTCTCATCTCTACACAATCTATCCGAGTGGTGTCCTCCCCTGACTCGTTTTCTTGGCTTCCTCATGACTAGGTTACCCATAAGGCCCTTTATCGACTTCTCGTAGGTTAGCACCGGTGCTTCTAGTACTTGCTCTGTTCAATTAATGTATGGATTATCTCGTAGATTTCAGCTTTATGTATCATTTCCATCGTTGGAGCTTAGCTTGTTAGGATAAATCCGCTTCCAACTTGTTTCATGTAATAATACTTAAGTTGTCTTTTTTTTTTTTTTTAAGGAGAAATGGCTCAAAAGAGCCCATTTGTTAAACTACCCTAGAAATTGAGGTTTGGAGAAAGTGAAAACCTCAAAATTTATTGAAATTGGCAGACCCATTTTCCCAACTTCATTCGCTCACCCACAAACCCACCATCCAAAAAGTTTAGGCGCTCACCCATTTTGTGGGTGAAAATTTCTTTGAGGCCCACATTTCCTAAAATTATATTTTTCCAAAGTTATAGTCTTCTTCGTTTAGAACGTCGAGCACAACAATGAAATTTGCAATCGAGAGATCTATTTTCTGAAGCTATGTCTTCCTTGATTAATTCTTCTAAGCCTAAATTCGAGATTTAGAAACTCTGTAGTTCAACTTGATTCAATTTTGAAAACCTAAAATCGATGTCAGCAGTGTATTCTTGAAGGCATTCTCAAAATCTATGAGAAGAGATGAAGAAAATCTTCATCATTATTTGAATTCGAAGTTTCGGTAGCAGAAACTATTTGTAAGATAAGTTTTATCATCTTTTATTATTTCATTTGTCATCGCCTATCTTTCGGATTTTGCGATTTTAGGTTTTGTAATTTTTCCCTTACATTCATTGCATCTCCCTGTGTCTGGATTCACATTTTATTCTTTATTTGTTTATATATTTGTAATTGAGAGTTGGATATTTGGTTGGTTAGGTTCTGGTAACGTCTCAATTGATTTTTCATTTTTTTAAACCTTAAATATATCCAATTAGTGACTTAATAGGAATTTCTCTTCATACGAATTTTTTGGTGGTTGATTTTCATGGTTAATGTAAACTATCTAATGGTATAATGTTAGAATTACTTAGAATGTTACTCATATGGCGATATTATAAGCTACGGATGTATTGGTGTTGGTCGTAATGGTTGAATAATCTGTTATGCAGCTATGAAAATGGATGCATAACATATATGCATCTACCAAATTTGTAGCATAACTTGTTATGCAGTCTAGAAAATGGTTGCATAACACGTTACGCAATAATTTTTTTGTTACTATTAAAACCAGCGAAAACAAAGACGGTATAACTTGTCATGCACCTACAATAATATATGCATAACATGTTACGCAGTGGCGAAATGGATGCATAACCTGTTATGCATCCGAAAATATGGCTGCATAATGCATTATGCATCGAGAAAATTGTTGCACAATCTTTTATGCATTGAGAAAATAGATGCATAATGCGTTATGCATCAATTTTTTATGTACGCACTAATACAATTGCTAAATAACTTGTTATAGATGCATAACTTTATTATGCAGTGGAGAAAATGGCTGCATAATTCGTTATGCGTCTGCAGAATGTGTTATGCATCTTTTTTGGTGGCTGCATAATTGTTATATATCAAGTTTTCGAAAATTTTGCCTAAAATGATGATCACCTCCGATTTTTTCGTGAAAAACAAAAATTTGATATTCTTGTTTGTACTCGTTGCGTAGCTCTCTTAAAAAGATTTTCAACGGTATAAAATTTGTAAAATTTCAAGGCGCGGATTTTTAGATATGTTATATCCAAGTTGCATTGCCAATTATACCCCTTATGCATAACCCGTCATGCGGATGCATAATCCGTCATGCAGATATTTTTAATAATTTCATATAATTATGGGTGTCACGGAAATAATTATGGGTGTCACGGTACCTAAAATTAATTGTGGGCTTGACAATGAGAATATTATTATTTTTTTGGTCTGCGCCTAATTTTCCCTTCGAGAAATACAAAGTGGTGGAGAATATGCATTACACCTTATATTTACAGAGTCATGCATAGCATGTTGACTTAAGGAATGTGCCACAAAGTTTGCATTTTTTAGAACATGATTAAAAATTACATCATCAAAGGAGCAAATAAGATCCTAATCCTTAAAACTTCAGATCGTATACTCCACGGAATATCCCTTGTATCACCTTGATTACAGTAGTCATATTATAAGTGTCACCTTCAATAATGATTTTCCTGAAGTTTTGTTCCAAAAATTCCATTCCTAATCTGCAAGCGACTGTTTGTGGGTTAAAATTGTTTCTGCTGGTTTTGGTAAATTTGGGTATGTGGATGAGAAACGAATCTAAACCTAAAACAAATGCATTGCACGGGAATACTTTAGATTCGAGAGATCAATCTGTACAATCCTTGCATAAACCAAGAAATAGTCGGTCCAGTCTTGCTTCGGTCACAAAGTGAAGGAGAAGGGTTGGTCTTAAGAAGGGAGGCGAAGAAGGTGTTGAGACCAGAATGGTTAATTCTGAAGGTGTGGTTGTTTTATGACTTGTATCAAAATATGGAACTGGCTTGCGGAATGTAAGCTATCAGTTCTTTGGTATTTTCTGGATACTATGTCGTTGTTCTCGCAAAAACTTGTTGTTTGTTGAAAATAGGTAAAACCTATTTACACAAGTCATAATTGAACGCACCCTGGTCTCGTAGGAAGTGGGAGTGATTGAGTGATGGAAGAGTGGAGTAATGTGTAACTGCCAGAAACCACGCCTCCACTATGAAGGAAACGAGTTTGTTTACACCCACTACTTCTTGCCGCCACTAACTGCCCTGTTTTTCCTGGCACTTTCTTATGATGGAGGTGTTGCACGCCGCACGCTGTAAACCGCCAGACCAATACCCTAATGAATATCCCCCAGTTTGTGACATGTTTTATGTCTCGAGTATTTTCGTGGAAAACGTGTAGCAGTTTGCTACGTGTGGCAAGTCAAAGTCAAGAGACTTTCTGCAGGAAAATAGCATGTGATGCTATCAGGCTCGTCTTGGATGGTCGCCTAAAACTTGCCACGGGCCTGTCAATTCCATGACGAACTTGGACGGCTGAGATTGTAACTCATGAGAAAGGGTAGCCGTTGATTATGGCCACATTCTGTTGGCGCCTGACAATAGCAAAGTAGCGTATTTAACGCATTCCAGTAGCACGATGGTATGGTTGGCATAGCTAGCGCATGCCAGTGGCACGATGGCGCAAGTAGCGCTTGGCGTAGCCAGGGCCGCTAGATTTTGGCACATTGGTGTTAAACCCAAATGTGGCGTGGCAACGTCAGTTCCAGTTGCCACATAATCCCAATGTTCTGGGGAGCATTGTTTGGCTTGGTTGGCGTAACAACTTTGCCTAAATTAGGGTTTGTGATTCCAAAACCCTAATTAGTGCGTGCGGACTGCGGCCGCGGCATGGTAACGTTTTTGTGCAAACGAAGCCATGGCCACGCCAAAGGAACTATAGCAAGGACATCATGTGGAAAAATCCACAGGAGCAAGAGTTGTCATGAGTGGCTATGGTAAGGCCATATTCTTAGGGTTCCTAGGCCCCGCATGGCTCGTGGCGTGTTGTGGGGCCCGAAGTGGCGTAATTTATGCCACAACTGGAAATTAGTGTTTCGGCCATTGCCACTAAAGCAAGGTCGTGTTTCTGATTAGGGTAACCTAATTGGAGTTTGTTATGACTTTGTCCACAAATAGAAGGTGGGTTAGCACGCAAGTGAGCTATTTATGGTGCGTTGGCACGTTTGGCATGCTGCTGCGGCAAAGTGGCAAGTTTGGCATGTTTGGCATGCCAATTAGCGTATTGGCGATGACATGGCATGTTTGGCATGTCAATTAGCGTATTGGCGATGACATGGTACGCTCGGCATGTCACTAGTATGCCGGAGCAAAATGGCACGTTTGGCATGTTTGGCATGCCTGTTAGCGTATTGGCGCAACTTTGGAAAGCCAATTTGGCATTGTGACCATTTGGTGCAATTTTGCCTCTTTTAATACTGTGGCAGGTTTAGAGCGACCTGATTGGTCGATTAAAAGAGGGGCCGGCCAAACGCGGGCGTAGCCACACTTCTGGTATGTGTGGCGGATTTAAAGCGACCTGATTGGTCTATGGGAAATAGGGACGGTCAAGTATGGGCCTAGCCACAACTCATGTGTGTGTGGCGGTTTTAAGGCGACCTGATTGGTAGACAGGAAATAAGGGCTGGTCGAGCAATGGGGTGTGGCCACTTGCAAGTGGCGCCGGCTGGCCTATGGCATGGCACCTTCCTTTGTTGCTGCTCCTATTCCGCGGCTCCTTTTATTCCTTGTTTTCTGATTTTGGGTAGGATTTTTCACCTACTAATCCATGACGGATTAATTACCTAGTTTTCCTAGGCTTAATTTCGACCAACGGGTCTAATATATTGCGCAAGGCGCAAAACCTTAATTTTTGCAAATTAATCAGGGTAATATTTGATTGAATTCTATGTGCTGACACAGAGTTCTTTAAGTTCATTTCCAGGGAGCAGTATGCTCTCCGATTGAATACTTTATGCAAGGACCTTATCTTTGATACTTAGAAATTCGTGCTACTCTGCTGAGAGTGAACACAAATTGTCATGCCATATCAACATTAAGGGTTCAGTCGGGGAACATAGCATATAAATCATTCAAAAAACTTATATTAACTGAATAATACAGGCAAGGTGCCAAAATTTACAGAATGTATGGGATTGTTGCTACATGCACATTCTTGATAAATTTCATGTTGATATATTGAGTTGTTCAATAAATGCGCCAGTGGATAGGTTAAACACTCATCACTTTTACATGGCTCCGTTTCTTTGCAAAGTGACAACAGATTAAATGTAAGGTTTTACAAATTTAGCCTTGTACTAAAAACCACCATAAACATTAAGTCCCATGCTTAGCACGTAACAGTGGCATCGTTGCGGGGTAAGCATGAGATAGTGACAGACAAAGACAAAAATCGAAAAGGCATGACATGAAGAGATTGCCGGAAAAAAAAATTGACTGACCTTGGCAAGAGGCATGAGTAGTCCATGATCCTTGTGTTGACGTATTCCTGACTTTTCCACAGGGAGTATGTGCTATGGAGTGTTGGCGTCGATTTGGCCACGGAGCTTCGCGTCATGGAGCATTGGCGTGGTGCTATCTCGGCTACAGGGAGTTGGCGCTGCAACTTTGGTCATGGAGTGATAATGCTGGCGCTGCGACTTTGGCCACAGAGCGGTGATAATGGCGCTGCGACTTTGTCCACGGCGTGTTAATGCTGCCGTTGCTAGCTTGGCCACAGACTGTTGATGCTGGCATTTGGAGCGTTAGCATACTTCTGGCTTTGCTACGGTGATCGGCGTCATGGAACATTGACACTGCTGTCCCATATGCCTTCTTCCGGGCGTGGCCCAAAAGGAAACGTTCTTCTATTCGAATTCCAAGAGTACTATGCATATAAAAGGCGTCGCCTATCTTCTATTCCTTATTCTATTGGCTTTGCTTCTGTAGCGGCGAGCTTCCTTCCATCAGTAGTCCAGGTGAGCCAATTATCCCAAATAGATAGGTATCTAATCCAGTTGATATCCCGTTTCCAGAGCCTTAATATACGGCAGGCAAAAGAGTTTTTATTTTTCAGGTTTCATCAATCTGTGTGATATAAAAGACCAACATGAGCCTTTTCTTTCATATAGATCACTATAAAATTGCATCCATCTTCTTTCCAGGTATCGTTCCATATCTTCTCTCGCAGCTCTTCTTTTGTCTTCTTTTACCACGTAGATTGTTGATGCATGTATAATTGACGAACTTTTTAAAGTTGACCTTTTAATCTCCTGTGAGACTGCTGTAAGCTGGACATGGCAACCTGTTGGAGTGAATGAAGATGCATCTGAGAAGACCAAGTATACATCAAACAAGTGCACCAAAGACGACAGAAATAGTTCAAAGCATTCACGTTTTCCCACTGTTGAGGTAGATTTTGGACTTTTTTTTTCTTTTTTCATTTTCAATGTCCAAAATTTTGTTAGTTATCACCCTTACCTTTTTTTGTACATTTGCATAGATGGTTTAATTGATCAGTCGTTTTTTGCTCAACTTTTTTGCATGAACAGGGTGGTCTGTTGTGAATATGGTTGAGGTCCTTGATGATTCTTTTGTAAACAGAGGTGTACATCCTCTATCTGAAGTTATGAACACTGGAATTCTTCAAACAACTTTTGCAGAACAAGACCCAATGTCAGAGTGTGTAAGTGTGTCAAACACATGTTTTGTTTTTTACTCAGTTTGTCTGCTTATTACTGCTATAATAACTGTCTTAACAGTAACTATCTATGACAGGCTGTACCTGTCTGTATTTTTCTGTTTTTAGCCTATAATAGGCTTTCTTTCTCTGTAATGTTTTCTTTATCAAAACATTAATAAAACTGCTCATTATCATTCAATGAATCTAATATGGTATCATATACCTAAAGGAAGATTCGACTATTTCATTCTTTCAATCCAATTTCTTACACAACTTCCGCTATAAACCTAAACATTGAAGTTTAATACCTAGTAATTCTTAAAAACTCTACAAATTTCAACTTTGATCTTGCATCTCTTGCAGATTAATCTTTTTCTCTTCATCTTCAACACCAATTTCATCTGTGTTACATTCTTGGTTCTAATGTCTTCTTCTTC
Source organism: Papaver armeniacum (assembly GCA_023531295.1). Classification (NCBI taxonomy): domain Eukaryota; kingdom Viridiplantae; phylum Streptophyta; class Magnoliopsida; order Ranunculales; family Papaveraceae; genus Papaver; species Papaver armeniacum. The sequence goes on along the minus strand of JAJJWW010018480.1, from coordinate 81,409 downwards.
TGCATTATTGTTTCAAAACATTACGAATTTTGTTTCAGTTAAACTAAAAGAAGATGGATCCAATTACTTGATTTGGAAGAATCAGTTTGAGTCTATATTGATTACTACGGATCTTGATGATCTAGTTGATGGATCTAATCCATGTCCTTCTGAATTTAAGGATCTTGATGGAGAAAAGATTCTTAATCCTTTATTCTCACAATGGCGAAAAATGAATCGATTTGTTATGTCTTTTCCCAATGCTACTTTTGATGATTATAACTCCAGATGAATTATTGGTTTTACAACGGCACGAAAGATCTGGTCTTATCTTGAACGCAAGTTTCTTCAACAATTTTCAGCAAGAAAGTCTCTTCTACGCAGACAATTACATTCTCTCAAAAGAGGTAATAAATCAATCTCAGCCTATTTTGATGATTTGAAAAATATTACAGATTCATTACAAGTTATTGGTGAAAGAGTAGATGAATTAGATATAGTAATGTATGCCTTGATGGGATTGGGAAAGGAATATAGAAAATTTGTGATTTCAGCACAGAATAGGAAACTGAATTTTCTTTGAGTGATGTTATTTCAAGATTTTTACACCATGAACAATGGCTCAAAGCAGAAGAACTTGAAAATTTATCTGTTCTTAATACTCAAAATTCAGCTTTTTATTCTAAGAATTACAATAATGCTTCAACTTCAAATGCTTATACTTCACACAATGCTTCTCAATAAAGACATAGTTCTCAAACTACTGATTTTAGTCAAATTTGTTGTCAAATATGCAAGAACAAAGGACACACTGCAAATAGGTGTCATTTTAGGTACATTCCTACCAAGAATACTGCTAGTAGTAGTTCTAGTAAATCTGAATCTGGTGGTGCTTCAAATTCTTTACAGCAAGCATTTGCAGCTATTAAAGCTAATTTAGTGCATATATATGAGGATCCAAATGTTGCTTCAGTGTGGTTACCTGATTTAGGTGCAACTAGTCACATGACAAAGGATGCTGGTCTTGTTAAAGGTTTTAAACTGTTTGAGCATACATACAAAGTAATGGTGGGAGATGGTACATACTATGTTTCCAATTGAGAAGACTAGTAATGTTCTTCTTAATACAAACTGTATACAATTTCATTTGGATGATGTCCTTATTGTTCCTAGCATTAAACAAAATCTTCTATCTATTGCCAAATTCACAAAGGGAAACAAAGTTTCTGTTGAAGTTTTTGACTGGGGATACTAAATTAAATGTGTGAAAACCAGGAAAGTGTTAGCAGAAGGGAAAATTCAAAAAAACTTATATCCAATGGAAGGAATTGCATCTTTCTCTCTTACGACTACTATAACAAATGATACTTCTTTGTGGCATAGAAGATTGGGGCATACTTCTACAATTGTGATGGATAAGATAACTGCTTCTTCATCTATTCAGATTAATTCATCTAGTTCCGAGTGTGTGTGTGAAGCTTTTCAGATGGGAAAGAATCATAAATTGTCATTCAGATTGTCCAATAGAACTACTACTTCTCCTTTGCATTTGGTACATTGTGACATCTGGGGAACTGCACCAGTTTATTCTTCTTTGGGTTTTAGATGTTATATTCTCTTTATGGATGATTATTCAGGTGTTGATGGTGGTTTTAATTATAGGGCGAAAACTGTAAAAGTCTGCCTAACTGACCCAGCATCAAAAGTAGTAGACCTTGATATGTTCTATATTCCACAAGGAATTTGAAGAATATATTATAATCTGACGAGTACTTGATAGACACATTTTTGTGTCTGAATTGTCCTCAATGTCTCTATTGTTAGTGCTTGATTTTTGTACTTATTTTGGTGTTTTTATGTTTTTGTAGGTGTTTTTGGAGAAATTCACTTGTGTGGAAAAAGTTGCTCAAAAAGTGCTATTTGGCCCCCCGGGAGAAAAGTGATAAAGGCACCCTCATTTTGGATAAGGGCACCCCCGAGGAGGCAGCTGCTATTCGCACCCCGGTTTGGTTAGGGGGACACCACCTTCTTCATTCAAATTTCAAAAATTGGCGGGAAAACTGTGTTCATCAATGGCGGATTAGGGTTGGACTTTTGGGCGTGCTAGAAGGAGATTCAACTGCCGAATTTAATTGGGTTTGTTCCTCTTGTCTAAACAGGGCTGGTATAGGCCTTTTGTTCGACTAGTTTTGGTTGGATAATCCTAGAGAAGAAATCAGAGCAACATGTTCACCGAAAGAGTTTTTCACGGGATTACAACGTGATTTGACGTGTGCTGCTCGTGTTTGGCCACTGCAAAAGCGTGTAGGAGTTAAATAAGGAAGATTCAGCACTCATTGACAGCGTGAGAAGAGAAGAAAGGGAAGAAAATATTCCAGAGAAGATATTCTTTACGGTCGATTGATGGGAGAATTATCTGCAGTTATTACGTGATATTTCAATGTCGTTGGGTTATAAATAGAGGATGGTATAGCAGTGAGGGGTTACGGAGAGTTTGGGAGAGTTTAGAGCATAACAGAGTGAAGATTGATCGAGTTGTAGAGACGAGTTTTCTGCTGCTGTTTGAAGAATATACGAAGAACATTAGACCCCAAAAGACAGTCGTTTATCAACAGTGATAACAACACAGAGAAGAGGGTCGTATAGCTACAGTGATGATGACGTTATATTTGTATCGTTTCAGATTTCGGTTTGTAACAAATATAACTGTTACAAACTCGGTTTTTATTATATTTCTCCCATTTTCATCATTTGTAAACACTTTGAGCAATGAAATCAACTTTTGAGCGTGTTTCCAACATGATGATGAGCTAATTCTCCCACAACCAAGGCAATGAGGAAGCTATTTACGCATGAATAATTGGTAATTATTTATTTTCTCTAATTTATAATTAATAATTCACTCAATCACAGATTTTGCAGAGTTTTTAATTGTTTGCATAATTTTCTTCATTAGTTGTGATTCAATTAGATAGGTTATGCTTTGTTTAGATAATCTATGCTTAGGGGACACAATTAATTTTTGAGAATTTGCATGATTATTTGTGAATTAAGAAATAAGGGACTTAAAAGATAATTAGAGTTTTAGATTATTTACCATAATTTATTCATGTGTAATAGTGGAATCAGTGTCTTGGTTATTCCTAATACCTTGAAATCAATCTTGAATTAAGTTTTCTTTATTTTGAAGTTTTATTAAGTCTAAAATCTATTGCTTTCACAAGTCTCAACGAACCTTATTACTACAACATTATTGAGATCACATCAGTACTTATGTCTCTCTTCATATTATATTGAAACTCAAGCTCTTAGATGAATTGTTCACTAGTATAGAGCCTAATGATTATTTAAGCTCCTAGTTGCATTACTCACTAATGCCGGAGCCAGCCGAGTAATCATTCTATGTTCCCAGCCGAACTCTTGATATTGGCATGACATGACGATTAATATTCACTCGCAGCGGAGTAGCACGAATCTCCCGAAGTGGCAGTATTGAGATCTACATGAAAACACGCACACAGGCTCCACCACTCTCTGATAAAGAGATTTTCGTTTCAACGCGCTTTTAATTAAAAGTTAACAAGATCGACGTGCTTAAATTCCTTAAGGAAAATCTAGACTGTCCATGTCAGTCTTAAAAAATGATAACGGCCATCGATGGGCCCACTAACATCCCAGCCGGTCGGAATCCATTTAGTTCAACCGTAACACCCTCAAATGTTATCCAGAACATGGGTGATCGCGTTGTTGAAAAATGAGCTCAAACGAGCTAAGGCCAGCAAAAACGGTCTCAAAAAACATCACGACCACCCAACTTAGCTAGCCTAGTTGGACGACTTAGATCTTCCTTCAAATAATTAAAAAATTGCTAACATGTTCACCGGCAACCCAACTCTATCCATGGTCGATCGACCTACCCGCGGCGAATCTAGAGGGCACCAAACCATTTGCCCCAAAGTAGGGTGAACACGTTGTTTTGGAAGCCCTAGTTTGTGTTGCGGCAACGTACTGCTGTCGCAAATTGATCACGGTCGTCCATCTTCACCGGCCAAATTGAATGGCTTAGATCCAATTTTAGGCGGCCCAGAAGGCATCAGCATGATCACCGGTAGTCTGCCTTTGCACCTAACCGATCGGCCTGTTCAAACTAATGTCCAGTGTCGTGAATCGACTGCCAAAAAGATGATTGGCTGCACAGCTTATAAACCCTAATTTAAATCAACGACAGTAGGAAAGTGCCGGAAATCATCTCGTTCATCAAACTTCGCTAGCCTAGTCGGATGGTATAGATTTATTTTCAGGAGGCCAACAGGGTAACGTTGTGATCATCGGCCACCCCTCCTCCACAAGGAGCGATCGACCAAGTGGTAGCTCACCCATATGGTTCTCAAACGATCGCCCAAAGGTGGCCGGTCATGCTACTTTTTTAAGACGTTCAATTCGCGACTAATTTGAACGAGCTCTAAAACAACGATCTTTCCTGCACATCGATTATTTTCAGGTGCTTGTTTAAAAGTGATGCCTTATATAGATCGATTATAAACAATGTTTTATAAATATTGATTTCACAAATAATTTTATTATTTGACCTAAAAGAACTATGTACTGCTTTTAGCGACGAGTCTCACGACTTGACCCATTTACTCGAGACATCTAACATGTCACAAACTGGGGGATGCTCATTGGGGTATTGGTCTGGCGGTTTACAGCGTACGGCATGCAACGCGCCCATTACGAGAAAGTATCAGGAAAGGACGGACGGTTAACAAAAATGAGAGTAGTGATGAAAATGTGACCATTTTTCCTTAGTAATGGAAACGTGGTGATCACCACTTTTTACACAACCCCACTTCTCCACTGCTTAATCACCTCCACTTCCTACGAGATCAGGGTGTGCTCGAACATGACTTGTATAAATAGGATTTCAACCTATTTCAAAAAAACAACACAAGTGATCAACACAAGTATCCAGAAAACACCAAGAACTGATAGCTTACACTCTGCAAGCCAGTTCCACATTCTAATATAAGTCATAAAACAGCCACACCTTCATAATTCAACATTCTGATCTCAAACACCTTCTTCGCTTCCATCCCTAAGATCAACCATTCTCCTTCACTTTGTGACCGAATTGAATCTGGAACGGCCGTTTATTGGTTTAGGCCAGAGTCTTACAGATTGATCTCTCGAATCTAAAAGTACTCTTGTGCAGTATATTTGTTTAAGGTTTGAATTCATTTCTCATCAACGCACCCAAATTTACCAAAAACAGCAGAATCAGTTTTTACCCCAAAACATCAGGATATCACTGGATTTATCCTATGAGATGTAGAATAGAAAGCTTAGCCTGTTTTCAGCATTTTAAAGCTACTTCTGAGAATATTTTGTATATAACTATCAAGTTTTTTCAGTGTGACAATGCTCTAGAATAAGTCAAAGGACAATTCAAATCCTTTCTAGATGAAAGTGGGATTATATATAGGGTATCTTGTCCACATATACATCAACAAAATGGATTGGCAGAGCGCAAGCACAGACATATTAGAGAAATGGGGAATACAATGGCTTTTCAAGCACATCTTCCTAAAGCTTTCTGGTATGATTCATTTTTAAATGCAACATACATTATTAACAGGCTGCCCACTAAGGTGTTGAAATTGAAATCTCCATACGAGGTGTTGTTTGATACATTACCAGATTACTCTTTTCTAAAAGTTTTTGGGTGTTGTTGTTACCCAAATCTGGAACCTTATAGGCATGATAAGCTAAATCCTAAGTCTGTTAAATGTGTTTTCTTGGGTTATATCCCTATTCACAAAGGGTATAAATGTTATGATTTGAATACCAAGAAAACATACATTTTTGTGTATGTTAATTTTGATGAAAACTGTTTTTCTTTTGAGAAGAATCTGCATACTTATGATACTTCAGTTCCTTCTCCAAGTATCACTCAACAACTTACTTAAGATACTTCTCAACAAGCTCAGTCAGATGATTCAGATACTTCTAGTGAGTCAGACAGTGATACTTCTGCAGCTGATTTGGAAGTTTCTACTTTTGATACTTCGGATGTTTCTCTTTTTGAGAATGGTTCTACAGCTACTCCTCCTCCACAGATTATTACATGATCCAAGTCTGGTATTTCAAAACCAAAACACTTGCCTCTAGATTTTGTAGCAAACTGCATTATAAGCTATCCTTTACACTCAGCTTTTATAGCAAATATAGCTTCTACTTCTTAGCCTAAATCTTTTAAAACTGCTAATAAAAATCCTAAGTGGCAAGTGGCTATGAAGAATGAGCATACGGCTCTAATTAATAATGACACTTGGGACATAGTTCCTCCAGATCCTAGTTATAAAGTTTTGGGATGTAAATGGATGTACAAGGTTAAACTGAATGTTGATGGATTTTTGGAAAGACATAAGGCCATACTTGTTGCAAAAGGATATAACCAGATGGATGGCATTAACTATTTTGAGACATTTAGTCCTGTTGTCAAAGATGCAATAGTCAGAGTTGTTTTAACAATTGCTATATCAAGGAACTGGACAATCAAATAGCTTGATGCAAGTAATGATTTTCTGCATGGATATCTCAGTGAGGATGTTTACATGGAATAGCCACTAGGTTTTATAGATACTTCAAGATCATGTCTGCAAGTTAAAGAGAAGTTTATATGGACTCAAACAAGCTCCAAGAGCTTGGTTTGAGATATTCTGTGGTACATTATTTGAGTTTGGATTTGTTTTTAGGTATTTTTGTGATCACTCCATGTTTGTATATCAACATGAAAACTCAATGGTTGTGCTACTCTTATATGTAGATGACATTATCCTAGTCAGTTCTTCTGATGCTATGTCTACAACAATTATTAATCATCTGCAACAAGTTTTCGTATGAAAGATTTAGGAAATCCACATTACTTCTTGGGTATTGAAGCAATTTTTGAAGACAACTCCAAGAAGTTATTGTTAACTCAGAAGAAGTATACTTTGGAACTGCTTCAAAATTTTGATATGATGCTTTGTAAGCCATCTAAGATACCAGTAACTCATGGTCCTAGATTGTCTCTATCTACTGACGTTCCTCTATCAAAAGCTAAAACATACAAAAGCATAGTTAGTGGTTTGCAATATCTGACAATGACAAGGCCTGATATATGCTTTGTTGTGAATTATGTTTCTTGTTAGTTTTTAAGTTAGTTTGCTTGTTCTAGTTTCTTGTTAGTTTTTAAGTTAGTTTGCTTGTTCTATTTTCTTGTTAGTTTTTAAGTTAGTTTGATTTGCTTGTTCTATTTTCTTGTTAGTTTTTAAGTTAGTTTAGTTTATAAAAATTATAAAATCTCCCCGATTTCACATAAATGATTATTGAAAACAAATTAACCTCCCCTTTGTTACCCTTATTTATATTTAATAATAATAAAACATAAGTAATAAGAAAGTAATATTAATTATGACGCGCTGCAAATAATCATGACACTTGATAAAATGACTAAGATGCACCTTCTAAATATGTCATTAACAGAAGGGAAAAAAACGGTTTAGTCCAAAAACACGTCAAAAAGTATGAATTAGTCCATCCCGAGTTAACTAGGTACGGTTTAGTCCAAAAGATCTTAAATACACATATAACCTTCCTGATTTACAATTTAGTCCAAATTTTTAAAGTTTAGTCCAAAGTGATTCATGATGATGTCAGCAATTTTAAATAATACAAAAATAATTGAAAAACAATTTATCTTCTGAACTGTTTGTCCAAAATTAGCAAACTTCATATATTAGGAAAGCTCTTTTCGAGATCTACAAAAAGAGTACCCATATGACTATATAATTTTTATTTTTTTAAAAATCTTATTTTACACTGGTGTAAAATACAAAATACAGAAAATTCAAAGACAAGACAAGGTGCACCAGTTTGTACACCACATACAACTTGAATCGTCCACCTACGCACCACTCACAAGCATGATAAAATGCAATTCATATTTTGTACTGTTCAGAGAAGAAGACCACGTAATCGAGAAACCAACTGTTTTTTATTTACTTTGATCCCAAGGTGACCTGCTCAGGCATAGAGTAAAAACTTCACTCACTTGTATAAAAAAAACAGGTTTAATTTTAAAGAAGAATGACAAAGTTATACCTTTGCTACTGATAGGGGATGAACCGATGATGCTCCTTGAACGTATATACAATCAGTCCCCGAAACCTAATCAGGAGAATGGATATAGTTACAGTCGTGTAAATATATATACAAGATATCTCAAACCGTTACTTGAGGATATGTAATTGCATAGAAACATTGAGAATGATATTGACCTACAATGTTACTTATATCTGTGAAAGTATCATCGAGCAAAGTTAGAGAATTTTGTGCAACATCCAAAATTCCAAGGTATGATTTACCGAACTGTCTGCATGTCAAATTTCAAACAAAACATCCACCATTAAAAGACAAAAACGTTGAAGTTACAACAAATAGTCCAAAAAGAACACAAAGTAATAATAATCGTAACGGAGAGACCTGTAGGCTGCAAAGCAATTAAGTTGTTGTTGCCATTGGTCGGGATGAAATCAAAGGAGCAATCATCAAAATCCGAAAAATGTTTTGTAAACTCAAAGCATCAATGGAATAAATTGATACCACCTCGCTTCGTGCTCAATCTTGCATCGGGAAACAAAACAACAGACGATGAAAATGTGCGAATTATTTGATACGTATTATTTATTACATGAAAATAACTCCCCTTTATTCTTATATGATAAACATCTTTTCCAGATCCTGCAAATATAGTCCAAAGTGTCTGGAGGCATGTTTGAGTCCTATCAGCTGACATGAACAATACCGAAGGCAATTGAGCCAAAGAAAATACTAAATACATATTGCATCGAGGTTGGCCAACTTGCGGTAAAACCCGATTGACGCAGCGCATGTCACATTAGACTTGATCGGGATTAAAATTCCAATTCATGAAATATGTTACCCAAATCTAAGTAAAGGCAATAATGTTAGAGTGGGTACTGTACATACACATTTGTAAAGGTTCCAGAATCCATTTTTCCTATTTGTAATGAAAAAGAATTCCCCTGCATGCATGACATAATATAAACATCCAATGAATTTGGAACACTAAAATCCCATATATATCTTTTGTGTTTTAATCCCTCGGTAAGTATTAAAGGTAAAACAGTAAGTACCTTTAGAGGACCACTTGGGCTCAGATGGAGACTCTACCAGCATAAGATCACCACATGCAACACAGATCTTTTGGCTTATATCACCACCGACCACTTTAAAATGAATAACATGTGTACAACTGTGTACACCTAAATAATCATCATGTGTACAACTATGTATACCTAAATAATCAACTGCCTAATTTATGGAACTCACAAGCCTACAGTAAAAGAAGATGAACACACTAGATACTTACAATCAAATTGAGTTCGAAATAGGTTCAAACTTTAAACGTAAACCAAAATTAGAGACCGGTGAACCATTTATAGGCATCACTGACAAGAAAAATCAGTTATAGTTTAAATTCTTACTTGGCAAACATATCTGCATCCCGGGTATACGATAGGGAGAGAAAGTCAATTTTGTTTTGAACACCCCATGTGTTTATAACCTAATAGGAGGAAAAACTAAACATAAGCAAAAGAACACAAAAACATATAAGAACATGAAGTCTTTTTTGAATCAACATGTGTATAATTATGTACGCAATAGAATCAACATGTGTATAATTATGTACGCATTAAGAATCAATGTATGTACAACTATGTGCACAGTAACAATTCAAAAAAAAATGTGCACAAACCGGAAACACAAGCATAAGCTTACAGAGTCGTTTTCTATACATGCACCAGTTTGTACACCTAGGCGTGCACCAGTTTGTACACCTAGGCATCATAAGCATCAAGTCAATCTTTTTCCCAGGTGCACCAATTTGTACACCCTAGTTACTAACGCAAAAGTAAGCTTATTGAGTCATTTTTTCACATGTGCACCAGATTGTACACCCTAGTTATAGTTCATGCAATCATTACTTGGTAATTGTTTAGAACCTGCTCGCTCTATACTACCTTGATATTCAAGCATTTCCAATCTTCCTAGAAAGAATGTACACACGTATAACGATCCACAGTAGTAGAAAGTAATGGATGAAAGTGAAACCTCGTAGATCTCCTCGCTTTGGACCACGAGTGTGTGATGTTGTTTTAACAAGTTGTAGTAAAAAGAGGTAAGAAGGATGTCGTTCACTCAGACTTGTAAAGATTTGGTTTCAGAAAATACTAAAAACAAAGAAAATATATACACAAGTTTGTCACAAATATCGAGAGGTACTAGGACTTCGGATTCCACCATTAATCACATTCAATTGGTTCATATAATGACTCATAACAATTCTAGCTCTTTTGTTGACTCTTTTCTTTGCCGAAAGTAGTTTTTATAAAGAATTAGATGTAAATCATAAGCATAGCGCATCAAGAGTTCTTAGACTAAGCATACGCTATCAGACAAAATCACAACTAATCAAGAAAAATCATAAATCAATTAAATCAATGCAAAAGTCATAGAGAATCAAATATAGTTACCAAACAATTGTGAAATAAGGATTCCTCCGTCATCCCAGTAGTGGGGTTTAGCTCCTCATGTTATTCACGTGCTCAAAATAGGTATTCATAGCTCAAAAGGGTGAAAAAAAGAGAAAACTAATGACTCAGACAGTTTGCAACGTTGTATGAGCGTTACAAACAACTATTATAATCTTTATTACGAAACGATATATGAAAACTGTTGTAGAATATAAGACTGCTGGAGAGTTGTCTGTGTAGTAGATTCTGCGACCCGATTTACGACAATTTAAGGTCCAATGTTCTTCGTGTTCTTCCTCTACACCAGCAGCAACAATTTCCTGAAGCTCCTCCGATTCTTCTCTGCAGCTTCTACCGTACCTCTGTATCGACCCCAAACCCTCGACTCCCTCCTCTGGTACTCGTATCATCCTATATATACTCAACAGCACCGATTAAATCTCCCCTTTTCTTTCACCTCAAGCTACGGGAAAAATCTTTCTTTTTATTCTTCACGTGTTTCCCTGTATCACCGAGACTCAACAGAATCTTCCCTTTATTTTCTCACGCGTATTCTGAGTTAACTTGTAAACTCAAACTTCCCTGATTAATCAAAACTTCCCATACTTGATAAACCTGCACGTACTTTCAAACCCGATATCTCCTCAGCTCTGTTTTGTCGAGAAAGCTCCTTTTGTTTACAAATACAAATCCCTTACCAACCCGGGTTTGATGAAGCATGCTAATCACCGTGCGATCCCATGAAAACAGCTTGAGTAAATCTTTCCCAAATGTCTTCCAAGTAAATACGCAAATAAAACTCTTTCCTCCCCTGATTCACGTAAACCCAATGATGCAGCCCAGTTCGATCGATTCTAATAGACCTAACAACCCTGTTTAGTCCAAACAGGGCCTAAGCAAACGAAATTTGTGATTGAATCTCGCTAACCCACTTCCAAAATTCGATCAAACTTTTACGCAGGTGAAAGCAATATTTCCCGCCAAATTCTGGTTTTCAAAAGCTAGGAGATGGAGTGCCCCTATCCAACTCCAGGGTGCCTTTAACACTTGGGGTGTCCTGGGTGTAAATAGCAGTTGGGCTACCCCTTAGCAAATGAGGCGCCCCTTATCCAAATCTTGGGTTCGAATAGCAATTTTCTCCCACGAGCGCAAATACCACTTTTCGAGCCAATTTTGCCGCAAAAGATTATTTCTCCAAAAACACCTACAAAAGCACAAAAAGCCATAATAAATACAAAATCGAGCACTAACAATATATACAATTGAGATCAAAATAGACACATAAATGCGTCTATCAGTGTGTGCCATAATAAATTCTCCGACTCGATCTTTTCGTAAGGAGAAAACATCTTGATCAAGACCGACCTGTAGTTACGAATACAAATTCTGCGACTATTAGTACTAGTATTAGGGAAGGGAAGGGAGGGAGGACGGAGTGACACATACTTGGTTATTCTTTGATCAAGATTACCGATGTGTAGCCTTATTTCACACGTCTCGTTAGTCAACCCATTAGAACCCTGTCATTATTAACGAAGTCAGTTGAGAACACACTGTTTTAACTCCAAAATCATACTCATGCATCTTTCAGAGTACAGACACGTACACATCTACATTTAAATTTTAGTATTTTTCCCAAAAATATAACCGTGTAAAGAAGAAATAAAAGAACCATTGGGTGATTTTGCTGAACACACCCAAGCTTATGCCCTTATTTCTACACAAATCATAAGTTTATCCACTCATTTTTTTTCGGGGTGCAACAACTTGTACACATAGTTATCTACGCAAGCATAAGCTTACGCCCTCATTTTTTCTACATGTGCACCAGCATTTACATTGATATTTACGCAAACATAAGCTTATGGTATCATTTTTCCACATGTTCATTATGTATGTATAAGTTATGTGATAAAATACACCTCATATAACGAATACAAAGAAGAAAAAAACAGGGCACTTTTATGTACACCGCATATAACTGGTATACAAGAAAATACACCTCATATAGCAAGTATTATTAAATAAACAACAATTAATGACTCATAGCATCACGGATTCGACATCCAAAAAATGAAAAAAGATTGTTCACTAAAATTTGATAAGAGTCCTAGAGTGGGCTTTGAGCCAATTTTGGAAACTCGTGTAACTAGCTATCGGCAAATATAGGATCTAGGTATTGTTGCATTCATAGGAGTGCCAGTCATTATTGATGGAACACATCCTGAATCCATTTCAGGACTCAACCTAAATTCAGTTCACTAGAAAATATAATATAGTTGAAACAACTTAAAAATTACAGTCAAATTTATCGTTTTATAACAGGAATTCACGAGTTTTTTCTTAAATACTTAGAGATGATAAATTAGCAAGAATGTATGTGCTAGCTAGGAGTAGTTCTTCTCGTTCTTTCTTACAATCTCAGTAAAAACAAAAGTCTAAATTACTAAGGCAGATTAACCCAAGCCCTTATTTCTAAAGCTACCATGAATCTTTCACATTACTGACAAGAAGTCATGGATCTCCACATATGTACCAGTTTGTACACCCCATTTATTTACGCGAGCATAAGCTTATGAAGTCATTTTTCACATATACACCCTAATTATTTATGCATGTGTAAGCTTATGAAGTCATTTTTTCACATATACACCCTAATTATTTATGCATGCGTAAGCTTATGAAGTCAATTTTCCATATGTTTACCAGTTTGTACACCCCGTTAATTTACCCCAAGCATAAACTTATAGTCATTTTACGAAAAATGATATTACAGGAACTGTAAAATTCAATAAAAATTCAGATTGTATGGCATCCATAAAAATCAAATAGCTACATACTAAACTCACCAGCTTATAACCTGGTGTGATCTTGAGCTTGTGTCATTTAAGGAAGTTACACCCACTTTCATTTTAGCTGCAAACAAAATTTGTGGTAAATAAGACAAACTTGTGTATTCTCAGATTAAACCACCTATTCAACAATTGTCCTTTTCTACATTCAGAATAAAGGATAGAAAATGGATCACTGAATATGTCATGTACAAAAAGAAAAAAAAATATTGTTTTAAACTTTCTCAAATAGTATCCTAAAATTAGTACAAACCCATGTTTGGTATCACAATCATGAACAAGCAAGTACACAAGTTTTAATTAGTACTTGAAACATTCTAAGAACTACTCAATCTTGTAACAACAGTAACTATAAGAAAATTCAAAATGAAAACCGTTATGTTGTAGACCTCAACATCTCCGATTTTGATTGTAGAGGAAAAAATAATTCATATCACCCAATTCAGTTTCCTAAAATTTCAAATACTCAATTATAACTTTACCCGAAAATTCATAACATATATAAAATACTTTAATTCCATTCTACAAAAAAAAAAAAAAAAAAAAAAAAAAAAAAAAAACACGATTCTTATTTTCAAATCAAGAACTAGCATTAAGAATGAAAATCAATTGTATAATTTGAGAAAGAAGAAAACACCTTCTAATGCTTCTTCTCAATCTCCTATACGTCTATGTTTTGTTTAATTTCTCCTTCACAATTTCGAAAGCCTAATCCAATAGTTCATTTTTGCGAAATCTCCAATGAAATTGTTGAACTGATATATTTGGTTACCCTATCTATTGGATCATATTTTTATGATCAATTGTAATTGAAGTAGACGAAGGGAAGGAGATAGAAGAAGAAGAAAACCTAGATCTATTTTCTCTGCAACTGATTTGTTTCTCTCTCTACAAAATATCGAAAACATTAAAAGGTTATTTAGGGTAATTACAAAAACTGAATTTTTCTGGATCGGTAATATTTTGGACTAACTCGTATAGAAATGGATTAAAATGTCACCGTATTTACAAATTTGGATTAACAAGTACCAGGCCTGAGATGGTAGGACTACAGCGTCTAAATCCCACCAACTTTGGGACTAAATGTCAATTTCATTTCTACTTGATAGAAATAAAAATTCGAACAAAATTTTGTTACCGAATTTCCCATTTTGAAATGTTACCCCAATCCCAGTGGACCTGAGTAGATCACGACTTACTAACCTACTCATCTCAACTTTGCCGGCCACACTGTGCTTTTCATTATTGTTTACATTATTCTCTTTTTGAAAAGTGGAAATATTATAAATGCCCCTCTTTCTCATGCGATACATAAATGACCTTATTGATCAATAATTATACCCTCCACGATCCAAAAGAAAATATTAAATTTTAGAATTCCTTAATTAACCTTCTGAATCTAAATACTCTATTTTGTTTCTTATATTGTCGTAAAAACGAAAATACTAATCAGATCCCATCACCACCATCTTCATCGTCGCAACCTCCACTCCAGCACCACCATCACTAATCCCACCACCAGGTTCCTAGTACCACCTCCACCAAATCCACCACCAGCGGCACCACCACCTCCTAAACAATCGATTTAAATCGATTTTCAACTTCAAAACTTAAATCCAGTGATGAATCAACCAGAAACTAAATCCTAAAACCTAATCTTGAGCATCAAAATTATTGAATTCATCTCGATATCAATTGGATTTGGCTTTAAGAACCTTAAATCGATGATAACTATGTTGGATCTTAATTATCTGCATCGATTGGACAGAGACGATGAAATTCGTGATCAATAATAGAATTTTAAACGAATTTAAATTGATTATCGTCTTTCTCTTATGTAAGTTTCTGCTGCTGGTGGTCATAATGGAGATGGAAAGAAGCTAAAATGATGAAATTGGAAATGGAGAGGTTGGAATGTTGTTTGCAGTGAGGTTAAAGTAATGAAATTGATGATGGGGATTGTGGTGGTTCTTTGTTGTGGTGGCGGCGGTGGAGAATGGGTGTGATTGATCGATTTTTGTTGGTAATGGTGAGGTTGGAATGATAGATTGGTGTATTACTACTCATCAATCGTTGAAGTTATAAACCGATTTGAAATTAAAACAGGTTTGAAAATTTTTGAGTTATGTTTGTTCTTTTGTTGAGGTTGATTTTTTTGGTTACTGATAAATTTGTATTTATTGGTGCATCTTCTTTAACATATCAATGTTTAGTTTGTGATGTCTGCATGATAATTTCCTGGCGAGAAAATCACAGGCGATGGGGAAGGGAAAGGAAAATAATAGAGATTCAAATATAGATTTTGATGTGGTTGTGTAGTTGTACTCAATTGGAGATATTCAGAAAGGGATTTTTAATGTTTTTGAAGCTGAATTAGGGTATGAAGGTTTGCTGCTGATGGAATGGTTTGCTGCTGATGAAATGATGGTGTTGTTGGTAACTCATGAGTTGTAAGAAGCTAAAGCTGGGATTTTGTTGGGGTGGTGGTGGTGGATTCTGTTGTAGTAGTGAGGGTGGTGGTGATTACATCATTCGTTTTGTATCAACTCATGTTGTTGATTCCTTTTTCAGCGGATCAACTACCGTTGTCGATCGATTTGCATAACGTGAATATTTGTGTATCAACAATAGAAATTGACCTTAGTTTAGGGAGTCAACAACCAATGTTTGTGTATCAACAATGGAAAAATGGAATCAACAACAAATGTTTGTGTATCAACAATAGAAGTTGACCTTAGTTTAGGAAGTCAACAACCAATATTTGTGTATCAACAATAGAAAAATGGAATCAACAACCAATATTTGTGTATCAACAATAGAAATTGATCTTAGTGTAAGGAGTCACAACAAATATTTGTGTATCAATAATAGAACTTGACCTTAGTTTAGGAGTCAACAACCAATGTTTTGTGTATCAACAATGGAAAAATGGAATCAACAACCAATATTTGTGTATCAACAATAGAAATTGATCTTAGTGTAAGGAGTCAACAACAAATATTTGTGTATCAACAATAGAAATTGACCTTAGTTTAGGGAGTCAACAACCAATGTTTGTGTATCGACAATATAAAATTGAAATCAACAACCAAATTTGACAAATATTTTTTGAACTTTTGATTTTTTGGATCAACTTCAGTTGTTGACACCTAATATTGATGGCGGCGGTGCCGGTGGTGGTGGCGGCGGTGCCGGTGGTGGTGGCGACGGGGAGTGGTGGTGGCAGCGACGGAGTGGTAGTGGCGGCGTAGTGTTGACGGTGGTGCAGTGGTGGTGGTGGCGGTGCTGTTGGTGGTGGAATAGTGACGTGGTGGCGGTGGCGGTGGCGGAGTGGTGGTGGTGGCGGTGGCGGTGGCGGTAGCGGTGCTGTTGGTGGTGGTGGAATAATGGCGGTAAAGTTGATAGAGAAAAAAAATTGTATTTTGAAATTAAAAAAAATCAAGAGTATAAAGCACAGTTTGGCTAACTTAGCCTATCTGAGTGGTGGCCAGGATTTATCCTTGGCAAAGATAAATCAAAGGCCGTGGTTCTCCGTGCCACACCCTACAAGCACAGTTTGGCTAAATGAATACTCAAGTCAAGATATGAAATTTCAAAAATTATAACGGGGAGGTTCGAACTCATAACCTATTGTGTCATAAGAGTGGACCATTGTTCCACCTTGGTTGGAATTGATAGAAAAGATAAATCAACAGTGGTTGTTCGTTCAACTTAAATATTAATTAGTATAAGTGTTTTATTAATTAGTATAAGTGATTTGTCTAGAGAGAAAATAAATCTATGGTTATGGTTTGTTCAACTTAAATATTAATTAGTATAAGTGTTTTATTAATTGATGTCTCATTAATTTCTCATGATAAATGATTTATTAATTTTACATCATAAATATCCCTTAATTAATATTAATACATATCTTCATCAATAAATAATAATTTTGACAAAAATTATTTCAATAAATATTAGTGGTGGTGGTGGTAGTAGAGGAAGAAGTAAGTGGTGGAAGCGGTGGAAGGTGTTACTAAGTGGTGGAGGCGGTAACATTAGTTTTGGAGGAAGAAATAGTGGCGCTGGATGGTTTTAATGGCGGTGGTATTGGTTTTTTCTTTTTGAATCAAAAATAATAAAATTTTTTACATGACGGGTAACATTGTATTGTGAAAAGTATAGTTGGTTGTTTTTGAAACGATCAATAAAAGCGGATAACAAATACTTTTGGGATGATACCAAATCATATAAGACAAAATGGTTGTTTTTGGTACCACTATCTTTGGTAACCGTTAGTACGCATGATTTTCAGTATTAACAAAAAACATATAGTTGAATAAATTAATTGACGACCTAAGTTTGTTAAATCTAAACTTTATACATGACGTGTGGGATCAAAAATTATAAGTGTGCCCAATATTCTATGAGGGATGGAAAATGGTGGTGGTGGAGAAAGAAGTGATATCTGGTGGTTTGTGGTAATCGGCCGATTTTGATGAGTAGTAATTGACTATGTTAATTATGTCTTCTACAAAAGGATAACAATATAAATTAGAAATGTGGTTGATCGTCTTAATGCTAATATAAACTCGGTTAAAATACATGAAAATTAAGAAGAAAAAAACATTTGGATGTCACGTTATATAATAAATAACACTAAAAACTACATATTTAGTATCAAGGTTTCTCCATCCAATAGATAAATCTAAGGTTGTATTGAGATCCCGTAAGCGTCGGGCGAGTTGGTCTTGGATTTCTGAATGATAATGAATATAATGAAACGCTCCCTCTCGGTTTCTCCAATGAAAACCGAAACCTTCTAAAAAAAAATAATCAATCGAACAACACTTAGATAGAACACATCACCACCAGTGTAAACTTCTCTGAATTGCTACATATCCAAGGAAATATCTACTGATTAATGGGTGATTTCGTCCTACCGTAGTTTTTAACGAGGCATGCAATTAAATCTCTAATAGTGATTTTAAAGGTATTTAATAATTACAAAATTCTCTTATAAGTTTTGTTTATGCAAGTATTGATTTAACTTGGGTTCTTTTACATTTTTGTGTTAAGCTGATGACTTTTTAATTTGAATACATGTTTGGTTAACAAACTTTGATACATATAGGGTATTTTCTTTGTAGAACTGATGTTAGTCTCTCATTTTTCCCGTTAACACTTTGTTTCGATCCCTTATTTGTAGACATTATTTGACTAATGTTGGGGTATTTGTTTAATCTCAAGGCCGATTAAACCCAATGTGTGTTGTATACATTGAAGGCGACGAAGTTTGTGGTTTGGCTCTACCTTGAAACTAATAATTTTTCTTCGGAATGTTAGTTGAATTTATGTAGATACAAATATCAATATGACTATGCTCTTTAAAACTCCAAATTACTTGAGTAACACTAGATGTGAGAACGTCATTCATGCACTACTTAGCATAGTTGGTGTGAAATCTTTTTATCCACGAATTTCTTCAATTTTATGTTATCAATATGATTGAGAAAGAATCTTACACATGTTTTGATTTACTATTATAAGTTTATTTTTTCAACTCACATGTGTATATCTCATCCTTCCAATAGCCAGGAGTTCTTCATTTTTATAACTCTCACATTTGCAAAAAATAAATATATAGTGTTTATCTATAGTAGGGAAAATATTATGGGTTTTTGCTTCACTCCTTAGAGCCTTAGTTATCAATAATTTCGGAACAAATGTATTCATAAACATCATGGAGTTGGATTGGCAGTTTAAGTATATGTACTGTTAGATGAAATATTCTTTTTGAAGTTTGAAATTATGGTATGATGGAACAATAAATGAGGAAAAAAATTATTTACATATTATTATATTATTGGATAAGGATTATTACATGAAACTAGTTGGAATCCTAACAAGCTAAGCTCCAATGACATACTACTACATTAATTGAACAGGTTGATGTGCTAACCTACCAGCGATCCTCATGGTAACCTAGCCAAGGTAGCCGAAACGGCGGGAGGGGGGGCTGAGATTGTGTCACAAGGGGGGCAAGCAAACACTACCTTCCATGTTAATTCCTGCAATATTACGCCATTGGGGACTCGAACCTGGGACCTCCTGGAGCGCATTAAAATTTTTGGGGAACGAGGATGACCAGCTGAGCTAGGGCCCGTTCTTCCATTATTTACTGTATTTTTTATTTTATTTTCATTTTCATGTTGGCACAACATTATTACTCCGTCCAGATAATAAATTGGAATAACATGCTTAAGTAAAAAAATAAAAAGATCAGGTAACCCATTTTGTTTCCCAAAACCTATTTGAATATCAAAATAATTACTCACGAATAAAATGAAGCAAGAGGAATGTGAACAATATCGAATTAGAGACAAAACATCCCGTGCCGTTACGGCACGGGTTAAGATCTAGTATTATATAAGTGAGGGTATTAATGTAATCTATTTTTATATGGATAAGATTTTTAAATGATATGGGTATATTTATTGTTGTATAAGGGTATACTTGTTGGGTGTGAAAACTAAGGGTATTTAATTAATATACCCTTTTGAAAAAGCTAACCTTCTGCGCCCACTCCAAAAACCCTCCAAACTTCACCCTAAAACCCCTAAAAATTGGATTCTCTCCCTCACTCTCATACTCCTTTCAGTTACAGGTATCACCACTGTCACTCGCTACTAGCATTTTCTCTCCTTCTCTCTAAACAAAATCCTCAGCAATGGAAGAAGAAGAACAAAAAAGGGTTTTAGATCTGGTTAAAGAATTAGTTCTTAGGTTAGTTTCTAACTCCTCATCACCATAAGAAGAGTCAAAAATCGAATCAGAAAAGCACTAAAATATGCTATGAGAATATTAGGTAGTAGAATGACGCCATCAATCTCTATAGATGAAGCTTCTATGGCGGAATCTATTAAGCGTCTGATGCCCTAACTTTTGCAGATCTTTATACTAAGTCCTCATCCAAATCTGGTTCTGGCTGTATTCAAAATAAATGGTCTGTACTTTACCTTTTGAAAGTTATTTATGAAGATATAAGGAAAGACAGGAAATCTGATTCTAGGGTTTTTTCCCACACACTTTGGTTCTACTTTTTTACGGTGGTCTTTGTCTTAGTTGATGAATCTTCGTGTAATTCTAGAAAAACCCTAGATAAAAGTAGAATTGGTAATGGTAATGGTGGTGTTTTGTTAATTTCCAAAGATCCTGAGAATATTAGGGACATCGTTTTACGTGATTTCGCAAATTTGTTGAAGGAAGAAAGCGAGATTGTGGAGGGGTGTTTAGTTAGGGATGTGTTGTATGTTTCCCAAGGAATTGATGGTAAATAGGTCCAGTTTGATAAAAATTTGGATGGATATGTATTGTTAGATTCGATTAAAGTGCCTAAACCGATGAGAATTATGGCATGCAAGCTTTGTGAGTTGGGATGGCTATTTAATTATGTCTCTGAAAGTATGGATAGGTCCCCCTTTGAAGATGTTGGCACAGTAGGTCAAGCATTTTGTGCTGCATTGCAAGATGAGTGAAAGAGTTTACATTGTGAGAGAAAATGAATTGTTCTATTATCCAAGGTTGTATCTCAAATAGACATTACAGTGAGGCTTTTATAGGACAACAAGATGTTCAAAATGACACAGCCCTAAGGCAACAATTGATCATATCCTAATGTATCAATTGAGCATATTCTAAGATACTAGAATAGAAATGTTAAGATAAAGACAGTAACAAGTAAAACTTGTAGTACTACTCTAACACTCCCCTCAAACTGAAGTAGGGAGCAAAGAAGATACATCAGTTTGCTGAAAGACTAACAAGGCATGTCGAAAGTTTCTGAAAGCAAATTCCCTTATAGAAAAACTCCTCCCAGAAACCATAGAAGCAAGCATGTAATATCATCATCTGTAATCTTGGCAGAAGCAACTTTTGACTCGCCATTTGCATTATCAACATATTCACCGGATGTAACAATGAAGCACTTGACACAGTTAACTCTCCAGTAGAACAAGCAGAAATGTTGTGCAGTTTCAATTATAGGCTTATGTTGTAGGTGCACCAATAGCGAGGACAACATCAGCAGTATTAGGAATTCCCAGCAAAGGATACCAGCAATAGGTATTGAAACATTTTAAGACTAGTTCTGTAAAGGTATTCGATATTGTTGAAAAGGATATTTAGAAACTGGTTTTTAAGAAAGATTTTTTAGGACCAGAATCTGTAAAGATATTGATCAACAAGGGACCAAACTGGGTATTGAAAAGTTCTTAGGATCAGTTGGTATGTTGGTGTTCTCTGTTGGTTAAGAGACTCAACTTGATTTTAGATGAAAACTGAGTATTGAATTGATTTTAATACTAGTTATGCAAGGGTATTGAAAAATGTTTGAAAGATAATGAAGGTATTGAAAAAGTTATTGAAAGAGATGTAGTATTATTGTTAAATGTTACCTAAGATGTAGTATCAACACTTGTACATGTAGAACCAGATCTCATTAAACGTTAACTCCACTAGGATACTTAGCATTCAACTTCTCATGCTCTACTTGAGCCAGTTCAGTATGAGCTTCAGTAACAACAATACCCCTTAGAGTTTCAAAAGTCTTGTTAACAACAGCAGCAACAGCTTTAAGTTTAGTTTTTGGTTTCGTCTTCTCAGCACCAGCAGATTTCACAGCTTTCTTCTTCTTGTTGTGGTTGTTGTTAATCAACTTCCTCCTCCATTGCTGGTGCTGCATTGAGATCTTCTACTTGTTGTTGTTCAGACATTTTCAGGAGCTCTTCAATGAATGTAGTGTTACTTACATTCATTTACATATCCATATACTCCCCCTCAAATTGATGTCCACTGCCCATACAAAGGAATCAATTTGCAGATGGAAAATGTAACAAAAAAAAAAATTCATTCTTCAGTCTTCAAATTTCCTTCAAGTGTTGTATGATAAAATACTTCTTCATACAACACTTGGTGTTTATCTTCAATTTCATAGTGTGAGATAGTCAAAATACTTCTTCAAAGTTTTAGTTCTGTGTTGGTTAACAGACACAAGGGTTTTGATGTTTTGTATTTGTTAACAGACACAAATGGTAATGGTAAAGTTTTAGTTTTGATCTGTGTTGGTTAACAGACATAATTGGTAATGGTAATGGTAATTGTGGTGTTCTGTGTTGGTTAACAGACACAAATGGTAATGATTTGTTTTGATATTGTTGTTTAAGTGATTTTAAAATGTGTTTAGAATTGATTGAAAGTGTTTGATGGATAAGTTGTGAAACAATCATGAACCAGGTATTAAGAAGTTTCAAATTGGTTATAAGATGTGTTGAGAAATGTTGTTAATGGGTATTGAAGATGATTTAATGGTGGAGATTTTTGTGTTGTATGTAATATGGATGGATGATGCGAGTAGAGTAGTGATGGAACTGGTGATATGGGTGAAAAACAAAGACCTAAATATGATGCAGAGTTCAAATCTCTCTGAAGAATTTTCACGAGCAGGTTAGGGTATATCATACCTTTCTCAATGTTGGACTTCAAAATCTCTGCTCTGATTTCAAATCCTACACAAACCAAGTTGCTTATTCTACTCGAACACTAAAACAGGTCTACATACAATCAACACCAAATCGGCAAGAGCATCTCCTTCAATTGATTTTCCAGTGATATCTTCTCCCAATCCTGACGAAATTGTATTTGAATGCAAACCCAATTCTCAAAAATCTTCGTTGATTCTTCAAAAATCAGTATCAGCAACTCTCATCAAAGTAACATACACATATATAGTACTGCCGATTATACTTCAAACACTTCAGAAAAGTTTAATTAAAAACCACCGTAGATTGTGTGGAAGAAACTAGTTGATGCTAGAAAAAATTGATTGTATAGGAAATGGTTATCAAATCTGATTTTAAAGTTGTAAAAGTTGTAGATGTAAACTTCTAGACATCAAGGGTTTTGAGTTGTTTTTAAAAATGTTTTAATGAAGATTTCTTGAACTATATCGTTGTTTAACTGAATTACAAAAAGTATTTAGAACTGGTTGAAGGTAAGTAGTGAAAGATGTTTAGAAATGGTTGAATCTTAGGTTTTGAAATGGTTCAAAATTTTCCTCATATTTTTTGTTCTTCTGCTTTTGATTGCGGTTAAAACAGAAAACAAAGAAATCTATGTTGGTGAGCTGAAGAAGATGGAAATGGAGGAACAGAGATTGTAGATTTAGATAAGAATTTTTACTTGGTAAGGGTTTGGAGTGGCGGCGGCGGGCTATTACAACGGAAGAGTGAGGGGATCGAACCCTCCTGATACCATGAAAGAGTTTACATTGTGAGAGAAAATGAATTGTTTTATTATCCAAGGTTGTATCTCAAAGAGACATTACAGTGAGGCTTTTATAGGACAACAAGATGTTCAAAATGACACATCCCTAAGGATAGCTCTAGTGGGATAGTCAAAATACTTCTTCAAAATGACTATCTAATCTG
Source organism: Papaver armeniacum (assembly GCA_023531295.1). Lineage (NCBI taxonomy): Eukaryota > Viridiplantae > Streptophyta > Magnoliopsida > Ranunculales > Papaveraceae > Papaver > Papaver armeniacum. Next base: position 57,508 of record JAJJWW010018480.1, on the reverse strand, counting down.
TAATAGTGTACAAACGAGTCTTTAGTTTGACCTTTTTTCCTACACCCTAGCCTCCTCTTTCAAAGGTCATTTTCTATTTAACCATTACCCGGATTACAAAATCATATCAAGCTTTATAAATAATAATTATTTTTTCGAAACACACCATCAAGATGACATGCAAAATAATGCCCGACCAATAATACGTACTCATGCAGCAAAGTTGCCAATATTTATACTTTATTCCTTTGAAGACTTTCAAAATTACATTTAAACCCATCCGAGAGTTTTAGTATAAATTTGTGATAAACGCACACTTCTTGGCACAAATCAATTATCTTAAACTCCCCACCACCGATGAAGGTGTAATGCTCATAATTCAATGCCTAAACTCAACCAAAAGATAAAGTTTTTTCAATCCCAAATTATAAAAGTTTCATATCTTATTTCCACGACATTAATCACTCACGATGCCTCGTTTTTCGATGCATGAAGATACCGCTCTTGTGATTAGTTATTGTAAGGTTGCGGATATGGATCATGATACGTAAAATCCTCCTAGCGGGTATGGCGTTTTGGATTCGAGTGAGGGAATACTTTTGATTCAAATTGGGAATGGAAGCGTTAGGTATTCCGCCATACGTTTCCAACACCGTGTTAGCATGCTTGAAAAGGATTTGTGGTCGTTTTAGGCGGTATCGCGTTCTTGCAAATGGTAATCGTGCTCGTCGAGCGATGGCAATGTATGAAGCGGCACAAGGGAATCCTTTCGGGCATTTCGTGGCCAATTATTTTTTTGGCCGTCGCATATAAAATTGAATGTTTTTCTCGTGAGATGTTTATGAGTGGTTAATATTGTTCATTTGAAATCGTTGGATTTTATGATGTAATGTGTTTTCTTACTTATTGCAATGACGTAATGCAGACAACTTTTAAAATAACGACTTTCATGTTTAACATCGTATTACATTAGAACAATGTAATTAATAACCTAACTCACTTTCGTAGGAATCACGGTTACACTTAGCACGTGAAACAAGCCTATAAACCCTTAGGTGACCCTAATGGACGAGTTTAGTCTCGTGAGGGTTGATAACGACTAACCCACAAAGTAGTTACAAACATAGATTCCGGTTTTAGACTTCACTCGATGAAGTCGATGAATTGCCCTAAGTGATCCATACTCGGGATTTTGGATACCATGAAATTATAGCATTCATCGAATGTGAATGCCTCACCTTTTTCCTTTAAATACCCCGCTTTAACCAATTCGTGCTACAAAAACACAGTGAAAATATACTCAACAAATTTCGAACCAATCAATTAACCAATGGAAGGAATAAATTAAACAACACTTACAAAATGTCTGGATGACATTCTAATACGGCCGTGCTTGGTGAGTCGTTGTTGAATAGCTATAAAATCGCAAATGGATTTTTGTATAATCTGGTACCTATCATGAATCGTTGAAGACTTCTTCGTTTGGATTCCCATAATCTCGTATATATTGGTTGTATATTTTCGCCCAAAAGGTTTCGGGCTCCAGGATTACGGGGCGAGCGGTCCATACTCGAGATTCTTTGTACCATGTTTTTGTGATTTGCAAATCTTCAAACGAATCAAATGATCCCATTGTTGTGTACGTACAATGAGTTAATTGAGGGGTATAAAGCCGTGAGAAGTTTTCCCAGGTCTATGTTGTTTGGAGGCAGATAATCCGATTTCCAAGTACTCGGTGGGTGAGAAGTACCTTTGGATAAACTTGGATATTTATAGGATCCAAATTAATAATCTGCGTGGAAATTGTTAAACCACATCCAATTCACTCGTAATAAAAGAAAAACTATTTACACACACTAGTCGCTTTTCACCTACAAGCCTTCTCAATTTAAAACACACTTTTCATGTTCACATACGCCCTTTACTGTTTAAAACACCTTTTGGAGGACAAGGAAAGACCTATCTCGGGCAAGAACAGATGGTACAATGACCCTTGTTGGGGTTAAATCAACTTGTACATATGTTGACATAGTACAGGGTTGAAAACAGAAGAAGACTGTGAATCATGATTTGATCACTCAAAATAATGCATCAACACATATGACAATTCATGGTGGAAATGAATCCAGAGATAATAATAAAGACAGTACTCAAATTATTAACCACCCACGAATCTTTATCCAAAAGTCCTTTACTTTTACCAAGGGACACTCACTGTTTATATATCGACCCTTACTATTTATCGATAACCCCTACGTTGCATCGACCCAAATTCGTGTCTTCCCAAATTATCAATTATCTGACTGAAAAGAAGTTTGTGTGGTGAAACCAAACATAGGGGGGACCCATGATGATATTTATTACGAAAGTTATCATTATGAACAAATTGATAAAAAAATACCATTATGAATAAATTGATGCTGTTACATTGATGGAATGGTTAGAGATCGCTAAAAGATTTTTCAAAAGTGTATTTAGCTAACTTTTACCAAAGATATCTAGCATTTAAACCGTTATGTTGCCATAACGGACGAGTTTTGTCTCGTGAGGGTTTACAAAGAGGTTTGCCCACAAAACCATTAAATTAATATCATGGTATTGATGCGGTTTTGTTAATCTTCGTCCCCATGTTGCGGAGGATTCGGTGGCGGTTGTATCGTGTTCAGTTGGGGGATGTTATCCTTCATGATTAAGTAGCATTGGTAAAACATGAAATCTTTGCCTGTATCACGAGCGTATTTCCAATTTGCATATCGCTCCTTTAGATAAATGGTTTTCCTTCAAAACAGGTTGACAATTACGGAAATAAAAATAATACCAGAACTCTAAGATCATCGACATGCCACCCATATCCTTCTGTTTGCACGAACTCCAGTCATCCAGGTGTTTGTACGTAACACCCAAAGTTGGAGTACCCCAATCATAAGACCCAACAAAGATCCAAATTATCCAACACTATACACCATCGTTTATCTACTCTAACACTACGGTCCGCAAACAAAAAAGAACCAATACACCCGAGCAAGAAAATTTTAGTCGGTTATTTCGGCAATGCCGCAGCTTGTCAACATTGTCCCTACTTAAAATGAAATTAGACAAGTGAGAAACTTGCATCGTGCATGCCTTGGAATCATAATCTCCAGTTCTCACATCATGTAGTCTTCTCTGTTCCATAACATCTAACACACCTCGGAAATACCTAGCATCCATAGCTTCTACTTATTGCGCCGTCATTGTTTCCTTTGGTAATTCTGGGATTGGCTTACCTCCTCCAATTAGAATACCGGTCAATCGATAGAAATCTAGAGGAGTCAAACCTATTTCAAACTCTTTGAAGTGAAAAGTTCTAGTCTTCTTCCACCACCTCTCACATATAGCTTCTGTTAATCCTTTATCCCCATACTTAAAATTAAATTGGAATATAGACTCTAAACCACAAAGCATTGAAGAATTAATAATGCACGGGGTTGTTTCTAACCACTATCTGATAAAATTTATTTAAGTTGGTCCAAGTGCTCCTAAATGTTCCGTCTCGCTTATCTACTAAATTGTCGGCCTTATGTTGTATCTCGCCGACACCTTGAGATAGTTGGGATAACTTCTCATACCTAGACCAATCGATATCCTCCATTATCTAAAAGTGAAAAGACCAAGGGAAGCACAATCAACATGTGAATAACAAAAATCAATATGTTAATCGATGCATAATCAACATATGAATTCACACGTTCACATTCACATCACATGGAGGGATGCACATTGCTCAAATGAAAATCTTAGTCAAAGTGATAATAACAACATCAATTCCACCCCTTGAATCTTCTAAACATCAACTCAAAAGAATACATGACTTAATCCTAAAACACATTGCAAAATGCTATAAACCACAAAATCAATTTCCAACAAAATCATATTAACAACAAATTCATATTAACTACATCATATTAACAACATCAATTTCCATCAAAATCATATTAACAACATCAATTTCACCCATATATTCATCACAACCTCAACTACATCATATTAACAACCTCAATTTCACCCATATTTTCATCTCAACCTCAACTACATCATATTAACAACATCAATTTCCAACAAAATCATATTAACAACATCAATTTCACCCATATATTCATCTCAACCTCAACTACACCATATTAACAACATCCATTTCACCCTTATCAAATTACAAAATTCAAATACATTATACCAAGCATAAACACAACTAATTCAATCAATCATGGTTTTATGTTTCACCAAAATTAACCACAAATAGCAACAACCCTAACTCACATTTTAATTTTTTGAAATCAATACAAAAATTATACAAGCTTGCAATATCAACATAATCAAAATTATGCATCCAATAACACCTAAATCAATCCATTTATAACTAAAATCAAGAATCATAAAACAACTAAATCAAAAAAACAAAAATTACTTACCTAGTGTGGATTTTGATGATGAAATCTCACAAAAATACCACCAATCGATTACCCTCGGCTTCTAGAACAAACCCTTGTAAATTTTCCGCTCCTTAAACACAATTTTTTTTCAATCAAACCATGAACTGAGGTGAGGTTAATGGAAAAAGAGAGGAAGAAAGAAAAGAGAAGAAGAAGTGCGGCTTCTGTAACTTTTAGGGTTCTCTATGAAACGCAAGTTCAAACTGCGTGTTGACGGGTCAACATGGTCAATACGCATGTTGAAACTGCGTTTTTGAGTTTCCATATGAGACGCTTGTTTCAAACTGCGTTGCACGTAGGTTCCAAATGCGTTTCATCTGGGATCTTGGATTCCCATTGCGCTCGGGCGATGTGTTTTGGTGACGTGGATCCAAGGAAAACCTTGAATCTTGGATCCCCGTTAGAGCTAGCCTAAGGCAACAATTGATCATATCCTAAGGTATCAATTGAGCATATTCTAAGATACTAGAATAGAAATGTTAAGATAAAGACAGTAACAAGTAAAACTTGTAGTACTACTCTAACAATGAGGTCTCGGAGTATTACAAGTTATTGGCTGTGCTTGAAGTCCAATCTGTGAATCCAATTCCTATGGTTTCTGAATCGACAAATTCTAGAAGTTATCTATCCTTGAGGAGATTGTTGGTATGGTTTGCTGAGCCAATGGTGAAAATGAGGTTAATGGTTGTTCTTTTCGACAGTTTCAAGGCTTTGAAAGGTGGGGCAATGGCTGGGGATATCCATATGCACGCACAACATGGAGACCCTTTAGTGCAGGAGTTCATGAGACGGCTTCTCCGCCGCGTGTGTTCTCCACTTTTTGAGATTGTTAGAAGTTGGGTTTTGGAAGGCGAATTGGATGATATTTTTTCGGAGTTTTTTGTTCTGGGTCAACCAGTGAAGGCTGAGTCACTATAGGTAGAAGGGTACCGGCTGCATTCAGTGATGCTCCCGTCATTTATCTCGTCGTCTCTTGCTCAGCGCATTTTACGGACGGGGAAGTCGATAAATTTCCTAAGAGTTTGCTGCGAGGATCAAGGATGGGATGATGCTGCATCAGAAGTTGCTGCTGCGGTTGGAGCCACTACTAGAAGAGGAGGACTTGTCTATGAGGAGACTGATGCACTTGAAGCTCTGGTCACTGAAGCAGCGAAGAGAATAGATAAGCATTTTATGGACGTTATATACAACAGATATAAGTTCAAGGATCACTGTATGGCACAATTAAGCGATATTTGTTTCTAGGTCAGGGTGATTTCGTTCAGTATCTGATGGATATTGTGGGACCAGAGCTCTTAGAGCCTGCGAACACTATTAGCTCATTTAAACTAGCTGGCTTACTGGAAAGTGCGATCCGATTATAAAATGCACAGTATGATGATCCTGATATATTGGATAGGTTGAGGGTCAAGATGATGCAACATGACACCGGTGATAGGGGTTGGGATGTATTCTCATTGGAATACGATGTGCACGTTCCCCTAAATACCGTCTTTTCGGAGTCTGTGATGGCAAGGTATCTCAAAAATTTTAATTTTCTTTGGAAGCTTAGACGTGTTGAACATGCCTTAATTGGAAGCTGGAAGACAATGAAGGCTAATTGTATCAGTTCCCACTTTTTAACAAAGAAGGATTGCCCAGTTAAGTCACAATTTGATTCAACATTAAGGCGATGCCAAGTTATTTGGGATGAGATGAACCACTTTGTTTCTAACTTGCAATATTACATAATGTTTGAAGTCTTGGAAGTATCATGGTCTCTTTTTTTTTGAAGAAATTGAGGCTGGAGAAGATTTGGATGACCTGCTCGCAGCACATGAAAAATACCTCCGTTCGATTGTGGGGAAGTCTCTTCTCGGAGAACGATCTCAGACACTATGTAAGACACTTTTTGTCTTGTTAGACCTCATATTACGATTCAGAAGTCATGCTGACCGGTTATATGAAGGGATCTACGAGTTGCAGGCCAGGTAGAACTCTCAGTGCAGTTTTGGTTCAGTCACCTTTTTTATCACCTGTAAAGATACGGCAAAAAGAACTTATTTATGTTTTCATATCCTAAATGCAGGACAATGGAGTCGTCTTTATCTATTCGAGGCATGTAGATGTAGAAAATCCTACCACTACATCCAAAGATAACTAAACACATACTCAAGGAAGCCGAAACGAACAAAAGAAGTAGTAGAACACAAGGTATACGTGGTTCGGCATGATTACCTACGTCCACGGGGTGTAAAAGAAGATCTTATTACTCGACTCAAGATTACAAGGTGGATTTATCTCTCTCAAGGCCTTAGTATGCTCTCTTTCCTTACTTCTTGCTTAAGTTCTTTCTCTCTACATGTTCTCTATTTATAGTTACAAGTGATGATACACCCAGTACTACGGTGTTAGGCTTGGTGTAGCTTCCTTGATGTTCCTCCCGAGCGATCAGTCGATGCCTCAGCCGAGTGTTCTTATTTGTTCGGGTCACTACGCCGAGCCGAATGCTGCCTGCTTCTGTTAACTCGTCGCTCAATGTCGCCCGTTCGATGGGAATAACCGATGTCGCCCTTGGGATCCTTGGCGAGCCTTTCCCCGACCGAGTCCTTCTTATCTCTTCACCAACCTTGTCACAAGTGCATTTATGGCTCCAAAGTGCGATGTCCATCGCATCACGCCTTTTCCCCTTTTCCTTCGACTTTCGGCTCCTCTTTCCTCACACCCAGATTTGGAGAGGCGATCCGGTGCTCTAGATGCATGCCTGCTCTGGTACGCCACGGCCCAGGATCGTTCCACCTGTCCCTGTGGATTATTTACACCTACATTTATGCCCCTTCTTTCACTCGTGTAGTCAACACGTGGGGAAGAACAACCGCCTCGTCTTCCCACGTCCTCGGTCATGCTTTGCCACGCATGCCGTTCCCCACTCGCTTCAATTACTCCAACCGGTTCACCTTCTCTCGCTTTACCATGGGAGGGGTTTATAAATCCAAATAACTCGAACCTAGTTTCCCTCTTATTTCTTTCTCTCGCAACTTCATCCCCTTTTTCCATCTTCTCTCGCGTCTCCATCTCCTTTGTATCTTCATCTTTCCTCCACCCCTCTTTCGTTGTTGCCGGCTAACTCCTTAACAAACCTCTTCCCTTCCTCCTCCGTTATCCATCGTCTTCTCCGTCTCCGTCGCCGCTGCAATCTCCGATTCCGGTCGTGTTTTCGCTTCCTCTGCTGTATTTCTTATCAGTTCGCATGGCCTCTTCAACTCCCCAAATGACGGAAAGAAGGTGTGTGAGTTATGTGTTTTCCGATGACGACGGCGTATCGCTCGATTCTCTATTCGTCGTAGAGTCCTTCCAAGTACGATTACCGCGCTCTTGATTCTATCTTTCCCGATAACTCATCTTCGTTTACTTGTAGGGCCGACAAGAGGGCTCCTAAGGATCTGGTTTGGATGAGCAAGATGTTCATCGATTAAAGAGCGAGTTTGATCTTCACGGATATGACGTCGAGGCTCTTGTCGGGCCGTAAGGGTGTCTTGAGAAAAGATGATGTTCGAGGTTTCCCCATTCGGCCGAGGCGACCATTGTTACCAGGGGGCCAGTGGGCTCGGACTTCGTTTCCCCCCGTATGATCCTAGTCGTCCATTTTGGTACGAGGCTCTCTCCAAGATTCGCCCGTGTCGCGCTTTGGCTCGGTGGAATGGCAATACTTTCCGCATCTTGTCCGAGTGGGAGAGGCGCGGCCGGGCGAGTGTTCTCCTACCGCTTGGTCCACTTACGATCCTTCCTGTGCGGTGACTATACTCCTGCCCCGCCGACAATTATCGGAGCGGACCTACTAACGGCGATCTCGCGGATTTGCTCGCCAGCCCTCACCGTCATAAGACCCTTCCGAAGGAGTCGGGAGACTTCTTCTCGGATGAGGACCCCGAGGGGAAGAGTTCCAACAAGCACGCCCGTCATACCAATGATACGGCTTGGGACCGGGTTCCCTTGGCCATTTCGCCCTCTTTTGAGTGGCAAGCTCCCTCCTCCGACGGGTTTATCCTTTGGGTAGTCAACGTTGATCGGGTCGGTGCATTTCTCTGTTTTTCTCTAGTTTGGTTGATCGGATCGGAGACTTACGGGTAGTATGTTGTTTTGGTGGTGTTTTTCGACTAGGTCCCAAGGTACTCCTTCCCGAGGTTCTCGTTCATCGGAAGAGGGATAGGATTGGCTGAGCCGAGGAGGATACAGGGAAGGTAACAAATATACTCATTGTTTTTTATTTAACGTACATGTACGTGCCCCTATTTGTTGCCTTGCATGGATCGACGTCGGGTCGATACGCTAGAGTTGAAGGTTGACAAGGTTGGGTACCTCGGCGAAGGATGGTGAGGATCCCGATGATCGACTACCTTTGTCACATTTTCCGGGAGGTCGCCCCTTAAATCGTCTGACGATTCGTCTGCCTTTGTAGGTGGGAAGCCTAGGGTAGGGGTAAAGAACCCAAGGAGGATGTTCCCGCCCTGAGAAGGATGTGCCTGGGAAGTGACTCGGTGAAGGGATTGTGCTTGCCGATGGCACCGTGTATGTTGTTTCGATGGTGATGATGAAGAAGATCTTTCGACGATGAGGACGATGCTCTTGGTAAGGAGGGGGAGTCAAGGCCAGCGAAATCGGGTGGGGGCGATTTGGTTGATCGTGACGTGGAGAGTGTCGATGGTCGACCCATTTGGAGACTTTCCCTACCGTGGTTCCTAAACCCGGTAGCACTCCTTCACTATCTCGGTCCTATGTGCAACCCGCTTGGGGCGCTCATCTCCCGATTTTGCTTCTTTGTCCGATGAAGAAAAGGTCAACGCCGTCGCGTTGTATGAGGCCGGCTTTGAAAAAGTACCTTCGACCTCTGGTGAGTTGAGCTGTTCGGGTGTTGCGTTTTTGTACTTGTTTTGGGCTGACTATGTTGTTTTCGGATGTCAACCGTTCGTTGAATGCCGCCATCCAACGTCGAGAGGCCGTCGAGAGGGAGGATCTTCGTCTCTTTGTTGCGACGGGGAGCGAACGGTCTCGAGGGTTGGAGAAGGAGTTGGCAAAACCCAAGGTATTCATTGTACTCGTAGCTAGTTGTGATTGATCTTGTAGTGCCAATATCCTAAGTTTAGTACTCCACCCCCTAGCCGAATCTTCTCTTGAGGAGGCCGACGCTGCCACAAGGTGTCGTCTGCAAGAAGAGGAGGCGAACATAGAGCGAGATCATGTTTCAAACCTTCAAGAGGATATTTAATAAGGATGCTAAGATCGATCGTCCGGAAGCCGATATTGAGGATCTTCAATCCAAACTTTATCGGTGCGAGACGTTTGAGTATGTTCCCGAGAAATAGATAATTTGAGGGCGGACTTATCTCACTTCCGTGGTATAGCGGGCCGAGAAAACATTATTAGCCGATAACTTAGAAGTTCAATGTGGCCGGCTAAGACTTGGTCCGAGATCTCGCATGCGATCGCCTTCGGATCTTGGGGAGAGGGACGCCACTTGAAACGTAGCCAAGATGCCCTTGAGAAGCTTAAGGATTTTGGAAAGGTTTCGAGGAGTTGGATTGGGTGCGTGCTCAATTGTCGGGCTTGCAGGTCTGCCCACTCTCGGCAGAGGGGAGGAGTGGAGTGATCACAAGAAGTATTGCCCACTAATGAGTTTAATGAACAGCGATACCTAGAACTTTCTTGAAGGTGTCGGCCCTCGAGTGTAGCTCGTCTCGAGTCCGAGGAGTCGGTTAGAATAATTGCCCCTTTGTTAGAAGGTGGTGTGCTTTGTGTCGTGCCTTGCGTGTTGTTATTTTGTTGTTGTTGTTTGTGTTGGTCGACCGTTCTTGTTGTCTTGTCGTTGAGCAGAAGAAAGTGGCCTCGTTGGAGGAGGAGAATATTCGTCGAAGGGGAAGGAGGCCCGGCCGCTTGATCGAGTGGCCACCGCCGGGCGGCGTCGGAGCAACTAGCCGCGGTCTTGCTGCAAGCGAGAGTTCGGTGAGGAACTCGTCTTGCAGTCAAAGCCGGTGTGAAGGCGTGCTTGATAAGAAGCGAGCGATCTTTGCCGCCAAGAAGGCCGTCCCCGGGTTCTTCTTCCTCCAAAGAGCGATCTTGTCTTTTGTGGCGCTGCGTCGCTGTCTTGCCCTTTTCCCAGGGTTGTAATTCGTTTGAACACTTTGGTAACTTCGCATAACTTGTTATGGGGTCTTTGCGTCCTTGGTTTATTTGCTGTTCTTGCTACTGATGTCGTTACACTACTGACGTTATTATTCTTATTTATGTTGGGTTGCCCGTATGTGGCTTTCTTGTCGTAGCCTCGTTGTTATTTTTTCTTATGCCTGCATGGATAAACAGGTTAGTCACAAATGCCGTTTCTGTCGAACGCACTCAACAAGGAGGGTCATCGGGCCCGATGCCATGTCCCGACTGAGGCATCTCATCACCGTCTTCGAGATCCGTGGAAGGGGAGTTGGTCTTGCCTAGTTTCTATGGGATCGACACCCCAAGAAGTTATCGATTAATCTTCTTGGGCAAGTGATTCGCCACTTGCGAGAGAGCAATGTTGTCCTTTCGACTCGTCGAGTACTCATGCCTCGACAATCGCCACTGGTTTCCAACCACTGTGGCTCCCTGAACTACCTCGGCACTTGCACAATGCCATCGCCCGAGTTCGAATAGTCCGTGTTAGTGTAAGTCGCCCCGGCACTTGCACAATGCCATCGCCCCGGGTTCGAAACGACCATTTAGACGCATTTGTCATATTTCCAACCCCACGCGGCTTTTCACGGAAATAGATGACAAGATATCTTACCTGAGTTCATGGATGGTAGAGCTTTAGTCGTGTCGCGTTCCATGGTCGTGGCTCCGGGTTTTCCGTCCTGGTTTATATCTTGTATGCCCCTTCTCCGACCTTTTCAACTATCAGGTAAGGTCCTCCCCATATTGGTGCAAGTTTGCCGCCTTTCTTGTCACGTTCGTAGCTAGGTAAGTGTTTTAGTACCCGCCTGCCCTGGTAGGAACTCTCTTGGTCGGACCCGTTTGTTGTACTCCCGTTGGATTCTCCGCTGGTAATTTTCCATCTTTTGCAGGGCCATCTCCCTCGTTTCTTCTAGATCGTCAAGTTTAGCCAAGATAAGGTCTGCCGAGATGTTTCGCCTCCACGCTTCGGTCCTGGTGGTAGGTATCATCGCCTCCGTGGGTAGGATAGCTTCGGTCCCGTATGTTAGCATGAAGGGTGACAGTCCGGTTGCCTCCCCTCGCGAGTTGTCCTATATGCCCACAAGACATTGTAGAGTTCTTCACACCATTCCCATATTCTCCGTCGAGTTTCTTCTTCATGTTATCGGCGATGGTCTTGTTTGTGATCTCGGCCTGCCCGTTGCTTTGGGGGTATAGGGGCGTGGACTTGCTCTTTTTCGGATGTTGTACGTGTTGAATAGTAGGTCGATGTTTTTGCCTTGCAATTGTTTTCCGTTGTCGTAGACGATTGCTTGCCGGACCCCAAAGCGGCATATGATGTGTTCCCAGAGATGAACCGAAAAACATCCTTATCCCGTATGTGCCTTAGTGGAGCGGCCTCAACCCACTTGGTGAAATAGTCGGTGGCCACAATTAAATACTTCCTTTGTCCTGATCCGACGTGTAGTGGTCCCACGATGTCGATTCCCCATTTAGCAAAGGGCCAGGGGCTGATGACGGAGTTTAATGTTACAGCCGGCGCATGTATCTTCTTCCCGAATTTCTGGCACTCGTCACAAACGGTGGGGCCATATGCTTCGCCCTCATTCATGTACTACTGAGTATCCCATGGTGTTAGCTCGTGCTCTAGGCTGCGGCCGAGCTGTGGTTTCCCGCCCCATAGTGTAATTCGTTAAGGATCATCTCGCCTCTTCCTTACTTAGACATTTTAGCAATGGTCCTAGGTATGATTTTCGGATAGAGTGCCATCCCTAAGTTCGCGTACGCGGCGGCTTTGCTCTTGATCTTGTTGATCTCAGGCCTCCCCCTGGGCAACTTTCCGTTTCGAGGTATTCATGAATCGGCCTTCTCCAGGTCATCGGCCTGTATTGATCGGTAGTGCTTGCCGCGACTTGTGCGCCTCGATATCCACGTCTCCTGTGCGAGGGCATTAGGATCCTCATGATTCGAATACCTTCAATGCTTGAATCCGACCAACATGAAGCGATATATGCCGTGGCATCCGAGTGCGCCTTGTCTTTTTCTGCAGATGTGTCGGAATTTGATGCTTGGTATTTGCCCGATGTAGAATTGGGCGAGCTCCCAGTATCTTTGTAGCAGAGGGTCGTGTATGGCATATTGCCCGGTGATTTGCCGCACAACTAGCTGGGAGTCGCTTGTCAGTCGTACCTCCTGGATGCCCATCTCCACAATCAAGCGTAGGGCATGTATTATCGCCAGTACTCATTGACATTGTTGGTTGCTTTGAACTCAAGCCTAAAAGAGTGGACCATTTTCTTGCCCTTTGGTGTCGTGGAGACCAGTCCTAAACCTGATCCGTCTTTGTTGGATGACCCGTCTACAAAGACCTCCCATCGTGTCGGGCCGCAGTCTCGAGTAAATCGGGTGGGTCCTCTCGGTCTTCCTCCATTCCTCGGATGTCTTCTACCTCGTCCCTCGTCCACTAAGAGGGAAGTCTCGCAAAAAATCAGCCACCGCCTTCGCTTTTACGTTTCCTTCTCATTTCATAAAAGATATCGAATTGCTTTATCTGTGCACTCCATTTGGAGATCCGCCCCGACATCGGCCGCGTTGTCGAGTCCGACTCTATAGAGGATTTGGTGAGTACTCGGACCTTGTGAGTTTGGAAGTATGTCCTGAGCTTTGCGTTGCAAATAAACGCTAGTATGAGTTGTTGATTCGGGTGTAATTCTTTTCCGCCGGGTTCATGGTTTTGCTTATGAAATATACCGGTTTTTCCTCTGCTCCCTCGTTTTTGACCAACACGGCGCTGATGGCATGACTGGTTGCCCCGAGATACAGTGTTAGTATGTCTTCGGGCTCGGGTCTTTGTAACACCGGTAGGCTCGCCAGATGCTGCTTGATCTTCTGAAATGCTTCCTCACACTCCTCGGTCCATTTAAACTTCTCTCCCTTCCTTAACGTCCCGAAGAAATCCTTACACCTGTCCGATGATCGAGAGATGAAACGTCCTAGAGCCGCCAAGTTTCCGTTCAGCCGTTGCACGTCCTTAACTGTGACAGGTGAAGGCATTTCGACTACAGCTTTGATTTTATCTGGATCTGCCTCGATCCCTTTGTCGGTGATTATGTATCCTAGAAACTTGCTCGAGGTGACCCAGAAGGTGCATTTGGACGGATTCGCCCTCATCTTGTACTTTCTCATGGTTTGGAAGATGCCTCTAAGGTCGTCGATGTGAGTATCTGCCACTTTGCTCTTGACTAGCATATCGTCCACATATACTTCGATGGTGTCGTGTATTTTATCCTCAAACATGTCCTCTACCAGCCTCTGGTATGTAGCGCCCGCATTTTTCAACCCGAATGGCATTTTAGTGTAACAACATAGCCCTCTTGGTGTGAAAAAAGATGTATGCTCCTGATCCTCGGGGGCCAGGGGGATCTGGTTATATCCCGAGTACCCGTCCATGAGCGTGATCGCCTGATACCCGACAATGGACTCCACTAGTTGGTCAATGCTGGGGAGAGGGAAGCTGTCCTTTGGGCATGCCTTGTTCAAATCACTATAGTCGACGCAAACTCGGACGCCCCCGTTCCTCTTGGGGACTATCACCATATTAGATATCCATTGCGGATATTGGGCCTTTCGCATGATTCCTGCTGCGTACTGTTTCTTCAACTCGCCTCCACCGTCGGTTGTAGCTCGGGTGCAATTCTTCTCATTTTCTGTCTAATCGGCCTGAACTTGGGGTCTATCCTCAGATGGTGCGAGCAAACTTCTGGGTCGATGCCTTCCATGTCGTGCATCTGCCAGTGCAAATACATCCATGTGCTCCTTCGGAGGGCTATCACCGGGCCGGATTGCTCATTCGTTAAGCGTGACCCTATTCTCACTAATCTCGGCTCCTCCTCGGTGCCCAGTTAACTTGCCGAGTTGGTTCTAGGGCCGGTGTTTTGCTTTGGTTCGCCGACGGTTGCGGCTCCCGTGATTGCTATAAGACTTCTCGCCGCTTGCTTCGTAGGTGGCGATGGCTTGTGACATCACCTTTTCCAACTCCTCTCCCGCTTCCATTTCCTTAGACTTCTTCTTTTCTTGGCGTTTCCTCGACCGTCTTTCCTCGTTTTGTTGGATGTCTATCCGCACGCATTGTCTTGCCGCTTGGGGTCGCCTAGTACTTCTACTACTCCACGATAAGAAGGGAAGCGCAGTTTCGATGGTAGGCCGAGGCGACTCCCGATCCCCTGCGATCCAAGGTCGTCCCGTGATCGCCTCATACGGTGAAGCGACATCGACTACGCAAAAGGTGGTCAATGTGTCAAGGAACCCTTCCCCATCCGAGACTCCGAGAGTGACTTCTCCTTTGGCACCGTCACCGCACCGTTGAAGCCGAAATCGATAAGTCGACGGATCGGATGTCATCGACAATTCCATCCTCTTGAAAGTGTCATAGAACAAAACTTCAACCGAGCTACCATCACCCATCAATATTCTGCAGGACGCCCCATTCTTCAATCATCGTGGTTATTACTAAGGGATCCCCATGTGCTTGTCCGTTCAATGGGACATCTTTCGCCGAAACGTAATCGGTTGCATCATCCATGGCTCCATAGGGAGGGTCTTGGCTACGCTTGAAGATTTCTTCTCGCCCGATCCGTCCTCTTGTGTATTCTCGAGGTGATACCGGTTCCTAGGTCGTATCCTTGTGTTGGCGAGTGTGATATGGTGTTACAGTGAACTGAGCACCGCGATTGATTCTTATTTGATGCACCGGGACCTCGGGCTGGGCGGTGTCGATGGTGTTTTGACGAAATGCCGTAGATACCATCGCGGATCGTGTCTTGGACGATGTCTTTCACTTCTCTACAATCGTTGGTTGAGTGGCCGCGAATCGATGATAATGGCGTAACTCCGGTGGTTCCTCGTCCCGTCGAATTGGATCCCCAGAGTCTTGGGGGTAACGGATGTCATTCCTTTTTTCCACTTCCTTGAACACTTCTTCCAAGGGTGCATTGAGCGGGGTGTATGATCTTGGCTCGTGGCGAGGCTTCTTTCCCCTCTCGACCCGCACCTTCTTGTTCTCACCCCGGGGCCGGGCACCGGCCTTTTCTCGGATCGTTTCGTGGCTTCTCTCGGGGTGGCCTCTTCTGTGGTGCTCGCCTCTTGTATTCCCCTGCCTTGCGCCCCTTCCCGGATTTCCTCCAAGGCTATATAGTGCTCCTGCATCTTCCGGATTTCCCTTAGCGTCTTGGGCTTTTCTGTATACATCGCCACCCAGATGGGGTCCGACTTTCTTAGCGAGTTCTCGAAGCCGAATATTTGCTGGTCGACCGGTGCCTTCCCTATATCCGTGCATAACTTCCTCCATCTATCCGTTAAGGAACGCAATGGTTCCCTCGCCTCTTCGTGCCGGGGTAAATAACTTGTCGACTCGGGCCGAGCTATGCTGCTATTATGCATGTATGTCTCAAGAAAGGTTTCCACCAAGACCGCGTAGCTCCCAACGGATTTGTCGGGTAGGGTGTAGAACCAACTCTTCGCTTCTCCTTCAAGACTAGCGAGGGAAGAACTTGCACATGACCACATCGTGATTCTTCCACTTTGTAGTAAGGACATGCCGTACATCTTGATGTGTTCTCTGCCGCATCGCCCGTGCCATCAAACCTAGATGGGAAGATTGGCGTGTGCACTTTGGTGGAAATGGTGTTCGGTCCAGTTCCTCGGTGAACGGTGTCTTCTGGGGCCTCATTGATTACTTCGCTAACTTATCATCCTCGCTATCTCCGTCGGTTTCTTAACCATCCGCTCAAGCCGTTCAATCTTTTGTTTGGTGGACGCGTCCGTACTTTCGTTGGTTACTTCCTCATCGGCCGAAGAATCCTCTCGAAGGCCCATACCCTTCCCTTGGCCGATTAGGGTCTGGTGTTCGTCCTCGGCTTGGTGAAGGGGGTGGGTCGTTCCTTGGTGGAGTGTGATTGCTAGGCGCCTCGGCTTGATGATCCCCCCGACCCCCGCCCTCCCGTTGAAGCGGTGGTTCTCGTATTCTAGTGCCAAGTTTCTCCTCGCAATTCTCTCATCGGATCCTCCCCGTCTTCTTTGACTTGCCATGGCGAGTAACATCGGCCTGCTCTCGTGACTAGAATTACCGCTCATTTGGTGTCCCGCCGTGTTAGGGTGTGCGGTCGGGGGTCTCGCGGTGAGAGCGATAGGAGGGACGACCGGAGCCGTTGGGTGATCAATCACTACGGGGGAACAACCGAAGCTGGGGGTTGGCCGTTCTTGGGGGACGCTCGGTTAAGGTTTCCTCCGCCAAGTGTACTCGCCTAAGCCTTTCGGCCTCTCGTTCCCAGGTCTCTTTGGTGCTCAGGTTGTCTTCTCTTCTTTGTTCCTCGTGTATAGTTTGGACTTCCTCCTCCTCTTCGGTATCCGGCGCCCTCCCGTCCTTCCATGCCGCCCTCGTTCCTCTACCCATCCGACTTGGGTTAATCCTCAATCTCCTGGGAAGTCGTTATCTCGGCCCCGGTCGATTTCTTCGTCGACCGTGGTCATGCCCTTGATCAACGCCTGAGTCTCGCCCTGGTTGTTGGGTCGACGATCTCCGTGTTGAGAATCCGTGAGTCCCTCTTGCCCGCTGGATCCCGCCGCGACTCGGTTCCTCGAGATCCCGCTCGTCCCGAGGTACTCGCCATTGCCTTTGCTATCGTCCGCGTTCCTCGGCCGCCTATCCGTTCGTTCCTTTACGTCAGCAAAATAGACAGACTTACTTCGAACTGCTTTGAAAAAGGTTAAGGATGGAGTACATCGGCCAAAGGTGTAGATGGAAAAGATCCTTTATGGTACGATTCCCTTTATGCTAGCGTGTCGATCTCGTTAGTCAAATTGTTTTTGCCGCAAACGACAAGTTTTGAAAAGGTCAGTCTTGACACATCGCTTTCGGTTTCCTAAGCATTAATCATTATTTGTCCTAACATTCCCAGCTGGGCCTAAATCATTAATCATTCGTGGCGTTGAATCGTAAGATCTCTTTCATGGCGGGGATAAGTGGCAACGACTTACCATATCAATCGCCGCAAGATTTCTTTCACGAAATGATGACATGAGGCTTCCAAATGCGAGGATTACGATAAGACTCAGCCGTTCATCATAATCCCAGGCCATGGTTTCCAAGGTCTAGACTCAACGGTTCACGAGCTAGCCCTTTTCCACCGTTACCACGTTTCGTTTATCTTGCTAATGGTGAAGACATGTGTGAAATGGAGATAGATGCAACAATATCTCTCCCTAGGAGATAGTTCTAGTAACCCATGCGTTGCGCTGTTGGAGTTTTCGTTTAGCATCAACTATCCTTACGAAGCGTTATAGAGTCTGTTGAATCTCTCTTGCAACGGGGTTTGAAGTCAGCAGATCATAATCATCGAGATGGGATCCCCTTCTAGCTGCTACCCACATCAAAAAGATGCTATTTAGGGAGCTCTCAGGTCATCCGATGACTCTCCGAGGTGTTTCCAAATGTACACGAAAACGACTTTATTTAAGCGGAAAACTTGAAAATGGAGACTTCCTTTAAAGCACAAAACGACCTCATATTAGCTCGATACGAAGATAACAAAACGAAGGTAACTAGTAAGAACGCAAGGCTAACTTCATCAATTTTAACAAGATGTTGCTACTACCAAAGCAAGAACACAAAGTTAACCTCTATCAACTCAACAAGACGTTACTAAAAGAAAACAAGATGTTACTGAAAGAAAACAGAGATAGCAGACGAAAGGGTTTTCTCCTTTAGCGCAACCAAGACACAAGGTGGCTTAGGAGCTCGGAGTTTCCCCTTTTAGCGTCCGATTTCAAGGTATCCTGAGATGTTATACGGTCCCCTTAGTCGGCGCCTTTAATGTAGATGTAGAAAATCCTACCACTACATCCAAAGATAACTAAACACATACTCAAGGAAGCGAAACGAACAAAAGAAGTAGTAGAACACAAGGTATACGTGGTTCGGCATGATTACCTACGTCCACGGGGTGTAAAAGAAGATCTTATTACTCGACTCAAGATTACAAGGTGGATTTATCTCTCAAGGCCTTAGTATGCTCTCTTTCCTTACTTCTTGCTTAAGTTCTTTCTCTCTACATGTTCTCTATTTATAGTTACAAGTGATGATACACCCAAAGACTACGGTGTTAGGCTTGGTGTAGCTTCCTTGATGTTCCTCCCGAGCGATCGGTCCGATGCCTCACCGAGTGTTCTTATTTGTTCGGGTCACTACGCCGAGCCGAATGCTTTTTTCGTTAACTCGTCGCTCAATGTCGCCCTGTTCGATGGGAATAACCGATGTCGCCCTTGGGATCCTTGGCCGAGCCTTTCCGACCGAGTCCTTCTTATCTCTTCACCAACCTTGTCACAGCATTTATGGCTCCAGTGTTGCTCGATGTCCATCGCATCACGCCTTTTCCCCTTTCCTTCGACTTTCGGCTCCTCTTTCCTCACGCCCAGATTTGGAGAGGCGATCCGGTGCTCTAGATGCATGCCTGCTCTGGTACGCCACGGCCCAGGATCGTTCCACCTGTCCCTGTGGATTATTTACACCTACAAGGCAAAAACAAGTCAAAGCCTAGATCAACTAAAGAGGCAACAGAGTTCGGGTCATGGGCTGGCGGGGGTAGGAAAGCCCTAACACAGCGCGCTGGAGAATTTCTTCGGAACATGGGACATGAGTTGGATAGAATTGCTAATGAGTACTCGGCAACTCTTGAAGGCTTTATTGGTCAATTGCCTTTGCAGCAACATGTGGATTTGAAATTCCTCTTGTTCCGAGTTCCGACTCGATCACTTCACTGAGTTTTATAGTCGCCTTCGCGTCAGTACATAAATATACTGGTCTGGTCAAAGAATGATCGTGGTTAATTCTTTCAGCAGAACAAGGCGTGAGAGTTGCAAAGAGGGTCCCCACCATTTGTTATGTCACGTGTGACTCAACGATAATTATGCTGCGGGCCTGCAGCGACCAACCAGTAATTTTTTCATAGCAAGCAATGGAAAGGGGTACATTTCCCACTGTTCTTGTACTTTTTTATCTCCTAAGTTGTGGAAGTGGACTTATTTATCCTTCTTTTCCTGCAGATGATGTTGACCTTTCTGATGAGTTAGTGTGCGCATGTTCGATGTTGAAAAACTAAGGTACTCCCTCCGTACCTATTGTATCGGCGGAATTTTCATTTTTTCATGTACCACAATATAGGTGGAGTCCAAATTTCAAAACCATTTTTTACTTCAACTACCCCTATTTATTTGTTTGGGAATCATCACCATTGAGTGTATTGTCTCTAACATTGGGAATATAATTAAGGGTAAAACAGGAAAAAAACATAAAAATTTATGAAATCAAAAAAATTTACTTAATCTAAGAGATTTTGATTACTCCGCCTATATATGTGGTACGGAAGGAGTATTTATATTGTGAAGTCAAATTGTATGGTTAAATTCGAAGTATTTCTTATGATCAACTCAGGTTGTTAGCGAATACGAATGTACACGATTTGTATCTGATGTTTCTAGTGATGAGTTTGTGTTGCCTTGTGGTGTCTCCAAGTTTCTTGACCTGATTTGTGTATCAGTATTATATTTGTGTTCAACAATCGCTTAATTTCTCAAAGCACACTTATTTATCTCCATCGCCACGTGTACTAGCGAGCCCACGTGGAGGCCATGTCACGAGAGATGACACATAGGGGCATCCATGGCATTCGGACAAAGGTGCCATCCGGCAAGACCAATAAATCAAAGATAAAGGAGCATCCAACATAGATGATCCCGCACAACACCAATGAGTTACTCTACCCCATCACGGGTAAGATGTAATCAACGGTTGGGGATAGTCCAACCCCGACGCGGACGTGACAGAAAGGACCGACACCGTCGGCACGGGATCGATAGCCCCAACCACCGTATTTAATCTTGCTCGAGGGCACGTGTCAGACGCCCCACGGAGGAAGCAAGGATATGCCAGCGTAACGAGCGTGGGTGTGATAGAAGCCACGGGGTGACAAGGAAGTCCGCGGATCTTGTACTGCAGTACAATCTATTCGAGGGTACGTGTCGGACGCCCCATGGAGGAAACAAGGATAGATCGGCATGACGAGTGTGGATAACATAGAAGCCGCGGGATGATAAGGAAGTCCGCGGACCGTGCACAGAGCACAAGAAGATAAGGTCCCCACAGCTCCGTGTCAGTGGACCCACTTGGTTTAGCTATATATATATGAGTACCCCCTCCACAGAAAGGGGGGTCGAGAGAGAGAGAACTAAGAAATAGGAGAGAGAATAGAGAGAAGCAAGTATGAGTTCAGGGAGATCTCTCCCTGAACCATGTAGTTCATCGTTTCCCTTACTTTTGTAATAACTTACTTCATAGTAGATATCTCCCAGATCCGTGGATGTAGGCCTTAGTGCCGAACCACGTAATTCATCGTCTCCTTTACTTTTCGTATTCGTATGGTTTCATTTATGTATCCATATCTCAGATCTATCACCTTGGGAATGATGACGAGATCATGACAAACTTGCGGGGTTTGGAATCTATGAATCATCATCTACCTAAGCATGCTATGCTTTCTCCGCACTTTAATGCATGTATCTAATTCATGTTAAGATTGTTTGTGATTCCACGGATGACACCAGATGTCCGTGCTCACAATTTGGCGCTAAACAGGGGACTTCGTCCGGGTAAAAAGATTTATCTTTTCCCCGTGACCGCATAGCCTCTACCTCAAAAATTTTACTTAAAAACACAAACAAATCCGTTCAAGGACTCGTTCTTCGCACATATTTGTGTCCCTTACACTTCCTACCTGCAGATCTGGATCTTTTACAAACATAAACTAACAGATCTATGTTTTCGAACTCTTTTTCGCACGTATTTATGTCTATTGTGTTTTCTACCAATAGATCTGGGCATTATGCAACCTTTAAACCAACAGATCTCGAGTTTTAATCACATTATCTACATTATTCACATTGCTCGCCAAACTAACAAGCTTGAACTAACAATTAACCCGTGGACTTTTGTCTCGGTTTACCTCCGTGCTTTACGTGCGAATATTACAATGGAGAAGAACAAAGATACCGGGAAAACAAAGATGTTTTCGAAAGAGACACCAAGGACTACGCCAGTAATAACCAGGAGCAAACAAAATGGCGCGGGGTTCTCAACCAGGGAAAAGACACAGAACGGAGCGGAAAGCACATTCCTTTCGAGACGCGGTATCATCGCAATGGAAGCAAAGAAGACCGCGGCCGCAAAACCGCTCACAACACCGAAGGGACTTCTCAAATGGTCGCCTCCAAAGTGACGACTACGGCTCGGCCACCACATCGAACCTCGTGAAACAACAAGCGAGAATCGGTAATCCGAACCCCCCCTATGGGATGCCGCAGACTAACGAACAAAACGAACAATTGCACGCAGGATCCTATGAAATGATAGAGCCGGATAGACAGATAGCGAGGGGAACCAACACCGCGGCCCCGAGGCACAAGCCCATGTCCAGATAGGAAAAAATCAAGCATCAAACCAATCTGCGCAGTTTTTGGCGCAATTAGAAGAACTAAAACGGAATCAACAGACATACGCGGATGCGGTGGCCTTACTAGCCCAAGAAAACTAGCAATTAAGAGAGAAGATCCTCCAAAGCGCGGAGCTAGAAAATCAGCAGGACGAGGCTAACTCAGCGGTACAGAATAGAGACCGGAGGATAATCCTCGAGAACACACCTGCAATAGTCAGCCGAAGAGGTGCGCGAGAATAATAGAAGGTCCGATCCGGACTATAACCCTGGATACATCGGGACACTACGATGAGGAGGAGGCCACGACGTCGAAATCTACAAGGAAGGCACGCCCTTCCATTCAAGAAGAACACTGTTTGGCAATGGAGAATCTCCGCGCGGAGATATTAGCGGAGATTAATCAAATCAAGACCAGGCAGGGAGGTGGAAGACTAGAACAGATTATGAAGGAGGCCAACACCACCCCACTCACACGACAGTTGGCCACCGCTATCATACCCCAGAAGTGCCCGGTCCCATCCTTCGAGTGTTACGACGGATCCACCGATCCCGCTGCTCACCTACGATATTACAACGGGTAATGGCCGAGATGGGACCACGACGAAGCTATACTCTGCGGATACTTCCCTTCAAGCCCGAAAGGATCCGCCCTATCTTGGTTTGATAACCTCAAGCCTGGATGCATCAATTCGTATGATCAACTCACGAAAAATTCTTGGCTACTTATATGTACAACAAGGTTGTAAACACGGGGATGGACAAGCTCTTCTCACTTGCAATCAAATACAAGGAGTCCATTCGAGAATATACGAGATAGGTGGCACAAGATATGTCAAGCCATAGGACATGTGGATCCCGTGGTGAGTATTAATTGTTACAAATGGGGGCTCGGCAGGGATGAGCCCTTTGTTTGTTGAAATCCACGGTACTTCTCCAACCACGAAGGAGATTTGAGGATAATCATCGAAAAACATGCAAGGTTGGAAGAAATTCAAAGAGAGAACCCGAGAGCACGGGCTCAACGACCCCCACGGACCAATTCCGCGGAATTAGCGAACAATGATCAGCGAACGCCAAAAGGATCGGAAAGATGACCACAAAAGGAGTGGAAGAAAATTTGAGGACCGAGTCTACACAAAGCTCATTACCACTACTCACGCATTCTAAAGGAGATCAAGAATCGAGAAGACCTAGACTGGCCTTGGTCTAAGGGGAAACAACCACCGGCCTCGGCAGAATCCAAAGAGTATTGCGATTTCCACTGCTTCTACGGGCACTCAACCGAGAAGTGCAAAAATCTTAAGATAGCGATACAAAAGCCGATTGATGCGGGGGATCTCAAAGAGTATATAGAAAAGGCTGGAACGAGGACGGAACCAAACGCAAAGAAATAGGTCCAATTGCCGGAGGGTAATCGTACACCGAACACTATATCCCGCTCGGAAAACAAAGAACCAACCCTAACCGCACGAGATAGGGAAAAGACTCGAGGAAACAGTTTGAAGACTATTGTGAGCTCTACAACTTGGATGGAAAAGAAGTGGAAGAGCACGAAGAGTGGATGAACGCACCCCTAACCTTCGAGGCCGAGGACATTGAGGACGACATGGAAGATCACAACGACCCTTTGATCCTCACTTTGCCAATCGCGCAGGATGCAACATAAAGAAAATACTCATTGATGGAGGAAGCTCCGTAAACGTCCTGTTCTATGATACCTTCAAGCGTATGGAGCTTAATGACGAGCAACTCTTGACCTCGCACTACACCATCTACGGATTCAATGGTACGGCTACGAAACCTGTCGGGGATATTATTTTGCAAGTAGACGCAGGTCCAATGAAAGTTAACGCCCGCTTTAGTGTGGTGAACACGCCTTCACCCTACAATGCCATTATTGGACGAAAATGGGTCCACAAGCTTAAGGGAGTCGCATCCACCTACCATCAATACCTTAGGTTTCCTACTCCCACGGGGTGATGGAAATCAAGGGTGATCAAGTTTCCATAAAGGAATGCCAAGCAATGCAAATACGGCTAAATAATGAAGAAGATGAGAAAAGAAGAACCCACGGGGCCCTTAACAAAGCAATATCCAAGGACAAAGCCATTGACGAGTACTTGGAAGAGATCTCAGAAAAACTTGTCTAAAGGGAATTCCGTAGGAAACACGGAGGCACCAACATCAACCGCAAGCCGGGCGCTCTTGCGAACAAAGAACCCGAGCCTACCAAATAGCAATTAAAGAAAATTCCTTGCCTTGGGGAACCAAAACCTACATTCACATCCTTGGAAGCGGTGAAGGAAATTAACATAGGAACGGAGGAGTATCCAAAGAAGATCAAGATAGGAACTCTAATGGACGGAGAACGCGAAGCCTCACTAATAGAACTATTAAAGGAATACGCGGACATCTTCGCATGGAAACTATCTCGATATGCCGGAATAGACCCCAGATAGTACAACATGAGCTACGCATCAAACTGGCACACCCCACCCGTACGACAAAAGATACGAAAGGTGGCTACAGAGTATCATAAAGCAGTAGAAACGGAGCTGCGAAAGCTGTTGGAGGCCGGTTTTATAAAAGAAGTCAAATATCCCACTTGGATCTCAAACATGGTAATAGTACCAAAGAAGAATGGAGGGGTCAGAATCTGCATCGACTTCACCAACCTGAACAAAGCATGCCCCAAGGATAGTTACCCGTTACCCGGCGACATTGACCAGCTAGTCGATGCAGTAGAAGGATACGAAGAGTTATCATTCATGGACGGATACTCCGGATACAACCAATTATTCTTAGCAGAAGAAGATCAGCAGCATACTGCATTTTACACACCCCATGGTCTGTATTGCTACGTAAGGATGCCTTTCGGGCTCCGGAATGCGGGAGCAACGTACCAAAGGATGGTCGATGCCATTTTCAAGCCATGGATCGGCAGGACCTTAGAGGTCTATGTTGACGATATGCTCGTAAAGAGCAGGTTAAGGAAGGACCACCACCAGGACATGAGGGACATCTTCGAAGCTATGAGAAAACACAATATGAAGGTAAACCCGGAAAAATGCACTTTCGGAGTAACCTCAGGAAAATTCCTTGGGTACTTGGTGACAAAAAGAGGCATCGAAGTAGATCCCGCAAAAATCCGAGCCATAGTAGACATGCCGTCTCCAAAGAACCTAAAAGAAGTACAAAAGCTCAATGGATCCTAGCAGCCACGGGAAGGTTCATCTCAAGATCCTCGGATAGGTGCAAACTCTTTTCAACATCTTAAAAAAGGAACGAAATTTGAATGGACGGCAGAATGCGAAGAAGCCTTCTTGGGTATCAAACAGTACCTAGCAGAAATCCCCATCCTTCAGAAACCGGACCCGGATGAGGTTTTGGCACTATACATTGCGGCGACAGACGATGCAGTAAGTGCAGTACTCGTCAGAACCCACACAAAGGAGGAGCAACCGATCTACTATGTCAGCAAAACCCTGAATTCCGCGGAAAAGAACTACACGAGAATCGAACAAATGATCTTAGCCGTCGTATGGTCTACATTAAAACTAAGGACGTACTTCTTAACACACGACATACGTATCCCATGTCGAGCACCCTTAGAGACCATCCTCAAAGGGGCAGGAAAAGTAGGACGCATAGCAAAATGGAGCACGTACCTCGACCAGTTCAACATCCACTATGAGCTCCAACATTCCCGAAATCGCAAGTATTAGCGGACTTTCTAGCGAGACCTACCTTTGGACAACGAAGAAGAAGTGCGCATACAAGGATGGAGGGCTGTGGGAGCCCCGGAAATAGAAAAATTAGAGCCAAATAATATTCTTGAACCAGTAAACCCACGACAATGGGAGGTCTTTGTTGATGGCTCCAAAAATAGAGAGGGCGCGGGAATAGGCATCGTCATCACCACACCCACGGGGGACAGAATTGTGCACGCATTCAGATTGGAATTCGAAGGCCATACAAACAACATCGTAGAATATGAAGGCGTGATCCACGCGCTCCGTTTGATAATTGAATTAGGGATACAAGAAGTACGGTTGACAAGTGACTCACAACTAATCATACGGCAGATAGGCTACGAATACAATGTGTATGACGAAACGTTGATGACGTACATGGCTCTGGTACAAACATTGGCTTCCCAAATACCAAAAATCAAATTCCGACATCTGCGGAGGAAGGAGCTTAGACACGCAGATGCCCTGGCATACATATCATCCATGCTTAAAAATGAGGATGTCAAAGCCATCAAGATAACAAGAGTGTACGAACCATCCATCAAGCTCCAAGAGACATGCGCGCTAGCCGACGCAAATCTAAGGAAGAGGATATCTCGATGATGATGTCGGAGAGCACATATTCGACGACTTCGGGACGATGATATCACGCGACAAGCTGACGAAGATGACGATCACAGTCAGGAAGCAGATTGGAGAATCGAAATCCATTCTTTCTTAAAAGAGGGGAAACTCCCCCAGGATATCAAGCAGGCTAGAAAAATACAATCCAGAGCAGGGATGTACGAATTAAGGGACCAAACCTTATACAGAAAATCATTCCTCGGGCCACTTCGCCGCTGCCTATCCCGTCGGAGGGACATATCATCTTGAAAGATATCCACAGAGAGAGACGCGGGGAATCACAAAGGAATGAGGTCCCTAGCAGATAAGGCAAAGACGCGGGGTTACTACGGCCTACCATGATCCAAGATGCGGCTAGAATGGTGAAAAGATGCGAAGAATGTCAAAGGTTTGGTAAACGAATCCACGCCCAGCCACAAAGTTAAACTCGTGGACAGTCCCGTGGCCCTTCGGGAAATGGGGTATCGACATAGTAGGCCCACTCGTATCGGGGACTGGAAGAGAAGATTTACGATAGTGGCAACGGACTATTTCGGCAAGTGGGTAGAGCAAAGGCACTGCAAGAATTCGGGATTCGAGACGTGTTTACTTTCATCTTTCAAAATATCATCTGCAGGTTTGGCATCCCCGCAGAGATAGTTTCCGACAACGGTAAACAACTGCAAGGGAAGAATATCGACTTGCTGTTCGACACCTTCAAGATTCGAAAAAACAAATCCACCCCCATATATCCACAAAGCAACGGACAAGCAGAAGCCACAAATAAAACTTTGGCGCTTATCCTTAAAAAAACAACTAGACGAATACAAGGGGCGGTGGTGTGAGCAATTGCATAACGTTCTATGGGCATATAGGACGACTCGAAGATCGGCTACCGGAGAGTCTCCGTTTTTACTCACATACGGGGCAGAAGCAGTGATCCCTACGGAAATCCTACTTCCAACAACAAAGACAGAAGCATGGGAGAAGAACCTCACCACGGACATGATGTTGGAAAAGCTTGACGATCTCGAAGAAAGGAGAGAAGCGGCACTACAAAGAATGGAAAACTACCAACGCAGGCTAGCCAGAGAATATAACAAAAAGTGAAAC
This sequence comes from Papaver armeniacum, assembly GCA_023531295.1. NCBI lineage: Eukaryota > Viridiplantae > Streptophyta > Magnoliopsida > Ranunculales > Papaveraceae > Papaver > Papaver armeniacum. The sequence continues at coordinate 29,890 of JAJJWW010018480.1, read as the reverse complement.
TTAGGAATTTTGTAGAAGGGCGGTATGTGTTGAGAACCATTCCCAATACCCGGCGAGAAAAGAAGTGGGGAAAATTAGCACCAACTTGGGGAGGACCCTACGTAATACACGACATCGCAGAAATGGCTCTTACTATCTGCGTAACCTGAAAGGGGAAATCCTCATGCATCCGTGGAATGCCAAATATCTCAAGCCATACTACCCATAACCCACCACCTGCGTATGCCTTTCAGAAGAAGAAAACGGATTTACGAGTCCGCATGTCTCTATCTCTCGACGAAGGAGTAACGCGCCTTAACTTTTAATCAATACAAGCTCTCATTTTCAAAGGACACATCCTACAATATTCTATTCATTACCCATACACATTTCAATTTATTCCAGGTCACAACCTATACCGTATGAGACACATGTATATATTTACACAATGTACATTGTAAACCATGCCACATCTTAATAAAACATCGATACTATCGTTACCCCGTGGACGTAGGCCTTAGGGCTGAACCACGTAAATCATTGTGCAGTTATTATTATTAAGAATTGGCACTATACTAAGAGGGATATCCCGCACAAAGCGTGGATCACACCCACGGCAATATACCGGGCAATATACCGGGCAATACACACACACGCAACATATCGGAGCATACAAATGCAATCTCTTGGAACTCCTCCGTAAGTGTCTATAAGTGTATGACCAGGAGGCGACTTCCCACAGAATGAGACACCCGAGCAATATTACAAGCCACGAACTCAATGGAATATATCCTTGAACGTCGGCGGACCCCACCGTTCAGAAATCCTCTGGCCAAGGAATTAGCTAGGCGGTGCAAGGTCACAAGACAATTCCGGGATATCAACCTAAGGAATTGCACGGACAATACACTTTCTCAAATTCAAAAATTGATAAACACTACGGAATTACTCATTATGTTTAATTTAATGTGTAAAGTCGATAGATGTAAATTCAACAAAATTCAAAGTCGATTTAAACACCAAAGTTTGATCTAGTACATGGCGATTGATTACAAGCCCAACAAGCAAAATAGCAAAAACGCCAAAAAGGATAAGCAAATCGAGATCAATCCCTAGCATACTAGCTACGGTATACTGAGAAGGAGCGTTATCCGCAGGTTTATCCTTCATTGATGAGGGAACACTACCACCCGAGGAGGGCCCAGAAGAACTTGACGGAAGCGCGGGCACGGGCGCGGGTATAATTCTTGGTCAGCCCATGACTCTTCTTAAGATCCAGCTCAATCTCACCGAGAACCCTATTAATCTCTTACGCTAGCCGCTTACGAGCCACGAAGCCTATGGCTACGTTCTTCATCTCACTGATTCGGGGAAGTGGAAAGTCTGGTCTACACTTCGATTGGCTTGCTTCAACATTTCCTCCCAGAGTTCACTTGGCCCTCCAATTGAACTACCTTAACCCGAGCTTCGGCAAACTTTCCATCCGCGGCTTTTAAGTCGTCCTCGGAGCTCTACGGACAAAGGAGAAAGACAGAGTTATAACAAATACAACACAAAGCACACTCGATGACAAAAACGTATACCTTCACAATGATCAACCGCGGAATCCTTTGCTTCTGCGGCATAATCATATTCATCGATAACCTATCATAATCTACTGCGAAGATTATGAGCATACCGACTCGCGCTCGAGATCATTAGAAGCATCGAGTCAGAATGACGATATCGATTAACCTCATCATTCTTCGATTCCAATCCCTTGTTAAGGCGATACATAGTCACCTCTAAGTCTCTCTCACGCTCAACCTGACGAGCCACATCAGCTCGAGATGCGGATAAAGCACCACTGAGAGCACTACACTCGCCCTAGCATCGTCTCTTTCCTTGGCAAGACGCTTCATATAAGTCCGCACATCCGAGGGGTGAGAAGACCGCTCGCCGCAGCTCGTCTTCCATTACATTAAGCTTAATTTCTAAAGAGGAAATCTGCCCGCGGGCTTTCTCAAGATTATCCCGCATCCATAAAAGAGCCCCGTTGAACAAATGGCGGTCATGGTTATTTCGATTTTGAAGATCTACCAAGCAATGATTTTTCTTACGCCATTCTTCGACCATATCGTTATGAACATCCGCGCGGGCATTCCATTTCGCCGACTCACTCTTAAGTTTTTCAACTAACTCGGAATGCGACCTTTTGACGAGTCCTCTCATTCCGAAGCCACGACAATTCAGGGACTCCGCCCACTGAAGACAGTACAGCGGGAGGAGGGAAGAAGGAGAAAACTCGAGAACAAGTAAGGAGCAGGAAACTACCAAAGAAGAAGAAGCGCAGACTGAAATAGACGAGGAGTTCTTCTCGGAACCGCTAACTTGGCCTTAACCGAGGCCAGCTCGGAGCGCGCTCTGCCTCCTCCGCGTCCCGCTGCTCCTTACGCTTAACGGACCCTTCGCCTCCGCTATTTCCGCATCTTTAGCGGAGACCGAAGCTTCAACGCCCGAAAGCGTTTCTTCACAATGCCGGAGCTTCCCTTCTAGCTTGAGAGACTTAGCTTTGAAGAGTCGGTAAAGATGATGGTTACAATACTCACTCCTCATCATCTACCAATCAAAAAGGGAAATTAGTTCACAACACTTTTAAGCAAAATCAGGGATAGAAGGAACCGGACAAACCTCCAATAATCGCATTTTTGGGATAACTGATCGGTACCCATCAAAGAATGGCCATCATGTCGGAATCGTAGGGGGATCCACCACGAGATCAATCCCACTGGCCACAAGATTCTTGCCCCACCCTCGATCTACCACCTCCTCAGGGGTTAACTCCATCTGCCTACGAGTAAATGAATCTGAACTCTTTTCCCCTTCGACCACAGGGGCAGGATGAGGTACAACAAGCAAGTTTTTCTTTCGCAGCCATGCCAAAACAGCATCATCGCCATCCGCGACCAAGGACCGCGTAAAGTCATCCGAAGGAGAGTCTAAGGATGTCCCACCAAACGAGGCACCAGTTGTGCTTAGCATCAAAACCTCACCAACGGTGGAGGAGGTACCGACACAAATCTCGGGATGAACTGCCAAAACCCCAGCATCAGACCCACGTGTGGGGTCACCACCGCAGCTATCCTTAAGGACATTCCGGTCATCACCATCGGGAAGCGTGGTGAAATCCAAACAAGCCCCATAACTCGCCATGTCGAATGATTGCTCCCCGTATAAAACCCTACCAAAAGAAAACTCATCACAAGCACCCCCATCCCCAATCACCACTGCCAAGAACAATTCCCTTACCTTTTTCTATAACATCCCCACTGAACTTAGTAGCCCCCTCGGCATGATATCCACCACCACCACCAATGGCCGGATCTCCACCCCCACCAGTGATTGGACCACCATCATCTTCACCACCATCAATGGTCTGAGCACCATCACCTCCACCACCACCAGTGGCCTGACCACCATCATCTCCACCACCACCAGTGGCCTGACCACCATCATCTCCACCCCCACCAGTGGCTGGACCACCATCATCTTCACCACCATCAGCGGCCTGACCACCATCACCTTCACCACCACCCGGTGTCCCGACCACCATCACCTTCACCACCACCAAAGTGGCTGACCACCATCACCTTCAACACCACCAAAGTGGCCGACCACCATCACCATCGCCTTCTTGAACAAAGCGGAGAAGTCTCAATTCGCTCTTCCCTATCAGAAACATCCTCATCACCATCCACGGGACTATTAACATCCTCGAAGTGTGAAGAGCCCTCGGTGGGAGAATTCGACGATTGTTTGGGATTAAGTTTCTTATTTCTACGCACCTACAACACACAATGATCAACATTGGTATCTCCTTTCCTTGGCATAATCAACATTATTAAAGAAAACGAAGGGGCATGTATACGTAGAAAACAAAGAACACACCTTAGTAGCATCAATATTCTGCGGGAGAAGGTTAGCATCGAGAGATATCCTCGTCTTCCACGACATCAACATCGCGACTATAAGCAAAGTCCATACCTTCAAAACTCATCCGCCAGGGGCAATAATGGGCATAACGAGCGGGAGAAGCTTCGCGATAAGGACCGTTATCGATGAGGTCGCAACCATGGGGTCCAGGGACCCAACCATAGGCCTACGGACCAACAACTTCAAGAACAAAGTGGCGAGACCACTCATAATCGTGATCACGCTTAATTCTCTCATCAGCGGGAATATGAAGACCGTCGGCACCAGGAACCCTAGCCATCTTGGAATCACTCACCTCGCTCAAAAGGCGAATTTCCCCCTTCACAGAAGCAATGTTCCGCAGACTCACAGACCACGGCTTACGAGTATTCCTGTTAACATAATCTCCGAAGGATCTGTTGAAATTCTCAGGAGTATACCACCCTTTCTCCTCCTCTAGTTTAGGGGCATAGCAAGTCATCATCGTCTGCCCCTTACTACGAAGATAGCATTCTCGGAGATGACGAAGATAGTTACCTGTCAACTGTTGCACCCCACGATTATGGCTTTTCTTGGCAGAATTGCGGCTAGACAAGACCCGATAGTAGAAATCATCACCGGCTCTATATAAGGGCAACATCAAACCGGCCTCAAAGCACCCACGGTCGTCGGAAATGAAAGGCATCATACCGATAATTGGTAACCATCTCATAAGTTATATCTTTATCGGGGGCATAAAAACGCACTTGGAAGTCTTTGAAGGCCGTGCTTCAACTTGAAAGCTTCAAGATCAATATGCACAAAGTAAACTTCTTATTACCCAAAGGTAAAGGTCGAAAAGTAACAGCAGAGTCACCCTCGAAAGCATCCCCAAGTGGTATCTTCCGCGAGAATCCGCGGCCTTCTTCTTAGGAGGAACTGCATCTCCCGAGGATTCTATTTCCGCAGCCTTTCTCTTTGAAGACAGAGTTTTAGTCAACTTACCAAAATTAGGCAAAGGTGGATTAGTCCGCGGTGGAAGTTTGGTGCGGAGAGGCTGTACATCAAGAGGATCAGTGCGCGGAGTCTGTTGTCTCTTCGGAGACCCATTTCTAGGGCGATTCACGGCATATCTAGACCCCCGTGGCTGATCACCCCTTTTAAGTGAAGACCTCTGACCAGAGGACGAAGACGTTCGTCCTTCCCGAGGATTACCATGGGTAAGTGAAGGCGAAGCTTCATCCCTAACATTGGAATCATTCCGAGGAGATCTGTGAGGACTCGACGGAGGAGTCGATAAGGAACCCGCGGATGATCGGACATACCTACGGACACAAATACAAATAAAAGCGCAAGTCGAGAGCGAATAAGATCAAAAAGCGAAAAAATCTCAAGAACAACTGCAAACCCTAGAATTCGTCTACAACTACTTAAACTCTCAAGTTATTATCCCAACTCAAAAGAAGAAAGATAAAACTAAAGCACACGACTCAGTGGCGTCAACTCTCAAATCCCAGGGTATACGTAAATACAAACTCATCATCAACGCATCACCGGAAGATCAAGAACTCAACAGGCTTAGGCATGGTGATTAAACGGAACAAAAAGACCATACCTGAACCCCAAAGAGTAAATCAACAACAGCAAAGGTGGCAGCAGCAGCAGCAGCAGCGACCACAATAACAAAGAATAACGATGACCACGGTAGCAGCAACGGCAGATAGCGAGAACAACAATGATGTCGAGGAGGAAGTTAAGAAGATGAAGAAGACAAAAAAAAGAGAGAAAAAAGCAGAGAATGTGAATTAAATTCACATTCTCTCACTCCCCTTTTTATAAGACCAAGAGAAACCGTCCACTACCCAAAGGGCAGTTATGGCCGGACATGGGAAACGTGCACAATAAATGCAGGTAGCACCTTTTTAGGAGAAGTTATGAGGGGGGAGATAAAAACGTACCACACGGTTCTTCTTCCAACAAAAGCTAAACGCCCAGTCGCAAGAAGAGGGGCAAATTGTAAGCACACTTATTTATCTCCATCGCCACGTGTACTAGCAGAGCCCACGTGGAGGCCATGTCTCAGAGAGATGACACATAGGGGCATCCATGGCGTTTGGACAGCGTGCCATCTGGCAAGACCAACAGTCAAAGATAAAGGAGCATCCAACATAGATGATCCCGCACAACACCAATGAGTTACTCTACCCCATCACGAGGTAAGATGTAATCAACGGTTGGGGATAGTCCAACTGACGCTTGACGTGACAGGGAAGGACCGACACCATCCGGGCACGGATCGATAGCCCCAACCACCCGTATTTAATGCCGCTCGGAGGGCACATGTCAGACGCCCCACGGAGGAAGCAAGGATATGCCAGCGTAACGAGCGTGGGTGTGATAGAAGCCACGGGGTGACAAGGAAGTCCGCGGATCTTGTACGAGTACAATCTATTCAGAGGGTACGTGTCAGACGCCCCTTGGAGGAAACAAGGATAGATCAAAGCATGACGAGTGTGGATAACATAGAAGCCAGCGGGATGATAAGGAAGTCCGCGGACCGTGCACTGAGCACAAGAAGATAAGGTCCCCACACTCCATGTCGGTGGACCCACTTGGTTTAGCTATATATATATGAGTACCCCCTCCACGAAAGGGGGTCGAGAGAGAGAGAACTAAGAAATAGGAGAGAGAATAGGGAGAAGTAAGTATGAGTTCGGGGAGATCTCTCCCGAACCATGTAGTTCATCGTTTCCCTTACTTTTGTAATAACTTACTTCATAGTAGATATCTCCAGATCCGTGGATGTAGGCCTTAGTGCCGAACCACGTAATTCATCGTCTCCTTTACTTTTCGTATTCGTATGGTTTCATTTATGTATCCATATCTCAGATCTATCACCTTGGGAATGATGACGAGATCATGACAAACTTGCGGGGTTTGGAATCTATGAATCATCATCTACCTAAGCATGCTATGCTTTCTCCGCACTTTAATGCATGTATCTAATTCATGTTAAGATTGTTTGTGATTCCACGGATGACACCAGATGTCCGTGCTCACAATTTCTAAGAAAAAGTGTTATATTTTTCTGTGGAGAAGCTGCGTGATTGTGCTTGTCTTGTTTTATATGCTTATTTCATTTCAAAGTTCAATCCTAAACGGAAATTACCCCTTTCTACTACAGAATTTTTGCGCTTTAATTTTTCGTTCTTTTTAAATTAAAGAAATTACAACCTCACGTGACTCACGTCGAACAAACTGCACACAATAAGAAGAGATAAAAAGGGCATAGAAAGAGCGAACCTAAATATTCAACCTAGCGAGATTGGGGTATACCCAGATTAATTGGGGTATACCCAATTTTAAGTGGACTCTTTTTTAAGGGCAAAGGGGGTGGCCTATGGGTAAAGTTATAAAATTACCCTTTCCCATTATAACTCTAATTACTGCCTAAATCAGTTTTCATTCTCTTAATTTCATCTTCTTCTTTTCTTCTTCTCCTCCACCTCTACCTTATCGGCTCCATCACCCCCACCACCACCAAAACTCGTCGATCAATTCGTTAAAATCGTCGATTCGAAAACTCCGATTAATCTTCATCAATGGATCCACCACGGAAGAAGACAACTCGTATGAAAGAAACTAATCGAAAACCCAATGAATATAACCCTGGAATTGCAAGTTTGGTTGCTAAGAAAGTGAAGAAAAAAACGGTTGAAGAAGAAGTAATTGAACCAATTTGAAACAAGTGAAATGGTGCGCTTAAGAAAGTAAGGGCTTGTTTAAACTCACTCTAGTACTTCGATTTCATGTTTGCATGTCAAATTAGGTCAAAAATTCGAATTTGTGAATTGGCGATTACGATGCGCTGGCAAGGTTTTTTGTTATCGACCTTTCCGGGATTTCATAGTTAGGGTTTGGCCAGAGGGTATAAGGTTGAAGAACTTGTCGGATGTATAGTTTACATGAATCGCTACTAGCAGGGCCGGCAGGTTATTCATATGTATGCCTTTCCGGCGTAAGTTTTTTTTTAATGAAGCCGGCATCTTATTATTGTTTACCCTTCCGGCTACTTGTTTAGAATATTTCCTGATGCCTAGAATTTTTGAATCCGGAAGGGTATTTATATAAAACCATGCCGGCGGTTTGTCAGCCGGTGATGTGTGAGAAATGGACCTTTCCGACCAGTTTAGTGAAAAATCATATATATTTTTTTGTGCCGGAAGGCTATTTTGATGATACACTGCCGGCTTTGGCTTAGCCGGCACTCATCTTTTGGTCGACCTTTCCGGCCATTGTTCCACCGGGTATGTTGTATATGTCTAACCTGCCGGCCTGTAATGTTTTTTTTCTGAATTGTTCTTGTTCAGATTGTGAATGGCAAAGAAGAAAGCAGCTCTGAAAGCAGCTCTTAGTCCTCCTTCAAACCCTCCTCGTGTTGGTGATAAACTCTTGTCTTCAAAACATCGAGGGGTATATGTTGTGCAGGGAACGACAAAGGTCTTAAAACCACTATCTGAACCCATTGATTCGAGACGAGACTCCGATGAAGACCAATCAATTCCATCTCAGAAGAGGTGATGAGGATGATGTTGATGAAACCAATCCGGCTGCTAGAGGAGGTAACAATGATGATGGTGATCAAGACATGCCTGAGGCTGGAGGAGGTAATGATGATGGTGATGATGATGATGGTAATGGAGATAAAGGTAAGAATATCATCGAAGATGAAATTGTTGAAGAGGAAGAGGAACAAGAAGAAGAAGGAGATGGAGATGGAGAAGGAGACCAAACTCTAGCTATTGTTCAAGCCACCGAAGCTTTGGCTTCAACTTCAACCTAACGAAGAAGAGGGTGATCACTAAACCGGCTGATTCTCACATGCCTCCCAAACACTTGATGGTTGCACTGAAAGAAGGTGAGCCTCCAAAAGGGACCCCAGCAGATGGTGGAGATGTTCTTTTGGATACAAACACTCATGGTCATGTACGGTCCATAATACTATCGTAAGTAATCTTAATCCGTCTTTGTTATTTATTCAAGTGTGTAACTATCTTAATTAAATTTGCATCAAGTGTTTGTATTTCTTTTCATTTTTTTTTTTTTTTTTGTATTTAGGATCACAAGCATGCCATCCGTCTCATGAGGCGCCAAGCTTCGTGTTCAGTGATGTATACTTGGAATCTTGACTTGGAATGTGAGGAGGTGAAAGTGATTGTGAGGAACTCCGGGTTGTTGCCTGCGGTGGAGAGTTCTAATATTAATCATGATAAAGTTACCATCTCTGCATTCTGTGAGAGGTTCTACGGAGAGACTGATACTATGTTATTCCCATTCGGTGAGATGGCGATAACTCCCGATGATGCTCAACAAATTCTAGGCCTCGATGTTGATGGAAAAGCGATCACCGAGGGATTCGATAATGCCATTTCTTTCGGGAAGATTTACGAATTGAGCAAGAAATTGTTCGGTTGGAGTCGAGTTCGGACGGATGATGTTCTTGACAAGAAGGATGGTCGACTAACCAAGAAGTTTAATGTGAAGAAGTTGAGGGATGGATTATGGAAGACTCGGAAATCCTTGATAGGGAAGGAATGGTGCACCGGTGCGAATCAATGCTACCGCGGCCGCTTATTTGCTATACACCCTGGGCAGATGTATCTTTCCCGACGTTCCGGAAACCAAGTCGAGGCCGATTACTTGCAACTATTGGATCCCTTACATGAGATGCGTGGGTATTCTTGGGGTGCTTTGCGGTGGTCGCCTTCTTGAACAATGAGTTGACAAAATCTTCTAGGGCACTCACTAAGCAAGTTAACGGAAACACATGTCTCTTCCGGGTAATTTTATTGTCTAAAACATTTATATTCTCAAAATTCTCGTAAGATAAGGTTCTTACTAAACTTTTTTTTCTTTTTGCATAGGTTTGGATATATGAACGCTTTCCTTCTTTGTTCAAAGACAACTCTTATGTCAAAGTGGATAACAAGTGTTCCGTTCATTTGCCAAGAGCGCAAATGTACGGTTTAAGGGTACTCGGGATAAGGAAATGCCGCAAAATCTTATGAAACTCCGAGCCGCCATCGACAATTTGATTGCGAGAAGAGGTGATATTTGATCTCAGATCGAGAGGATAGAAATCAAGGTTTAATCCCAAAGAGAAATGAAGTTGTTGCATTATACTATGGACCCTTGATGACCGTGTTTGAAGGATTTTCAATGTACGATCCACATCGGGTAATGCGACAATTGGGTTACGTACAAGAAGAACCTCATTTCGATGCAGCAAATCCGCCTTTACTTGTGGATATGAGTGATTGCACCACCTCCCAAAAAGGTATGAACGTCTCTTACCTTCCAAAGACCAACTCAAGAACATTGGTCCGATAGGCGTCGCGGTCAAATCGATGTGAGTCTTTTGGACGAGGTGACCACCGGTCATGAAGCTACTTGAGAAATACATGGCATGGTACTTGGGTTGGGCTCGTCCTACGTGATTAGGCCAATGACTCTCAAGAACTCGGCTCGTAAGAAGAAGATCGAATCGAAAGACCCAGCAACATTGCTTAAGATATTTGTAAGTATTTTAGAGTTTCTCTTACTATTTTAAGATTGATTGCATTACCGAATCATTCTATTAATTGTTTGTTGTTTAATTAAATATAGAAGGATCAGTTGAAGACCTTTGTGAGGGTGTTGTGTTGCGCAAAAGACAAAGGAGAACTTGTGCAAAGCAAGCACATTGACTATGCTTGCAATGTTGACAATGAGGATGCCCAGCTATTGTTCAAGCAACTTCAGGCTGAAGTAAAGGTGGAAGAAAAATCTATTAAGGATGCACAAGCCAAGATAAAGGCTGATAAAAAGAGGACTCGTAGTGCTCGTGGTGGTGAAGGTAGCAGCAGTGGTCCTGGTGGTGAAGGTAGCAACAGTGGTCGTGGTGGTGAAGGTAGTGTTCCAAAACGGGGACGTGGTCGTCGTGGTCGTGGTCGTGGCCAATGAATGCTTTCCTAGTTCATTTCTTTATGTTGTGGTGGACAAATGTTTAAGTTAATGGTGTGGACAAATATTTTTTTACGGTTTATGGGACATGTTTCGTATTTTGGACAAAAAATGTTGGATTTCTAGTTGTTGAATGAATGGTTTGTTTAGCTATATAAAGTGTCGTATTACCTTGCCGGCATGCTTTTTTAAGCTACCCTGTCGGCTGTCCCAGGGCCGGCAATGTTGTGAAATGCCAGACTGCCGGCCCTGTCAACAAAAAATTGTGTAGTTACCAGGGCCGGCAAGGTTGTGAAATGTCAGACTGCCGGCTCTGTCAACAAAAAATTGTGTAGTTACCATGGCCGGCAATGTAATACGATTCCTACTAAGCTGAAGTTTTTGTAGCCGGAAGGGTACGAAAATAGAGACCCTGCCGGCCATATCTTGAAGAAAAAACCATTCTTCTGATGCCTAAAATCATGTAAGGTCGGGAGGGAAACAAAACAAGAAAATGCCGGCGGTATTTTGGCCGGCATGCTAATGAACCCATACATTTCCGGCCATTTTGCGACGCCGGCATTGTATCAAATTTACGATCCCGCCGGCGGGTTCAAAATTCAAATTTTTGCAAGTACAATTGCATTGATTCACTTGTACTTGGACACTATAACGGCCAAATTTGGGCACCATCCTATAAATGCACTACTTATCTCCACAAAACAACACACAACTATTTGCATATACTCTCCAAATCTCATACCATCACACACTCCATCTAACTCACCCAATAGCTCTCTACACACAAGAAATGGTTTCATTTGATTCTAATGAAGATTTGGCAATCACCAAAGCTTGGTATGCGGAGACTAGAGTTGGAAGGCAGCCCTCCGTAAGGGTGGATTCCACAACCTTTTGGGCTAGGGTTCACAACACTTTTAGTCAAGAGTGTGGGAATCCTAACTCAAGAAGTGTTCCACAAGTGCACGATAGGCACATAGTCATTGAAAATGCGATACTTGCTTATTTAGCTATCCAAAAACCAATTTTCAACGCTCCCCACTTTAACTTGTCAATTGAACAATTTGTAAGTATTTTTGTGGTTTATTTTGCGTGATCCATGTTGTTTTATCTTCCAAATTAAACTGCACTAACAAAGTAAGTTTGTGTTATGTTTTTGTAGCATGAAGTCGCCAAAGCGCGCTACTTGGAGGAAAAGGGGGAAGCATTCGCATTCGATGCAAGCTATCAATTCATGGAATCCAAAATCCCGGAGTATGCCCCTGAGATGATGGAGGGTGTATCGTCTTCGCAGGAGGAAGATTGATGGCTTTAGAAGTTTTTGTATAGGTTTTGTGGGTAGACCTCTATGTAAACCCTCGCGAGACTATAACTCGTCCACTAGGGTCGCCTAGGGTTCAGGCTTGATGCACATGCTAAGTGCATTCGTTTTTCCGTCGACAAGGATTAGGTTTTATGTTTCAATCAATGTAGTAACCAAAATTGAATGAATAAAGTAAATTACATCTTCCATATTATGTCAGCCGGCAATGTTGTATTTTTTTTTGCATGCCGAGATTAATATAGCCGAAAGGGTAGGAAATATTTATATGCCGACCCCAAAATTGCTGCCCAAGATAGACGGCGTGTTCTTCATCCGAGGACCATTCTGGCGTATATTTGGTCGGCAGGTTATCCAAAATTGACACTGCCGGCGGAATAGCGATCGGCACCTTATTCAAAGTTGACCATTCCGGCGGATGTTTGGTCGGAAGCTTATTCAAACCACGACCTTGCCGGCTTTATGCATTTTCAAAACCAAAATTTTTGGATCGAAATCGAACTCATAAGACGGATCAAAAGGTTAATCTACTGAATTCATAATTTGAAAATTTTAATCTAAACTCAATTAATTAACTTAATCAGAATTTTAGTGTTAATTAACCAAGGGCATATTAGCCATTTTGAAAATACAAGGTTAAGGGGTGGCTTGGTTTTACTTCATAATGACCAGATTTTGTCTTATTGGGTATACCCCAATTAGTTTGAGTATACCCCAATCAAGCCAGGATATTCAATGGGGTCAGAAATTATATTCCGGTTTTAAAATGAATCCAAAAGGTATGTAAGGGTAATTTCTATGGGAATGAACAAACCTATTTTTTTGTTGAGCCATGTGGATGGTCAAACTGGCTTTTCCACTATGGTAAAGCACTCGGCGTTCGATAACCAAGCGCGCGGGCAAAAAACAAGCGCTAGCGTTCGTAAGTAAAACGCCAGCGTTAGAAGGACAGGCGCCGACGCTTAAAGCTTCAGCGCGGTGCTTGTACGTAGGTCGCTGGCGTTTGTAGCAAAAACGCCAACGGGTAGTTTTTTCAAAATTCAAAATTCATTTTTTACCTCTATAAATTACCATCAATTTCAAACAATTCACTCATACCAAAATTCACTTCTCTTGAATTTTTCCTTTTAAAATCTATTTCAATGGCTGAAAAGGCGATCACACTTTTTTGCGATGCAAAACTTGAAGCTGTTGTTTCTAAGATATGTGGGAGTTTTAAAAAGATTGAAAATTGTAAGAGGAAACTGCAAGTTTTTGAAGTTGCTCCAAGAAAATGTTCCGCTAAAAGGCAAAGAAGAGCTCCAATTTTGAAAGTTAATAACAAAAAATTCACTGTCAAAGAGCGCGTTGAATGGAAGATACGTCAAATGAACCGGAGGCCAAAACTTGTACTTGATTTTTGTTGAAGTTGTTTAGTACGTTTTATTATTGCCTAAGTTTATATCTTGGAAAAGAATTGGCATCAACGAATGAAGCGAAATTCATTACAATTTAAACTTGCAAATAACATCAAACTACATTTTAATAAACCACAACAAGAACATCTAACTACATCAAATCCAACAACATTCTCTCTGTAGAGTTCATAACACTCAAAATGCTTAAAATCTCTTCCGCTTTCTTCGGTAAACTTGGTATGAGCGATGGTTTTTTGTAAAACAGATAAACAACAAGTTCAGATATTTATGATGCAGTTGATCAGTGAGGACAAAGGTAAGATACTCACCAGTTCTTCGTTGGATAGTCGATAATTTCTACGGTGAACCATCCACAAAACTTTCATATAATATTTGACTTCCTTATTAATGAATGCAATTCTTAGTTCTAGGCTCTTACTGTTTCTTATGGTTTCGTTTTGCGATGCTACAAATTGTCCCAATACTCTTTCCCAGAAATAGTCACTGTTCATTGGTCTCATCGTACGATGTAACCACCATCGAACAAGAGTAACATCTTCTTCCATTGTAAAGACCAGGAGCGGCATTTGAGTGCAGTACAAATTTGCTTGAGATGGACCATCTTTTAGAATTCTAAAACACGCTTCGTAACGAAAAGGTTTGTCGTGAGCTTCCTCCCAATTATCAAGAGCTGTTTGGATCACTTCATCTTGATTACACCGATGAACTTTTCTCGATCAATTTCCATTACCGTGAGCAAGAAATGGCCGGATCAGAAGCCTAATAGATTGAAAACGAGCACGCAATCGACGAGCATCTCGGTTTCTGGGTTTCCCGTCAGTGAGACGAACATTGAAAAAAACGTTCTCCCAAAAAGAACCGTCTTGAAATCCCATACCAGTGATTACCCTGTGAAAAAAAATATGCTTTGCATATAGTTATATCCTCTTCTTCAGTAAACTTGGGACCACGATTTCTAACAGACATTTCTGCAGAGTGAGAGAGATTAAGAGTTTTTAAAAAAAACAAAAAAAAAAAAGTGTGAAGAAGAATAGATGTGATTTTGGAGATGAGAAGAATGGAATTTATAGATCGAAAAAGAAAATCGAGCCGTTGGAAATATAGCTGTTGCCGTTGGTAGGAAAACCGCGCGGCTTTCATTTAAGGGCCCGTTTGAATTACCATATGAGGCATTTTTATAAATGATTTGAGAGTGAAGAATGTGTAGAATGTGTGAATTTAGAGTTGAAATGAGGAATATTTATAGAACTCAAAAATTATAGCCGTTAGATCACAAGAGTTTGCATCCGTCCAGATTCAGCCGCTGGCGCTTCTATGAATCACGCGGTGCTGGAAGGACAAGCGCTGGCGCTTTACTCAAGAGAGTGCGCTGGAGATACAATCGCTAGCGTTTATGGCTCCAACGCCAGCGCTGGAGAGAAGTTCGCCCATCCTTTCATCAAGCGCCCGCTAACTCAATGAACAAACCAATAAATTTGTTGGTTTGAACATCCATTTTTCACGTTTGTTGACTCCATAGTGGAAGCAAAATGAACAAACTCGGAGTTTGTTCATTCCATAAGAACTGCTCTAAGAGCTAGTCTGATGGTCTTCCTATCCAAGCAAAATCAATGAAAACTTTGAAGATGACAAGTCTTACGGCTCCACGGTAGTCTCTAAACCCCTCAAAGTGTGTTCAGGGAAGTTTAGAACACAGTTTGAAATCCAAACTGAGTAATGACTTCCTGCTGGGAATGATAGTGGTACATCGGGAATTCACTACTCCCTATGATATCCAACGGCTCTTTAGAACTCCATAAAAAAATGGACAATTAATACAAAGTAGCCCTTTTAAACTTCAATCAAAATGAGGCACCAACGTAGGAATGGAGTTCCTCCAACCACTTGCTCTGATCCATATATTCTAGCTTGAAATGAACCCCAAGTGCTCCAATTTCTCTGTCACCAGAGAACCAATACATGGATATGCTGGCAAAGCTTTTATGATCATATTCTCCTTCCAAATCCATTGAGAGGCCATGAGTTACCTGTTTGTTCGAAACCACCCAATTAAAGCTAGAGCCTGCGTCAAAAGAAGGCCAGCACCTCAGTAGTGCCTAGTTCCTTGAATTTGCCTGCAGGTATTCCGCAATCAGCTTTGCTACCAGGCTGAGTTAGCAGTAGACATGACACCCGTCCAAAATGCGAGCAGTGCATAATTTATCAGAGTTCACATTACTTTTACCCACCGGTTACCATATTATGGTATGCATGATCACGCACAAGTAAACTAACAACGTTTGGATGGCTAAATAAACATGTTCACAAGACAAAAATAGCTTAGAAATTTTAGTCGTTAAACATGAATTGGCTAACAGTATTTTGTTATAAGGTTCGATTTTGATTCTTTAGCAAATTCATCTCTGAGACCGTCGATATTTGAAAATGCTCCTAGTCCCTTGAACCAGCGCTGTTATCTTCTATACAGGTACTTCGATAGCGGGAAATTCACACTTCTTGCAACCTATAAACAAAATATCAAAGTAGTTTATTTTAAAACTATATTCTGAACCCGAGAGGGAATGAGTACTTAGAATGGAAATTAGGGTCGCTGACAACTTACCTTCACAGTCATTTCTTCACTAATAGTAGACCGATACCTAGTTGAGCCCTCCAATGGACAACTTCCGCCTTTGCCAATATAATTTGCGTTGCACAGAGTGGATAACTGCAATAAAACATCAGACATGATCCCAGTATCCCCACCAGATACAATTTCATCTTCGACTTGCTGCTCGTTCTCGAGCGAAAATTCTGCTACTGAGGAAATACACTGGAATATAGCTAATAATCTTTCCAATGGAAAAGTTCCAGGTCCCTTCATAATCAATTCTTGTTCTGCAAGTTCTTTTTTCTCCTTGGACGTCTCGGACATCCTAAATTAATACAAAAAGAAGAGAAAAGATATATTTACATTAGTAATAACAGCTACTTTCATGAACAACTAGAACATGAACTCTTCACCAATTAATTTTCGGATATAGATGAACTTCTGGAGGTGCTTCTTACAAAAGCAGAGTCAGTAAGTTTGTATGGCAATAAAAATCAAATACAAATTATATTTCTCGAAAAAAGAGAAAAATAGATTAGATTGATTTTTATTCCTAGTTAAGTTCAACGAAGAGTATATTAGAGGGGAAACAATAGTATTCGATTTGGCAAATCTTAATGCATAGCAATGATGTTTGTTTTGGCAAATTCTATTCCGAGAAGTTTCAAAGTCACCTACAAGTGAATCAACATTAGATTAGTGTAACACGATTATTTGTATACTTAG
Source organism: Papaver armeniacum (assembly GCA_023531295.1). NCBI lineage: Eukaryota > Viridiplantae > Streptophyta > Magnoliopsida > Ranunculales > Papaveraceae > Papaver > Papaver armeniacum. The sequence continues at coordinate 12,924 of JAJJWW010018480.1, read as the reverse complement.
TTCCTAAGATCATAACAAGGAGTTAATATATGACGCAAAGACATTAACCTATTATTAACTGTATTTAGTTTAAAATAAAAGTAAAATAGGCAACAGCAATTTCCACTCTGGCCTTTTCGCAAACAACATCCTTCACTTGGTTACAAATCAACCTTCTTTATTTGATAAGAAAACGTATGATGAAAGAGAAAAATAAATGGAGTATAGTCTTCTATTGCCTATCATTAACTCTTTTTTCCTCTTTCACCATGAACACAAATGAACTCCTTTTTCTCTTCTCTTAATAATAAGCAACCTAGATTTTCGTGGAGTCACATAACAGAACTTATGATTTACCATCAATTGTAGGAAAATAACAGACATTTCGGTTCAAACAAGGGTTGTAGTATTTGAGTAGTTTTTCTAATGAATCAATTTATTTTTGTGCTTTTAGGATGTCTTAAACATCATTCATCAGATAACAGTATTTGTTAAACAGTAGGTTTCTGCTGTCAATTCAAAATATTGATTCAGCTTTTCAAACAATTCTATTCATCACTAATTCCATAATTCGGGTAAAATAAAGAAAAGCATATTTGGTTATGAATCTTATGATTATGTATTTGCCTATAGTTCAGAAGTTTATAAAATTCAATCATTAACCCAAACTGTCTTTCAGTTTCCATAATTCCAATCCTAAAACACCTAGACATTTATTCCTAGCTAAAGAATCTTACTCGCAAATAGTGACCTAAATAAAAATACTACAAGTCATTTGAAAAAATGTTACGTACAAAACCTTTTGATTTCACGAACTCAAAAACACCTTTTGAATCTGAATCCAACCATAGTGTAGAAAAGGTTAACATTGGTCATGTTAGATAATAAGTTAATAACTGCATATTCCCATCCGGCATCTAATAAAGGCTAAACGTAAAATCCATATTATTTATTAGGAAGGAAAATCTTACTTTCTCCTGCGCTTCCGGTTATCACCACCTCCAGTTGAATCAAAGAGTGCTGCGTCAAGAGTAGCTGGATTTCTTGAAGCAATGAATGCGGAAATAAGAAGATACTTCGCTGAAATAGGCATGTGGAACTCTATATCATCGGTAACCTCGGCATCCCTTCTCTTGACTTTCTCTTTGATTGCTTCAATTTTAAAAGAATTTGAATGAGATGGGACCTTGAATATCTCATTAAGAGCTGGGGCTATGTGCTCTCGGAATCTGTTGAACAAGCTTCTTTTCTTATCTTCAGTGGATACTGACCCCTTATTATCGCTAAGTAGTTCGCAATATTTTTGAAATAAGGGTGCAAAAGCAATAGATAATTCATCCACCCGTTTAGTCATTCGATAAAAAGAATTAAATACAACACTGTATGACAAGAAAAATAGATGTTATTAGCTGAATAAATCAGAAGTAAATTATGGAAAGAAAAAAGCTATTGTGTTTCAAAAGAACCTGCTATGAAACTATTATATTAGTCTAACTATTAAAATAAAACTTCGATACTTACTCAAGAAAGGATGAGTATAGCTTCTGGTTTGGCTGGTTTCGCAGAAAGATCTTGCGAAGGTCTTCTTCTCTATAATCAGGGAAAAGAACCGGCATAGGTTCAGCAAAACCAGTGTTCACATGATACGTATCAAGTGAGGAATTGCTGATAAAAATAAAACCTACTTCTGCCATTTTCAGTATCTCATATAGCTTAAACAGCATAGAAGTTATTTCCAAATATTTGGGCCATCTGCGAACAAGTTCCATATTATCAAATATAAAATAGATCATCGTCCCTGTGCTGCCTTGTTCTTTCAGTTCCTCTGAATCCAATTTGCTTGAATTTCCTTTGAGATTGTTTATGAACTCAGACATCCCATCCTGAAGAAGATTAACAAAATCTGCAGGTTTTTCACAACGCTAACATTGCCGGAATTCCTCCTGTGCGGCAACTGATTCAATACAGTTTCAAACAAAACTCGTGGGCAGTAACAAGTACGACAGCTTGAATAAATGAAAGGGCGCTTGAGATGCCTAAAGATTTGAAGAATAACACTGGTTTTGCCAGTTGATGCTCCACCATATATGAAAAGAGGAAGTAAGGGAGAATTCATGGGACCCAACAATTGCAAGAGCTCAAGAATCTGAACTCGTCTACCAGGAAAACTAGAACATAAAGCATCGAAACTAATAGGTTCTTCTCTATATACAAGATCTTTGAGCAATGATGGAGAACGGAAGTCTATCTTCTTTTGGATTTCATGAGTTCTACTTGAGCAAGATTTTAAAGCTGAAGATCTAGTAGTTCTTTTGCTACTTTGTGGTTCTTCTTTCCTCATCTCTTCCAAAAGTGGGCTTTGGGGAGTATTTAAAGAAGATCTAGTTGCTCTTTTAGTGACTCTTGGTGATTCTTCTTTGACCATCTCTTCAGAAGGAGTATCAATTGGTGTCCTGCACAAAACCTCTAATGAATATGAAGTTGATATTATTAGCTTGCGTTGCTTTGGGTTATGACAGTATCACCAAAATGGTGTTGAGACTTTGAAAAATAATGGAATCATAAACTATGTGGTGCTGTACCAGTACTATGTACTATGGAATCGTGAAATATGTACTGTTTGCTCAAAGTCCCAACACCATTGCCATAGTCCAATGACAAGTACCGAAGTCTTAAGATTGAAGCTCAGACCTTTTTTTGTCTGTAAGTGGGGACGTACAAGAGTTGGAAATTTGTAACCACTGTTTTCTCGTATGTTTTTTAATGCAGTTCCTATGTGTTTGAACTGTGATACTGGAGATTTATATTAATGTACTGATGCTTAATTTTATTCTGCATTAAAACTGGATATGAAATACCCGTTTAATACCCGGAACCGGTAGATACGCGGCTGTTTAATAGGGTCCGATTCTGGGTCCACTAAATTAGGAACCGTACCCGGTACCGTGGGGACCCGGAACCGGGAAAAATAATAGGGTCCGGTTCCGGGTAGTATGATACCCGGGAGGAACCGGACCCATTGACAGCCCTACCCAAAAGACGTACTTAAATATGATCAATTTTAAGTCTAATGAGGGAAGATGAAGACACAATCAAACAGATGAGTCAAACCTAAACACCATCATTCAGTAGACTCGTGTTCGTACCCATTTTGATTTACACAAAATAGAAAGCAAAATCCATGTTTCAGAAATCAAAATTGAAGCCTGATTAGCGGTGATTTTTTCTTTTAAATAAATTACCGAGTCAGCACCAAACAAGACTACCTTAAGTAAATCATATAACTACTAAGGGGTTTCAATCACAAAATCAAAACTGATGAGTTTTACCGTGTTGACATGGCTACAGTTGATCAGATCCAATCCCCAAAAATTCGTATCCCGCCCTTTGAAACTAAACGCAATAAACCAAAAAATTCGTTAGGTATCAAGTTGAGAGAACGTGCGTTGCACGTCAGCAAACACTAATCCTTTTTTGACACTTCACATAATCCTGTTTTGTACGGGTGCAAAAAAAATTATACAACTAACACATCAGTAAAACAAATCATATGTTTTTCTCATTCAAAAGCTAATATTCAACCATTTTGTCCCATAAGTTAAGACATATCCTCGCTAATACTTTTTCCGATTAACGCTACAGAACATATAAATCCAGAGAACCATACACAGTTATTAACCAAATACCAAATATACAAATTCGAAACTCTATATACACTAATTTACCTTACAACAAAGATATACATTCCAAATTCTATGAATAGTAATGGTTCTTCATACCAACAAATGTTTAAAAAGTGGAAAGTTTCCAACTACAGATGTAAAAGCTACATGTGAAATGTTTTTAAGTACTTGATTAAAAGAACACTTCAGCAAAAGAAATGAAACTAACGTATGGCAAGTTCCTGTTAGGGCAATCGGTATAGAAATCAAAAGAAAAGAAGTAAAAAAGGACAATAACAGTTGGAAAAGAACACCTCAGGATGCCAGAAATGCACCTCTGGTTTCAACGTATAACAATCTCTTGCGCAGATCATCGCATAACAATCTTAAAATCTACTTTGGCATTCATAAATTTATGAAAGGCTGCAATGGCATGGGCCAATTTCATTTTATGTGACAATACAAAGGAACGCAGTAAGCAAAGAGGGATGCTACTAAAATGTCTGTTGCAAGATGCTGAGACAATGGCAGACACACTTTTATCAAGGGGAGATGGCAAGGAATCGTGACTATCTAGTTAAGACTATACGCAGGAGTTGGGTGCAGAGTACAAACCTAAATTAAATTATGTATAGGTATAAGTATAAAGTCTGGCCGGTAAACTTCAAAGTTTTTGCATGCTGGTGCGAGGTCAAGCATCATGAAATCCAAATTGTCTGATGGCTCTTGTTATTGCCAGATGGAAACTGAAACACACGAACATCTGCAATGGAATTCATCGATGCTATATCACTATGATATCTTAGAGCAAGGTAGAGTTCGTATGAACAAAAATAAATATAGAGTCTAGACGCAAACATGCTTAAAATGAAGATAACATGGCAGGGATTTTAATTTCATTTCCTAATTATTATTTTGATAATCAAATCAAACTCCCATATAAATATGGAGTCTATTGACGGCCAAATGGAGTGAGGAATATAAGAAGCAACATGTTAAAAGTATCAGTGCACCCACCCCTTGGAGACTCGATTAAATTGCAGTGAAACACAGTATATTTCTTTCCCAAACATCATATACAGTTAACAGTCTTGATTTCTACTAACTTCATGAACAAATACAATGCATATGGATACCAAACGGACTATGATCTATACAGATCAAAGAATACACTAAACTGATATTGTCACAGAATACACTAAAAATTGATATTTGTCATTCAATAAAAATCCCTAGAACATCAATCATAAATTCACTTGAAATTGATGAAATGAATCATAAATAGATGTTATATTTGCCACAAATCAAGCAAAAGCCGTAAATTTTACAAAACCCTAAAATTGCAAATTACAGTACAAAATGATTTTACACACCTAATCCAAGAAGCTAAAACAAATCGAGTGAAATCCTCATCTCCATTATTAATTTTTTGAAACCAAGATAAAATTTCATTTCTGGATTTCGGAGGAATGGAGAGTCGAGAGAGAGAGTTCAGGGAGAAAGAAAATGATCAATGGAGAGAGATAACACTTTTCTGGTTTAGCTTTGTTTTTACAAGATTGTGGGCACGCGCGATGCGCGTGTAAGAGTATGAAAATAATCATAATCATCCGCAGAGATGAAAATATTAAAATCAAACTCGTTTTTCCGGTATACCTAACAATACTGTGACCTGAAAGGCTTAGTAGGACGGTCACATGGTTGATGGGTATTATGGTACTTTCCACTTATTTTGTTTTCTCCACAAAATCCCTAAATCTAACGTCTTCATGGACTAAGTCTTTTGCCGTGCTAGCAAGACCTGGGACATCGGGCCATGTGGGCTACCTCCTAAGTCTTATGGGAGTGCTAATCTAAGAAATTACTGTCACCTTAGTCAACTAGCTACTGAATGGTTCATGCTTTAAATCTCAAACGCTTTTTATCGATCACAAATAAATTTCTCAAGTTTTGGCCATTCCGCGAAAAGGTATTTTTTCTTACATTTAATCATTCAACAGAATTAATCTGAGAAATAATAATAAATTTTTATGCTAAAGAATTCAAGTAGGAGAGAGAGAACTTAAGATTTTAACTTTTTTACCCAACCACACTTTTTTTGGGACTTGAATTGCAACACTTAAACCTAGACCGCTAATCTAAAGACCTCCAATCTAGCCCATAAGACTTAGTCTTCCCCCAACGACCTCATTTCTACTCTCCTTCGCTTCCATGGCCGCACCACCACATGAACTACTTTTCTCTCATTTACTCATAGACCCACTCTCGTCCACCACCATTTTCATCTATTAATTTTAAGTTACTAACAATCCTTACACTGATTTCAGCTTACCGTTATCATTTCCATCGAATTTTTCTATTGCCAAGGCTTCTATTTTCTTTTACTTAACTCATCGTTCTTATATCTCTTTATTGATGGATAAATCGCCTTCATCGGCCGTTTCGGCATCTAATTTATGATTTCATTTCTGGAGTTATAGACTTAATTTCAATTCTTGTTTGATTGATTGCATTTGAGTTAAAATTGGTAAAACTTGATCCGATTCAATCTCTTCCAATTTTCAGCTTTTTTTCACAAAGGAACATTTTACCCCCGATAATACAGCTTACGTATGATTCTAAATCCATAAAATTGAGGGCAAAATGAGAAAAATAATTTTTAGCTTTTGCAGTTACAATTTTACCCACAAGTAATATTGGATCAAATAAAAGTAGAGGCAAAATGGGAACGCAAATGTGGTGCTTCAGCTAAGGGTAGTTCCCTTTATATAATAGAATAGATATATTTTTCACCTTATGGTCCTTGTAAAATTTAGTTACACCAAACTAAAGCCCCATAGTATTGTGCGAGAGATCCTTAAATTTATTGAAATTGCAGCGTAGTCCTCCCCGTGACACCAAATTTTTCCTAAGTTTTCAAGATCTCATTCACCCATAGGTTTCATTTGTCGAATTTTGGATTCGCTAGATCCGATCATGCTGAATTCCATCCCGATCAAAACACGGAAATATTTCGGTTTTTGATGAGAAAGGGCCTCAAAAGAGCCCATTTGTTAAACTACCCTAGAAATTGAGGTTTGGAGAAAGTGAAAACCGCCGTGAGACCCATTTTCCCAACTTCACTCACCCACAAACCCACCATCCAAAAAGTTTAGACGCGCACCCATTTTATGAGTGAAAATTCATTTGAGGCCCACATTTCCTAAAATTATATTTTTCCAAAGTTATAGTCTTCTTCGTTTAGAAAGGCCGAGCACAAAGAATGAAATTTGCAATCGAGAGATCTATTTTCCAAGCTATGTCTTCCTTGATTAATTCTTCTAAGCCTAAATTCGAGATTTAGAAACTTTGTAGTTCAACTTGATTCAATTTTCAAAACCTAAAATCGATGTCAAAGAAGTGTTCTCTTCAAGGCGTTCTCAAAATCTATGAGAAGAGATGAAGAAAATCTTCATCATTATTTGAATTCAAGTTTCTGTGATCGTAAACTATTTGTAAGATAAGTCTTATCATCTTTTATTATTTCATTTGTCATCGCCATTTTATCTTTCGGATTTTGCGATTTTAGGTTTTGTAATTGTTCCCTTATTCATTGCATCTCCCTGTGTCTGGATTCACATTTTATTCTTTATTTGTTTATATATTTGTAATTGAGAGTTGGATATTTGGTTGGTTAGGTTCTGTTAACGTCTCAGTTGATTTTTCAATTTTTTAAACCTTCAATATATCCAATTAGTGACTTAATAGGAATTTCTCTTCATACGAATTTTTTGGTGGTTGATTTTCATGGTTAATGTAAACTATCTAATGGTATAATGTTGGAATTACTTAGAATTGTTACTCATATGGCGATATTATAAGCTACGGATGTATTGGTGTTGGTCGTAATGGTTGAATAATCTGTTATGCAGCTATGAAAATGGATGCATAACATGTTATGCATCTACCAAATTTGTAGCAAAACTTGTTATGCAGTCCAAAAAAATGGTTGCATAACACGTTACGCAGCAATTTTTTTGTTACTATTGAAACCAGCGAAAACAAAGACGGTATAACTTGTCATGCACCTACAATAATATCTGCATAACATGTTATGTAGTGGCGAAATGGATGCATAACCTGTTATGCATCCGAAAATATGGCTGCATAATGCATTATGCATCGAGAAAATTGTTGCACAATCTTTTATGCATTGAGAAAATAGATGCATAATGTGTTATGCATCAATTTTTTATGTACGCACTAATACAATTGCTAAATAACTTGTTATAGATGCATAACTTTATTATGCAGTGGAGAAAATGGCTACATAAATCGTTATGCGTCTGCAGAATGTGTTATGCATCTTTTTTGGTGGCTGCATAATTGTTATATATCAAGTTTTCGAAAATTTTACCTAAAATGATGATCACCTCCGATTTTTCATGAAAACAAAAATCTAATATTCTTGTTTGTACTCGTTGCATAGCTCTGTTAAAAAGATTTCCAACGGTATAAAATGTGTAAAATTTCAAGGCGCGAATTTTTAGATATGTTATATCCTAAGTTGTGTTGTCATTATACCCCTTATGCATAACCCGTCATGCGGATGCATAATCCATCATGCGACATTTTTAATAATTTTTAATAATTTCATAAATAATTATGGGTGTCACGGTACCTAAAATTAATTGTGGGCCTGACAATGAGAATATTATTTTTATGGGGTTTGCGCCTAATTTTCCCTTGGAGAAATACAAAGTGGTGGAGAATATGCATTACACCTTCTATTTACAGAGTCATGCATAGCATGTTGACACAAGGAATGTGCCACAAAGTTTGCATTTTTTAGAACATGATTAAAAATTACATCATCAAAGGAGCAAATAAGATCCTTAATCCTTAAAACTTCATATCGTATACTCCACGGAATATCCCTTGTATCACCTTGAATTACAGTAGTCATATTATAAGCGTCACCTTCAATAATGATTTTCCTGAAGTTTTGTTCCAAACCAAATTTCATTCCTAATCTGCAAGCGACTGTTTGTGGGTAAAAATTGTTTTTGCTGGTTTTTGTAAATTTGGGTATGTGGATGAGAAACGAATCTAAACCTAAAACAAATGCATTGCACGGGAGTACTTTAGATTCGAGAGATCAATCTGTACACTCCTTGCATAAACCAAGAAATAGTCATTCCAGTCTTGCTTCGGTCACAAAGTGAAGGAGAAGGGTTGGTCTTAGGAAGGGAAGCGAAGAAGGTGTTGAGACCATAATGGTTAATTCTGAAGGTGTGGTTGTTTTATGACTTGTATCAGAATATGGAACTGTCTTGCGGAATGTAAGCTATCAGTTCTTTGGTATTTTCTGGATACTATGTCGTTGTTTTCGCAAAAACTTGTTGTTTAGTGAAAATAGGTAAAACCTATTTATACAAGTCATAATTGAACGCACCCTGGTCTCGTAGGAAGCGGGAGTGATTGAGTGATGGAAGAGTGGAATAATGTGTAACTGCCAGAAACCACGCCTCCACTATGAAGGAAACGGGTTTGTTTAAACCCACTACTTCTTGCCACCACTAACTGTCATGTTTTTCCTGGCGCTTTCTTATGATGGAGGTGTTGCACGCCGCACACTGTAAACCGCCAGACCAATACCCTAATGAGTATCCCCCAGTTTGTGACATGTTTGATGTCTCGAGTATTTTCGTGGAAAACGTGTAGCAGTTTGCTACGTGTGGCAAGTCAAAGTCAAGAGACTTGCTGCAGGAAAATAGCATGTGATGCTATCATGCTCGTCTTGGATGGTCGCCTAAAACTTGCCACAGGCCTGTCAATTACATGGCGAACTTGGACGGCTGAGATTGTAACTCATGAGAAAGGGTAGACATTGATTATGGCCACATTCTGTTGGCGCCTGACAATAGCGAAGTAGCGTATTTAACGCATGCCAGTTGCACGATGGTATGGTTGGCATAGCTAGCGCATGCCAGTGGCACGATGGCGCAAGTAGCGCCTGGCGTAGCCAGGGCCGCTAGATTTTGGCACATTGGTGTTAAACCCAAATGTGGCATGGCAACATCAGTTCCAGTTGCCACATAATCCCAATGTTCTGGGGAGCATTGTTTGGCTTGGTTGGCGTAACAACTTTGCCTAAATTAGGGTTTGTGATGCCAAAACCCTAATTAGTGCGTGCGGCATGCGGCCGCGGCATGGTAACGTTTTTGTGCAAACGAAGCCATGGCCACGCCAAAGGAACTATAGCAAGGCCATCATGTGGAAACAGCCACGGGAGCAAGAGTTGTTATGAGTGGCTATGGTATGGCCCTATTCTTAGGGTTCCTGGGCCCCACATGGCTCGTGGCGTGTTGTGGCGCCCGGAGTGGCGTAATTTGTGCCAAAACTGGAAATTAGGGTTTCGACCATTGCCACTAAAGCAAGGTCGTGTTTCTGATTAGGGTAACCTAATTGGAGTCTGTTATGACGTTTGAAAAAGCGGGGGTCTAACAACCTCACCCAATATTTCGATTAGCAATCTGTATGGACAACTCCGAGTAATTTTCTAGAGAATCAACTAGACTCAATCAATAGAAAATATCTCAAGGAGTTTTATCTCAATCTCTCAATTTGATTTACTCAAGCAAATATGATTCATGAGCCTAATCAAAGAGAGATAACTTGGATGGTACCAAAGACCAATATCCAAGTGTAAATCAACTTAAATCAACAACCAATAAGGTCGGATATTCTAATTGATTGAACAACGCACAACCTATAGTATTTCAATTATATAACAAAATATAATGCGGAAAATAAATAACACGTACACCCGAATTTTGTTAACGAGGAAACCGCAAATGCGAAAAAACCGAGACCTAGTCCAAATTAAACATACATTGTATTAACCCGCCATGCATACACAGCCTACTCCAAATTAACTTCGGGTCCGGACCGTAGTTGAACCCCAATCAATCTCACACCGATCCAAGGTACGCTTATGCTCCTACGCCTCCGATCCCAGCAGATGTTACGTACTTGATTCCCTTAGCCGATCTCACCCACAACTAAGAGTTGCTACGACCCAAAGTCGAAGACTTTAATAAAAAAATTGTATCACACAAAAGTTTATAAAATAGATAAATCCGGTCTCCCACGAATAAACCTATGAGTTTTGTTCCGTCTTTTGATAAATAAAGGTGAACAGAAACCAATCAATAAAACCAGACTTATATTCCCGAAGAACAGCTCAGTTTTATCAATCACCTCACAATAACCTTAATCGACGCAGCGAAGAAGATTATTGAGGAATCACAAACAATGAGACGAAGATGTTTGTGACTACCCGATAAATCTCACACTGATCCAAGGTACAGTTGCGCTCCTTAAGTCTCTGATCCCAGCAGGATACTACGCACCTGATTCCCTTAGCTGATCTCACCCACAACTAAGAGTTGCTACGACCCAAAGTCGAAGATTTTAATAAACAAATCTGTCTCACACAGAAAAATATACAAGAATAGATAAATCTGTCTCCCACAGAAATACCTACGAGTTTTGTTCTATCTTTTGATAAATCAAGGTGAACAGGAACCAATTGATAACCCGGACTTATATTCCCGAAGAACAACATAGAATTATCAATCACCTCGCAATAATCTTAATCGACTAGTGAAACAAAATATTGCGAAATTACAAACGATGAGACGAAGATGTTTGTGACTTCTTTTTTATCTTGCCTATCGGAGAAATTAATCTCAAGCCAATCTTATGATTGTACTCAAATACAATAGAAACAGCAAGATCAGATCACGCAACTACAGAGAAAATAGTTGGGTCTGGCTTCACAATCCCAATGAAGTCTTCAAGTCGTTAACCTACAGGATCTCGATAGAAACCTAAGGTTGAAGGAGAATCGACTCTAGCTTATACAACTAGTATCACATAGGAGGTGTGGGGATTAGGTTTCCCAGTTGCTAGAGTTCTCCTTTATATAGTCTCCAAATCAAGGGTTTGCAATCTAAGTTACCTTGTTAACAAAGCATTCAATATTCACCGTTAGATGAAAACCTAATAAGATTCAAGCTAATATCTTTCAAGTTTCAACCGTTAGATCGAACTTAGCTTGTCATACACAAATGAAATGCACGTTCATTTAGGTTTGTGTAACCATACCTAAACGTGTACACCTAGTTGGTTCAACAATAGTTAACCAATGGTTAGCCATATGAGCACTTTCATATCAACCTTATTCATCTTCACCATAACTAGTTCAAGTGACTCAAATGAACTATTTAGAGAGTTGTTCAATTGCTTAGATCTCATAGAAATATACAAGACACAATTGAAGCAAAAACAATTTTTATTCACTTGAATCGATTCATGAAAATTATAGCCACGGTTTGCAAATATGCATTCCTTAATTTACAAATGTCTTAGTTCACGAATAAACCATTTTTAGAAAATAACCCACTTAAGTACGCATACGTGTACGCATACTTAAGTACCCGGACTGAGCTTGTTTTCAGTTCACAAACTTTAGCAGAAATTTACAGGATGTGAACTTCCGGCTGACGCGTATGTGCACGCGGACTTAGCTCCTATTATCCTAAACAAAGAAAGTACGCATACTTTGGTTCAAGGATTTTGGACTTACACAAGTATGAGTTCACATACAATGTTTATATCCATTCAAGGTTATATATTCTAAACTCTCATTTCAATCATTGAAACATTCTTAGAGGATGTTATATATAGCGGTTATTCACACATTATTTTTCATCCAAAGTAATTTTCAAGAGATTGAAACAATAACATGACTTTCGTCACGAGTAAAGATGAACTCGGCCAAAGAGAAAGCTTACCAACATATATTTCGAGAAAATATAAGTGAGATAAACTCGACTTCGAAATAGCAAATGTGTATGATGGAAGTCTATATAGCAATACGACTTTTGTTTCAAGATAGGAGATAGAGTAGATAGACTTTGAGTGATAGATAAGTTCAAGTCTCCACATACCTTTTTGTCAATAAAGTTCCACCAGCCTCGAGTAGTTCTTCGTCTTTGTATGATGAACACCATGGAGTCTAGAGATCAACTACACTTTATATCCTAGACCGAGACTTAGCTATAAGTAGACTATAAATCAAGACTTATAGTTTTGGCAACTAAACTTGACAAACAAGCTTGAGATAGCAATGCTTGCGAGTTCGACGGATCAGTGCTCTAACAATAACTTTTAAGTTTGCGTGCGGTTTGGAAAACCTTAAGACCTGTCATCGGTTCCGGAGTTCACATAAATAAAT